>CM034468.1:22392085-23002190 GCA_019925255.1 Litchi chinensis
AATGGAACAGTCTTACCCTATTGCTTGTGTTGTGTGTTTGTCCAATCAAAACAAATCACTTTATGTATAGATAAAATAAAATTTCCGAACCTCTTTTAAATTCCTTGACAGACAGCATAATTACCACATCGCTTGCTATAACAACCATTAATAATGTGGTTGAAATTGGTTGATGAAATAAATGATATCGTTGAATTTAATTGAAACAACGTGAAAATACGGCAAGAAGCATAACATTGTAATTAATTAAGGATTATATTAACCTCTCGTCTTTGAGACTGCAAAAGTTACAAGCTTAATAAAGATGAACTTTATAGAGGCTATTACATCTAAATATATATATATATATATATATATATATACCGTGCTTCTATCATCAGCATCTCTTAACTTTAAAAAGTTAAGACGAATCAATCATATTCATCCATTACATTATCTCTCCTAAAACAAATTCTCTCTTATATTTAATTCAGATGCAATAGATAAATTTAATTAATTTGTCCTAACTTTTTAAAGTTAAGAGACACTGATAGTAAAATTACTATATATATATATATGTGTGTGTGTGTGTGTGTGACAGAATTGCAAGTAAGGGAATGCTAGGTGAGTGGTATCTTTTATCTCTTCAATATGTAACAATTATACAACAAAGTAAAAATGAAAGAAAATAGCATTTACTTTTCCTACCTTTTATTATTATCACTCGATTGCTTGGTTGAGTTTTAACAACACTAAAAAGTGAAATATCAATTTTACCCTTAATGAATGAAGATAAAACTCAATATCTCTTATTCCTTCTTTTTCGTTATTTTCTCTTTCATTTTCTCTCAAAGGTTCTTCACCCTAGTGGTTTATCTCTCTCTAGAAACTCGCTCTTTCTTCTCTTTCTCTCTCTTTCTTCTTTTCTCTTTCTTTTGCTTCTCTTGTCATTTAGTCATCTATAGCAATTTGGAAAGTTTTGTTAAGGATTTTGAAATTTTTGTTTGAAGATATTATATATTTCTTGAGTTTCAAAACTGAAAAATGATATAGATTTGTGTTAGAGATGTTTAGATTTGAAATTAGATAAAAATGAAGGGTAAAGAAGTCATTAAAATGAAGAGGCTTTGTTTTGTATTTAAATTGTGATTTTTTAGATCTACTTTTCTTTGTATGGGATCCATTTTTCTTTGTTCAAGACCCATTTTTCTTTGTTCGGGATCTATTTTTCAAGAATATAATATTGAACACTTTCGAAAAGTATTTAGTAGGATAAATGATGTCAAATTTGAGCTCATAATATATGATGCGAACCCCAAATATAAAGATACGATATCCACAGTTAAATTGAAACATAATCCCAAATAAGTTTGTAACGAAAACTTTAACTAATTGATTATATCACTCAAGAACCAAAATTATAAAGAATCTTAACTCATAGAATATATGATAATTAAGAACTAAAATTATAACCAACAGAATGATATTGACTTCACTCCTAAAATATAAACGAGAAGGTGAGAGATAAATCATGATTTTAATTACCATAAGAATTAATTTGATAACATCACATGTTCCTAAAAAATAAAAGAAAAACAAATCTCTATTCTTTTAATTCAAAAAGTCGACTACATCATTATTGTTATGTTTGTTTAGAGTTACAAGTATGTTTATAATGAAAGAAATAAAATCCTAACATGAAACCCTAGCCCCCCTAACATATGGACTTAACTAAACATACTCAATTGGGGTTAAATTAAATTAAATATCTCAACCTAAATAATATTAATTAAAAGCTAACATAAAATTAAATAAACTAAAATTGATTAAAGTCCAATTAAATGCAGCTCATGTTGATAATTAAGTGTTGTCACTAATTAAACCCTAATTACTCCAATAAGTCTCTAATAAAACCCAATTGCCTTCAAGAATTAGTCCGATTATCTTCAATTATATCATTGTTCAATTGTCTCGTTGTTCTCCATGATTGTTATGTTGGTTTCCGTCATTCCCCCTTTCCTCAAAAGTATTTGTTTTCAAATCGTGACCCATCTTTATTGTTGTTCAAAGACGTGATTGAAACCTAAAAAAAATGTTAGAAAGGAACTTACAATACTCTCTCACATGTTTCACTCAACACTCCTTGACATGTTTCACTCCTCTCTTTTTTCTTTTAATTTTTTTTCATTCAATCAAGAACACACTCGAGACTAAATTGAATTAAGGATTATGGATTGAATTCAATAAAATTCTTAATGATACTTGTGGATCAAGAAAAATATGATTGTGCGACCAAGATGATTTGCGGTTCAAGATGATGCAATTTCAAGCAAAGAAAACCAAAAGAGATTTTGACCAACAAACATCAAAAACCAGCAGATGCGGAAATCCAGCTAGAAAAAAATAATAATAATAATCAGACCAGTTGATGCGAAGACAAACTTGAAACAGACTTGATATGGTGCGGAAAAGATGTAGTAATATGCGGAACAGCAGAATGTGATAGACCGGATGCAATAGGATGGTGCGGAAATTAGATGAATAAAAATTTAAAGAGGGTGCGAGACAAACAATTTAATAATGTTATGCGGAAACAGACCAAGACAAGGAATGAATAATGTTGTAGACCAAGACCAGATTTGGATCAAGACAAAACAAAAGAAGACAAAAAAATAATAATAATATGGTTAAAATATTATGGTGAGAAGTTAAAATATTATGGTGGGGGAAGAGGCCAGTTTACTGCGCAGACGAACTAGATTGGAGATTAAAGAATAGAAAATTAGTGGATGATGCGGTTCAACAAATTTAAGAAACACCGAACGAATTCGGCCACAAGAACAGATTTTTTATGAAAATAAAAATAAATAAATCAGAAAACAAGAAAATAAATTAGTAAATCAAATCCGAATTAATACCCAAAACTCTAATAGTAACTAATGCGAACCCCATATTTTATGATACGACACTCATAATCAAATTGAAACACAACCCTAAGAAATTTAAAATATGTTTATAACAGAAACTTTGGCTTCCCCATAGACTATATCATTCAAACCAATATTATAAAACTTTTTGACTAATAGAATATATGATAATCAAGAACCAAAATTATAATCAATAGAATGATATTGACACCACTCTCGGGACATAAACAAAAAGATATAAAATAAGTCATCATTTCAATCGCTATAAAAATTAACTTAATAAAATCATATGTTTCTGAAGAGCAAAAGAGAAACAAATCTCTATTCTTTTAATTCAAAAGGTCGACTATATCATCATTGTTATATTTACTTAGGGTTACAAGCTTTTTTATGACGAAAAAAAATAAAACTCTATCATGAAACCCTAGCCTCCAACAGTTAGACTTAACTAAACACGCTCACTTAGACTTAAATTAAAATAAATGTTTAAGCCTATATAATATTAATTAAAAGTTGATATAAAATTAAACAAAAATTTATTAAAGCTCAATAAAACACAATCCACATTGATAATTAAGTGTTGCCACTAATTAAAACCCAATTGCTCTAATAAGTCTCCAATAAAGTCCAATTGCTCCAATAAATCTACAGTAAAGCTCAATTACCTTCAAAAATCAGCCTAATTGTTTTCAAGTGTCTTGTTGTCCACCATAATCGCTATTTTGGTTTCCATCAATATATTATTTGAATCATCATGACAAGTAGAATAAAGGTCTTTATTTTATTATTTCCAAATTCAAACATTTCAACCTCCATTTTTGCATTTTCTCTGGTTGCTTTGTGCTTTTCAAATGGAAACTCTTTCTTTGTTCAATTTACGTGGGGGTGCTTTTGTCCAAAACCTATAATATGTGCCACTAAAACTCAAATTAATGATTTGACGACAAGACAATATCAAAATTTATCCAATTAAGAGTCCTTTCTAAAGAAAAAAAAAAAATTGCACACAATCGCAAAAGTGAGGAAACTCATCACCTACAATGAGAGTTGATTTTCGAATCACAATTGTCTAATGATTAATCTGATTAGATCCTAATAAACCTTTAACCTTATCAATCTCAGACTCAGAATCAAAAATAATTTTTCTTCAAAAAAAAAAAAAAAGAACAGAATTATTTCAAGAAGAAGATGATTAAATGAATTCCACTTTCTTCCTTGTCACTTCCTTGGCTGTGAGTTGTGGTTTTATCTTCTTAGTATTGATTATTAATTGACCCCTGAATCCGAATTATACACCATGACATAATAAAACACGAGTAAGCACTTGATTGGCTATGCCTATCTACAGTACTGCTAGCCAATTAAGTGGATAAAAAAAAAAAGATCTTATATTGTACCAAGCTAGGTTGGTCTTTTTTTTTCCCCCCAAATAAAACAAATAAAAACATCACATCTGAGTTATTGTGCTTTGGTCATTGTTTTTACTATTTTGAACCTGGTAAAGTAACAATGTCATTATTTTCTCTGTTGTGCGTGCGTTGTGACAGGAGCGGTGCATGTTCATTTCTCTTGAATGATACCAAGATGAGACCGAATTACGAGTGTAGTGATAACCAACATGAGTAAGCACTACTTACATGTAGGTGCAAGGTCTTCATACACTTAATTTTCTTTATAGAAAATATAGAACTCAATTTCCCAACACCACTACAAAAGTGCACAATAATTCAATCAAAAGTAATGTAAAGTGTACTGGTTAACTTAGTTATGAAGAAATGTCTCTTAGGGACTTGAATTCTCATAGTTACGCTAGGCTTTAAAAGATCTCAATCAATATGACAAGTGATAAATTGGACAATCAATATTTACTTTCCCCAATTAATTTCTCTTTTGTTCCAATAACATTACTAGTAACTGAAAAAATAATTAAAGCTCAACAAAGAAAAAAATCAATAGAAAGTCCAAGAGGGGCCTAATTAAGAACACGAAAGACATGAACTTTGATTCGGCATATCCGCTAGTCATTATTGACATTGACTCTCTCTTTTTAAAAAATGTTTGATGTAGTGGAAGACTTATGGTTATCTGTCATTGGCAATACGTGACCCGCGCGACCTAAAAAGTTGATGTGTAATATTCGGATATTCTGGCTCTGTCCGGGGCCTTCGGGCCACACTGTTTTACCTTTAATTTTCTCAATGCTGTGACCATTTTGTCATGGCAGAAATTAACCACAAATACTTTTTAAAATTTAGACATAACGGTTAACAAAAATGAATTTATTAACAAAGTTTTATAAATAAAACTTTTGAATAAGAGCAAACTATAAATAATAGTAGATCTGTGAAGATTAGTGGGTGGGATCGCTAGGGTTTATATACAGATGGAATTATATCTAGAGAACAAAGCGTTATGTACATTTATGAGATCCAAGAGTCTGAATTCAATTGATGTGCGTGCTTTTATAATTATTTAAAAATAAGAGAGAATTTGTTCTACAAATGTTATTATAAATACCAAATTATATAGCTGATTGATTTCATTAATTGTCAAAAGGGTTTTGAGAGCGATGCACAGCATTACTACAGTTCAATCAAGTTAGCTCATCAGGCACACAGTGCATTTAAAGTATAAATTAACATCCTTTGTCAGCCATTACCGAAGTTGATAGTGTAGCATGTACGTCAAAATCTATTACACATCAAAGTTGAAGATAAACAAAATGACCTTAAATGCCTATAGAGATGTTGTTTCATGTCTTTATTTTTTGTTCTTTTGATCATGTGGCCTTGGTTATTATGCAGCACCGGACGAATTTAGTACCATAATCTTTTATTGAGCTCCTCGGTGAGAAAATAAATTAACGATAAGGTTTCAGGACTCGTTACTCGCTACTTGACCAATAAGGTAATGAGTGATGCGTTTTCGGTTACTCGGCGAGTACTCGGTTTGACTCTCAATCAATGATCAAACCGTTGACCGATAGTCAAACTTATTACAAATTAAAAAAAAAAAAAATTACAAAATTTGCTATAAGATCAAAATATAATCATATAACCACAAAACATCATCAACCTATCTCATGCAATCTTAAAACCATTTTAGCACAATCACATAATCAAAATAATAATATATAAATAAATTTAATTTTAAAATAATAATATATAAATTTTTTGAGATTAAGGAATTTTAGTCTTTTGACACTTTTGATCATTGACTGTTAGGATAATTTAACACTTGCTCTTTAAAGATAAGAGATATTTCTATTGAGTTTTTGGAATCTTAAGAGTGGTTCATATTATTATGACCAAAACTCATATATTGATGTAATTTCATTAAACCTCAGGAGGATTTGTGTAATTTATCCTAATATAAATATATAAAAAGAGAGAGAGAGAGAGAGTGTGTGTGTGCGTTTGTGTGTTTTTATAATCAGGTATACTTGATTTTAAAAAGTAAAAACTAATCAATCAAATTCATCCATTACATTTGAAGTAAATATGAGAGAAAAATTGTTTTAGGAGAGAGAATGCAATGGATAAACTTGATTGATTAGTTTTACTTTTTAAAATTAGGTAGACTTGATTATAAAAGTCCCACGCTTTTAAAATGAGGACTCCTTAACTTCAAAAAATTAGAGAAAATCAATTAAATTCATCCATTGTGTTTGAATTAAATAGAAGAGAGAATACAATAAATGAATTTGATTGATTTTTCCTACTTTTAAAAGCTAAGGAGTCCTTATTTTAAAAGCATTGTATATATATATGTACACACACACATACACATATAAACAGTAAGACCCTCATCAAATTTCCTCAACCTCCTCTCTCATGGTGCACCCTCCTCTCATCCTGTGCAACATATATTTATATATATATATATATATATATGTATGTATGTATGTATGTACGTATATAATGTTTTTATAATTAAATATATCTGATTTTAAAAAGTAAAAATAAATTAATCAAATTTATCCATTGCATTTTAATTATATAGAAGAGAAAATTTGTTTTACAAGAGAGAATGCAATTGATGAATTTGATTGGTTGGTTCTTACTTTTTAAAATCAGGTATACCTAATTATAAAAACTATATATATACATATATATATAGAGAGAGAGAGAGAGAGATACACACATATAAACAGCAAAGCCCTTATCAAATTTCCTTACCCTCCTTTCTCATGTTGCACTCTCCTCTTTTATGTTGCACCCTCTTCACTACCTCTTCTCTCACGCCACCCTCCTCTCTCACCCTCATAAACAAATCATATGTAGGGAAAAAAACAACAATTATTTTTACAAAAATAAGAATTTGCGGAACACTAAGTTTTAAATTTTTTTAGAAAACTCAAGAACTCTAGATCCATAAAACAATAAAATAAAATAATAAAACTAAATAAAGATCGAATATTGTACATTTTGTATTGATCTCTGTGGATTGCTCACCACCTTATTTTCCTTGATATGTCTCTACACCAAGAAACAAGTGAGTGGACACAATTATATAGAATTGTGTTCACTTTCTATTGATTTCTTTTCTAAAAAAAACAAATAATGTTTGTAAGAGGTGAGAATAGATTTTGGTTTCTCTATAGAAAGAAAAAATTTCTTTCTGTTTCAAAGAACGTAGAGTAAAACCAAAAATATAACTTCTGTTAGGAAAAGAATACTATTTCTTTTCTATTTATAGACAACCAATTAGGGTTTTAATTAATCAAAATTGATATTAAACCTCAAGTTTATTAAAATTAAACTTTTGCTTATATAATATAATTAATTCAAAATTAACTCATGTTATATTCTGAAATCAAAGTTGTGACCTATAATTAATTCATAATTAATTTATACCTGGTCACTACTAAGAATTGAATTTAAGATCTCTTATAAAATTAATTAAATATTTATTAATTCATAATTAATAATTAACTAATTAATCATTTGAATAATCACTATTATTCAAATACCAAGTGAACACATATTTTGCTACTTATGTAACAACTATAATTGGACGATCCAATTACGATATTCTATATATACATTTCTTATAGTGAAATGAGCTATCAAGGGGACCCGACAGACCTACAGTTTTGAACTCCAATAATATTGGAATTATTAATTAAACTCTTTAATTAAATAATTCACTATTATTAATCTTAGAGTTACTCTACTAAAAACCTAATATTGCACTCTCAAAACTGTAAATGTTTTTATACAATCTGAAATTCTCAGCATTCATTGATATAATCACTACATATGATTTGACCCTCCACAAATAGTTCATAATTAGAGTTAGGTCAGAATGTCTATTATACCCCTCTAATTATATCTTGATCCTTAAGTACCATTGATTCTCTAATGAACAATATATTCATAACAACTTATGAATTTATCTTTCCGTTTACATATGAACAAAAAGTTGAGCGCTCTTATTGTTCAAGACCTGAATTAACCTTTAAGAGAACTATTTCTCTACTTCTCGCAAGAAGAAGTGGATTCCACTATTGCATAGAATGTTCTCAGCTACTTACCAAATCATATCCCCAAAGTACGAAGTTATTGATCGAGCATCTATATCGATCTCACCCATGTAAATTAAATGACATAACTCAACAAGCAGGAATCCATAATACACTCAGGATTAAGATCAATTCATATATGATCATCTAGTCGATAAATATAAATCTCTAAGTTTAACGGATATTAATTAGAGACTCATGTTTATCGTGGTCCAGTCCTATATAATCTTTATTATATAAGGTGCCTCCACTTCCATGTCACTACATGAATAGTCTCGGATAAAACTATTGTACCGAATACGAAATGAACCGCAACTATAGATTTACCACAAACAAAATACCCAACTTCGTTTGCTTTCTACGGACTCTTTAGATTACTTCTCTCAAACTAAATATGCTTGTATATAACACTTATATACTTAGTTTGAAAATACATCAGTAATCAAGGATGTTTTTCATGATATATACAATTTTTACAAAATATATAAATTGAATAAAATAAATACTTTATTATTATTTATTAAAATCGTTTACATAATCACAAGCTCTTGGACACAAAACCCAACATCATCATCATCATCACCATAAAAAACTCGATCTCATCTACCTACGTTGCATCACCCCCTCTTTCATTCTACTCTGTTGTTGCTCCCCCACCTCTCTCACTTTCCTTCACCACTGCTCCACCATCGAGTATCATTAAAGTATGGTGGTGATTGGTTTGGGGATATTCTGGTATGGTGGATTGTTGTAATGTTCATTAACGTTGTGTCTGGCAATGAAATTAAGGCTTAGATTAACATGGTGGAGGAAGACATGGCCGAATTTGAGGTTGATGAGGAGCTAGTCCTTCCAATTGTCACTTAAAATTGGAAATTATCAGGTGTGTATTGTTGGTATATATTTGCATTGAACAAAATTGTTTTATACCAAATGGTGATTGGTTTAAACTATGGTAGCGACTGGTATGGTGGTGAAGTATGATGACTGGTCTATTAATTTTTTTTTTTTTTTAATTCAAGTTGGGTTGTGCTGGCCTGAGTTGGTCCAGTACTCAGCCAACTCGGTCGAGTACTCACCTTCAGCGAGTAGGACCATCGATCTAGGGGTTCTCGAATTGCTGGGGTGATAATTCGAGTCGACTCACCAAGAACTTGGCCTACTCGACCGAATTTTGAAGCACTACACCAAACTTCAATAATCAATAGACTTCAATGAGAAGGGATGGACAGCGATGATTTTGGCAATTGTTCACAAGAGATGAGAGGGAAGAGAGAGCAGTCGGATGAGAGAGAATGAGCTGCAAAGGAAATCCTAATCTTCTCTTCAATTGGAGAAGATCTCGCGCTAGTGGAGTTTCTTTTTATTATTATTATTATTATTGTTGGACCTAGGGGTGGGCATTTTCAACCCAATCCGACAAACCCAACCCAACCCGATCATTTTTTATTGGGTTGGGTTGGGTTACATCTTAAAAAAAATTGGATGGGTTGGGTTGGGTTGGGTTGAAAATTAAATTGAGTTGGGTTGGGTTGAAAAATTTTCAACCCAACCCATGTTGGGTTGGGAGATTTTCAACCCAACCCAACTCGAACCCGAAAACGTCCACCCCTAACCAAGTCTTTCCTATCTAGAATCTTTCCTAGACATACACTTTTACGCTACTACATGAAATCCATCACAGAGGATTTATAAATCTAAAGTAGAAGAATAAAGACACAAGAGAAAAAATCAAAAACCTCGAGTGGTTTATAAATCTAGAGTATTTATAAATCTAACCCGACAAACCTAACCCAACCCGATTATTTTTTATTGGGTTGGGTGGGGTTACATCTTAAAAAAAAATTAGATGGGTTGGGTTGGGTTGGGTTGGGAGATTTTCAACCCAACCCAACCTGAACCCGAAAACGCCCACCCCTAGTTGGATCCATTATTAATTGCATAGAAATGTGGGGTCAATTTGTATTTTTGTTGAGGTAGATATTATATTTATAAAAAATTTTGAGGTTATGACTTATAAAGGATTTTTTTTTTAATATTTCACAGCATGTGTTGATCATTAACAGCATGTGTTGTGACTATAATCAAAAGCTTTCCTGATATATTTTGCCCTAATTTCATAACTGAGGATAAGTTTATGCAATTCACCCATAAATTAATAAATTATAAAATCAATCAAAGAACTATTACATAGAAAATTAAAAACGTCATTTTGTATAACATTATTCCAGCAAGTAAAGCTTGAACCTAAATAAAGAAGTAATGAAGTACCGATTGCATTAATCATAATTAATTTTTCTCTTGGTCAATATGTGTAAATATAAGAAATAGTGTTAAGGCTTTTATAATATTTAGTTGGGTGATGCACATGGCATATCTTAGTAAAAGAATTAATGAAGTCGGTTGCATTAATAATTCATAATTAATTTTATCTTGGTCAATAGATGTGGAATATAAGACATATTGTTAAGGCTATTTTAATATTTAGTTGGTAATATACATCACCTCTTAATAAGAGTAATTGTATTTATATATATAAGTATGTATATTTCCATTTCTTGAGGTGTTGGGACTTCAATACCACCAGCTACTTATTACTGTTTAAATAGGTAGTTTTCTCCTTTTGATGGTTAATAATATTATTGACCGCAAATATTCAGCGATTCACTTACATAATCATGTTATATGAAAATACACCACGAAACTTAGATTTATAATTATAATGTTTAATTAAATGGTTAATTTTTTAATTAAAATAAAAAATTGAAAAAAAAATTAGTGGAAAAATACAGGGATTCTATTAGTCAATGAAAACGATCTCATCATCATCAGTCAAATTAGAGGATAGTTCCACAGAACGCGATCAGGTGACTTCTCAAGCCGGCAAGGCATCTTCCAAATAAACTAAATTAATGGGTTGATGTAGAAATCAATGAAATGCTCATTAAATTTTTTGAATTTCAAAGAAGAAGCTTAATATTTAAAAGTCAAAGTTAGAGATGCAAAGGTTCATGTTATAAAAATTTAAAAAAAAAAATTAAAAATAAGCCACTTTGTATTTTATTTTCATCTTGGAAATTGAAAGATCAATTTCAACTCGACCATATATGAAAAATGTTCCGAAATATTTCTACTGAATGAGTTTTCAAATATTTATGCCGCGTGTGATTTCGTGCTTTAATTTTCTTAATAGTGTTGTTACTTTTTAGCATATGTTATTATTTTCTTTCTTACAAATAATTTTAAAAAGTGCTTCAGAAAAAATGACACAAGACGGACCTGTGATGGCCATGTTCTGATTGCGATTGAGTATGGTGATTGAAATCTTAGGAGGTTAAATTTAATGATAAATTTTGGATATAACATTTTTCAACCTAACATACTTTAGTTGTCCATAAAATGAATACATTTATAGAACAATCAAAACAAACTAAATAATGCACTATTACCCTTTTTTTCACGTTTTAGGTAAATTAATTATTATTGTTATTTTTTTTCTGTTGACAATATATATTTGGTTTATAACATTCTCAACTAGACAAAACATGATTGTGAAATAATGACAAGTTTTTTAAACAGTTGGAGAAGTAAACAGTTCAAAAATCACTTAATAAAAATAATCATGTTAGTTGAAATATTATATATCACAAAGAATCATTGATAATTAAATTGCTTAAATTGTTAATATTTTATTTATTTACAAGAATCTTAGGATGAAACAATTCATACAATTTTAGTACAAAAACATAAAATGGGATAATTTTATTTTCCCCAATAGTTTAATGTAATAGCAAAATCCCGCATTAGTTAAAAAAATGGCTAAAAATCTCCCTATCATTTGATTAATTAAATAAAATATCATAGAATGTTTATGAAAATGCCCAAAAAATTTTCGTGCCGTCAGAATTGATTTTAAAAACAAGATTTGACCATTAGTATAGAAAGACGAAACTGTCAAAGCATAATTTAATATTTAAAAAATAAATAAAAAATAAATAAATCTCTACCGTCCATCTTTTAAATAGACAGTGAAGAATAAAATAACTAAAAAAAGGAAACAAAAACTTTGTAAAAACAAATCTAAATAAATAAAACATGTCAATAATGTTTTCAAATGATGTGCACCGTCCATCATGTTGATGGATGGTGGACATCATCGAAAAAAAAAAAAAAAAACTTATATTCCATCATCATTAAAGAATAGCGATGAAGAACATGGTTCTTTGGTGATGAAGAGCACTTCTCTCTCAGCCATGGGTCTCCGTTGATGGAGACCTAGTTCTAGGTCTCCATCAATAGAGACCCAAATTGAGTTTTTATGACAAGAAACCTAAAGATTTATGGGTTTCTAGCAATGGCGTTAGAAACCCAAAAACTGGTGTTGGGGTTTGTTGTTGGTTTTTTTTTTTCTTTTTAATATAATGTTATGTTGTGTTTGATGTTGTTGTTGCTGTGTTAGGGTATGTTAATGATGGTGTTTGTTGTTGATTTTTTATTTTTTAATCTGTTGATAGGTTTAAATTTAGTAAAGATTCAAACCTTTAAATCTAAATATTTATTGTTGTTCTCTAGTGTTTTTATGTGTTTTTAGTTGTATTTAAGAGAATAAGTCTCTAAATGGTATATACACTTGATTGAAAAGGATTCAATGTGAAATCGAGTCAAAAAAGCATTGGGCTTAAGTGTAGTGAGAAGGTGGCGTAATTGCCGATTTTCGAGCTAAATAGATAGGTAGTCTTGTGAGAGCTTGTACCGAGTCATTGATTTGAGTTATATGAGCTAAAACCTATTAAATTAAAGCTATGAGTGTCTATTTCCATAACCATTGATGGTTTAGGAATCAAAGGTATGTAGAGAAAGATATGATTAATTTAGCAAGCAAAAGTTGGACTTGGCGTGCCCTCTTGTGCATCTAGCCAGCCAGATGCCTAAGGGAGCACGCCCTACTGCTATAAGCACACCCTCTTGCACGCTTAGCCAACCAAACGCCCCAAGGAGTGCTAGATTGGCTGTTTCCTCCTTTCTAACTCGCATTTTGGTACCCTAACTTCAAAGGCCTTTAAAAAGAGATCCATCTTCACCATCTTGGAGAGGGTTTTGAGGGGTAGAGAATAGAACCTTAGTGCTTCTCCTCAAACCTTGATTCTCATCCATCCCCCACCTTCATTCACTTTTTAAACCAATACCATCACACATCCTCTACCATTTTTAGACAAAAGGATTTGCAAGAGGGGAACAGATAAGGCAAAAGCTTGAACTCAAAAGAGAGGAGCTCCATGAATTCAAACTCAGAGAATACCTAGGGAGGTTCATGAGTTGTTTTTTCAACTTCTCTTTTGTATCTATAATATCTCCATTTGTATGTAGATATTATATATATGTTGTGTTGGGATAATGATGGATGTTAGTAAATGACATGGATTTTGTTATTATTGCGTAGAGAGTGCTTGTGTATGTTGAGTAGGGATTTAGTACTTAATACTTATATGTGATTGGCCACCATATATATAATTTGGGTTTATATGTTAACTTCAGAAGGAACGACATACAATGTACTCGATAAAATGTCTGCCCTAGGTTTAGAAGAGAGAAATGGGTCACCTATGTGACAGCCAGGTCAACCATAAGTTACTCGAGTCGAGTATTCTTATTAATATAGATCAATCCAACTTAAATAGCAAATTATCTTAAACTTAATAAGTTCTTGTTTATTCAATAGCCATCAAAAGACAAGCATTAATAGGTGAGAATATGTTCAATGCATTATCAAAAAAGATGTATTGAGAGGATTACTGATAAACTAGCAACAACACAACCAATATATCTTCAATGCTATGATAATTAATATCCATAATTAAAAGGAATATGGAATCCCAATACTATATATTTAGTGTATTTTCATCTAAGACCAGTTTAGTAACCGGTTCATACATCATTATAGAGACGATCCCACAAATATTATACGATATCTATATGATTCATGAGCTTTCGAAGTTTATTACTTAAAATGAGAACGGAAAAATAACCAGGATCTGTGTGTTATGTGTGTGTGAAAAGGGAAACCAAAACTCAAAGAGGGTTCATGTTTTGTAAAGATAGATCTACATGTGTGTTGTCTGGGTTTATGTTGGTTGAATGGAGATAAATGAAGATGTCTAGGTTCATGTTGAATATTTGGGTTGAACCTCGATCTTTAAACTTTGAATCCAGATCTTCATTTTATTTTTAATAGAACCCAAATCTTCACCTTTTTTTAAAAAAAAAATTTATTTTAAATTTATGTGCTGGATTTGATTTGGGTTATGTTGATGTGTTGGTATTGATAATGTCGATGAAAGATGTGTTATTCTCTTTTAGAATATATATATATATATATATATATATATATATAGGTTGGACTAGGTTTTCAACTACTAGAAACCCATAATTGGGTTTCTAGTAATTGGAAACCCAATTGGAAACGTGTCTTCATTTTTTTTTTTCATTTTAATTTTTTTAATATTTTAAATTAATCTTTGTCACTGAAAACCCAAGAGCATTTTGGTCTATTCAATCATTGTGCAAGTCAAAATCTACGTTTCAGTAACAGATATAAGTGTTAGGGGTAAAATGGGATTATAAGAAAATATTGGGGATAATTAGTGATTACATCAAATGACAAGAGGAAATTGAGATTATCTCTTAATTTTAAGTTGATGTCTAGAAAACTGAGATTATCTCTTAATTTTAAGTTAATGTCTTTTGTGGGCAAAACATAGTTGGCAGTGTTAAAGGGTCCCACTTTGGTTAAAAAAGTGAACTTGCATTGATTTATAAGATGATAGTAAATCTTCACTTATGAGTTAGCTTTTATGACTAAATTAACCTCAAGACTCTTTCTAAAATGGTATCAGAGCCCAAACTCAATTGTATGAGTACTGGTACTGCTAAGTGAGTACGCTACATGTAAAGATGAGTGTTAGATAATCTCACATTGGTTGCAAAATTGAAGTTACTTTGGTTCATAGGGTGAGAGTAAATCTCTATTAATGAGTTAGCTTTTATAATGGAGTTAGGCCTAATAACTTTTTTTTGATAGATAGAACTAGAACGACTCCAAGGTAAGGCTTTTTAGGCCATAAAGCCACCTAAATATTCCCTTATAAATCTAATGTTTCATTGAGTAGGTTTTCAATCTAATAAACTAATTAAATTAAAATTAATGAAGTCAAATAAAATTTGATTTTTTTATTGAAAAAATAAGAATTTAAACTGCCTTGTTAGTAGGAAGATATAAAGGTTTTATTTAATAAGTTGTATTGGAATGAATTATATTATGTTGAATCCAATACAATACACTCCCTTTTGTTTTTATGTACCATTGCATTAAGTTAAATATAATTACTGAAGTTATCATATTAATCATATTCTTATATAATTTCCATATCATATTCTTTCATTTTTATATTATTTCCATCATTTCCTATTTATATTATTTTCATATCATGTTATTTCTTATTTTTTGTTTAGGAAATTTAGTTCTCTTTGTAACCTATAAATATGCTCTATTTTGTACATTATAAATCACATTAAAATACACAATTCTATACTTTATCAACTTATATATGTATATATATGTATGTATGTATGTATTTCACCTTAGTATATCTTGAATTAAATTAAGTCGGTGCATTAAGTATAAATAGGTGTTAACTAAATCAAAACAAATAAAAATAATTGAATCGAGTTGAACAATTTATGATTGAAAATTTAAATGTATGTATGTATTTCACATCAATTTATCCTGAATTAAATTAAGTCAGTGTATTAAGTATAAATAGGTGTTGAATAAATCAAAATAAATAAAAGTAATCGAATCGAACTATTGATGATTGAAAATTTAAAAGTATATATGTGTATATATATATATATATATATATATAATTCCACAATTCAAGTTTGACGAATTATAAAACCTCCGCCTAACCCTGATTAGAAATAGACTGGATGGCTAGAATAGAATATTCATCTCGTGGTCGAAATACTAAACAATTGAAACAGCTTAGTTGTCCCTTAACATTTCTTTTAAAAAATAAATAAATAAATAATCCTGTTAGAAATTCTTATCATCTTAAGTCAAACAACGAAAGTGACACTGAATTTCGTCAATGCGAATATATATATATATATATATATATATATATAATATTCCACCATTCCACCCAGTAAAACCTGATTGAAATAGGCTGGATGGATAGAATAGAATATTCATCTCTTGGTCAACATAAATAGAATAATTTTTTTCTGATTAAATTACAAAACAATTGAAACCGTTTAATTACACCTTATTTTTTTAAAATAATAATAATAATAACAACAAATAATCCTGATAGGTGAACGATACACATATCAAAAAATGCTAATCATCTTAAGTCAAACAAAGGAAGGAGAACTAATCCTGAAAGTGATACTGAATTTCATCAGTGTGAATTCTTGTACTAGCTGGCATCTTCCAAGTAAATTATTTAATAAGTTAAATAATTTGACAGTAAACTTCAACTAAGTAGAACTAATTCTTGCCTGTGTGTAAGTTTTCGAATTCTAGCAAAGATTAACACATGCAAAATAATCACAACAATCTGTATTTCTTGAACTCTCTTGACAAGGAAGGTGTGATTGCTTCTTCCACCACTCCTCGAGTGAAATATGACGTTTTCCTAAGTTTTAGAGGTGAAGACACCCGTGACAACTTCACTAGCCATCTCTACGCGGAGTTGTGTAGGAAAAAGGTTGAGACTTTCATTGACTATGAACTTAAGAGGGGAGACGAAATTTCTCCCTGTCTTCTCAACGCCATTGAAGAATCAAGGATTGCAATTGTCGTTTTCTCAAAAGGGTATGCTTATTCTAGATGGTGTCTTGAAGAACTTACAAAAATTCTCAAATGCAAAAACAGATTTGGACAGATTGTGGTGCCTGCTTTTTTATAATGTCGAACCATCCGATGTAAGGAATCAGATCGGCACTTTTTGCAGAAGCATTTGCAAAGCCTGAAGAACGTTTTAAGGATAAAGTAGAGAAGCTGAAGACATGGAGGACTTCTTTGACTGAAGCGGCCAATTTATCAGGGTGGGATTCACGGCTCATCAGGTAAACACTGTTATCTTTTCCAATCTAATTTGTTATATAACACTTTTACTGTTTGTTGTTAAGATCCTTAAACGTTAATATTGAGAAATGTCGTAATTAACATAATCGTCTAACTATTTACAAATTTGTCATCCCAAATTCTGAGTTGTATGTCTATAGTTATTAAATTAATTTATAAAAATGTATACATCCTTGAACAAGATGATCACTTATAAAGACAATTTAAGTTTGTTAGCCAATATGTACGAAATCATACAACCGCAACGTTCGTCAACCTATTTTTCTTAACTTTATTTTCTAGTATAATTTGTCAATGCTTTTACTTTTTGTTATCTTGATGACGATTTATTATACAAAAATACATATAAAGGTCCTTAAAAATGCTAAGTGTGTGTCTGGGATCATTTTTAAAATGGGGTTTTTAAAAACTATTTTCAAAAATAAAAATGATGTTTTAAAAATAATGTTTTTGAAAAAAAAAAAAAAGTGTTTGGTAAAATTTTTTAAAAGTTATTTTCAAAAACAGAAGATGATGTAAATTTATATGATATTATTTTTAAAAATAAGTAAAATAATTATTTGAAGGGAAAAATGCTGATTTTTTTCTAAATGGGGAAAGTAATGATTTGTTTTGAAAACATGTCTTGAAAATAGTGAAAAATATAAAAATATATATTTTTCAATTTTAGTTATCATTTTTAAAAATGTGTTTTTCATTATCAAAAACACATTTTTTAAAATATGTTATTAAATATCTTTCTCTCATTTTTGGTTTTTAAAAATGAAAAATCATTTTAAAAAACATATTGAAACACCACCTAAGAGTTGCCATAATTAACAGAACAGTGAAAATATTGTCTGTCGACGTCATTTTTTGGTTGATGAGAGCCCACGAAACCCAATACCTACAGTGAATGTGAAATAAAATAGAAAATAAGAGAAAGTGGCTGAGAATAAGAACAACACACCAAGATTTTTAACGTGGTTCAGCCAATAAGCCTACATCCACGACTGTCTCTCCATATTTCTGCAGAATGATAGTATAGTATTTTTTGTCTCTCTGTTATAATAAATTCAGCCTCTATTTATAGAGAAAGAGACGTTACAGTTTAGGTAGAGATAAAATAGGAAGAGAATCCTGAATTAATTACACTTCCTAATCAGTTAGGGTAAAATCAGGAAACTGCTTCGTAAAACTCAGGATCACGTTGACTCAATTTAAATTTAAATTAACTTCCAATTCTGATAAGAGAATTACGATCAAATCGAGTCACTGTCTTTTCTGGAAGACTTCCTTTTCTAACTGTTCATTGTACGAGCTAGAGCCTGTCTTGGATGACCTCGAGCTAGACCCTGCTCTGAGTAACGAGCTGGATGCTGAGGAGTTGAGAGCTGAAAGCTCCATCCTACTGAGTTCGAGGTAGCTAGCTGCGAGCTGAGAGCTGGGAGCTCATCAGCGAGCTAAGAGCTGAGGGTTGAGACCTGAGAGCTCATCAGCGAGCTGAGACCTGAAAGCTGGGTTCGTTCTTTAGATCTTAGTTTTTGTCTATTGGATCAACCATCTGGGTCAGTTCATTGGGTTTTTACCAGCACATTTACACAACCCAAATTATACCCACAACATTAGCGTCCCAGCTCTCAGTTCGATCTTCGGACTGGGAGCTATAGCCCACTAGTAAAAGCCGATGCGTTACTATCTATTGTGCTGCCTTTTCATATTCTTTTCCATCACTTGACTCATGATGACTATTTGGGTTAAATGTTTACTCGCTGCATTTCAGGCCACTATGAGAGCGATGAAGCGGTTAGGGCTTCAAGTCTTCGAGGAGAAGAAATAGCTTGAAAAGTTGTTTGGCAAGCTCCCGTTCACGATAATGGAAGCCGAGAGATCAGCAAATCCTTTGAGTCAAGTTGATGAATGCTGAGGAAGCTAGGGAGGAGGCTAAGGACACTCTGACCGTAGCGAGCTGAAGCTGAATAGCTAGCTGAAGCTGCTGAGTAGTGAGCTGTAGTTGTTGAATAGCTAGCTGAAGCTGCTGAGTAGCTAGCTGAAGCTACTTAGAAAGAGGTTGCCAAAGCTCGCTCCACAAGATCATCTGATGGGAGCTTTAGAAATCGCTGATTTTGATGCGATGTAGCTCGCAAGTCATAGTTCGCAGATTACAGCTCGCTGATTTTGTCGAGCTAAGTAGCGGGTCGGAACTTCGGCTAACATAGTGAAATTGAGTCGTCCAGAGGGTTGATACCTCCGCTAACAGTATAATTGAACTGTCCAGATGGTTAAGACCTCAGCTAACAACATAATTGAATTATCCAGAGGGTTGAGACCTCAGCTAATAGCATAATTGATGGAGCTGTTCAGATGGTTGAGACCTCAGCTAATAGTATAATTGATGGAGTTGTCCAGAGGGTTGAAACCTCAGCTAACAGCATAATTGATGGAGTTGTCCAGAGGGTTGAGACCTCAGCTAACAGCACAATTGATGAAGTTGTCCAGAGGGTTGAGACCTCAGTTAATAGCACAATTGATGGAACTGTCCAGAGGGTTGAGACCTCAACTAACAGCACAATTGATGGAGCTGTCCAGAGGGTTGAGACCTCAGCTAACAGCACAATTGATGGAGCTGTCCACAAGGTTGCGACCTCACCTAACAGCAGAATTGATGGAGCTGTCCAGAGGGTTGAGACCTCAGCTAACAGCACAATTGATGGAGCTATCCAGAGGGTTGAGACCTCAGCTAACATCATAATTCTAGCCAAACTATATTCAGTAGGTCAGACCTCAGCTAATATAGCAAGACTTAATTAAATTTATCAAAGAAAAATTTGATAGAAAGGTCACTGGCCATCGACAAGGGAAATTCATAACTTTTATTAATTTCAAATATTGAATTACAAGTTAGAAACATGACCTATTGGGTGAAACTGCATTGTGAATGCACTGCGGGTTTTATGTCTCTTTTAGGGCCTCATTGGGGCTGCAATTATACTGGCTATAGAGGCTGTTGAGGTAGCGGACTTGCCAGTTGAATCACATAATCTCTCAAGCGGCCTTTCTTGACTAAGTCTTCAATGGCGTCTTTTAGTTCCCAGCATTGTGAAGTATTGTGCCCAACTTCATCATGATAGTCACAAAACCTGTTCTTGTTTCTGAACCTAGCAGGAGTTTTCATGGGATTGGATTTCCTGAAGTCCTCTCTCTCTCTCTCCATTGCAAAGATCTTGTCATGTGTATCTGATAGGGTGCTATAGCTATCATGACAACTTTGATGCTGAGATCGCTCATTTTTGGGTTCATTCTTAACCTTTTTAGCGACCTGACTATTTGCACTGTTACTCTGACTTCCACCTCCGTTCCCACCATTGCTTCTTTTCTTCAACTGGTTAAAACTATCTGGTTCATCCATTTGGTTAGACTTTTTGAAGTCGAAGGTTTCCTCCCATCTAATCTTCTTGGCAGCTCGCTCATAGAACTCGCCCATGTCCTTCACTAGAGACTTGTAGATGTTCTCATAGAACTTCCCATCCTTGCAAAGCCCAGTTGAGATCGCAGTTAGGATGCTTTCATCTGAGGGATTCTCCACATCAGTGACCTCACGTCTGAACCTGGTAATGTAGTCCTTCAAGGACTCGTTCTGTTGTTGAAAGATTGTAGCGAGGTGGTAGGGTGGTACGAGCTGCGTCTTTAGAACCCAATATTGGCTAATGAATTTTTGCTGACATTCCTCCCAATTACCTATACTGCGAGCTGGAAGACTCTTGAACCAGGTCCGCGGAACGTCGTCCAAAGTGGTCGGGAAAACACGACATTTCACTAAGGGGTTGGACGTCTGTAGGTCCATCTGTATATCAAAAGCATCTAGATGGTTGTAGGGGTCACTATCCCCACTAAAAGGTATGTTAGGGAGTTTGAACTTGGGAGGGAGAGGTTGGAACTTGATCTCCCTAGTGAAAGGGGACCTCTCCTCATTCTGATGGTGTTGGTTTGGAGTGTCGGCGAGTGCTTCAAGTTGTTGGACCCTTTGAAAGAGCTCTTCTAATACTAGGTTCTAAGGGTTATATCCTCCCTCGATAAGGGTTATATCCTCCTTCGAGCTCACGACCTGAGGAGCTGCGACCTGGCATATATTCCAGACGAGACCTTGGTGAGCTCCCAGCTCCACGAGCTCGCGACCTTCAGTTCTCAAATGCGAGCTGGAGGAATGAACTGAGTTAGCAGGTCGTGGTTGATCTCTGAGTGGCCTTTCAGGAGCTGGTACTTCTTCTAATTGCTGCTAGTAAATTTCTCTAAAGGCAGCAACTTCAGATCTAAGTGTGTTTCGAGCTTGGGCTTGTATCAGTGCTCTGATTGTCTCGGTGAGTTGCTGCACTATGTTCTTTAATGCTTCTTGTCGTTGGTGCCATACATGCAGCCCCCCGGTTAAGAGTCCAATGGCGCTGGCTGGCGAGAGGCTGGTGGAGGTATACCTACAGCAACACCTGTTATGGGGGCGTGAGAGGTGCCTGACATGGGCACAGTAGCATTCTCCATCGGTTGGACATCATGCTGCTGCTGGTCTGTCTACCTCTCTAGCTGATTAGCCATCGCATCTGAACTTTTGGTTGCTCTTCCTCTTGCCATGGTTACTGAAAACTTAAAGATTGCAGTCTGGACCCTTCCTCTAGCGTCAAAATATCGACGTCGTTTTTTGGTCGACGAAAGTCCAAAACTTAATACCTGCAATCAATGTGAAATAAAATAGAAAACAAGAGAAAGTGTTAGAGAATAAGAACAACACACCAAGATTTTTAACGTGGTTCAGCCAATAAGCCTACATCCATGACTGTCTCTCCATATTTCTGCAGAATGACAGTATAGTATATTTTGTCTCTCTGTTACAATAAATTCAGCCTCTATTTATAAAGAAAGAGGCGTTACAGTTTAGGTAGAGATAAAATAGGAAGAGAATCCTGAATTAATTACACTTCCTAATCAGTTAGAGTAAAATCAGGAAATTGTTTCGTAAAGCTTGGGATCACGTTGACTCAGTTTAAATTTAAATTAACTTCCAATTCTGATAAGAGAATTACGATCAAATCGGGTCACTGCCTTTTCTGGAAGACTTCCTTTTCTAACTGTTCATTGTTTGAGCTAGAGTCTGTTTTGGATTACCTCGAGCTAGACCTTGCTCTGAGTAACAAGCTGGATACTGAGGAGCTGAGAGCTGAGAGCTGAGAGCTCCATCCTGCTAGCTGTGAGTTGGAGCTAGTTGCGAGCTGCGAGCTGCGAGCTGCGAGCTCATCAGCGAGCTGAGACCTGAGAGTTGAGTTCGTTCTTTGGATCTTAGATTTTGTCTATTAGATCAACCCTCTGGGTCAGTTCATTGAGCTTTTACCAGTCCATTTACACAGTCCAAATTATACCCATAACATTGTCTAAATTTGATGCCCAAATTATGCATAAACAAAATCGAATTCAAAATTACATCAAGGCGAATCAACATTACAGCCAAATCCAAGAGGAAAGAAGTGTTAAAGACAACTAGAATAATTAAATTTTGAGGAAAGAAGTGTTAAAGACAACTAGAATAATTAAATTTTGAGTTGTTATGTTTTATTTTTTCAAGAATCACTTTTTAAAGGATAGATTTTGGATCTGCCACCAAATCAATAATTTGAGTTAATATTTTAATATGTTAGGAGACAAAGTTACCCCTATCACTCCTACAAAGTGAAAAAAACACCACTCTTGATTTCCCTCTCAAATCAAAACCAAAATCCAAAGATTTACTAAACCCACAAAAATCAGAGTGCTGAAGATAAATAAAATGCTAAAATTAGAAGAATAAAAAATAAATAAAACTAGAAACTAAAATTTTTCAATTTGGGAATAAGCTAAGAAACAACTTAACTTATTATTCTCCTCGAGACAATTCTAACAATATATTAGGAAGCCAAATTTAACAATTTTTGCCCCTTTAAAGGATTTTAAAAAATCTTTGATGCCGATTACAAAAAATAGATATTGAACAACAAAAAATAAATCTTTAAGAAAAAGAAAGTAAATATGATCTTAAATAATGAAAAATAACTCTTGAACGACTACAAACAAATCAAAACATTACAAATTTCAAACTCAAACTAGAGAACCTCCTCTTCCGTGGCTACATTACCTTTCATTTTTATTCAATCTCAACTAAACTTCTCTAACACAACTGTATGTCATTTTATATTTTCAAAACGAAACAAAACCTCAAAGCACTCTAAGATTTTTCCCAAATCCCCGCACAATGACGGACATTGTTGTGGGTTGACAAAGTGTTGAACAAATAAAAGTTAGTGACAAATATAATAGCTTTGATTCATTGAAATATGTAAAAAAAAATATGTGATTCCTAAAGTGAGAGAGAAGACAATAAATACAAAGAGAGAATAAGATGAGAAGTTTTGGTTTTATAATTTAATGTCCACCATTGAAATCTAATTTGGCCTTATAATCGGTTCACCAAACTCATTAATTAAATGGTTTCACATCCCGCACCTTGTTCATGAAAGTATGCTAGCACGGATAATTCACTTTCTTATGTCGTAAAAGTAGTTTTCATTCAATGCAATTAGTAGCAAATTCTTCAATTAAAAAAATAAAAATTTAAAAAATTTAAAAACCCAAGAAAATTCTACCCACACCTATTTTCTGATAAATATTATTTTTAGTATAATATCTACATATTAAATGTAATGAAAAGTTTTTAAAATTTTTCAGCAAGTAATTAATTAAATTTTTGGGCTGTCAATTAGGGAGTAATTGATGGAAAAATATATATTTTTCCTATCAATTTAAAGGAAGGATTGAAGGAAAAAAAATGGCAAATATATATAGATATATATAACATATATTGTCCCTTAATCACTATTAAGATTTGAAGTCTCATACATACATATATATTATTTTTCTCTATTCTCAGCAGTCTCTTCTCTCCCTTGAAAACTCTCATATTATTCAAGATTCTCTTCTCTATTAACGGAATTAAACATTCAACCACCAAAGCATTAGAGAGCAATGTTATTGTAAGGTTGATTTTAAATCAAGCAAGTGTTCTTCTTTTTCTTAAATTTTATGGTATGATAGGTTTGTAGGATCATATTATTTAGGTTTTGAGTATTTCGATGTTAGATTAAAATTGTATGAATTATTTTAAAATAATCAACAGTTACTGAAATGTTTTATTTTGAAACAATGAGGTGAATTAGAGAATTTAGTTAGGTCAATTAATTATAAAATTATAAAATTTGGTATGAATGATCCTTAGGATGTTAGGTTATATCTTGGAAAATTTCATGGTCATATGATAAGTACGTAATTAATTAGAAATCTTTGTTCACCTTTGCCTCAATGAAATAACAAACATAAACAACAATGAACTAAGTTAAATCTCAAAATAGTTGGACATGTAATTGATGTTATTTTGGTCTCATTAAATTTTTATATAAACCACTATGAGTCTTCCTAAAGCCCGTAAAATTTTAAGAACTTTTATTAAGCAGTTTAATTTTAAAAATTTGGACATCAAGGACTATTCAGTTTTGAAACCGATGTGGATATAGTCTTAGTTTGGATTCATAAGTTTAAGTTGATAGGTTAACAAAAGTATTTAAGGCTAAAAATTTTTATGATATATATTCTAGTTCTTTGGAACATATATAGGCATTTTTAGGACGATTGGTTTTATGTACAAATTATTAAAAATGAAAAAATAGACTACATCAGTAAATGTAGTGTTGACAAAAATGAATTTTAATAGTATTTGGAGTGGACTAATTTAGTAAAGTGTGATTTGTGATAAGCTATATAACATTTATAAGGTGGTAGTTGAGATTCAATGCACCTTTGATTAGTTTAGAATAATTTATGAAGTTATGGATTTGTATAGATTTATATAAATGAATTTCGCTATATGATTTTAAGTTAATAAGTGAGATTAGTTTGTAAAGTCATTTTCTTTATTGGAATAAGCGGAAGAGGTAAGTAAATCTTATATATTACCTTAATATATTATGTGCTCAACTTCAAAATACTTTGATTGGTGTTTTTAAACAATCAAATGAAACTTTGAGTTTTTTAATGTAATTTTTCACTATATTATATTTAAATGATTTTAAATCCTCAAATATATGTTTTTTGTATATTGTCAATTGTATTAAAAGTATTGACTTCCTATTTGAATGAGTAATATATTTTATCAAAAGTATTTCTCCGTATTTGAAAAGTATGATATATATCATAATCGTGATTGTACTGAAAATGTTTTGGCTCATCTGTCCGTAGTTTATTTAATTGTATTGGTCTAGGCACCAGAATTACAGGTGTCATAATTGTATTGATCCAACTTAAATATTTATTGTTGCACAACACTAGCTGTATTGGCCTCAAATCGGAATTACAAGTGTTAATTATATTGTCTTCGTACCTGGATTACAAGTGCTAATTATGTTAACCCTGCATCAAGATTATAGGTGCTACGTTTATATCGTAATGTCCGGATTACCAAAATTATGAATTATATTACGTAATATGAGCCACTTCCATTTTTATTTAAACTCGTATATAGAACGTTGATCGTTATTTTTGACTTCAGCTTTAAATACTGAATATTTTTCATATTGTATTGTTAAACATTTTATTGGTTTTACTATGTTTACAATTATTTTAGTTAATATCAAATTGTGACCTTGTTTTTAATGTAAAGTTACTTTATAAGATTAAAATATATCCTTCTAATTATATACTACATCATAATGTATAATGTTTACCTATTGAGTTGACAACTCACCCGCTATCTCTATTATTTTTACAACTTAGTAGGTTTTATCTATCTTCAAGAACGATTTTGAGTTATTGATGTCATTTGGAAAAGAATTTCAATTCTATTATTGTGGTTATATCCCTTCTTGTTATTAAATAATCATTTAATAATCATTTTATTGGTTAAAACTTAAATGTAAGGATTGATTTTGAATGATTGTGTATTTGAGTTGTTTAAAACTTTTATTGAGGTGTTAAGATAAATTTATATTATTGACTTAAATACTTTATGAAATTTTTAATTAATTGAGTTTTAGTTTTGAAGATTTAAGTGATTGATTGAACATTGTATTATATCAATTTTTATGGCAAATTGAGGTGTTACAATTAAGGGCTTAAAGAAGACTCATAATGGTTCATATGAAAATTTAATGGGACCAAAATAACATCAATTGCATGTTTAACAATTTCGAGATTCAACCTAATTTAGTGCTATTTAGGTTGGTTATTTCATTGAGTCAAAGGTGAACAAAAATTTCAAAATAATTACATAATTGTCATATGACCACAAAAATTTTCCAAGCTATAATATCCTAAGGATCATTCATACCAAATTTCATAATTTTATGAGTAGTATAACTAATCTAATTCTCTAATTCATCTTATTGTTTCAAAATAAAACATTCCAACAGTTGTTGATTATTCTAAAATAATTCATACAATTTTAATCTAATATTGAAATACTCAAAACCTAAATAATAAAATCCCGCAAACCTATCATACGCTAAAATTTAAGAAATGAAAGAAAAAGAAGAATACTTGCTTAATTCACAATCAACCTTCACAATAATATTGATCTTCAATGCTTCAATAATTGAAGGTTCAATTATGTTAATAAAGAAGAGAATTTTGAATAATATGAGAGTTTTCATGGAATTGAAGTGGCTACTGAGAATAGAGAAAAATAGTGTATATATAGATGTATATATATATATGAGACTTCAAACCCTAATAGTGATTTGGAGAAAATATATATATATATATATATATATATATTATATATGTATATATCTATATATTTTGCCAATTTTTTTCCTTCAATCCCTCCCTTATATTGATAGGAAAATATATATTTTTTTTCCATCCATTACTCTCTCATTGGCAGCCCAAAAATTTAATTAATTACTCACTGAAAAATTTAAAAATTTTCCATTACATTAAATTACTTTCAAATAATTAAAAAAAAATGAAATTACTTTTCACAAAATCAACACTTTATCTATTTCCCCAAAAAAAAAATCTACACTTTATCATAAACCCTAGTATTCTATTTAAATTGAGAAAGAGGTATGGCGTGGTGATAAATTACAGTCCACTCATGTAGAAATTATGGGATCTACTTGCATAAGTCTCACTTATGTGGGTATTTTCCCCACACATTTGTTGCTCCCTCCCGTCTTTTGAGAACAGATCCCCAAACTGCGCCTCAGGATCAAATCACAGTTGAGCCTAATAATAATAATAGTAATATATATATATATATATATATGTCTATTTAAATCAAGAGTGGCAATATTTTCATACCTTAAAATTAAACTATATGTACACCTCTTGTTGTATTTACACCTCATTAAGATTTTTAAAAATTCATATTATGTAGGTACACTATGTATTACCAATTATATAACTGAAAATAGAGTGCATAAAAATTATTACTGGTGTCTGGGCCGTATTACCCTAGAGATAGCTTGCGCTAAATGTAGTTCCATTGTTCCAAGACTTTAATCCTAGAAGAAACAAAATATTAATTTAACATTATACTACTATTAAAGACCAAATCCAAACTGTTGTTGATCATACTATTAATTTTATCTATTTCTAATTTCAATTCACTGATCTGTTTCTCCAGGTTTTGTTCTTTTCTCTTCTCTGAAATAATGTTTCTGTAGTTAATTGTCTTGAATGTTGAGTAAAGTGATCCCAGCTAGAATCTCATGTTACCTGAGTTCTTAGTAAGCATTGTTTATTAGTCATGACCTGAAATTTTTTTTGTTTTCCTCTTTTTATTGTTATCAACCAATCACAAACACGAATTAAAATGTTAAAAGCTAATATCAACAGTCCCTTATAAATGCAAGTTACAACATGTAAAAATACAGAAAATTTCATTAACTATTTATTATTGCAAATTATTAAACATGACTACGACACACCAACTCTTAAAAAGTTAAAACCAAATAAAAAGCAACTTAAGGTGACCCAAAAAGCACACAACACTCATTAACTAGGTCTTAAAACCGAGTTAAAAACGACCATCAACAACACACCAAAGCTTCAAAAAAGCATAATATAAATAATAAAAACCAAAATCCACTCAAGGATTAACCAAAGTTGTCTTCGCTGGAATACCCTTAGAATTCCCCTTGATCGAGGGCATTAAAGATGGTGATTCAATAACCGTTTCATGATCACAGAAGCCTTCAAGTATGTCCCCCTCCTCTGTGGTGAACCCTAACGTGCCAATCAAATTAGGCCAGCACAGGTGACTAATAGTATTTAGGGCACGGCAACATCCATGGCCTAGGTACGTCTCGCCGTTGAGGAAGAATAGGATGATCTCTCCTGTGCAAGCCTGAAGTTGAACCAAAGAGTCCCAGCAATTCGACGATTCATCATCTAATTTTAGTCGGGATACAAGACTTGACTTGGGGTGCATTAGTGGTCTGGAGCCATTGGTCATGGAACCACCAAGGATCAAAGTTAAGAGAAGAGTGAATAAGAAAAGCTTCGATGTGTTAGGCATTTTGAGATAGAGAGTAGAGATTGATTGGCTGATGGATGTGTGAACGATTAGGAGAACTACGGCTTATATAGAGATATCAGATATTGCATCATGATTCATTTGTATCCTTACTTGAACGTTACATGTTGTGCATGGGAATTGAAGAGACATAAAATTAATGGTGTATGGGAAATTCATGGAGGTAGTCAAGTCATCATTTAAATATAATAGTGAAGTATGAATTGATTGTTAATTTTCAAGAGTAACCGATCATTTGAAGATTAAAGATCAAACCCTCTCAATGAGTTATATAGCTGATAATTTGTGTGCGTTGATTAATACACTCTTTCGTCTTAATTTGATTGGCCTTCCATGTCCAGCCATTATGATTTTTCATTTCATTTCTTTTTGAATGATACTAGTGATTATTAATTGACAAACATTTTTTTACATTTCATTTTATGCTTTAGGTTTTTGTAATGATAATTGTAACTTAAACTAAAATTATGGAAAAGAATTAAAAAAAAAAAAAAAAAAGTTCTAAAGATAATAGATTCTATTTTTTTCAGAATCAACATGGTTTCACTTCCTTTTCTCTTCACAAACCTTAAAGTTTTTGCAATAATAGAGAAATAAGTTTTTAAGTAGTTTTAAACTTAAAATTTTTTTAAAGTTTTGAATTTTTAGAATTTTAAACTAAATGTTGTGCTAAAATTTTAGCAGTAGCAGTTTGATATCAATCTCATAGGATGAATTGAATTTACTGACTTGTGCTACACTTGTATTGTTTTAAACAAAATTAATGATTGACAATATTAGAATAAAATGGTGCATCATTTACTCTAAATAAAATTATTAAAAGTTAAACTTGCTAGTTTAAGAACAAAATGGATAAAATTATATTTTAACAAATTTTGTCATGGTTGACTGTTAATAATTTAATCGAAAAGACTAAAGAGATATATTTAGATTTAAAAGATGAAAATGCTATATTTTAAGGGGAAAAAAACAACAGCAAAGGACTAAAGTTATTGAAATAATAAAGATGTTTAAATATATAACATTTCATTAAAAAAATATGGATTAAGAAAAAAATATGAACTAAAGTTAGTAAAACTTCTCCTTTTAATAAAAAGGGCAAATTGCATGAGCAACCTAATAGTATGCTTAATTATAGCTGTATATAACTTTACAAAAATTAAGACAAACCACCTCTGCTGTTCGAAATTAACAAGGGAAGATTATTGTTCCTTTTAAAATAATTTTATATAATATTTAATAAATTAATTTAATTTTTAAAAATGGATGGAGAAGATTTGATCCCGGCCATCTATCATACCATCCCCACCATTGAAAAAAAGTAATTTTTAAAACTAAAAAATTAAATCCTAAAGCAAACTTAAAAACAAAAAATGAAAGAAAAAAGCATGTCATGAGATCAGAAAATTCCAGATCTCATGAGATATGAAATAAAAAAATAAATAAATAATAAAAACTCAAATGGACTACGTCTAAGTTGGGAAAAAACCTACCGGGAGACCACATACTTCTTCTATATTAATCTATGGCAAACGCAAAACTCACAAATAAAAAAACTTAATAAACATAAATTAAAAAATTCATTGAAAAGAAAATTAGCAATTCACAAAAATACAAAAGAGCATATTGTTCATGGAGCAGTCTACTCTATTGGACATGGTCGGATGGAGATGATGAATCACTCCATTCATCTGAGGTGGAGCTCCATCTTAAAAGGAATGTTTTGTTTGATCTAGTAGTGTGGGTGAAAACGAAGATTTGAGATTGTGATTGAAGCTATAATAATCTTTATTATTTATTTATTTTAAAATAAAAATAGTTTTTAATTGATTTTTTACTAAATAAATAAAATAGTAGAAGGAAAATAAACTAAATACAAGGGGGCAATATCGACTATCAATTAGATAAGATGTAACTGTTAAAACTAACCATTGACCTCTAAATCCAATAGTTGGGGACGTTTGTGCTAGTTTTTAAAAAATTTATATGGGACTGCAATTAAGCCTAATATCTGGCATCCTTATGCAATTTACCCTAAGAGGGCCTTAATTTGGACTGAGCCAGGCTCAGTGTTAGATGGGCCTAACGGGATATCATCGAGTCCTTTCTGGCACAAATGTTTTGTTTTACCATGTAGAATTTCAGTGTGAGATGATAATGATGTACTCCTGGGTCTAATTTTAAGCTTTTATCACCACCGATCCTCATGGAAAATATGTTATATGTTTCTCTTGTTATTAATATGATTCAAATATATAATTTAATTTTAACTTCATTAAAATAATGCAACATGAGTGAGCATTCAGATATTTAACCAAAACCAATAGAAAGACCATTACTAGGATTGAGCTTGAACACTAAATATTGTGGAAGTGTTGCATTCATGAGTTATGAAATGAGAAATTACATTAGTGTATATTATCAACAAATTCTTTCAGTTTACAAACCAAACCATGACATTTTATAGAGCAATTGTGGGCAATCGTCTCGCTGATGTAAGAATCAGTAATTTTGGTTATGTTTATCTTCATAGAATATCTCAATAGAACAACTCTAATTTGGTGTTAACTTAAAAAAGAAAAAATAACTAAACAAATCCCAAAAATTAAAACTAAAATTAGTATGTGTTCTCCGACCACCACCAAACTTGCAAAATAATTTCTTTTAGCATCATCAGTATTCACAAATGATATTTCGTAAACAAATGACATGAACTATAATTTTTTGTAGTCTTTTATTAGAAAATTATCATTTTTGCTCGAATATATGATTTACAAATACTAATTGTGTTAAAAACCTTCTTTTAAAAGTTGGATGTTAGTTTGAAACCATGCTAATCATAATGTCATAATAGCAAAAAGTTAAAAAAAATTATGTCTTTAAACATCTTGATAGTGGTACTTTAGGTGATGAAGAAAAGTAACAAACTGACTAATCAGTTATTCTATCTGGCCGTTAGAACTCATTAGGCCATGACACTTACAGACAAGCTGGTCCATGTAACATATATCGACTAACTCTTGGCTTGCTGTTTTCCCGAAATGCGGAAGAATTCATGGGAATCAGATTTATATCAGGACAAATGAGTTCACACTTGCGATTCAATGCACACTGCACAAGGATCTGACAATATGTATAACCTGACATGTCAATTGTCAAACTTTGATTTGTCCTTATAAAAAATGACACAAAATGAAATAAAAAGCTGTTAGAATATTCCATGTAGTTTAGGCATAAACATATGCATGGTGGCATAACCTAATTAATTTTTACTTAGGACTAGAGATTGGAGACTGGATAGTTGAAACCCTAATTATTTATTCAACAATCATATAATATTGTCTTGTTGGGGCTTTGGCCTCGTGATTATGTTCTAGGGTTTTCACTTTGAACGTTTCCTTTTTAATTTGAAAGAATAATCTATACTTATTGTTTAATGTCCCTCTCAACTAGGCGAAAATCTTCAACTCTTTTATTATTATTAATATGTTTATATTTTATATTCCATGTGTGTCTGTCTCCAGATCTCAGCATTTTGGGGCTTGGTGATCATCTCATTGACCTTATTTTATCTGTTTATATTTCACCAGTGGGTTTTTCAGGTTAAGAAAGTATGAATTGAACTCACATGGGAGGTTACCTGGGGCAGCCAATTACGCATGTGGTTGGCATTATAAATACCACATTCTCTTTCCTTTTCTTTTCTTTTCTTTTCTTTTTTTTTGCAATTTACAACACTCCTAACACCAAATCAAATATCTATTAAGACGTACAAATATCTCTACTGAACATACAATCCAAAAATTTACTCCCAAAACAAGAAAAAACAACTCCCTAGAAGTGAGAAACTTGCCATTTATATTAAGTGGCTAGTGAGCAAAGTCAAACTCTGCCCTTACAAGCAAGGACAAAGTAAGTCGTCTATCACCGCAACAAACTCATTTGCTCTTAAATACAACATTCTCAATGCACATAAAATGGTTTTTTTTTTTTTGTTTTTTTGAGCTAATTATATTCACAAGAATCATTATGATAGATATTATAGTGCGGTCTGGATCACAAACCTCTATTCAAGGGAAAATTACCCTTACAACTCTAAAAAATTTATCCACAATTTGCCCACTCACACAAGAGGAATCTAATGTCATTAGTATTGTTGCGGATGACACTTGAGCCTATGCACTCACTTGGGCACAGGTGTGTTGTGCCAACTGAGTACAGCAACTTGGAGTCACATAAAATGCATATCGTTGATATGTTGAAAATGTTTTATCATATTATTTTATTTCGTATGTTCTTTTTTTTTAATTTAATTAATTACTCATTCATCGTAAGTACTAAATAATGTGTATATTATCGGACACTTTTAATCGGATTCTCTAATATATGATCTGAAACCGGAACTCTCATAAGTGGGAAAATAGACACACATCGTATGAAAAAATTATCTCTTACTTCAGAAACTGATGAGCACTTGAACTCATCACATTGAAGAGGAGGCGTGCTAAGTGAGGTTCCTCCACTAAGGCAATCCCCTTAGCTCATTTTGTGTGTTCTCTTATTTTAGCAAGACGAAGGTTCAACAATGAAACCACACATTAATAATTTTTCAGATACAGCTAGGATGGTGGTCATGATTGAAAATGCTTGTGGGTTAGCTTACCTAAGTTTACGAAAGTAGTGTTGATGTTGCAACAGTACGAGCAAAAGCTACAAGATTAAAGTTGAGGTCACAAAGACTCACAATCTGCTTTATCATCGGTCATCATCATTAAAGTATGATTATGGAAATTCGCGTACTCGATGATCCGGGTGGGTTTTACCTTTATCTAATCAAATTCAAATGCAAGTGACTTACAATGATTAAGTAAATTAAAGTTTGCAACCACAATCAACAAGTGGCTGTAGTTTAGTGGTAAGAATTCCACGTTGTGGCCGTGGAGACCTGGGCTCGAATCCCAGCAGCCACAAAATGTACCGACCTTAGCTCAGTTGGTAGAGCGGAGGACTGTAGTGGGTTGCACCCTTAGCCATCCTTAGGTCGCTGGTTCGAATCCGGCAGGTCGGACAATTCTTTTTTCCCACGCTTTATTTTCTCTGTTTTGTTTATTTTCTTCTTTTTGCAATCATTAAAATAGTTGGTACTTTGGTGCAATTTGTCAGGATTTGTACTGCAATCATAATTTTGACTCACCTAGTATTATTACTTTTCAGACAGTTGAAGGATGTGATGATTTCTGTTCTAGAATGAAAATAATTATGTAAAAAAAAAAAGTTATAAATATGAGATGGTATTTAATATGATTACCAAATATGTAGTAAAATTGATAAGATTTCTGATAGATGATAAAAAAAAGGTTTCCAATTCGAATATAATTCACATCAAATATTTCAGTTGTTTAATTTATGTTTACGATATTATTTCATAAATTATTTAAATTCTTGAGCTGAAAGGCTTCACTTCATGGTGACTTAAAGTTACTGAGCTTCACCATCGAAGTATTTTTTTTTTTAAGTACCATGGAAGTTATTTTGTTTCTTATAACCAACCATTATCACACTAAAAATGTATTTAATAAAGATGCTTTGAGCTACGACACAAGTTGCCAAAATTTATCTAATAAATCAAGCATCATTATCTCTTACCATATTTTCCAACTGATGATTATTCGTAAATATGGAAATTTTGATTATGCTATATCAGTTTTTTGCAAGGTGAGTATCGAAACTAGATGATGTTTGTTGTAAGGGATGGGATAAAATCAAATAATCCTATGTTTAGAGAGGAAGTGAGATTAAAAAAAAATTAATTCCACCTCCTCTTTTATCCTATTTGCGTGAGATTAATTAATCTCATGTTGAAACGTGGACTAATTAGTACGGCTTGCATGTATTTTTATTATTCTTTATTTTTTTATTAATAATTTGTATTTAAAATTTTTATTATATCTAGAATCAATTTAATATATTTAAAGGATATTTTAAAAATTAAACTACTTTAGAAGGTTAGTTTTTCTTTCGAAGGTAGTTTTTGTCCAAAAAATAACTCTTGAGACACAAGTTATAAAATTATTGAAATAAGACACAAATATTATCTACCTTAATTTTTAACCGTTATGTGACATTTCCACAAATGTTAACCCTACTTTAGTCATTTATAACTTCAGAAAACAAATAACTTATTATTTATATTTACTTTTATGCAAAAAAAAAAAACATAATATCTAATTTTTAATCATTATTCATCCAGTCTTCAATAAAATTCAACATTATTCAGTTAAAAAATAATAATAATTAACACTATCTTAATATAATAGCATGATGTCAATACTAGACACTGGATTGCTGACAGCGTATAGCTAGTTTATTATCAGTATATTAATGTTAATATATTTGGTAATACATCTTATAAAAAAAAATAATAGGCAAGTCACATAAATTTCATAAAACAAAATAAGCGGTTATATTGTCCCGCGCACATTTCGACCATTATAAGGCTCTCCCGGGCTTTTACCAAATCCCAACTACAGTATTTAAACGCCGACACAAAACTCTGCAACAACACCAACTCCCAAACACACACACACAGCCATCCACACCCAGTGATATTTGCTAACGACAAACAAAAAAAATAAAGCAAACAGTCTCTTGACTTTCGTCTTGACAGCGGTGTGGACCACCGGGTTAAAAGATAAATGGTTAATGGCTCTGTCTGCACCCTACGATCAATCAATGTGATATGATCTGCTAGCTCCTTGTTGAAACGTCACTCTACGTTACGTTATTATTTATTTTTATTTTCATTTAATTTAAGATGGTTACTTTGCAATTGCATTCCATTCCACCGACGAAAATAGGAGACAGCTAACTGTCTGTCTGTCACCCAATTCTAATGATGGGACCTACGTCACACTCCATTATTGGTTATTTAGCACGTTCCCTTTCATAACTGTTTAAATTTGTCCAATCGCTATGTCAATAATAATAATAACAATAATATTTATCCAAACACGACTATTATAACAACTTATTATTACCTATAGGAAAAGTTTCATATTCGTTTAAGCATTTTAGGTTGAATTTCAACTTAATATGGTACCTAATCTTAAACCTCTGTTGGTTCAAGTGTTTGAATGTTTAATTTAGTGCGATATTTGAGTAAAATTGATTGAGAAATCTTGCAGTTAAATTTATTTTTAGTATTTATAATGTAGTTATCTATAAAATTTGAATTTCTTATCATATATAATAAACAGATAATAATTTTAAAAAAAAAAAATCACAGAAAGCTTAATTAAACTATTTAGGTTAGTGCTTGCTAGTCATTAGATGAAGCTATGATTGATGTCCAGTGTCACACGGTCCCACCTTCGAGAAATCAGAATATTTTTATTTTTTGAGAATAAAATCAGAATATTAATCATTGTTAATTTATTTTAATTGTTTCGGGTTAAAAAGGGCCCAACTTTCTAAATGAAGCCAAATATCCATTTGGTTGAATTGATGAAATTGAGATTGATTTCATTTTATTTTTTTTGGAAACTGAATATGAGGTTGATTTTGCTGGTGGCTAAGTGAAAGGTTAGTGAATTTTAACATTGATGTGTTGTGAGAATCGTCTACTTGTGCTGACATGGCACTCATGTCACGAATTGATGCTTGCCACGTATATACTGATTGATTGAAAATTCAGTCATAGATCTTAAGATCCTAGTTGGCCAATGATGGCAGCCGACAAAATAATTAAAGTGTCCGATGCTAAGATGCAAAAGTTTCTTATTTACATAGGATTATTAAGTATTTAGCAGTCAAATACACTGATTATTTTAACTTTTAGGTGCAACAAGAATATTTTTTAATCTTTGTGGAGCATCTTTTATAAAATACAGTTTGATATAACCAACTATTGAAAAATATTATTTCATTTAATGGTTGTTTTTAAAATAATTTTAATGGCTATGAATATGTCATGATATATCGAAAGTAGATACTACATATATGATTTGAAAATATATCATCATAATATTGCAAGAAAACTATCATAAAAAATATATTGTGAAAAAAAAAACTTTGTATACACAATATTAAATATGCATAGTGAAAATATGTTAAAACTCCGTTCATATATATATATATATATATATATATATACGAATAAAATCATATAATAAAACTCAAATCTAATTACAAATAAGAAAGAAAATTACAGTAACCACTGGCAATCGGTGGATGTGGCATGCATTAATGATTTGTGATTAACTAGTCTGGTTTCAAGGCTTACAAGTGAATTATCATTGTAAAAATTGTATATTATTTTTCTTTAACTTATTGTTTTAAGAAGTGAATCACAAGATTTTTATTGGCTATATAGAAATTTTTGACCAATTTTAAAATGATTTTCTAACAATGTATGAACTTCTGCATCAAATTCCAACAAAGTTTAAAAAAAAAATTATCGAATGACCAAACTATTTCAATAAACTGTGATTTCATTTTAACAATTCTTAAAAGTAGCATTGAATTAGATGGTGACTACTGACATAATCATAAACTACTTGTGTCAATATTTTCCTTTTATTATTAGTGACCAAGTGAAATTTTTATTTCTTTTTCTTCTTTTGTATCTCAATATTGCAATGTTAACTTAAATAACAATGTATGTTATATAATTTCTTTCCTTTATATATTATATAATTTTCAAAAAAAAAAAAAAAAAAGGTCAACTGTACATTCATTATAATTTTTGATAAATCGAGAAGGAACTTCTATAATATATGTTAAATGGTAACTCATCTCTAGAATCATGAGATTACTTAGTTTATAATTAAAAGTTCCGATGATAAAGTACGTTGTTAACTTAAAAATGACTTAAAAGGGGAATGCACCATTGAGTTGGTGCAAATACACTTGATTGATTTTTGAAGCACGTCCATTTACTCATTAGCCATCAAAAGGGCAATGACAAATTTACTTTTGCTAGGCTTCATTGAGGACTGCTTTCCCTTGAAGTGGAAAATACCCTAAACATGAGTCCTTTTTCGTGCCCTAAAAAGTAAAAACTCTCAAGAAAAGAAGAAGAGTAGGACAATTGGACAAGCAGTAGGGTTTGAGTTGTACAAAAGAAAACCTAAAAAGCCAAACCCACATTCTTCACCAATTATTGATTCCTTTTGCTTTCAATTTCTTTCCCATTTTCTGTCACCTTTTCTTCTCTACCAAGCGTTGCATATCTTCCAAAAGATGATTTGTAATTATCCAAACAATAAACATTGCAAAATGTCTGTTTCAGCAAGTGTAAATTATGTGTATAAGTGCATGCATTATGAATATATGTAACATATTTTGCACGAAAAAGTTGCATTTTCGCACCGACACCTTTAAGTCTTCCAATTGTGGTATAAAATAAAAACACGTTTAAGGGTTATATAAGTATATATTTAGTCATCAATCATTAATTATTTGACTATTAATAAAAATGTATTCATTTGTATACTGTTTGGCTAGTGAATCTGTTAAGGTGGTTTTGATTTCGGGTGTCATATATAGAAGAATTCAAATCAACTAGATTCTTCAAATCTCGGATTGTATTAAGTACAATTAGACTTTATTTTATGATGTAGTTATAATTTGAAATTCGACCATAAATTTAAACTATAACTTGGTTATGAATCATTTGATTATTGTATCTACTAATTATTATGATATACAAATCTAACTAGATGAATATGATCTAAACTAAAATCAACAAAATTATTATATCTAATTTCGTGAAAGTTTATTAAAGCCATATATCCAAATGGCCAGCAAATCACAATTTAAGCTAAATATTTTACACATAAAATAGCCATATAAACCCATGCATATCTTTTGTCAATTTAAAAACTTGCTAGCTCATTTTTGTTTTGGTAATATATAAATTATCAGTGGCGATAGTCACTTATTGGCAATGATATTTAACGTTTATTAGATAAACTATCTCTAGCATTCTCAATAATATTCATATCTATTTCATAATTGAGATACGTAAATTAATTTTCCAGATCTGAATCTATAACTAAAGACAAATCGTCGGTGCGATGTAGACAATAAGCTAAACTAAAGTCTAAAGTGCATATAATATCTGCCACACGGAAATGCTTATTTTTTCAAATAATTGCAATGGCACTCAAGTCACAAGTCACAACTACCACCAATCTCTTGTGGCACCTCACAAAGCGACCCTCCACCAGCTGCTGCTATTATCTCCTTATATTAAATTAAGTTCCCGCTTTATATCTAGATATTGTTGGATTCATTAAACATAATAGAAAAGTTTTAACACATTCTCACAATCTTATGCTTAATTTTTAATGAAGACTAGTTGAACCTAATTATCTTTTATGTCGAAGACTATATAGGGGCATTTCTAATAAACTAAATACTAGTTTAATAACAAATTTTTACATATTTAAAGAATTTCTTTTTACAATTAATTAGATAATCACCGGATAATTATCTTATTAGATTAATAAGCTAAATCAAATTATCATTCGGTAATTGTAATTTAAAATCAATAAGATTATAAATGGATAAAACAAATTGTCACTTACATAATATTTATATTTAATTTATTGATAAGAGATCTTTTATAGTGTTTTGAGAATTCCTCCTCTATTCATTACAGTATTCAGTTCTAAATACTTCCGAGCATTCATTAAATAAAAAGTATTTTTATTGTGCTAGCATATAGTTTTTAATAATCCGAAGATCCATCTTCTATTGCAATAACTCTATTATAATATCCAACAATATATCATTTTTAAAGGGACATGTGTATAAATTGTTGAATAATAATAGATACTGCTCACAAATAGTCTAATACATTATAAATTGGTTGACGTGGCACTAAAACTAACATTATCTTACTTAAAATTAACGAGACTGTTAATCAATTTTTTAATTATTATATGTGAAAAATCTGAAAAAAGGGTGAGTTTTGAAAACATTACTTCACCAAAATTGAACAAATTTAATTATCACAATTATTAGGCTTTTACAGAGATATATATTTCACATCAATACTATCTGAATTAATTATGTTAGTGCATTGAACATGAACCATTAACTAAGTACGTAAATTTAATGACTGATAATAGAGACACTAAATTTATTATATCAGTAAACATTAAGATAAAAAAATTATATATATAATAATTTGTGATATATATATAACGTTTATAGTCAATGTCTTCTAATTTTAAAAAGTTAGACCGAACCAATTAAATTCATCTATTGTATTTAAATTAAATAGGAGATATAATTTATTTTATAATAGAAAATGCAATAATATTACCATCCATTAAAAATATATGTTTGTTCGATTTTTAAGTAATACGTAATAGATAAATAAAGAAAAAGACCCGTAAAAAATGCATCTAAAAGACCCACTTGTGCAATATTTATAAGAGGAGTAGTACTGAGTCACTTTCATTCTCAAGGAAGACACTATGCTCATGTGAATGTGACCGTGAAGCATGAATTTCTAATTATCTGTAAAATTCTGTTTGGATTCTCCTACACATGCTTTTGATTATATTCGCTCCTTCTCCCTTTGGTTTTTCTTTCATTTTTTTTTTTAATAATGTTATTTTGATAGTACATCTCAACAACCCTTTTTCAAGTTAATTTTATAGGTGAACCACTTTGATTATCTGAATATAAATCCAAATCATAACATCTTGATTTTAGTTTTATTTAGATGTCAATTTAATTTTAGTATTGGATTAGACGCAATCCAATACTCAAAACTGATGTTGTCTTTTAGGTACTTGACCTTATATGATTTTTTTTTTTAGTTTTATTTTAGAGCAATGTTAAGTTATCTGAAAATTTTATTTAAATAATATAGTATATAAATTGTGAACATTTTGTAAATCATAAAATAATATGGTGTTGATAACTTAAAGATTACATTATTTACATAATAAGTTGAGACAATTTTTGGACATCAATACTTATATATATTTTTTAATTTTGGGGTGTAACACTTTTATTATCTAAAATATATAGTTTGTTACAAAATTGAAGCAGTCTGTGTAAGCTTTTGTTGCTATATTACTTTCATGACCTAGGCAAGGAATATTATTAAATCAGAATTCGTTATAAATTATAATTAATAGGGTAGTTAAGCGAAATTGTCTATCATCCACCATTTATTAATTATTATTATAAATCCACTAATGCAAGAAGATGCAAATGTTTATTTATTTTTTATTTTTATTATTTTGCTTATCTGTTGGAATATCAACATATATAACACCTCAGCATGATCAAATTTCACATTGTTTTCATAGATTTAATTTGTAGCCCCGATTCTTTAAGGTAACGAAGGATTTTGTGGGCACTGGTTAGTTTACTGAGCAACACAATTTATAATTATGTAAGAAGTTATAGGATTGAATCCCACTCGCACTGTAATTGGGGTATGAAAAGGGTCCGAGAGAATAGAAATTCATCTTATTTATAATAGATTATTGTATGTTACAAATAGTTTCAGAAAACAAATTTTGTAATAACAAACCATTGTCCATCTTTGTAGTATATGATTTTATATTAGAAAACGCTCATTATTTGATAGTGATTTACGTTTAAGTCGTTATAGGTCAAATATTATGTGGATAAAAAATGGAAAAAACAAAAAACTATTATTTGAGAAACTTCAAAATTTATGTCTTCTATTACGTACTTCTGCTAATAGCTTTATCTAAAAATGAAATTAGAAGCTTTATTCATGTTACAATTATAAAATTTAATAGGCCTCCTTTCTTTCTTTTTTTTTTTGGAGTACTGAATATAACGGAGACTTAAAACCTTAATGGCAGGTTTGTTTTTTCACCTTCTATCATATGAATAATTGAATATACATCTTCAATTTTTTTTAAGTAAAAAAAAAAATCTAACAATATGTAATTTTACGTTTTTATCCTTTTACTGCTAGTAGTTATACATTTTTATTTAAAATTATATAATAGTTAAAACAGAACACTAATATTGTCTAAATATTAATAATATTTCTTAAATCAATTTAGTTTATATGCATGTGTGCTGCCTACACTACTAGAACTAGAAACAAGAAAAATAAGGAATACAAGCTCTTTAAATTGTTTTTTTTTTTTTTTTTTTGAAGATTTTTAAATTGTTTATTTTGCTCTTAGAATGCACAGCCTATGTCGCGAGATATATAATTGTTATTTTGTTTTGTTAGGGAAATATAAAAATAATTTATTAATTAGAAAAAGACTATAGAAGTTGACTAACCAACCGTACCTGTATCGCGTGTCGTGTACTAACAAATAATCTCATTTGGAAAACGTATGGCATTTTCTCAAAAAAATAAATAAAAATAAAAATAATTTTAATAACTAAATTTTGATTACGAGATAAATTTTTAACTATATTTTAAAAAAAGATCAAATGAGCATTAATTTTTCGAAAAAAATATCAAATTAATAATTCACATCAGTTAACTAACGATTAAACCTCACAAAAAAAGTGAAAAGACTCGTTTACCCTCTAACCTAATGCATAAAAAATAGGTTTTAGTTGTAAATTTCTTATACATATATGATTAGATTTTAGTTATAAATTTCTTATGTATATATAGTTAGATTAAATGAGAATTTTCACATTTTTTGTTAAATTTAACTGTTAGGTAACTGACGAAATAGATTAATTTGATATTTTTTCAAAAAGTTAAGGATCATTTAATTTTTTTCAAAACATAATTAAAAATTTAATCATTTTCTAAAATTTATAGACTAAAATGGTTTTTATCTAACAAAAAAAAAAAAAGGAAAAGAAAATGTATGGCATTCTAATCAAATTTAAGTTTTCAATGGTTATTGTTATTCATCTTATTATTTTTTTATATCACAAGTACATTTAAAATTGCTTAGAACACTTGATGTGGACTATATGGTACAACTTAAATCGTTACTCTTTACTCTTTACTCTCAACCAGACGATAGAGAGAGAGTGATCTATAAGTGGGAAAACTGTCCACCAATTATAAGAATTTATTAGGAATCAGTGCGGGTTAGTAGAAAATTACCTACTTTTTATGGACAATGGTACTCAAAGTCAAATCCCACCGTTTCCTTTGAGAGAAATGGGGCTGAGTGGGAGTGGTACCAATGCACTGCTCTACCTAGGAGTTGTTATTGTTATTATTAAGTCCATTTTCATCATTTCGAAATGTGAACGAAATATTTTGCATAAGTAAAACAATATATTTCACATATAGCGTTATATATAAAATACTTTAAGGACTGGAAATAGATAAAAAATAGTTAAGTTTTTGTTTGAAACTAAAATGAATAACTTATTTTTAAGTAAAAAACGAATCTCATTCGTTTTGTGGCCTTTTTGAATTTTCTTGTGTAAAAAATAAATGACTTCAAATAACTTTTTTGTTAAAATAACTTTTTTGTCATTATATTATAATATGTAAGAACACAAACAACTATTACTAAAATTAATGTAAGTTTTGAAACCAACGCCAAATTACGAAAATAAAATTTTAAAAATCATTCTTTGCTCATAAATTATTTGGTACTAAAAAAATCAATTTTCATGATTTGATGCTAATTTTAAAACTTCTAATTATTTTAAGGCTATATGGAAAAAGCTCTTATGATACTTGGTATGGTATAAGTTCTTGACTAGCTGATGTCAATTATAACTTGTACATTTATTTTCAAGTCGAACTTAAAGTTTTTTTTTTTTTTAAATAAAAATGAATCAAAATAAAAAATACTATGATGTAATTATTAAAAAAACGCCATGTGGCATGGAATGAACTAAAACCCTTTGGTAATTAATTGAAAATCCTATGTCGCTCTAGTCTTTGCCAATTAGCCAAAATCTCTATAATCATACAAGTTTTATCTAAATTTCAACACTACATGGTTACTTTCACTACAACCTCATTAATAAAGGCATTAATAGGTCAATTTATATTTATAAATGTATATTTCACAACAAAACATACCATCTATCTCTCTCTCTCTTTTTTTTTAAATTCAATAAATTTGTTTAATGAATATTAACGAAAACAATGTTTGAAATACAATCAGGAATAGAATCAAATCAATATTGACTAAAAACATACCATCCATCTTTCTTGTGAAAGTCGACATCAAAAACATTAACTCCCACGAAGCAAAAAATAAAGTGCACAACTAATGTAACTTTTTAATCTCTATCATTTATTATGGGATTTTTTTTCTTTGAATAATATTGTGATTGTTTTATGCAAGTTTTCATCGACCTTTTTAGTTCATGTTGTCTTGGTCGATAAGTAAGTTAGTTTTAATAAAATTTAAAAAATAATAATAATAACAACAAACAAACGTCCATGTAAGGGCATTTTGGTCAAATGATACCACTATGGCCAGCAAGAACGAGCAAGCGTGACTTTCCATATTAGTTTGATTGATACATACAAACATCTCCTCTTTTAGACAAAAACTCATTCAATTTATCGGGAGAAAATGAGGCATCATTATAGGACCCAGACGAGACTCACGTGACAGTTGTCTCGCTCTCTCTCTCTCTTTTGACATGAACAACTAAAACCGCGACAGACAGCCGAGTTAAAGAGAGGGTTGAGAGACACATCATCACTCATCACGTCACTTTCAACAACACAACTACACAAAGCACACACTTGAAACCAGAAACAGCACCACCACCACCGTTAAGAACCTCTCGAGTGAATTCTCTAAAATACCCTTCACCGCCACCACCCATCACCACCACGGTGGGGCACCATCTCCACCACCCCTGGCCCCACCACCACCAAAACCCCATTTCATTTCATTTCATGCAACTACAACAAGTTAATGCAAAATACGTCATTTGATTTTCTCTTCTACTTCCTTTGTTTTGTTGTCTCTTGTGGCGTCAAGCGTTCAATGTCGAAATTTCATTAGATTCTCTTCTCTCCAGAAATATAAAGTTTTTAACTTTCACTTTATCAAAATCTCGTATCACGGATCAAAGACCATATTCTGGTTAAACAGAGAGAGACCCATTTGGTCGAGAAAATTGGGTCTCTCAAGGAAGGAATCAATCACCAGTCACCCACCATACTCAAACAAGACCAAAACTTTCTTTTTCTTTTTCACATATTTTAATAATACAAATAAACATCATGGTTTATATCTCATTATTCTATTTTCTGTTTGCTTTCTCTCTCACTCTCTCTCCTCTCTCTCTGTCTCAGCTTCTAGTTTTATAGCCCACTCTGTTGGGCACCCCATACAAGGAACACCAACCCCACAATATGCAATGAACTAAAAACCACCGCTTTAAAGACAGAGAGAGAGAGAGAGAGAAGGTAAAAGTTGTTGTGGTTGTGTTGTGGGCAGTGAATGATGAGAGAAATTTTTTGAGGCATTTTGGTGGTTTCTAAGTTTGTTTAATGGCCACCAAAGGGAGGCTGGTTGCTGGTTCTCATAACAGGAATGAGTTTGTTCTCATTAATGCTGATGAGGTTTCAAGAGTAAGTTGTTGAATTGCATTTCTACACTTTGAGAACATTTGTGTGTTTTTTGGATGCCCCATTTGAGCATTTGAACTTCTATCTCTCTACTTTTGCCTCCTTTGAATGCTTATAATACTCTTGCTTTTCTCAGTCGTTTCTTTATTACCTATTTGGAAGCAAAAGTTATGTCACTGGCTACTTGTTTTTGTTGATTTTGGTACTGTTCAATAAATTAGTACATGACAACTTGCATCTAACTTTGGTCTTGCATTAGTTGAGCTTTTATTAGATTTGAATTTGGTGTAGTAAATGGTGATGTGGTTATTATGAATTGTAGGTAACATCTGTCAAAGAATTGAGTGGGCAGATTTGCCAGATCTGTGGTGATGAGATAGAGATAACAGAAAGTGGGGAGCCATTTGTTGCATGCAATGAATGTGCATTCCCTGTGTGCAGACCTTGCTATGAATATGAAAGAAGAGAGGGCAATCAAGCCTGCCCTCAATGCAAAACCAGATACAAGCGTATCAAAGGTGAACCCTCTTTCCATTGTTTTGGAATGTTTTATAATCTCAAATCTTAAATACTATAACTGGGTCCTTTCATATCAACTTAAGTTTTGAGTACGACGGTAACTGACATAGAAGATTGGAAAATGAATTCTTTGTGTAGCAATTTGGCATTAGGTTATACTGAAAATGTGACTGTTTGTAGGAAGTCCTAGAGTGGAAGGCGATGAAGAAGAGGATGATATTGATGATTTGGAGAATGAGTTCGATATGGATGGCGAAAGGAGAGATCCTCACCATATTGCTGAGGCCATGCTTTCAGCGCGCCTTAATGTTGGCCAAGCGCATGTCTCAGGGATCACTACTCCATCAGAGATGGATTCTGTTTCTGTTTCTGCAGATGTCCCTCTCCTTACTTATGGCCAAGAGGTGTTTTAGTTTGATATATATTTAATTATGGTTATAAGTATAATTCATGTGTCTAACAGTGACTGCCTGTTTGTTTTTAATGAAGGATGTTGGAATTTCCTCTGATAAACATGCTCTAATTATCCCCCCTTTTATGAGTCGTGGAAAACGGGTTCATCCAATGTCATTTCCTGATTCTCCCATACCCCGTAAGTTTGTTGGATTCTATGTTTGTTGACATTGGTTTGAATTATGGCTGGTTGGTTTCTTCTTGCTTACTGTTTGTTGTTGGTGCTGCTGTTACAGTGCATCCAAGACCGATGGATCCTAAAAAAGATTTGGCAGTATATGGCTACGGGACTGTTGCATGGAAGGACCGAATGGAGGAATGGAAGAAAAAGCAAAATGAGAAACTTCAAGTTGTTAAACACCCAGGAGGAGGAGACAATGATGGAGATGACTCTGATTTGCCCATGTAGGTGTATTTTTCTACAACTACCTTTACTAATTTTATATGATGTTTAGTTTACTATAAACTTCTTTTGCTGTTTTTTCTATTTAAGCAAATGTAGATTCCGACACTTGGTTTACAAGAAAAGATGGCTGCTTTAACTATAGTCTGACCTAGTTATCATCGTTGAAAATTTTGTACATTTAGTTATGGACAATTTTTAAGAAGTTTTTGGTTAATTAATCTTTTACATAGTAATTGTCAACCTCCTCTTGGACGGCAGCTAGATGGAAAAGAAATGACCGCCAGATCTAGAAATAAATAAAAAATTGCTGCAACAAAGTAGTCAAAGTTTAGTTATCTAACTTGCAGTAGATAAGTTTCTTGCTGGGAGAAATATGATTTAATAATCACCAGTTGCATAATTTGCTTATGCAATAGACTATGCCTATTCCGGTTAGAGAAGCTAACAGAAATGTGTAAATCTGTTACTAATTTAGTGTCAACAGTGAATAAGATAATTACTACCGACATCTTATTGTTGTTTGTTTCATCGTTTAGCTACAAAGTGAATGCATTTACTTTTAATTCCACTGCTAATTATTTGCCAATATTGAAAAATGTAAAAATTTCAGTGAGTTAGGATCCGTATTTGAGCATAGTTGGTAATCTAGAAATAAACTTGGAACTAACTCATGTCTTCATGACCAAGTGAGAATGTTTTAGTAACATCATCACAAAAAGAAAATCTTGTTTCATGTGCAGATAGCGTGTCAAATTGGTTTACAATAAAAAATATACTAGATGTTGGTTCACATTTGATTAGCAAATTGAAGTAGGCCTCTTATATTCTCTAAAACAATGATGTGGAATGTGTCAAGTTCTTGCAAGTAAATGTTAAAATAGTTGATTCTGCATATCATAAATACTAAAATACTGTTATTTAGCATGGCTATTCCCATGTAAGTACCATACTTAATGTGTAAGCAACTAAGATCATTTTCTGAGTTCACTATTCTTTCCCTTTTTCTCTTTCATAATTTAGTAGTTCTTAATGTCATATGATGCTTTTGTAGGATGGATGAAGGCAGGCAGCCACTTTCAAGGAAATTGCCATTACCTTCAAGCAGGATAAATCCCTACAGAATGATAATTTTTCTCCGTCTTGTGATTCTTGGCTTCTTTTTTCACTATAGAATTCTTCATCCAGTGAATGATGCTTATGGACTGTGGCTGACCTCAGTAATTTGTGAAATATGGTTTGCGGTATCTTGGATAATGGACCAATTCCCAAAATGGTACCCAATTTTGCGAGAAACATACCTTGATCGCTTGTCTTTGCGGTACTGCCTCACTTCGTCTGTGCAGGTGTTTTTGTGTGAAAAGTTATGTATATTAAATTTAAATTTTGTTTTCAGGTATGAGAAAGAAGGGAAGCCATCTGAGTTAGCTGATATAGACATATTTGTTAGTACAGTCGATCCTATGAAAGAACCTCCACTTATCACGGCAAACACAGTTCTCTCCATCCTTGCTGTAGATTATCCAGTCGACAAAGTTGCATGCTATGTCTCTGACGATGGTGCTGCCATGCTCACTTTTGAAGCCCTCTCTGAGACATCTGAATTTGCTAGAAAGTGGGTCCCATTTTGCAAGAAGTTCAGCATTGAACCCCGGGCTCCAGAGTGGTATTTTGCTCAGAAGGTTGACTACTTGAAAAATAAAGTAGATCCTGTATTTGTTAGGGAGCGTCGTGCCATGAAGGTTTGAAACTTATCTCTTTGTTGATATTTTCTTTTCCTTGACATAAACCATAGCACCTGAGGTGAGCCTGACTCTATTATATGATCAAGAATGTAAAAGGTGGAGTAAATAAGCGTGATACGTGACAGGATGAGAAATCACTTCTTTACGTTTAAAATAGGAAATGTCAATAACTACTTTTGTTTTTACGTTGGGTTGGTTCCAAATAATAATGTGTTGCATTTGGTGTTGTGATGGTATTGATACAGAGAGAATATGAAGAGTTCAAAGTTCGGATAAACGGTTTGGTTGCCATGGCACAGAAGGTTCCTGAGGATGGTTGGACAATGCAGGATGGAACTCCATGGCCAGGAAACAATGTTAGGGATCATCCTGGAATGATTCAGGTGAGGCTATGTGCCATATGTCAGGTGGTTATTACACATAAGATGTTTATAGTTATAGTGTTTCTAATTGTCAACTGTCTTTTACAGGTTTTTCTTGGTCATAATGGGGTTTGCGATGTCGAAGGAAATGAATTACCTCGTCTAGTTTATGTATCTCGTGAAAAAAGACCAGGATTTGATCATCACAAAAAGGCCGGTGCCATGAATGCTTTGGTACGGTTCTCTCTCTCTCTTTTTCTCGCATTTAGACTAGCAGTGTCATTTTTTCACTTTCTTTCTTTCTCTAATTGTTGGTTTTGTTGTGGCTTAAGATCCGAGTCTCGGCAATTATATCAAATGCCCCCTACCTGCTGAATGTTGATTGTGATCACTATATAAACAACAGCAAGGCACTCCGTGAAGCCATGTGCTTCATGATGGACCCTACATCAGGAAAGAAAATCTGTTATGTGCAATTTCCTCAAAGATTTGATGGGATTGATCGTCATGATAGATATTCAAACCGCAATGTTGTATTCTTTGACGTGAGTAAAGATCTTGGTATACATAGTATTTTGCATTTGCTTTCATATCAACTTTTCAATAGAAAGCTAATACTTGTTCTTTTCTTAATATAGATTAACATGAAGGGATTGGATGGGGTCCAAGGACCCATTTATGTTGGAACTGGATGTGTCTTCAGGAGGCAGGCACTCTATGGAGATGATGCCCCTAAGAAGAAAAAACCTCCAAGGAAAGTCTGTAACTGCTGGCCGAAATGGTGCTGCTGCTGTTGCAGATCTAGAAGGAAGAATAAGAAAGGGAAGACAAAAGAGAGAAAGACGAACAAGGACACATCAAAGCAGATGCACGCCCTAGATAATATTGAGGAGGGTATTGAAGGTAAGTGGCTTCAATATGTTACCATCCTTACAGTAAATTTTACTTTGGCACTCATGATTAATCTTGACGCTGTACTTACATGGCAGGTATAGATAATGAAAAGTCATCCCTGATGCCCCAGATAAAATTTGAGAAAAAATTTGGACAATCACCTGTTTTCATTGCTTCAACTCTTATGGAAGAAGGTGGAGTTCCGAGAGGAGCTTCTTCTGCATCACTTTTGAAGGAAGCCATTCATGTCATTAGCTGTGGCTACGAGGATAAAACGGAATGGGGGAAAGAGGTATGCAGCCACCACTGCTGGAATAGAAATTTAACAGTTTTGTGGCTATTTGAGTACCTTCCATTTCAAATCATTCATATTATCATGTTATTATATCTTTATTGAAATTTTGTGCCAGGTTGGATGGATATATGGATCTGTGACGGAAGATATATTAACAGGCTTCAAAATGCACTGCCATGGGTGGCGATCAGTGTATTGCATACCTGAAAGGCCTGCTTTCAAGGGTTCAGCTCCTATAAACCTTTCAGATCGGCTACATCAGGTTCTCCGATGGGCATTGGGATCTGTTGAGATTTTCTTCAGCAGGCATTGTCCAATATGGTATGGATTTGGCTGTGGTTTGAAACCACTGGAGCGTTTCTCTTACATAAACTCAGTTGTATATCCCTTGACCTCCATTCCCTTGGTTGCTTATTGTGCCTTGCCGGCCATCTGCCTCCTTACTGGCAAGTTCATTGTCCCTGAGGTAATTTGCAGCGGCACATCTCGATTTAATTTTTGATTATTTCCAGCTTAGCAAGATACAGTTGTGTAAATAACATATTCAGATGTTTCAAAAATGCTTTCAACTTACGCTTGTTTATTATGTGGTGCAACAGATTAGCAACTATGCCAGTATCATTTTCATGGCTCTCTTCATATCCATAGCTGCAACCAGCATCCTTGAGATGCAATGGGGAGGTGTTGGCATACACGACTGGTGGAGAAATGAGCAGTTCTGGGTGATTGGTGGTGTCTCCTCACACCTATTTGCTCTCATCCAGGGTCTGCTTAAGGTATTGGCAGGTGTTAACACAAACTTCACCGTTACCTCTAAGGCAGCAGACGATGGAGAATTTTCCGAGCTGTACCTCTTTAAGTGGACATCTTTGTTGATCCCTCCCTTGACTTTACTAGTCATGAACATAATTGGAGTTATAATAGGGATTGCAGATGCCATCAGTACTGGTTATGACTCATGGGGTCCTCTCTTTGGTAAGTTGTTTTTCGCTTTTTGGGTTATTATCCATCTCTACCCATTCCTCAAGGGGTTTTTGGGAAAACAAGACCGGCTTCCCACTATCATTTTGGTCTGGTCAATACTTTTAGCTTCAATTTTCTCACTTCTGTGGGCTCGAGTCAACCCATTTGTGTCACGAGGTGGTATCGTATTAGAACCTTGTGGATTGGAATGCAATTAAGAACTGTGGTATAGAATGTTTAGATGGTTTTAGTTTGATGTAGAAAGGTTGCTTGGTAAGTGCATAAGCAGGTGGTTTTCTTCTTTTTCTTTTTGTGTTGGTTGAAGGCGAAGACATCATTTAACACAGTATTGTTGCAGACGAGAATCGTCGCGTGGAAAAGATAAGCCACAAAGGAAAATCGTGGCAGGTTGTGTATAGATAGAGAGGATGGATATTTGTTTTGCCAAGTTTTTCATTCATTCATTTTTTTTTTTTTAGTACTTTTACATGTGGATTTTGTGGGTTGAACAGATTGAAATTAGTAAGATCACTGTAATCCCAAGAGAACATGAAACTTTAGTTTCATTCATAAATTATGTCCTCAATAAGGGTCTTCATACAAAAGTCAAGTTTCTATTTAGAACTGCTTGTGTTTTATCTTGCAAACTGCTGTTTAAATTTGTCCAAGTGAATGAAGATTTTAATAACTGATATAGCATACAGCAATATCTCCAACGTTTTTTTGACCTCAAATCTGAAATAATAAACTTACATCACAAATCTCTATTTGCAAACCACAAGATACGATCAACTGTACTGTTTAATCTTCTGCATAATAACAAAACTAAAACGGAAAAGAGTCCTAAGCTGACAAAATATCAACTTCTATGGTCTCTGCTAATAGTAAAGGCATTGGGTATGCGTATTTCTGGTCAATTCTTCAACAAGCATCGTCTAGTCCTTTCGGATATCCTTCAGAGGCCGCCTCTTTGACGCCGGTTTGTGTGCTGTGGCACTACTGAAGTTCCTTTTGGTACCTAGCACATTCTCTTTCATGTCATGCACCAATTGCTTGGGACTCGTCTGAATCAAACTACTTCTATTGCTCTGTTTCCTCACAGAAGAATTCATCTTCATTGACGAATTCTTTTTCTCTGCATACCAAAAGTTTTTGACTGATTTCATGTCTGGACTTTTCTTCTCTAGTTCCCACCTCCATAGATCTCCAGCAGCAGCTTCTGCAAGACAAGTCAAAAAGTTAGACAAACCAATTCCATCTGAGTCGATAGTATTTCCAGTCTTCAGACGCTAATGCAGTACCTCTACTGGGAGCTGAGTCTGTTCTCTTAAGCTTAAGAGATTGATTTTCAGAATTCTTGTGATCAGGAGTGCCATGCTTCATGTCAAGCACAAGTTCTTGCTCATTCGATCCTTTGACAAAATCAGATTTGAACTTTGCAACTTCCTCAGTTGTCTTGTGTTTGGTTAATTGCACTAGTTCAGTGATTGGTGGAGCTACTTGTTCTGCAGTAACTACATTTTCATTCTCCTCCCCTGAGTTGTGCCTTATCGAACAAGTTTCCAAGGCCTCTGCATCTGAATTTTCAGTTTCCTCTTGTTCGCCAGGTCCAGTAAGCAAATTTATTTCTCGAGCAGTGAATATGTCTGGTTCAACTTTACGCTCTGATTTACACTCTGAAAAGAAAATAATTAGACAGGAATAAAAAACGATAATTAGTGATTATATTGGGAATCTCGTTGCTATTATTCAAGCAAGCATGAAATGTATGCTTGCATATTCATCCACACCAAATCTCATCAAAATTTCAAGCATAATCAAGCAACAACTGTCTCTAAGAATTTTCACTAGTTATAGCTTAACACAAATTGCAGCTATTACCACTTACCAGAATTGGAGAAATCAAAACCTGGGGAAACATCAGAGCAATCAACAACCATCCCAGGTACTAATGAAGAAGCACCAGTGAAACTGTCAGAGTCTGTTATTTCTTTGGAGTTACCAGCAGTGACCACCCCATCACCAATACGACTTAACCCATCTGCTTCTATTACACAGCTCTTACTTTTGTTATCGGGTGGAGACTGGTTTAAAGCCCTATGATAGATGTTGTCTGGGCAATTGGCATCCTTTCTATTGCCTTCATCCTCACCAAGTCGCTCCCTAATGACTTCTTGAGTATCCATTCTGTTATTTTCTACACTAAAACTTTCTGTAGTCTCACTTTTCCCTACGGCAGAATCCTTATCTTCTTGAAGGAGCAAAGCAACATCTCTATGATTCTTGCCTACAAAATGAAAAAGACAGATCATTGTATTTATTGTGCATATGAAACTATATTGCATAGGTCAGGGCTCTACATAATTATAAACCATACCTGTGTCATTGTCAACCATCTCTCCTCCAGCACTATTGTCGGAATCTTTCATTTGTATCTCATCTGCATGTGTAAAAAGGAAATTTAATGTATATAACTTATTATTAAGATAACTAATATATCGGAACTGATAATATTTAATGAATAGCTAATAGAGAATGTATATCAGCATCTCTTACAGTCTTACTAAGTAATGAGAAAGCGATGCTGGTTATGCAACACATTAAAAAGTGGTTTTTGTAAATAATTATAAAAAAAGATCAAATAACCAAAAGTTCTGGCTTTGTAGGTGGAGATACTCACTGCAAAATGATAGATCACAAAGGTATGATACAGAGGAACTTGCAGGGAATTTATATTCAGAAAATAGTCTACTTTCTGAAATGTTTTTCTCTTCCCAGCCACTGCTACTCGAGAATATCTTCTGAAGGACTGTCCCTGCAATGCCAGGGGATGCTTCCTCAGGATTTTCTTGATCTGTACATTGTTCCACCGGCATAATTGGCAGCCAAGTCCCTCCAGTTTGAACCTCCTCCAGCATATCCATTTTTTTGGCAGCTTCAATGTTAACTTCTTCATCTGCTGCAACTGCTTTTGATCCACTGACACTATGAACAACAGAATCAACAGCAATAATATCTGCTTTTCTTGAGTCTTGAGAACCATGCTCTACATTGAACATATCTGAATTATCAACGTTACTACCACTGGTTTGGGTAGCATCTTTCAATATCACTTTTTCTGCAGAAACATAAGAACTGTCCTTGTGAAAATCATTTTCATTGCATTCTTGGTTAATTGCAGACTGTCCATTTTGCTTATTCGTTTCTTCATCATCACGGTTGGGCTCATCAGAAACAGCAAGGTAACTTTGATTCTCCTGTTCAACCAGCTGTTTTTTTGTAATGTGTTCATCAGTTGTTACAGTTTCGTTCACCCCCAGAGAATCCTCACGATCTTGAGTCATCTCCAAGAATTCATCTGAAACCAATAGGTGAGCTTGATGACTTCCCTGCTCACCAAGCTGCCTTTCTGTAACCTGTTGATTAACTTGTTCATTAGTTGTTATACTTTCTTTCACTTCCAGAACATCCACAAGATCATGAGTTATGTGTAAGGGCTCATCTGAAACGGTGAGGTGAAGCTGATGCTCCAGCTCACCAAGCCACTTTTCTGTAACCTGTTGATTAACTTGTTCATCATTTGTTAGATTCTCTTTCACCACCACAGCCTCCTTACAATCTTGGGTTATCAAATTGGCTTCCAACTTACCTCCAGCTGATTTTTCAACTTGAACTTGCTTACCCACCATTAAAGTCATGTTCACCTCTGGACTGGTGAGATGGGGCAAGTCATCATGGAGCTCCAGGGATTTATTTTCTGTTACTCCTGCAGACACAACCACCATAAATGAGAAGCCATGCGAGCTACACACACACACACACACACAGAATATAGATTAAAATTTTATCTACAATAAAGCATCTTCTAATATCAATGATAGTATACTAACGAAGAAATGGCGTAACCATCGAGTGTGAGACAGCAGCAGTATTTGAACCCATTTTAGGTTTGTCAGAAGAGCCATCAACATGGCATTTGCCCTTAGCAGAATTTTTCATGCACCATTTTCTCCTGTTCTCGATTGTCTGTGAGAAGGTTGGTGTTTTCTGCACGCACTTAGTGCCATCAACATTTTCAAAATCGAACGCTTCACCAGCATCGTCTAACATAACATTGTGATCACTGTCACTTGCATTATGAAATTCAACTTCTAGTAAGTGATCATCTATATAATTTGTAGAAACTTGAGGAATGGCATTGGTATCTTCCTTCACATCATCAGACCTGTTAAAATCAAAATTTGAATCACCAGCTATCATTTCAATGTTTGCCTTCCTATCTGTGTCTGTGTCATTGTTATCGGAAGTAACAAAACAATTCCTTTCCAGCTCTATAACATTTTCTTCTGCAGAATCTTTAACATTATTAAACTTTACTTTATCAACATGTTGCCCAGGGCCCAAAACTTCCACTGATTTCTCCTCTAGAACTTCACAAGGGGCAGATATGATCTCACTCAAATCACCTGAAGCGGCAGCATTAATCTCCGTAAACTTGTCTTTAAATGCATTACCAGGAATAATTGGACTAACACATGCTGAAGTCCCTCCATCGTCAACCTCTGCCAGTAACTTTTTGACAGTCTCTGTGCCTGTTTCCCTGTCAGTGGCAATTTCACCATTTTGAATAGAACTATCATCCACATCTGCACCGTCCATTTCAACACTGTGATTAGCAATAACTGGTGACGAAGCACCAACATCCATGACCACAGCATCAGAATTTCTATTTTTCAATGTGGATTCTTCCATCTTTAACATGTCAATTCTATCAATGCACTCACCGGGTGCTATCATCATCTTGACTCCTTTGTCACCAGAAAATTCACTTTCTTTAACAATGATCTCCCTCAAACTAGCACCAGTGGAGTCATTAACCTGTGGAGCCATCCTCTCAAGATCATTTTTGTCACCAAACTCAACTTCTAGAACACAATCTGCAGTTTTCTCCTCAACAACATCAGCACACTCTTCAACATCTGATTCTCCGTCAAAACCCTTTCCATCAATATCTTTGGTTTCTAAATTGTGCACATTTTCATCAAGTTCAACTTTTAGAGCACCTCCTAGATTTTTCTCCTGGGCAACATCAGCACACAGATTGAAATCTGCTTCTTTATCAATTTCCCTGGTCGCTACACTGCTGCTCTTCTCCCCAACCAAGTCACCACTATCTAGCGCTTCAGTCCTACTTTCTGAACAGCAACCTCCAATTGGCTGGCACAAAACCTTGCAAGAACTGTTACTGGCATCTTGAGTGTCATTCTTCATGCTGTTTTGCAACTTCTCTAAAGCAAATTGAGACAAAGGTTCTGTTTGTACTCCTGCAATTAAAACATCCATTGCATCATCATTAAGCTTTGACTTCAATTTGTCTTGCATGTCATTATGCACCAATAACCTAGCCCTGAAGGAGAACAATTTTTCGGTGCCAATATCTGAAATACCACAAGGAACGACAAAAGAATTTATATTAAAATGAGAGCCCATTATTCCTTAAGACATTTAAACATTCAATTGATCTTCTTCAGGACATAAAATCTAACAATGAAGTTCATATATATGCCAAACAATATTGTAGCCACAGAACATGAACTATGAAACAAACCTGTCTCATGTTCATCATTTATTAATTCATTTTCCAGTAAAGCAAGCTCAGGGCAAATTCCTTTGTCACCAGTAAAAGGTGCTGTGAAACCAAAACAAGCCAAAAGCACATAATAATTATTAGACAACTAACAAGCATTGCAGCGTATAAGTACGAAAAAAGGGAATTAGGGATGTGTCCTTACATTGCATATCAATATGAGCTATTGAAGTATCTTTTACTACATCAGTGCCCCTCTCTTCTGGGATAGTCAGATCCATTTCTTCTGCCTCTAAAGGCTCATGCACACATCTCCCTCTATTCTCCCCAGAAAAACTATTGAGGCTTTTCTCTGAGACGTCATTTTCAGTCTCTACAGCATCTTCAGCGTATAGCTCCAAAACTTCCTTTTCATTCTTCTTGGTATCTCTATCATTTCTCTTGACTGAACCTATAACGGTAGAGTCACCCACCAGTGAGTTCATATTGCAGTCCTCCTCAGTAATCTTTTCACCAAAAACTGATGTTCTTTCTTTATAAAACGTTTCTTCAGACTGAATATTGCCAGTTGTCACATCATCTCCATCCCATGTATTGCTGACAGAAGATTCACATATGCATATAAATTTGCCACAATCCATTCCAACACCAGAAAATTCTTCTTCTCCAGTGGAATGTGTGTCGCCTCCTTCAAGCTCAGTGGATTGAAAAACATTTTGAGCATCAGTGTTATGTGCTCCTGCAAATTATATAAGAAAAGAATACTTCAAACAGATGCTCTGGTATATCATAGCATATAGAGATATGAAGGAACCAACCTTCTTTCGGGTCAACATTATTTGCAACAAGAGTATGCTCAAGGTCATTATTCATTTCATTATCACAACCTGCCATGAGAAGAAACAGTAAGTTAAAAGCTTTTCCAATTGAAGAATGGTAACCACATAATAAAATATGCTTTTCAAATGCCTAAAGTATTACACAAAGGGGAAAACTTTAATCTGTTGCAGACCTTCAGTTTCTAATGCAGGTCTAGATGGAGTTGTCTCTGTAGCATTGCCACCACTAGATTCACCAATACCAAGATTGGATTCTGCAGCAATTTCTTGCATTTCGACTGCCTCAAGAGAATTTTCAGCGTGAGATCTTCCTTGTTCGTCAGAAGCATTAGTTACACTTATTTCTTCAGCTTTCTCCTGGAGAACTTCAAACATTTTCTCTGAGCTTCTTTCATTCAGGTTTTCTTCAAGAAGTGCCTCCTGAATAACAGTATCAACAGCCTCTTCAGCATTTTCTGAATGTGCTAATGTCTGATGTTCTTCAACTAAAGTGCTGTCATCTTTGTTTAAATTATCATCTGCATTATCACTTCTGTGGTTTATGTTTGATGGTTCTTCCCCTTCTATTGCTTTCTCCCCGGCCAATATGTTTGAAGGTTCAGCTGCATAATATTATTAAGAACACAGTAAACAACTACCAAAACAATATAATAAACCGAAAACATATAAGAAATCACTTACGCAAGAACTTGTTTGAGCTCTCAAGAACTTGTTTACTGTAGCTAGCAACCAGATTGGTTGTGGCCCTTTCAGCTTCACCTACAGCCAATTCGACATCTTCAATTAGAGGTTCTTTAGAAGCTGAAAATCTCTCACATGGACTCTCCTTTATAACCAGAACTCTAGATCTATTAAGCCTTTTGTTTCCTACAACTTTATTTGTTGGTCCTGTAGGTTTAACCAAATCACTTTTGGAGGCAACACGTGAAGATCGTCTTGGGGGATTTTCTGCTAATGGTTTGCACTTGCTCGTGGAAATATCTTCATCAATGATTTGCTCTCGCCTTTGTTTCTGTTGCTTACCTTTTCTTCCCACGCCACTGGCAATTCCTTCCGTTTTGGAATTTGTTAGGATTGAGTTGCTTCTAGAAGCATTCCGACTAGACCTCCTTAAATGTCCTTCAACTCTAACAGGTTGATGAGTTTCTACCTCTCCTTCAGACGCAGCAAACATTATAGTGTTGCGCCTGGTTCTCCTGGAAAGACCACTAGGAAGAGAAACATTCACAACCTCGTCAGATTCTTTACTAGATTCCTCAATTGCTTCAAGTCTAGAAGCTGCTTCCAATTTGGTTTTGGAATTCCTTGTTCTTTTCCTAGTCTCATCGACAGTTTGACGAGTTTCCAACTCTCCTACTGTTGAACGCCTTGTTCTCTTAGAAAGGCCAGTAACATTCTCAACCTTATCAATTCCTTTACTAGTTTTTCCCACTGCTTCCACTTCCACATTGCAAATTTCCACCTTCCCTTTCTGGGGTACAACAGATTTCCGTCTACCAACATCCTTTAAAGGCTCAACACTAGACATTTCAGACCCTCCATCCTTGGTTTCCACAGCAAGTGTTCTTCTTCCCACTCTTCTTTTCTTAAAAGGCTCTTCAGTCTCTCCCTCTGAAGCGGTTTTCGCTTGAGATCTTGTCTTCCTTCTAGTTAACATCTCAGACTCCGATTCTCCATTCCCTCTTACCTTGTCTTGTTCACCACCATCCCCTGCCAAAACTTCGCTTCCACCTCTTCTTTTCTTCATGCCAACTCCAATTCTACCATTACCCTTCCTAGTTTCCTCAAATTCAGCAACATTTCCACATTCTTCATTGTCTTCAGATACTCCATTTTTCGCCTTCTTCGAATCTCTACCCCTCACATTCCTCTTTTCAACATCAGTTTTGGCCTCCACGTCATCTCTTCTCGCTCTCTTCCTGCTGCCAGAAGGTAGAATCTGCTTCTTCGTCGGAAGTCGCATACTAGATCTCCTGCCACCCCGTTTATAACCCGAAACCTCATATATAAACGTTTCGTTTTCGGGACTAAACGTAACTTTCTTCTTCACAACCTTCGAACCACTTTCACTTACTTTCTTGATTGATTTTTCAACTATCTTGTTCTTCTGTTTAACAATAACCAAATTCAGTTAATCAATATATTTCGAATTATCAAATTCAACAAGAATTATAAATGATCCAGCAAATTAAACCGAAATAAATTAAGGAAAAAATTTAAAAAAAAAAAAACCTTGAAAATCAAAGATAACCGATCGGCCATCTCTCGGTTGGATAAATTGGCGGATACACCATGCTTTTTGCAGAGCGCTTGAAGTTGCTTTCTCTTCATGCAGTGAAAATCCATAGCCTTCAAACTTTGACGAGAAGTCACACCACTGCCATGTCGTCGTAGAATCGAGATTTTAAAAAAATCTGGAAAGACTTTCACGTTTGAAAACAGAGCTCTCCGTTGCTCCAAAATAATTTGAATTCGCGTTTTATTTCAAAACCAGCGGTTTTTCCCGCTCGCTCTTTAAACCGTGCCTTTTTGGTTACGAGTGTGAAACACTGTTTTCAACTCGCTCAGATCACTTGACACGTCATGCCCTTCCGCTGGATTGGGTATGATTACTGCAAGAGAAAGCGAGTTTGCTCTTTCAGAGTGGTAGAGCGAGTGGGCTTTGAAGACTTGAGTTTATCTTGAATGGATAAGAGTTTTATTACCTGTGCCACGTGGGAGAATCTCTTTGGCACGCGATGGAAACCTTTAATCTAACCGTTGATCTTCCAACTATTTCTGTCAATCGCTAGGTCAACATAACACTTTAGCCGTCTTTTTTTCTTTTTTGAAAAAAAGGGGTTTTTGGTTATAAAACTCTGTTTGACGCGCATAATTAAAATTAAAAATGAAAATGAAATTAGAAATAATTAGAATTTGATGGGATTAGATTTGATTTAAAAATTATTGTTTTATATTTAATAGAACTTTAAATTAAATTAAAATTATATGTGTTTAATATAGGTTGCGATTGGATTGGAATAAAATTAATTTAAATTTATTTATTATATAATCTAATTTATATTATACATAAAGCTAAAATGTTTTAATTATTTTATAAAAAATTATATTAGTTTTTCTTAGAATTATATTATTTTAAAATATGGTTAAATAAAGATTAGTTTTGAAATAACTCTTATTTAAATAATAACTTTATTTCTAAATTTAAATATATAATAGTAGATTATATTGATAACTGAACCTATTAAGATAAAAATTTATATAAAAGCCTACCGCAACTGATTCATAAGTAATAAGATAGTTCAACTATAATTATTGTATAATGAGGAAAATAGGGGCTTTGTGTACCACATACTTGGAAAATTTTTCAAAGCCAATGCAAACACCACGCAACTTGAATTATAATATATCAAGCTATTGTTTATGGAAACAATAAAGTTATACTGGGATGTGTATGAGGAGAAGGCTAAAATATGATGAATTCAACTTTTCAATTTCATAAGTGAACGAACCAATGTTCAGCTAAGGCAAAGACCACACTACTTTGAATTTAATATATACTGACAACATATTTGCAACTAATCGAGCAACCAAAACCAAAGTAGACAAGTCTAAAAACTTTCTAAATAGCAATGTAACAAGTTTTTGTGACAAAACAAATATGTTCTAATCATTCAAAAATAGTAAGCTGCCACATCAATTAACTTAACTAGTCATATGCTCTAATTAAACTTATTTTAACAGTTCACAATAACTAACAATATTTAAGTAGACTTTCATACACAACCTACAAAATCAGAAAAATGATGGCATATGATCAAGAGAATTCCGTTGAGTACCTATAATTAGTTAAAAACAAAAAAATGTCATCAATGTCCATAAGACCTTGTTAAATAGCTCCAAAAGTTAATATTTATCAGCTCGTGAGATGTCCATTAATCATAAAATCCATCAAAAAGGAGTTCACCAATAAACTTGATCTTATCCTCCTCATTCTGTGGTGACTTAAATTGCTGGTTTGGTTTGTCCATAAAAATGATCACTAGGCATACTCGATTAGAGAAAAAATGTTCCATAGTGTCTAAATCATTAGCTATTGCCTCATCTCATTCGACATTCTTTCTTGCTAACATGTCCATAAATTGGGCAACATCTTGATTTGATTTTTCCATCATTTCCTTAAAAACAACATTACATTGTTTAAGGGTTCCAACAAGCGAGGGATGTAGCCAGGAATTATCAGTTGGGTGGACTAGAACTTCCATAAAAATTTTAGCAAAGTTTTCAATGTTTTTATATAACTCCCTAAAAATTCAATACACTTGCATTAACAACATTTAAATATATAAATAATATCCATAAGAAATAGAGACCTTGTCTCTCCATAAAATATTTATATAATATTTCAAATATCACAAATATAAATCAAATGCATTAGAGATTATACTTATTTTAAAATAAACACGCAATATAAATACAATAAATCACTAACTAAAATGATTTTTTAAGATATCAAACTTATCAATTATGATTTCTAGATTAATAGATTCATAGATGTCTCTTTCAATGTAAATAATCATGGAGTTTGTTAGAAATTCATCTTCCATCATATTGCAAAGTGATTTTTTGATAAGTTTTATTGCTAAAAAAGCTCATTCTGTTGTTACTGTGGATACAGGAAGAGTCAATACTAGACAGATCAACCCACAAAAAATATACATACATGTATAGAAGCTACCTTTTCGTTTTAATGGATAACCAATAAAATTCAAAAAAGAAAAAGGAAAAAAAATAAAAGCAAATATTAACCTGTCAATCAAGAAAAAATGTTGTGACTTTTTGGTTTGAACTAATACTTGACATAACTCTAAAATAGAGTAATATTTTAAAAGTATGGTTGGTGAACTATATCAAACTTGAAATGTTCCAATTGCCTCTTTAATTCTTTTACCTCATCAGCTATGAAATCATTAGAAAAAATTTCTCGACAAAAACACAAATTTGATCTATTTTAAATGATCTGAACCCATCAATAGGATTTAAAGCTTCACCTACTGTAAGGAGATCCATTGTTTTTTTTTTTTTTTTCAATCCATTATTCAACTCCACCAACTAAAAATCTATTATAGCATTAAATATGTTGAAGTGATAGTATTGCATGTTCCACTATAATATTGTTCTTCTATTGACAAGAATGTCTTGTACCTTCCATATAATGCTCATTCATATTAGGCATATCAATACTATTCTTTTTACAAAAAGATTCCACACCTTGTAAAATTCATCTCAACCATCTTGCAACTCTTGAAGCGACTGTTTTATACTTGAGACTAAATCTATTGCATTTATGATGTCTCGAGATTTCATTTACAATGCTTGATATAAGAGAAATGAGAATCCCAATACTCTATACAATAATAGCAAAATAAAAACAAATTCATCTATTTTCATCTCTTTATATGCACATTTTGCCCCCTTCGTATACTACTGTTCAACCCATTTTCAATAAGTTCTCTAAGAAGGGTACAAGTTGAACCAAGCATGTCAATCACATTTTTAATAGAATTAAAATGTGAACTCCAACGAGTAGGTCCGGGTCATTGCAAAGTTAGAACTTGATTAGCTCCAGTATTCCTAAGTTCCCCTAAAGCTATCATATTCATCATTTCATCCTTGCGAATTGATTTCAATCTAGAACAATGCTTAGCAAAAGCATTGACAAAGTTGACAATAGAACTCAAAGTAGAAAAAGATAGCCACACATCATGTACCTTTTTAGATGTTATAACTAAAACAAGTTTAAGTTCGTGAGCAAAACAATGATTATATAGGCATTTGAATAATCTTTACGGAATAAAGTTTGCAACCCATTTCATTCACCTTGGATGTTGCTAGCCCCATCATAACCTTGATCTCGTAAATTTTCCACCAAGAGATCATACCGACTAAGACTAGGTACATATCTCTTTTTTAAAAGTTGAAGCATTTGTGTCATCGACACATATAACCTCAAAAAAATTTTCTCGAATAATCCATCACCATCAACATATCTCAAAATGATCATCATTTGTTCCTCCCTAGATTCATCAATTGCTTTATCAATAAGAAGACAAAATTTGGCATCCCTATTTTGTGCACAAATTTTATAATGCATAGTATTAGCTCGAATTTTTAACAACTCTTGTTGGATTGTTGGTGATGTATACTGGCATTTTGAGAAGCATTATGTAAGACAACATCACTAATATCTTTGTTTACTCTTGCTTGCAACTTTATCATCTCAATAAAGTTTCCTTGGTTAGTAGAATTGATAGATTCATCATTACCTTTAAAGGCACAACCTTGCATAGCTAGCCATTTCACAATCTCTATTGAAGTCTTAGGCATCAATCGGTTTTGCATAACTAATTCAAAAGATTGTTTTTGACGGGCTCCTTCTCTATATACTCTAGGCAGCCCGCCGGTAACTTCATAGTAGCCCTCTAGTCGACGTCTGATCCGACTGGAAAGTTCCTGTGAAGCTAAGCCATTTACTTTTACATGAGAAATCTACTATAAATTACTTAAGCTCTCTTTTTGACTGAAAATATGTGGAAACTTTTTTATTTTAAACATATAATATAAAATTAATTTTTAAAAATTTTGACAGCATAACGGTTATATTTTTGAAAATCCCATCCTGTAAAATCTCATAAAAGATTTATACACTTTTAATTTCAAACAAATCTCAACTTCTGGGCTTTCGGCCCTCTCATTTTTCCACAACCAACCATAACATGTTTTCACATAAAATATATTTAGATTCACAAACTTAGCAACCCGACAATGTAAAAATTTAAATTGCAATGTAACATTCAAACATTTCAATATTATGCATGAATATAATTATATATATATACAGAACCTACATTTTTTTACATACAAAAATGTTTATACAAAATTTCAAAATTATTTATGATAAAAAATACAAGATCATAGAAGCACATGACTAAGTACATCTACTCTCGAATCGGGGTCTCCACTGCTAATGTCCCAACACCTGTACCTATCTCTGTGGAGGTTTTTTTTTTTTATAAAACATAAATTAAAGTGAGCTATAAAAGTTCAGTGAATATCATATTTTTCTTAATTAAAGCTACGTTTTCTAAAATAACCTCTTAAAAATTAAATTTATTTCATGGGTAATTTTATAAAACATACATAAGTTTTCTAAAACGTTTATTTAAAAGAAAATACGTGCATAATATTTAATATCAATATAACTCATGCGATATGAAAAGGGAATGTAATAACATATAAAAAAGTGATAATAATATGAAAACTGTATTTGTAAAAGAAGCCAGTGGCTGGTGCTTGAATACCATATAGTACCCTAAATATGGAATAACCTAAATTTGGCCAGACAGGCCTTGTGCCCTGGCCCCAGCCTTGTTCTGACTGGTGAGAGCGGAATTATCCATCATTCACATAAAAGCTAGCTGTCTTATATACCCAGTTCATGTATGTATGACATACTAAACAGGACTAACTGACACAATCTCACCCGTTGTTAGTGACAGACACCCTTGACACAACCCATGCATTGTATAGGTATGCTAATCGGTAACATGTAATTGGGAGGGACGAAACCACTATCCTCAATGGGTAATAACTAGTATCGCAGACATATAAAATCTTTTCTGTGCATGTCATTTTCTCAATGTAAAAATTTTCTTAATTTGCATAATCTTTCTAAAATCTATAAATGAGATTTTTCATATTGAATTTATGCATAACAAAGCTAGTTTCCTATCCTTGAATACATAAGTCTTCATGTAACACATAAAGTTCATGATGTATGAAAATTAAAATTGTTTCAAAGTGTTTGAATGAGACAATCACCTAGTATTCGCTCACTTATGGTTTCTTTGTCCGCAATATACCTACACATGAACATATATTATATTTAAATGACGTTACAACTAAGATTATTCGTATTGATTCCCTATTCAAAATTTCTAACATGAAGAGAATAACATAAAAGAAATATAAGCCTTATTATTTGTTAGAAACACAAGATTTCCATATTTTCCATGTTTTTCATCTTTTTACCTTACTTTTGGATGTTTTGGTTTCCAAAATTTCCAAAAACAATTATAAAAATGTTTACCGATCAGTGATGCAATACTAAGGATGACAACAAGTTAGATTAGGATCGGATCGGTCCACTCAACTTGAGTTTACTTTTAATGGGGTATCCTAAACTCGACCTGTGATCCAAATAGGTTGCCACTGTCCATCTCAAACCCAAACTTATTTAAGCCGGTCTGCCCCAAACTTGGCTTGTTTTGATCTGATTCAATTTTTAACAAATCATAACATATATATTAAAAATAAATATACAAACAATAAATAGAAATTAAAACTTACGATAACACAATCTTTACTTCAATTTAGCATCACATCTAAATAATATCAATATAAAGCTCATGAAAAATATAAATTTGTTGGATACAAACACCAAAATAATGACTATCACATAACAAAGTTCTATCATATATGTCAAAATAATAATTAATACATAATAAAGTTTCATAAGAAAATAGCAATGCACAACACTTTGAAAGTAAACTATTATAATAATAATAATAATAACAACAACATAATAAAACGAGTTAATTGGTTTGAATCGAGTTAAAAGTGTTATTTATTGATTTAATTAAGTTTAGAGTCAAAAAAGTCCCTTTTGCCCTTACCACAATTAAATTTAGGGTAGTCAACAAAATATAAGGAATATTGTGCAATTAAAGGATCTTTTCTATATAGATCTTAGCTCATCTAAAGTCAACAATATTCGTATAATTTTCTCTAACTTTAAAGATTATTTGAAAGTATAGTTTAAAAGAGGATTTCCTTAACAATTTTAATATAGGATAATCCTAAAAAATTGTACGTAGTTTGCAAAAATATCTTTTTAACCAATTATGGTTTCTTTTTTATCCAAAATTCCCCCTAACAGCAAAAACACTCAAAATATCACTTAGAGGTGTGTGAAGGAACGATAATGCCCTTGAAGATCACATATTCTATTAGGCTAATTTGATTGATCGTTTGACTATAGGAATATAAACGAAACTGCGATGAAAAATTTATTAAAATAATATTAATTAAAATATAAAAAATCAAAAATTAAATTAAAAACTTTTCTTTTTTCAACAATTTTTAATATTTGACTATTATTTATTTTGGTTTTTTCATATTTTTATATTTTTATATTATTCATTTTTAATTGTTTATTTTTTATATTTTATTTTATTTATTTTGATTTTTAATTTTTTATATTTAATGTTATTTATTTTATTTTTTATATTTTTATATTTAATATTATTTATTTTAGTTTTTATTTTTTATTTTTTCATATTTTAATATTATTTGAATTAAGGATAAATTCGATATTTTAACTTTTTTTAAAACATTTTCATTAAAATTTTGACGGTAGAGAGGTTTTGGATAAAAATAAAACCATATATAGTAAAAATTATATTTTTGCAAATTATGTACCATTTTTTGGGATTATCTCTTTAATATATGCATTCAACAAATTATAGAGAGAATGCAATTATGTCATTGAAGGAAAAAAAATTTAAAGCCTAAATGTAGTATGCATATATCAAATTTATCAAATTCTCATGTTTGCCCAAATGCCCTTTTGAGCAAACCCTTGGACTTAAACTTCATGAAGATCATGTAAACACACATCATGTGTTATGAATGCAAACATATATGTAACAAAACTATACACTAAAGCTTCTAAGACATAATTTACTAAATGTATGACAAATGCAAACAAAACATTGATTGATCACATCAAATACGAGATTACTTTCTTTAAGCATTCTTTGAGTCTTGATAACCACAATAAATATTCATATTTTAATTCCTTAAATATCAAGCTCATCCAACATCCTATATTCTAAAGCTAAAACTTATGAAGCTAACGTTACACATAAAAAGCATTTTGATTTGAAATAAATCAATTAAATAAATATTGAACTAATAGTTTTCCTAATTAAATTCAAAGTCTTACTTTAAATTGGAGATTGATTTCAATTTGGAATATCTACTTAATTGTTTTGAACTTTAAATCAATTTTTATAATAAAAGTTATCTTTATCACATAATTATCAAAACAAAACTTATTTTCATATCTTGCTATTGTTTGAAAACTTTGAGAGAATTATTTATAAAATCTAAATTTTTCATATGAGAGTTTTATTGTATCTAGGTTCTCATTGTATGTTTTGTTCAATCACATTGTTTTGCATACATAGTCTTGTGTGTGCATATTAGCTTATTGGTTGATCATCTTACGATCTTGCTTTCTTATGGTGTCAAAGAGTGAGGAGAATTCACTTTACTTACAAGTGAGTCAAGGACGTGGATTCAAGATTCTAGTGGATTAGGAAGACAAAACACTATTGTCATCTTAGTTCGTGAAAGATGGAATTAAGGTTACTAGTAAATAGAGAGTGATTAAATAGTTCAGTGAAAAAGTTGCTACAAACGCCATTTTAATTCTATTATTACTAGTGAAGTTTTGATTGAAAGTGGCTAGAAATTATTCTAGTTTTATCGTTTTTACCTTGGTGGGTGTTCCACTTAAAATCGTTGTGTATGTTGCTTTATGACTTTGGGTGTAGGTTGTGAAAGTAAAAGAGTAATGGAATGAGTGACAAAAGAAAAGGAAATCAGTGATGGTTACAACTCCACTAATTCACTAGATCATGTTTGAACAATGGATGTTTAGTCTCCAAATGATATCTCCACTTTTATTTTTTGGGTATTTTTTTTAAAGTTGTTTAAAGAAATTGGTCTCCATCTATTTATTTATTTATTTTAAGGTTCTATTTCTTTTTTAATTCCAGCTTCCAATTATCCATTTTTTTTTTCAATTGCTTTTTTTTTTTAATTTGATTTTCGCCGTCCATCTCTAAGATAGATAGTGAAGATCCATCTTCTCTTTTCTTTAATTTAGTTTTGAAACATTAAAATATTCTTTTTATATGCAGTGACATGTTAATTATTACAATTGAAAACTTTGATATAATATTATAGTTGATTAATTTTGACAAACAGAAGGGGCTTGAATTATTATTAAAAATTAAAGTTCAATTCGTTTATAATTTAGTGAACCTTAGGTGAGCAACGTGAAATCCTCCTATTTTTTATGATATAAAAAGAATGAATTACACAATACTCCCCTAAGGTTTGCCTAAAAACAGATGAAAAAATAATTATCTTTTTATTACACAAAACCCCTATACTTAACGTTGACTTTGGTCAACATTAACTAAGTGAAGGGCATTTTGATCCTTTCTCTCGGGGATTCATCATATCACGTCTCTCTCTCTCATCTCACCCACTCACCATCACCGGTCAACTTCATCATCTCTTACCTACTATCAAAAGTCTTCAAACATCTTCAACAAATTCAACACATTTTTTTTCCAAAAATAAAAATACACAAAACCACAACTAGTTTTGTTCATCTTCATCTTTAACAAATCTAACCAAAACCATACCAACCATCATTACCATCATCACCAAAACCAAAACCTAAACCAAATGCCTATAGATGCCACTGTTCGGAACCTCAAATCCAACCCACATCCAGATCTACCAACCTATTCCTTCGTCCTCCAAAGCATACTAGATCTAACCTCACCTTAGTCGTCATTGTCGCCATAACTGCTGCCCTCATCGCCTTCTTGACCTACTACTACCTCTTATTTCACGCCGCCATAACCAATGCTGCAACTCACTTGAGAGATGAAGAAGATGATGTTTTGTGTTGATGTTTTCAAACGACAACAGATAGGGAAAAAGAAGCGGCATGGATCGACGATAAGGAAAAAGAAGAAATGAAGGTAGGCGATGGGGAAAGAGAAGTGATGAAGGTCGACGATGGCAAAGAAGATAAAGAAGTGGATGGGGAAGAAGAAGAATAATTGGTAATTATGGATGAGTAATAGAAGAAGAAAAAGAAGTAGATGAATCGGTAATGGTGGATGAGTAATAGAAGAAGAAGTGGAAAAGAGAGAGAGAGGGCTAAAGGTAGAGAGAGACAATGACTAGTGGGAGAAGGAAAGGGATGGCTAAAACATTTTAAGGACATTTTAGACCTTCAACAAAATTTTTTGGTCAGTTGTTAAAGTTGACGAAAGTCAACGTTAAGTATGAGGGTTTTGTGCAATAAAATGATAACTCTATTTTTATTTATTTTTAGGTAAATCTTGGGGAAGTCTTGTGCAATTCCTTTGATATAAAAAATCCCCTTTAATAATGGGCCGAAACTGACCCGAGTTGAAACCTTAGTTGATGCAAAATGCATCCCTCACCCAAAATGCTTTACTGCGAAGAGCCTCCTAGATTTAAATATTTTGGGGTCTATACGGAATTATGTGAAAATACAGGGTAAACAATGTAAATACGATTACTATATAAACACCACCAACTAGGGTTTTAGTCCCAGCTCTAGAGAAACAGGTATCAGTGGTAACAGCCGCAGCTCAGGTTTTCTTCTTCTCTCTCGCTTCTTTTCTTCGTTGTTTGGTTACTGAGAAAATGGAGTCAAATGAAATGGAAAAAATGAAGTCTTGGATTTCTCATTTGATTTCGAATCTAAGAAACTGATGTTTTATTATGTCTGTAAGATAAACGATGATCGTTTTGAGAGATGTGTGATTTTCTGCTTGTAAAAGTGATTGTTTTTGTTGCAAATCTAGTATACTTGATGATATATTGATTGTACAATGTAGTGGATGTATATTGATTGATTGGTGTTTGGCGTTGTTGTTGTTGTTGTGAAGGAGGAGAAGGAGGAGGATGTCTCACCGAAAGTTCGAGCACCCAAGGCATGGTTCCCTTGGATTTCTTCCAAGGAAACGCGCTGCACGTCACAGAGGAAAAGGTATAGACTTACTATCTTTTGAGTTGTTATATTAACCGGTGACATTTTTATCGCTAAATTACTTTGATGGGGTCTCTTAGATTGATGGTTATAAGTAGGATTGTACAAGAAATAGATTTCACTGACAATTCAGGAACATTGCATCAGCAGAGTTGTTACCTTTTTTTTTTTAATTTATAAATAATATTGATGTTTAGCAATGGCCGGGTGGATTTAATGGATGATATGGGATTTTGTCATTTCAATGAAAGACTAAACCATGGACGCCGTACCACATGTTTATTGTTTCTTTGTTTTCCTTGTATGTTTTGGTGTATAATGTTTTGTTGTGTCATTTAAATTCCATTTTATTACACCAGGTTTGAACATATTAGTAGGATCTCAGGTTTTGCAAATCCTTGTATTATTACTATTTTTTATTTTTTTTTGTCATTAGAAGGTTTTAAGGTTGCTATATCATGATAATATTCTTTATCTGCTTTTTGGTCTCAGCAGTTTGCTCATTCAACTCGTTATGTTTTTAGTGTAATAGATTGTAGTTGTATAATTTGTAAGCAGCTCATGTTTTTGGATTTTTGCAGTGAAGGCTTTTCCCAAAGATGACCCAAGCAAGCCTTGCAAGCTTACTGCCTTCTTGGGTTACAAGGCTGGGATGACCCACATTGTAAGAGATGTTGAGAAACCTGGATCTAGTAAGTCACTGACTGTTAATCAAATGATTCTTAATTGCATTTAAATTATGTTGTCTCAGCTAGATGGTTATTATATATATTGGAGCTGGAGATATTTTGTTTCATTTAAACTGTTGTGTGTAAAAAAAATGTTTTGTCAAGTATTTGTCTAAATGTTATATTTCTTTCTCCCATAGAGCTTCACAAGAAGGAGACCTGTGAGGCTGTTACCATTGTTGAAACCCCTCCAATGGTGATTGTTGGAGTTGTGGGATACGTGAAGACACCTCGTGGCCTCCGCTCTTTGAACACTGTATGGGCTCAGCATCTGAGCGAGGAAGTTAGAAGAAGGTTCTACAAGAACTGGTGCAAGTCAAAGAAGAAGGCCTTCACAAAGTACTCGAAGCAGTATGATTCAGAAGAGGGCAAGAAAAATATTCAAGCACAGCTGGAGAAAATGAAGAAATATGCTACTGTAATTCGAGTCTTGGCTCACACTCAGGTAATAATTGTTTTAGGTTCATGGCTAACTTTATCAGTACTGTAACATGTAGACTTTTTACCACTGTTTTATGATCTTTAAAATTGTCATCAGACTAATAATAAGCGTGTGCTCAGAGCTTGGTTTGGACTTATGTGTGGCGGTGTAGTTTGTATATGAACAGCCAATTTTAAATAATTTACCAGAAGGCAATGAGATATTTAATTTGATAAATTTCACATTTTGAGCAACACTCACTTTTACTATTCTGTGTGTTGACCCTTTATAATCAAGTCCTTAACCAATAACGTCTCTTTCTGTGAATGCATTTATTGTGCTGCAGATTAGGAAAATGAAAGGCTTGAAACAGAAGAAAGCTCATTTGATGGAAATTCAGGTCAATGGTGGGACAATTGCCCAAAAAGTGGACTATGCATATGGATTCTTTGAGAAGCAAGTCCCTATTGATGCTGTTTTCCAGAAGGATGAGATGATTGACATCATTGGTGTAACAAAGGGTAAAGGTTATGAAGGTGTTGTAACTCGTTGGGGCGTCACTCGCCTTCCCCGCAAGACTCACAGGGGTCTTCGTAAGGTGGCTTGTATTGGTGCCTGGCATCCTGCCAGAGTCTCATTCACAGTCGCCAGGGCTGGTCAGAATGGATACCACCACCGTACTGAAATGAACAAGAAGATTTACAAGCTTGGGAAGGCTGGTCAGGAGTCCCATGCCAGTATAACTGAATATGACAGGTTAGTTTTATCTCCAATGAAATTAATTAATTTTTTTTTTTTTAAATTCATTGCTAGTAGCTTAATTGTATAATGCAAACCTAAATTTACACCTGCTTTCATCTGACTGTACAAACAATGATTGTTTATTTTGAGGTAGTTTAACTATCATTTATTTGGTCAGCCTCATAACTGTCCATAGCAGTGATGGTGTGGAATTTTGTAACTGTATCCCTTGTGTGACCTGGTTAATATCCGTGCTGGAAATTTGTTTACTTGAATATATTTTCATTTTTCATTTTAATATATTCTGGCTTGGATGATAATTCAGGACTGAGAAAGACATCACTCCAATGGGTGGCTTCCCTCACTATGGTGTGGTGAAAGATGATTATCTGATGATCAAAGGATGCTGTGTTGGACCTAAGAAGAGGGTGGTTACCCTTCGCCAGTCGCTGCTTGCACAAACATCTCGTGTGGCTCTTGAGGAAATCAAGCTCAAGTTCATCGACACTTCCTCAAAGTTTGGACATGGTCGCTTCCAGACAACACAGGAGAAACAGAAGTTCTATGGACGTATGAAGGCCTGATCATGCAAAAGATGTCAGGAATTTTGGGCTATCTTAGTAAGCTATAGGTGATTTATAGTTCTATGCAGTTGACATCCTCTTTTGCAAGTTTTTGAGTTTTGTTTTACTGTGTGTTATTTTGAAGTTGATGATTTGGCACAATCTTGGTTACATTTTATTTAATTGGATATCTTTTAATTTTGAATAATTGAACTTGGTAATAATTGCTGTTGCATTTTCAAATATATATATATAGGTTAGGTTATAATGATTAAAAATTTGACAAAATGATTTCATCATTCATTTTTATTCAATGTGAATTTATTTATTTATTTTTTTACCACTGAATTGATTGAAAATAGATAGATGGATATTAAAAATATTTTCTTCAAGTCAAAATTATTTTAAGTTGATATGATATGAGCTTTTTATTAATTTATGTTTTCTTTATGACCCTTGATGAATTATCAAGTTGCATTTAGTGTTGTGATATGCACAACGGTTTCTGCACTGGCCCTCTAGGTTTGCTTCGGATCATAGTTTCGTGGCCTAAGGCTTCTCCAATGTGACACCAAAATAGTATTTTGCATCATTTTGATTTCAAATCAGTTCCAATGGGAGCACAAAATTATAAAATTCAAGATCAAATTTGGTGTGGGATGAATTTGGTGTTGAATTGTTCATCCACTGTCAAATTTTGGTGTTATGGTGTTCATCCATCAAATTTTGTCAACACTAAATTTGGTCTTAGATTTTGCAATCTGATACTCTTATTGGAGCTGACATGTAAGACGCCAAAAAATTTTGGTGTTGTATTGTTCATCTAATGCCAAATTTTATGTTGAATTTTGTGTCTTTATTTATTTACTTATTTTGATAATATCAATAATGCCCATGTTAACTTTTTGCAACAATATTCCTGTTCCTTTAGGCCTCTACAACAGTATTTTAATAATTATAAATACAAATTAAATTATTATAAAAGATATATGCACTTTAAAATATTTCGTGGAGATATTTAAAATGAGTGTAATATTGAATATATTTTAATTATTTAATATATCTTATAAATAGTATATTAATATAAAATGAATTAAATTTGTTCTTGTATACAAAATTTTTTTATTTCAATTACATGATAGAAACAATAATATTTTTAATGCAAAAACTCAATAATGTAATAAAAAAGAATAACATTACTATTACCTTAAATTAAAAATATATGATCAAAATAAAAAAATAAAAAATAACAAAATAATTTAAAAATAAAATACTTGATAAAAATACTTTTAAACAACCATTTAGAAATTTGGAAGATCATCTCCATTTCCTTGGATGGGGTGTGGAATAGATAAGAATATTGTTTAATGGTTAGGATCAAACCAATTTTCTTTCAATAGTTGAAAAGTAAAAAATTAGTTGGAAAATTAATGAGAATAATATTTCGTAAAAAATTTAAAAAAATTATGATTAATTAATAATTTTTTTATATATTGTGAGTAATTATTTGAGAATAATATTTATACCAAAAAAATTAATTAATATTAATTAAAAACTTGTGTATAAAATATTCTTTAAATATATCATTTACATTAATTTGATGAAAATACATTGGAGTGTAAAAGAATTTGGTGTTGATACTAAAATGATGTGAAATTTGATGCAAAACGATGATCTCGTTTGAATATATATATATATATATATATACCTGTATATATGTGTGTGTGTATATTGGAGATGGCCTAAGTGGCCTTATAGTTGCCCAACATTTAATCGGTCTGTTTAACTAGACTGGAGACTGTCTTAGCGTCCCTTTAACTTAAGAATCTGTGAAAGTGGCAGCTTATGTTAAACAAACTGAAACGTAGCCTAATTTTTCACTCTGAACATAATTGTTGAGAGAGACCTGTTTTGATTTATTTTGATTTGGTTTAAGTTACGAGTTAGTGAAACTCCCCCATAATTAATTTGGTTTTGCATCTAATAATTATTGAAAATAAGTCCACCTAAAATTAGGGTGAATAAGGTTTTTTTTTTTTTTTTGGGATTGGAGCTTAAAATTTAAAATCAAGTTAATAGAAAGTCCAATTTAGTTCAAAGCACAAATTTTAATCACAATAATGAATATTAACGGAACTTAATAGAAGTAGAATTTTAACAAATATTACAAAAAAAAGAAAGGGGTATTAGTCTTAGATATTCCAGCCAGGTATTTCCATGAAACCAGAGGGGGGCTCACGGGGGCCATGGTCCATGACACCCCGACCAATGAAATGAAAATTTTACAAGTGTTTTTTTGTTTTTGTTTTTTAAATTTAATTATATTTTAATTAAATGTATTTACTTATATTAAGAGATTATTTTATATAGAATTTAATTCTTATATGTTACATCATATTATTAACATTTCATTGGTAATTGTCTTATCATAATTTTAAGTTATAACTCGGGGGATGTTTGTACAATTACCCCTAATAACTTACACGTTTTTAAATTAATTTTTGATGGGTTGTGTATATAGAGAGGTGTGTCTACAACTTTAGTGGGCATCGATACTCCTTTATGACATCCTGTGAGCCCAATCCAAAGTGGGCTTTGGAGGCCCACTAGATTTTTTTTTGAGAAAGGCCCACTAGAATTTAACTTATTTTATCTATAACATAAGTAGAAAGATATGTATAAAGTTTACAAGCATTAATAATTAAGCCCCATCCATCAAATCATATGACTTGGAACGATGCAAGTTGGGCCCTAAATTTGTGGGCTAGGCTTGGGTCGCCTGCCCCATTTTGACACCTTTATTTGGAAAAAGATAGAAATAAGAGAGAGATGATGATATTTAGGATTTAAAAGTCTCCCCTAGATTAGCTATTCTAAAATCATCCATACGAAGAAGTTACCTAAATGCCTATCCCTTTCCTAATATATTTTATACAATAAAATATCAAGAATACCCTTTAACTATTATCCTTTTACACGGTTTGACTACTAGGTAAAGGACTATACATGATTGTATAATAACAAACCAATAAAATCTAGTGTAATTAGGCTATTAGTATGAGATGTCATATTATTTTATTTTGACCCAAATAATAAACATGAATGTAACTATTTTACTGATTGGATAATCTTATCCAAGAGTGTACATCTCCAACCCAACCTAATAGACTCAACCCAACCCTATTATTTTTATCATATTAGGTTGAGTTAGATCTTAAACAAAATGGGGTTGGCTTATGTTATGGTTAAAAATTAAATTGGGTTAAGTTGGGTATTAAAAAATTTTCAACCCAATTCAATCTAACCCGACAAATGCTCATATTTAATTTTAAATTAAAGATTTTCTTCTTCTTCTGAAAGAACACTTACTAGAGGATGAAGATCAAGGATCATCAGTGTGGTGCATTGAATATTTTATTTATAATAATTGAATATTAATTTATACTCGTTTTATTTTTAATTAAATTGTTAAGACTATGAAAATTAGACCTTTTATGTACTTGTGATGGATTATATTCAACTCGATCAATCCAACCAACCCAACTCATCTTGGATTGAAAGATTAAATTTCAACCTAACCCAATTTAAATTTAAAAATGTCCATTCCTAAATTCTTACCCACCAAATACAATAATTGGGTAGCTCTTTAACCATCCTTATAATCGATTTGTAACCAGTAATATAGCAACGCCCAATAAATATTATAAACAGGAACAAAGAAAGCATTTGCCTACAAACGTCTTTCAAAACAAACTCTTGGTTGTATTTACGAGTGTTGGAGTAATTACTTGCAGTCTCTTCTTTTGAAAACAACAATTGAAAATGACGATGAAAAAACCACCATTGCCATGGAGCTCCAGAGAGCTGGAGTGCGTCGGAAGACTAGAATTCGCTGGACCGAATCCAATAATTGGCTTCCTTTGCAGCTCCATTCCAGTCCCCACTGACAAGACATTCCATGAAACTTATAATTCCGCTTTTATCGCTTCCCGCCCAACGTAACTTTTCTGTTTACATTTATACATGTACAATTTATATCTGTAAGCATCTTTTCTTATCTGAGGGATTTTTTTTTTGGTGGGTTTTGTAGAGTGAGTGCTCCATGGTATCAGTTGCTTCCAATGGAGACTGATCTCACTAGGCCGCCGTTGGTGCAAAATGTCCCGGAGAAGTTGCTTCCTGTCGGTGCTGTGCAATCTAAGGTCAATAAAGGTATACAGTTTTATTGGTTTAGGATGCAAATATAGCTGTTGCTGAATTAGACATGATAGTTTAGTAGTTTCATTCTTCTGATCAGCTCACGATTTTAATATATTATGGCATGTTTTGATGCGGGCAAAACAATTTTTTTTTTTTTTTTGTTTGGCACTGACACTGATGTTACAATCCCAGAAATGACATAGGTGATGATTCGTGGTTTTGTGATATAACAGGTTTTGTAGAGTATTACACTTGTGTGTAGTCATAACGATTTAGTAAATAGGTTAAGATTTTAATGTGAGATCGGTGGCATGAATTCATGATTTTGTTGTTTTGCACTGATACTAATAGTATGAGCCTGCAAATTACTTGTGTGATTGTTCATGCTCTTGTAATATATTAGGGTCTGTTGTGAACTACACTTGTGTATAGTGGTGATGGTTTAGTAATGTTATTTATACAAAGTTTAAATTTTTATGTGTAATATTTGGCATATTGAATGTGGGATTTTTCCTTTTTATGTTAATACTAATAATATAAGCTCGGAAATAATATATATAATGATTCATCGTCTTGTAATATATTAGATTTTATCATGTACTACATTAATGTATGGTTATTTGAGGTTTGAATATGAGTAATATGTGTGCTGGAAAATACTATGTGTTTTGATATTTTACCGTTTTATTATATTGATATAGTAAATAACATAAAAACATCATTGACAAACTGACCCTTGTACTAGGTCAAAATTAGAATATAAGCATAATTACTTAATAATGATTTGGTTCTTATTATTTTGTCGTGTTCGAATTTCATTAATTGGAAAGTTATGAATAGTGTAATTGAAGTGGCGTTTGTTTAGTAATTGGAATGGTTATTAATGTGGCTTGAAAAAAAGTTTTGTATCTACCTTTTATGGGTGGTAGGTTGTAAGTTGTTACTATAAGGGTTTGCATTGCCATCAAAATCTCTCATAGTCGGTGACAGAGTTCTTGAAATGGGTTACATGCCCTCTTGTTTCGTCTTGATATAGATGCACTCTAGAATTGTGTGGGTTTCAAAGCTCAAAGCAATCAAATGCTAGATGGTTTGTGATGTTTATCTGCTGGCTACTTGATTTTACTATGAGGTACTAATTCCTTAAATATTTTCTTACAACTTTTATTGGATTATCAATTGCTTAATCTTTGTTTTCTTCAATTCATGCTAATGTCAATCTATCATCATTAGTTGCGGATGTAAGAAATCCCAAGTAGATGATTATGGCTTTATTTCTGCTATCTTGCATTTTCTTTTCTTTGTAAAGTATAACTTTTTTTTTGGGTTGTTGGTTTTGAGTTATTGTTTGTAAGGGTTTGTATTTGATCAGTGTGTGCCATCTGAATGCCGCATAGTTGGTCAAAAAGGTCTTGAACTAGTTAATATATCCTAGTGTTCTATCATGTCATGATGTTATAGATGCACTCTAGAAATGTGTATGTTTCAAATCTCAAAACTAGGAATCTTTACCCTACATAATTTGCATTGTCTATTTGCCGCTTAAAATTTATTCTTAAGTACTAATCTCTTAAAGATTTTCTTGTAAGTTTGAAGGATTATCTGCTGCTTACTCTTTGTTGTTTCAATTTATACTAATGGCTATTATATGATTGGTTGAGCATAAAAGAAACCAAAGTAGATGATGGCTTTATTTCTGCTATCTTTCATTTTTATTTTGAGTTTAATTTTATTTGTTGGGTTGTGAGATTAGAATATCTATAAGCGTATGTGTTAGATCACTGTGTGCCATTCAAATCCCCTGTAGTTGTTCAAGAGTTCTTGAAACAATTTTTGTTAATAAACCTTATTGTTTCTTCTTGGTATAAATAAACTCTAGACTTATATGGGATTCAAAGCTCGAAGTAAACAATCTTTGCATTAGATGGTTTGGGTTGTCTATCTGCTATTTGAATTTAAATCTTACGTAATAACTTATTTTAAGAATTTTCTTAGAATTTTGATTACATTATTTGATGCTTAAACTTTATTTGTTCCTGTTCATGCTAATGGGGTTGAGCATACAAGAAAACCAAAGTAAACGCTATCTAGTAGCTTATAACTTTGGTAGAAATTACTTTGATGTTCATTCTTGGCAGATATTAATTGGGCAGGTAGTGCTATTGAATCAAATCTTAGTAGAAAGTGTGAAGCCCTTGCTGTATCTGGGTTGGTGGAATATGGAGATGAGATAAATGTGATTGCTCTGGCTGACATTTTAAAACAAATCTTCAAAATACCATATTCTGAAGTTCGAGTATCAATTGCAGTTCATCATGTTGGACAGACTCTTATTATGAACACATGGTATGCATCAATATTTTGTTTTTCATTTATTATTATATTGTATGTTTTAACATCTTCAATTTATGGTAAAGTGCATATTTGATATTGAAGGAGAGAAGTTGACACAAAAACATAGCAATCAATCCATGTGTGGGGTGATCTTTATTTTCTAACTTTGCAATGCATTCTGTTGGAAATGAGGATTATGAATGTCTCCCAACACATCATGCTGCTTCTGAGAGGCAATCAAATTCATCAGTTCTTCCTAGGGGTAAAAAGAATATGGAAAATAAGGGCCATGATATTGTAGAAAAGGCGTTGCATGTTGATGAGAAGACCAGATGTTCAATTCAAGAGTCAGGAAATCACAGAAGAGTTAATAATGATGATTTTTCAATGGTCTTGTATTGTCAGTTTCACAATTTCTGCATGCTCCTTGGTAGTGACCTGCTTATCTTTAGCAATGAGAAGAATGACGCTGCGAGCTTGCATTTATGTGATGTCACACGACAGGTTGCGGTTTAACATCTGAAATTTCTTTTTTAGTTTTATAGTTTGTGCATTATTCACATTTTCTGATACAGGCCTGTCTAAACTCTGGCAGGTCACTCCATTGACTTGGCTTGATGCTTGGCTTGATAATGTTATGGCAAGCATGCCTGAACTGGCAATCTGTTATCATGAAAATGGTGTTGTTAAGGGTTACAAGCTTCTGAAAACAAATGACATCTTTTTATTAGAAGGCATCTCCAATGATGGCACTCCTGCTTTTTGTCCTCATGTTGTCCAGCAAAATGGCCTTTCAGTAATGAAATTTCTTCAAGAAAACTGCAAGCAAGATCCTGGAGTTTATTGGGTATGTTGTCCCTTTGTTTAAATGTGAACTGCCATGTTGTTGAAGTTTAATGTTAGCTAATGTCGTTTTTGTTGTCTGACTTAAATCTTACAGCTATATAAAAACGCTGGTGAATACATAATTCAACCTTTTCATACTTCAATTATTCCTGAGAACCATTCCTCTAGTGCTTGTGATGACAGCTCAAGCTCTCTACCCCTAATTCATTGAGGAAAAAGTGATTCATTATTTTCATTGGGGACTCTTTTGTACCGTATTGCTCCTAGTCTCTCGCTTTCAATGGTGCGGAATAGTTTTAGATTTTGTTTGGAACATGATCATGCAGCCTGTGGTTAAATGTTGCTAATTAGTGATGGTAATTTTGCAGGTACCTAACAAAAGAGCAAAGTGTGCAATGTTCTTTAAACGATGTCTAGATTTTTTAATCGAGTCAAATCATCTGATGCTAATACTATCTTAGATGATAATAAGTATATTTTATCGTATTTAATTTAGGAACATGATTCTAATGGTTGGTGTTACTCTAATTCACCAGGTTGTGCATGCATCTGCACATGAACAATTCTTAAGGATCATTTTAAATTATGAAGACTTGGAACTACCATCTAAATCTCTCCACTTGGAATGTGGAATTACACTTACTGATGCTGAAGAAGAGGATGACAAATTGAGTAAAACTGAAATGGCTTTGCAATATTTAACTGTATAAGCTTCTGTGAAGAGGACTTTAGAGTTAAATATATCTGCTTCTTGGCAATTGATCACCCCAAATGAAGCAGAATTGCTCAATCAAGAAGATCTGTCAAGTTCCGGTGATCCGTCAAACACGTTTGAAGTCTCTAAAATATTTTCATCATCCATGAGTACTGTTACAACTGTTTCTGATCCAATCTCTTCCAAGTTAGCTGCAGTACACCGTGTAAGCCATAATGTCACTAAGATGGATGCTCCAACTACAAAGCTCAAAACAAGAGTTGGTAGTCCAGAGCATTGAGATTAATTATGGCCCTCCATCTGTTGATCTTTCTATTTGTGCATGTGGCGATGCTGACTGTATTGAAATTTGTGACATACGAGAATGGCTCCCAAAATCGAAATTGGACCATAAGTTATGGAAACTTATTCTTCTGCTTCAAGAATCTTATCTGGCATTGGACAAGGGCACAAGGAGGATGGTCAATTGCATCAAACTTTGAAGATGGTAGAATTAGCTAGTTCTGTTTATGGATCAATGCCTCAGCATATTAGAGACGCAACTTTTATTTCCTTAGTGACTAATCGCTTGTCATCTCAACCAAGATCATTTGTTGGTGATATGAAAGAAGTGAAATCTAGTTGTCTTACATCTAAGCATTTATCTTCCATTTATGTCTTCTGGGCTAAGGCATGGACACTAGTTGGAGATGTTTATGTTGAGTTCCATGTACGTAAAGGTAAAGAGACGTCAATGGAGGCAGAGCAGAAACTTTGTAGCAGAGAGTTGAGAATGTCATCAGGAGTCATCAAAGAAGTCCAAAGGCTCAAGAAGAAGCTGAATCAGAATAATCAAAACAGCAGCTCATGTTCTTTGGTAAATTGCAGCTGCTGAAGTGATAGGGCAAGCAGTGGTAGCAGTGCAAGCAGTAGCAGTCGAGATAAGCGCTCAGTCACATATGGCAGAAAACACATTAATAGATCGCATGCTAAGAGTGCCAAGCGCTCAGTGCCAGTTGAAACTGAAACTGAAGTTGCTTCGAGAGAAGCACCAAGAACGAAAAATGGTGGAATATTCAAATACCTTAAGGGTCCTATGGTTGGAGATGTCGAGTACAATCTCTCAGCTGTACATAACTGTTATGAAGAAGCTAGGAAGGCATTGCATGGACTTCCTACCATTTCAGCAGAACTTCACTCTGTTCTGGAAAAGAAAGCACGAGTTTGTAACGAACTGGGTGAAATCAAGCTTGAAAGAAAAGAACTTATGAAGCTGAAATTGCGTTTGCAGATGCTATAACCACCTTCAGAGAAATTTCTGACCACACCAACATTATATTGATATACTGTAACCTGGGCCAAGCAAGACGAGCATTAGCTGAAGAGATGATATCGAAGGCTGAAACATTTGAAGTACATACAATCTTCCATATTGCATACAAACAAGCACTAGAAATGGCAAAACTGGAATATTGTAATCACTCTGGTTTTATGAGGCAGCAAAATTGCAACTGAATTTTGCTGCAGAAGACTCTTGTCTACTCCCATACGATTTGAGGATAAATGTACTTACTGAATTTGGTCACACATACTTGAGGCTAGGCATGCTTCTGGCAAGAGAAGATGCAACTGCTGAAGTTTATGAAAATGCAACCTTTGAAGACATGACTGTTCGATGTGCCAGACGAGAAATGAGAAAGTATGAGATATCAGCCAATGATGCATTTAGAAGGGCAATATCGTTGTATGAAACAATGGGAGATTTATGCATGAAGGAGGAAGCATATGCATATTTTCAACTTGCTTGCTACCAAAGGGATTGCTGTTTGAAGTTCTTGGAATCAGATGGTAAGAAATTTGATCATTTACCAAAAGAGGAAGGCAACATTCTCCTGAGGATCAAGCAATATGTTTTATTAGCGAAGAAGAACTGGCAACAAGCCTTGGGATTTTATGGTCCTGAGACGCACCCCACCATGTACGTGACTATTCTCTTGGAGATATCAGCTCTACAGTCCAGATTTTCATCCGCCTTACGTTCAATGGCTGTATGTTCTAAACTTCCTTTACAGAATTGATGCATTTTATTTGCTATTCATGGTGCTAGTGATCGAGTTAGGTTCCCTTCATTTTCTTAAAATTGTGGGTTAAGAACTTGGTTATGAAACACTGTTTGATTTCGACTTCATTAACTTTTAGTCATTTTATGAAGCAATGTGAGTATGCTTGTGCGTCCAACAGATATTCTTTTTTTTTTTTTTTTTTACTTGGGGAAGATTGAGCAATGATTTAAACTTGGGACCTCCATCTTGTGGAAAAGTGTGGTTACCACCAAATTATAACTACGACTACAACAATATTCTTTCTTATTGATAACCCTTTTACAAAAACCTTTAGTTATTATGGTAATCAAATCTGTAAATATAGTTGAAATGATTATAGTTTAGGATTCAGATCATATTATTCTTGGTCAACATGGGTATCATATTTTTAAACTTTCACATTGTTTGATTTCGACGTCATTGACTTTAGTAATTTTATGAAGTAACGTGAGTTTACTTGTCCATTTTACAAAATATTCTTCCTAATTGATGACGTTTTTACAAAAAAACTTAGTTATTATTGTAATCAAATCTACAAATATAATTGAAATGATTTTACTCTAGGATTCAGATTCTAATTTTTCTATTCAACATTGTTACCTATATGTCTTTAACTTTTCACATTGGATCGAACTCCACCAACCTAATTTCTTGCCAAACAAATGAAGTTTCATATGATTGGATTCGATTGTTATTGCAATAATTTTTACTTGCATTTTAGTCACTTCCAAATGTTTCTTTTATTCCAGATGATGGACTTAGCTCTATCTTGCCTACTTGAAGTACGCCATATATCTGAGACATTTCCGGGATCTTTTTCCAAGGATTACCCGGAGCAGAATGCCAAGTTTTGGAAGCAGCTGCAAATGCTTTTGAAAAACATGTTGTTCATGGCACTTTCAAATGAAAAATGTTCTCCAGTTTGTCAGCCATTGCATCGGTGTAGGGATGCCGGAAAGCTGAGGGAGCTTTACAAAATGTCATTGAAATCCTCTAGTTTAAGTGATTTACATGCCATGCATTCCTTATGGACGGCATAGTATAGAAAATCACATCTGAACTATGCGAAGCTATGCAAAATTTAATCTTATTTATATTGCTATATGTATATTTTTTTATAAAAGAACAATTTTTTCAAGAAACATCTGGAAGAATGGTCTTTGAAATACAATCTAGAACAGTATTCTGTTATGTTATTAATGTTGCTGTTTTGTTTGATATGTGGACTATTGTATATTATTAACATTTTCTCTTGATGATAATTCACCTGCCAACATTTAATTTTTCGAGTTGGATTTGAAAGATTATTCAAATTAAACACTGAAAACACAATGAAAACGACAAAAAGAATATGAAAGAAGAACTTAAAGATGTGACAAAGGGAAATATACCTTAAAAGAAAGAAATATTTCTCAAATGAAAATATTTTTTGAGTGAAGAAAATAACTCTTTAAAGATGAAATATTTCTCGAAAAGAAAATGATCCTCTCTTGAAAATGAAATTTGGTGTAAGGTTATTTTTATCCATAGACGTATTTTATCCGTAGACATATTAAAATTAAAATATTAATTACACGATGATATGGACATGAAACAAGATTGAAAGAGCTATTAGAAAAAAATTAGGGATCCAGGAATTAAATACATTGATAATGGAACTTTATCGAAACAGTACAAGACAAGTTTTCGGATTAACCCAACCGCCTTTAAGTATCTATCCAAACAACACCTTACTTTTCATTCTACAATAGCATTTACACTTTCAATCAAGAAATGTTCCAATAACATTTTCAGAAGCTGCAATGTCCAGGAAATTTCTTGATTACGTTGTACCCTGAACAGTAGTTGAAAAATTTGAGGTTATGTTATGCTTTTAAAATCTTAGAAGGACTGTGTTTGCTACTGTAAGGCTTGCATTTCCAAGTAAAAAATCTCTGAAAACAAAGAAGCAATCAACCCTTCAATGGCAGCTTCCAACACTGAGAAAAAATAAGCTACTGCTGATGATTCTTCATTAACGGCTTCTATGAGACAGAAATCGTATCCAGCTTCTTCTTCTGGTGGCAATAGTCAATAGACATACGAGGTGTTCTTGAGTTTTAGAGGTGAAGATACACGCAACAACTTCACTGATCATCCTTTGGATCATAAAGGAATTTAGACATTTAGAGATGATGAAAGACTTGAGAGAGGAAAAGAGATTTCATCATTATCTTATCCAAAAACTATGCTTCTTCTACATGGTGTTTGGACGAACTTCCTAAGATTGTTGAGTGCATGGAGGCCGAGGGTCAGACTGTTTTGCCTGTTCAATAAGCTGTCTTCTGTATTCGTTTTCAGCATCCATCCTTTCAACCACATATCTGGCTTGTAATTTGAACAAAGAGTTCTTATTTGTAGTATTAATGAGTTCGTCATTACATTGACACCTCCGGTGAGGCAGAACTGCCAGGGTTGGATCACGTTTTTCATGACTGTTGAAGCCATCACCAGGTGTACACATCGGCATCCTTAGCTGCACGAATAACATCTAGGAATTGAGTGCGTTGGAAAGACTAGAAGCAGTTCCTAATCCAAAGGTTGTGAAAATACTTGGAATTAGCTATGATGGATTAGAAAGGATGGAAAGGAAAATGTTCTTGATATTGCATGTTTCTTCAAAGAAAATGTCCAATCACCACCAGCAAACACCAGCTACAACACCATCAACACCATCGAACAACATCCTTCACCCAGAATCATCAACAGCAAACCACTATCAATCAGCACCCATCACCCAAAAACATCACAAAACCATCCAGAACACCATCAACAAATACCATGATCAGCAAACACCATCCCACTATCATCATCCACTAGTAAATATCACCAATTTCTTTTCACTTTTTCTTTTTTTATAAAAAAAAAGACCGGTAGTCTCCACCATTAGAGTCCACCGCGGTCTCCGATGGTGGAGACCACTTCATCGCTACCGTTGGAGATAAAGAAAGAGAGAGAGAGAAGGATCTCCGCTATCTGCACTGCTGTCATCGATCTCCTTCACCGTCATCTCCGACTAGAGATAGAGAAAGAGAGAGAAACGAACAAGTCAGATAAAGAGAGATAGGAGTGAGAGAGGGGAAAGAGGGAGAGAGAGAGAGTTGAGAGAAAAAAAATTCTTGTAAATAAAAATATCTAATTTTTTAATGATTTTATATTTAATACTATTTATTTTATTTTTATATTTTAATTAATTTTTAAGTGCTTTGCTCTCTTTACCGTTAGAGTTAACAGTCAATAATATCAATCTAATAGAATCTGTGCTCGTCAGGAGTATTATTGTTCTTTCATATATTTTTGGGGGTATTTTTGATATTTACATGGATGTCAAGTTGTATTTTGAATAAATATAAAACAATGAGTTGTAAAATAGACATATTTTCATACATTAGGTTGTTTTTTGAGATTTTTCCTTCTATAAATTATGCACATTGTTCATTTTCTTTTCTTTTTTTTTTTGGGTCAAGAAACTCCAACTGTTGAAGTTATGATAACTGTCGAACGTAAAGAGGATATTGCCCAAGTGAATGGTAAATGCTTATTAATTATGAGTAATCTAAGACTCCTTAATATCAATAATGTTCTCATTTCTGAAAACCTTTCAAATGAGTTATGATTTCTCAAATGGCAGGTGTACCCTTTGAAGACTTTACCTTCAAGTTTCCTTATGCAGAAACTTTTTCAACTCATCAACTTTTGTTATAGCCACATTGAGTTTCTATGGAATGACATTGAGGTACACTACCATAATTGTTTTTTAAAAGCATTATAAAGGTCATGAAAAGATAGTTTTTGATTAATTTTGTTTTTGTTTCTCCAACCTTTCAGAGAGCTAAAAACTATTAAGCTCAATTACTCTCAAAACCTTGTCAGAACCTAAGACTTTACAATGATTCCAATCCTTGAGAATTTTCAATACTGTACAAGATTGGTTGAGGTTTACCAATCCGTTGGATCTCTCAGAAGGTTTGTTGTATTGAATTTGAATAACTGTGAAAATCTTGTATAATTTCCAAGCGATGTCTGTGGATTAAAATCTCTTTTTCAGGTTTCTCTTTCCTAAACAAGCTTCTGATATCTTTCGTTCAAATTTTCCAACATTTGTCTTCTATAGTTTCAATAATCATATCAATTTCTGAGTCTTGTTGCTGTGGCACGTTTTTGTTTTATTATATTAGTAAAATCCAAGGGGTCTGATATTTACAACAAGGCGTTTATTGAAAAGAAACTCTAAAACAACAGAATAGAAAAACAGAGAAACCATGGATGTTTATCAAAGCAATACTTCATTAATGGTGACCTCTTCAGATATACAAGGCAGAGAACAAATATATATATATATATATATATATATATATATAAATTGCTTTTAAAATGGGAACTCTCAACCAATCAAATTCATCAATTGCATTCTCTTTTCTAAAATAAATTCTTTTTCCTATTTAATTCAAATTTGATTAGTTAATCTTTACTTTTTAAAGTAAGAGAATATTTATTTTAAAGTAATATATGTAATGTCTTTATAATCAAGACATCGTAACTTTAAAAAGAAAGATCAACCAATCAAATTTATCCATTGCATTATTTCTCCTAAAACAAATTCTCTCTCCTATTTAAATGGAATTAGTGAATTTGAAAGTTAGGATGTCCTAATTATTAAAATTATATATATATATATATACTGTCAGGATTTTTGTCACACACTAAAGGTGTGTTCACAAACCTCCTATAACTGACTCTGCCACCTCAGCCTGCCAGCTTGCCTCTCTCATAACTTTCTGTTAGGTTTGATAAGTTAATTATTGGATCAGCTCTCCTTAATCACAGTCATGGTCTCGACAACTGTTTTGACCATGATAACCAATCTCATGAACCTTGCGGTGATGATTCTCCGTTGTCAGGTACACCTGAGCTAGTGGCTAGTGCTGTGTTGTTGCTTGTTCTGCTATGATTATAATGATGATCATGTTGATCATTCCTAGTAACCTTAACATATGTATCTTTTATCCATTTGCACATGTATGATTTTATCTTTTTTAATACAACTGGGGAAATTTCAATTTAATCCCTAACGTTTAGCAATATATTGGAATTTCTATGGTCCAAGATGTTTATATGTGGGGTGTCACATGGCGCTGGGTAGGATTTGTATGCCTCATATATTAGACTGCAACAGATTCAGAAAAAAGTAATATGATTCCAATTTCGGTTTCTTCTTTAGTAGAAGCGATGAACATATATTATCAACCGAGCAAAGTCATGATGATTACATGATAGAACAGTTCAGTAGAGGAATCAAGGGGATACTGGAAGCGAAGATTCCAACGCCAGCTCAAGAGGAACCGCAGCAGGACAAATTCAGTAGCTGATCAAAGCCATCATGATTGAGGAAACAGCTGTAGAGATGGTGCTTGGGAGCACATTTCAATGTATCTTCCAGCCCAAAACAATCTTTTATCATCTCTCTTATCCGCGATTTATTATATTTATTTATGAATTACAATTTTACAAAAATTAATGTACTTAATAACTCATTTGAAAAAATTTGAACTAATACAATACATTCATTTAATGCTGCCATTACCAAGTCGTGCTCGTGCACATACCTAACTGCGAATACCATTCTGGAAGGTCAGCCTCAGCTACCGCAGCGTTAGAGATTTTCCCTTCTAAAACCGATTAGTGGAGGAGACACCAACGACAACCTTTCTTTGCCTTTTCATCCACCAATGGGAAATTTGTGGAAGCTTGATGGTCTATAACGTTCAAGCTGATTGCTGTAAACTAATTAAACTGCCAACAGATTGGTGCTGGCATTCCGAATGCTGTGGGCAATCAGAATCGATTTACCGGAGATGCTTGTGGGAATCAGCTAGCCGAGTGCATTACATTTACACAGATTCTGAGAGACTTCATACCTTGGTTCTTCTCAACAATGATGATCTTGATCACTACTCCCAAGATTAACATCATTGATCGCAAAGAGAATCAATGGAAGTTAGTAGACAGTCTTCATCACAAAAATAATCCTAAAATTTTTAAGCAGAGGGAGTGAGTGTGGGAGTCTCTTTACCTGTCTCCATTTGCATACAATGTAGCTTCTCAGACTATGTACATGCACCTTCCAGGAATTGTTGTTACAATACCAATACCAGAGTTCTGGAGCAAGTTTGCACTTTCAAATTTCCAGGCAACCATTTTACACGTTGCTCATTCTTACCCCTTATTTTTAGTGGCCAGAGCCAACCATCAGAAGCCAATGTAGTGGTTGAATTGCCCATAGGAGAAGGTTTAAGTTCCTCGTTTTTCTAGACAAAATGTCATCAGACACAAATCCGTTATCATTAGCCTTTTATCTATTTGCCATTATAGCATAAGTGTGCAACCGTGATAAAACAAAAATATTTATTTTGTCAATTCCTGAATGTGAAGAAAATGCAGTACCAGCAAATAAACACAGCATAAAAAGTGAAGATAAAAGAATGTACTGCTCTATTATTAACCTAAATGGAAAAGTGTACAAAGTTCAAGATCATGTAAGCATCATAGAATAAAATGTTCCTACTTCGAACTACAAAAACATGGCTACCACATATAATGAGATAGCTGATAGCTCACTGTAACTAAGAAGCCTAAAAGTCACTACCAAAAACCACTTCATAGTTCATATTTTTGGCTTTTATCCTTTTTCCCTTCCAGCATAATAAGACAATCAGCAGAGCAGGCATCCAGAAATTTCTGCACTCTAATCCAAATCCTATACCTCAAGCTGCCGCATACATAGGGCCATCAGATCTGAAACCCCGACCACGCCCACGGCCTCGGCCCCTGCCTCGTCCACGACCTCGCCCTGCAGTTATCAATAATTTAACTGCAGCAGAAGTATAATAATCTGAGAATAAACACTCCTTGAGATGTACTCAAAAAATTTAATGCAAGTCACCACCACAAATTTGCAGCAATTGGCAAACTATCCCGAATCAAACGGCCCTACAAAAGATGATTAATTCGCCTACATACATGCATCTAATAATCATGCCAGCATGCAGAGTGAATCACAGCTGAAGCATTCAGCAAATATTAAGACAAAGTAACAGACCCATAAATCATAAGAACTGAAATGCCAAAAATGAGTTGAACTTTTCTATTAATTTTTATTTCAGCTTCTGATATTTAACTTACTGTCATACACTTACTGGATTAAAATAAACAAAAAATTAAACACAACATAAAATTAGAGAGCTTACCACGACCCTGAGCTGGAGGTGCACCCCCACCATAGTCATTGTAACCACCAGAATGACCAGATTCTTGTTGCATTTGCATATTCCCGCCACCATAGCCATTCCCACCACCATAGCCATTCCCGCCACCATAACCTCTTCCACGCCCACGGAAACTACGGTTCCTTCCACGGCCTCGACCTCTGCCACCATACAAACGGCCACCATCCCAGCCACCATCTCCATAATACTCAGCCACTCCATTATAATTATTTCCTATACAAAGTGAGACCAGAAAAAGGGGGAAAAAAAGACACAATTATTACTTCCTCATACCATCAAAGAACAAAATTTTAAAATTCCAGAACAAGCAGATGACAAGCAAACAAGCAGCGCATGTAAAAATTATGTACAAGCAAGTCTAAAACAATAATTTACACAGCACAAATGAAATGCACAAATTGGGTAATTTATCAGCTTCCTATTGATTCGTATAAAGCTCAACTACAGTAAATGTGGCATTCACATGCCAACATATAACACTGCAAAAGTCCTTCCACTCTATCCATCTCAATCAACAAAATAGAAACATAAAATTTAAGTATAACTAGCCATCAAATTCATGAAAAGATAGACTGTTTATGCACACACAAGCATCTCCATTCACAAAACATCTTAAGTATGATTTCCTCCTATACTACAGTTTTTAAACAACCATTGCCCAATATGCTAACACATTAAACTAGAGGTGTAAATAGGATCTTCATACAATTTTCAACAATGGTTACAGTAAAGTTAAAACAAACAAGAGCAAACAAAATAAACTTTAGAACTGGGAAACTCTAACACATTCTGTAGTCAGTAACAAAACCTAATCATGGATTTACAGCCAAAGGTCTACAAAATAAAATTTGATTTACTAAAGATTTAACCAACAAGAAAGAACAAAATTTAAATGGCAACCCACCGGAAAGGAGAAACAAAAACACATTCATGAGTTTATAACAGAGCAGTATTTTTACCTCTACCTCTACCCCTTCCTTGACCACCACGTCCTCGACCCTGAATCTGTGGAGAAGCCTCTACAACCAGAAGAAGAAAATCATATTTCTCAATACGTATAAAATGGACAAAAATCATTTACAAAAAGTTAATGCTTTTACCTCCATCATAGTCATGTTCATTCAATGGTTTCACTTGATCAGCTGGAATAGGTGGTTGATACCTTCAATATTCAAAAAATCCAATGAAATCCAAAATAACACCAACAGCTAAAAAGTCCAAGACAGATACATAAACTACCCAAGACACTGCATGAGTTATAAGTATTTCAGTAAAGCTTGTGCACTTACAATTGATGATCATACACAAAACACAACAGGAATGCAGGAGCAACACACAAAATAAAGGCTCACATCATGAAAGTCAAGAGTAATTTACTGGGCCCAAAATTCTTGCCAAATAATGTAGCATGTGACTTCTAATAAACACATCTTTCACCACATGATCTTATGATCTATATAATAGTTACACTTTATATGTCATCTCATTTGTACAAGAGTTATGGGCAAAATAATCACTCCAAACGATTATCGAACAGAGAAGTCCACACCCACAGGAATCATAGGAGTGCAGATCTTGAATGCAACCTAGGCAACCATGTCATTTTCACATAAAAACCCAACATATTACCCTCTATCAAACTTTAAATACGTCAAACATGATATTTGTCATGTAAACAAGTAACACAATTTTAAAAATATGAGCACTTCCAATGGAAATTCTACAAGTAAATTGAGCGTAGAGAAGAACAGGGGTAAAGCAGTAACCATATATCACACTGGCAAGCTTTCGTTTTCATGCATGTGCAAGAAAGAGAGGGAGATTAGCATGTGTAAAACATCCCAACTCGTAGAATGGCAGAATACTAAGCAATGTGTTTTTAATACAGTTCTAACCCAAAACATACCCTGTGGAGGATGTATCCAATTCCTTCTTGGACAAAGTAATTGTTATTACTGAGACGTGGCGAGTAGTTTCCAGGCTGCACTAGGGGATAAATACATCAGCAATATAATAACCATCCATACATGATACAACACAATGTCCTATAAAAATAACCAACAAAAAACACAGAACCCTCAAAAACTTACGGAAGAAGGCCCTCTTCTAGTGGCTCCCACATGTCTGTGATATCATTAGAACCAATGGCTGTGTTCTGATGAAGACCCGCGATCCTTCTCTGAAGAGAAAAAACCAAATAGTACAATTCATACAGCAGGCAGGCACACAATTTCAAATACACACACACAAAACACAAAAACTCAATATATATATATATATATATATATATAAACTAGTTTAACACAAATTAAAGAAGTTAAACGGTGAGCTGGGAAGGACGTGAAATTCAATACAAGCCACCCACCTTAATCAATTCAGCGATCATCACAGTCTTGTTTATGGCTCTCCCCATCGCTTTTAGAGCAATTTCATCCGATCCTTTCTCCTGACAAGACGGAAAGATAATGTCACAAATCGCAAGATAAACCATATGCAAAACGAGCACTTTGTTCAATTCGGAATGATAGTTTTCAACTTGCAAAGTCATAGATAGATGCTATCTCCATTCAGTGAAAACAAATAAAACAGTTAAGAACAACCCTAAAGCCGGAAAACACATTATTTAAAACTACTCAAAGTAAATGTACCACCTAACAATGCCTTCAATTAACAACTTGCCTTTTACTTACTTTTACTTCAACCACCACAACAATGCCAGTAAATTCACAAGTCACTTCTCACGTCAATTCAAAACAATGACAAAAATTGAAAATTGAAAATCGAATCGAATATAATAACGAAAATGGACCTGAAGAAGAGTTGTGGCGTAAGTAATGTAGTTCCTCATCCTTCCTTGAGTCGTAACGCGAATCTCGTTCTCGTTAATCGGAGTCTCCGCTCGCGGCTTCTCTACTCTCTGGTACCGATCCATCGTCGCTCTGTTTTTTTCACGCAACGAAAACACAGATCTGAAAACCAGAAATCAATAGCAAATATGCGCACAGAATTTGAACCTAGGGTTTCGCGGCGGCGATTACCGTTATGGCTTTTGATGATTTTCGATGTCGCGCTCTCTCTCTCTCTCTCTCTCTCTTTTTTTTTTTTCCCTGTTTTGTGTTGCAACTACAAAAGTACAAGAAAAGCCCTAATCGATTGCAACGACGACAGCACAAAAATTTCAAAAACCAAAACGAAAATGACAAAATAAAAATAATAAAAAGGCGGTCGCATCGGCTAGGAGACCGCCTGATCAAAAGTTGAGATTTTGTTTGGGGTGCCGACGTGGCGGATCCATGTGGTTGTTCTGTGTTTTCAAGTTTTGTCGGGCCCACGACATGGAATGTTCTGGACACGACAGATCAAGCCACGTATTGTTTGTGTGGCGCGTGGCGTGATCGTAATGGGGATGTACTGTTGTTTGTTTCACCTAAACCTTTTTTTTTTTGGGTTATTTTTTATTTTTTTAATTTTTGACATTTGACCCGTGCAAAATTGTGTTGGGGGGTGGAAAGACCGGGGGCAGTAAAGCGGCGCCGATCTTTAGGACGTACCTAGCATTATTGTATGATGATGATTAGAAGTTTTGAATGATAATGGAATCCTATTAATAAATTTCAATTATTTTCTAAAATACCAAGTACCTTTTTTTAATATTAAAAATACCAAATTACTTATTATAAAATGTTTTGTGACAATAAAAAAAAAAAAAAAGCGGTTTCGATCTAATGGTAATATCACATCCAGTTACTTGTCTTTAAAGGTGCTTTAACTCATAAAGCTCCATTTAAGCATAAGTAATTTTTTCATTTTACGTGGCTTATCTCAAATTATATATATATATAATGATTTTATTATTAGTATTTATTAACTTTAAAAAGTTTGGATGAACCAATTAAATTTATTCATTACATTCTTTCTTTTAAAACCAATTTTTTTCCTATTTAACTCAAATACAATGAACGGATTTAATTGGTTCATTATAATATTTCAAAGTTAGGAGGTAGTGATTTTACTATCAGTATCTGCTACTTTTAAAAAATTAAGAATAAATAAATCAAATTTATTCATTGCATTCTCTCCTAAAATAAATTATCTTTTCTATTTAACTCAAATGTAATAGATGAATTTGATTGGTTCGTTCATTATTTTAAAAAATTAGGAGGCATTTATGGTAAGCTATATATATAGAGAGAGGAGAGGTAGGATCGGATGACACAAATTTTGATACAATTTGTTGACCATTAGATGATAAAAATTTTAATAACTTAAATCTACTTACACCTTTATATACAACTTAATTTTACACTCTAGAATAATGTATTATATCTCATCTCTCTTCATCTTTACATCATCTTTCATTTCTTTAATTAATATTGAAAACAATTAATATTAGAAACCCATCAATTAAAAATACCAAGTACTTTTTTTTAATGATAATGGAATCCTATTAATAAATTTCAAGTATTTTATAAAATACCAAGTACCTTTTTTATATTAAAAATACCAAATTACTTATTATAAACTTTTTTGTGATAATAGAGAACGGTTTCGATTTAGTGATAAGATCAAGTCTACCAATTTTGTCTTAATTAGGATGAATCAATCAAATTCATTTATTGAATTTTTTCTCTTATTTGATTGATTCGTCTTAACTTTTAGAAGTTATGAAGTATTAATAATAAAATCAATATATATATATATATAATAATAATAAGGATTTATTTCCACCTACATAGTTATCACAAGCAAGACATAGAAATCAGATTTTTCTTAAATATCAGCACATAATAAATATCTTTCAATAACAAGAATCTAGAGTTATTAATTTTTAAATGCAAACCTCTTGCTTTAGTCCACACTAATGCTTCAATACCTAAATGTAAGTTAAATTCTTCTTTACTTAGCTTATTGATTTTGAGAAGCCCTTGTAAGGAATTGTAAAGATGGTTAGGGTGCCATTTTTTGGGTATGCTTTTGTTTCTGATTTTCACTTTATTTTCAAAAATACAAAAAACTTGTTTGGTAGATGTTTTTCATATTGTTTTTGAAAAAACATGCAGAACAAGAGAAGCAATTTTTAGTGATGGAGATGAAAAACTGGAAAACGTAAAAAAGATGTTTTCTATTTTGTTTTCTATGTTTTTCTATATTTTTCATATTGTTTTAGATTTGGAGAAGAGTAGAGAGATTGTTCTCTCATCTCTGTTAGTGGAACATGGTAGAGACGTTAGAGAGAGAAGGAAATAGTGTTGGTGCACTTTTTAATGGCCTTTTTATTCAATCAATTTATTAATTTTATAAATAATTCAATTAAGATATTTAAATAATTTATCTATCTATTTTTAAGTTTTGATTTAATAATTTATTTTCGGTTTCTGTTTTGAAAAATAGAAAATGAAAAATGTCTACTAGTGGCCATAACCTACTATCCATGAATGTGTAAAATCCAACACGATACATGTTTCAAGATAATCTACATTACCTTTTTCAAGATAATCCAACATGAAATGTTTAGAATTTTCTATGCATTTAGACTTGCCAAATTTATATTTCTAGGTTCGGTTCTTATCACTATTCAAAGTAATAGGATTCATTCACCCCTCATTCCCATTTGGAAAAAGAATGAAGAGGAATCAGAATTAAATTTCTCAATTCTCTTGTGGTGTTTACTAACATTTTATGAATTAGAAATAAATTCAAATTAATTTCCTTTCAGTTGTTCACTAACATTAACACCCACACCCACACCTATAACAAAACTCTAAGAGCATCTCCAATGCAAATATGGATTGTCTTTTAAAAAAAATAGACATATCATCAATGTTAAAGAAATGTGCATCTTATTTGGCATAAATATGGATTGATAAACATTCAAGTCTAAAAGAACTCTCAAATACTATTTTATTCATTTCAATAATAAACAGTCAAACAATAATATATCATTAAAGTAAATTACCATAAATTATTATTTGATAAAAGTCTTCATCATTTATTGCTGACATGGCTGTCCAAGAGACCCTCTAAAAATAGACATTGAGGTTGACAATATCTATTTTCTTTTTTACCATGTCAGCTTGATAGTGGTTATGGAAGTTTGCATTGGAGAGGTTAATTTTAACCATCTATCAATTTATCTGATGTGACACTCCATTTTTTCACAATTCATATTTGTATTGGAGATGCTCTAAGTGGAGCCAAAATCAACATCAACATTTAGCTTTCAAAGATTCCATGGAGTGGATTGAGTTTTGAAGGGGCATAGGAAACAACCGAAGTCTTGTCATTAAAGCTGTACCTTTAAAACGGCGTTCATGGACGAACAGGTCCCTATCACCCCATATAGTCCACATTGACATACAAGCTAAAGAGAAGTCACTATCAGAGAGCGATTCCTTGAGTTTAATTAACACCGTGAAAATATCATAATGTAAAATAGAAGAAAACATAACCCAAACAACTTTGGCATGGCGATAGGTGAAAAGAGCATAGATATGCAATTCAATAGCATCACCACATCTGTGTGGCAATCGGGACACGGGGCTTAGACAAATTATTCATAGTAGGGAGTATGTTATGACAACATCTCCAAATAAATACACGAACTTCGCACATAAATTTTCACTCATGTAAATGTAGCACGTACATTTTATTGGAAAGAGAATGGGGAGGAATCGGAATTAAATTGCTCAACTCCATTGTGGTGTTAATTTATTAACTTTTAAGGAATTAGAAATGGAATCAAATTAATTAATTTCCTTTATATTGTTTACTAGTAATGGATTTTATATAATTCGAGATTGAATAAACATATATTTCAATAAAATCCATTCAATCTAGATTGAATACATCTAAAATTCTAAAATATTTTAAATTTTAATAAATTTTAGATTGAATATATCCCGATAATAAATAAGAATAATACGAATTTGATTACTAAAATGTCTTTATATATATAACAAATAAAATATTTTTTTAAATACAAAAATAATATTTTATATACTCATGGATCTTTGAACTTTTTGTGCAAGAAGAAACAAGGTTCGAAAGTACTAAGATGGTGTATGCAGTCACCCTGTCGTTAGGCGAGGCTGACGCATCAAGTCAAAAATGATATTAAAAATTAAATAAATAAACAAATAATAGTTAACTAATTGTAAAGGTTTTTTTTATTTATTGTTCAAACCAAAATATTTGATTTGATATTTTGTCACAAATTAGAGGATTGTTTGCTATTCTTCTCATATGTTTATATGAAAGAGTAGAAAGAGAAACTCTAATTTCAATTAGAAAATAAAATAGAAGCTTATAGCAGTAGCCACTGCCATCCTTCCACCCTCTTCGACGGTTGCCACATTCGACAGCAGTAACCCACTGAAAAGCCAATGACCCACCAAAAAGCTTCAAACATCATCGGATACTTGTCGGGAGAGAGAGGTTGCTAGTTTTAAGAGAGATAAACTTGGGGTTGTTGGTTTTAGGGGAGAGAATGCTTGGTTGAGATGGAAGAAGAGTTTTAGAAGGAAGAAGGGTAGGCCGATTTAGGCTTTAAAAGAGTTTCAAGGTTTTTTTTCCTTTTTAATTTTTTTTTTTTAAATTATTAAGCCGGAACCGCCTCAAGGCCAACTTGATCGAGTCGACCCGATTTGAGCCTTGGGCGGTCGTCTAGTGTGGTCTAGGAGTCTATGTTTGATATTCAGCATTGAGGCGCCTACACCAAGGCGTCTTAATGCTTAAGGTGAAGGGATGTCATCTCGAGTTGAATTCTAAAACCATGAAAATAAAATATATAAAAAAAATAAAAATAAAAGGCCAGTAATAAATTTATTTTTTCATAGCAACATAATCTCTAATTCTAAATATAGTAATTGAATCGTGTAAATCCCAAATTTCTAGATCTTAAACACTAAAATCTAGCAGCATCTTTTTCCTTTAGCATATGAAAGCCGGTTTTGTTTCAACAAACTTAGGCGACCCTAAACCTTAAACGATAATTGCCATTCATTTCAACAGGGTGTTGTGATGGAGAAGACTTCTGTTAATATATAGCTAGGTAACATTTTTAATCACAACAGTTTTGACTTTTTGTTAGGTTAGCTTGTCATATATACAATTGTGGAAACGTAAAAGCAAACACACACAAGAAACCCTATTCCTCTGTCCAACCATGGCTTCTCTGAATGATTTGATGATCCTCATGACACTTTTCTTGTCCATCTCTCTACATTCGGTTTCACCAGCCCCAGCTCCGAGCCCAGATTTCCCAACCAACAACTTGCTTGAAAGCACATGTAAGAAAACCCGTGAATTCTACACACCATGCATGGAAATTCTCGGGTCCAATCCCAAAACGGCTTCAGCATTAAGTGCCTTAGATTTGGCTGAAGCTGCTCTTAAGTTGGCTGCGAAGGATACGAAAACGGGTGGCAAAAAATTGAGTGCTTTGCTGAAAAACAAAATGAATCGACCTGGATCAAGCGAAGCTTTTGGAACCTGTGTTGATTGGTTTAATATGGCAGCTATGCAATTCAATGGTTCGTCCACCGAGCTTGAAGATCCTGAGAGCGCAAACTATGATGCTGCTCTTGCAGATTCTCATGAATCTGCTGACTGTGAAAAGGCATTGGCGTCTGCTGGAATTCATGTTCCAAAAATTGAAGCTCTGATTAAAAGGTTGAGGTGCTTTTGTAGAATTGCATATGCAGTTACGGATACACTTATGGAAGCCTAGAATTGCCTCTTATATATGACCTATATGATCATTGTCGCTATCATCTTGATGCTTCTTATATCAATAACAGACAAAGCAAGAAATTTCTTTTTCTTTGTGTTGTTGTTTATGCTGTTTTTTAGGATACTAGAATCCTTATATATATATATATATATATATATATATAAAAGTTAGTAAATTGAAATAAATAACTAATATCCTCTTTATAAAAAATTAGATTTTAAATAACAGACTAATTTGATCATTTTTTGTGTGTGTGTGTGTGTGTGTGTTTGTGTCTATATATATATATATATATATATATATATATATATATAAAATTATGCCAACAAATGTAGACGAGAAAAGAAAATACAAGAAATCAAAGGCTTAAATATAGATTCTGAATTGCAGGATAAAATAATACAAGTCTTATTTTTAGAATAAGAAATGCTCTCAGGGGATTCATCCGAAGAAGAAATTGATCAAATAAAAGATTTCTTTTCGTCTGAATCCACATATCAACCTCTTGATGGTAAGGATCAATACATATGTAAAGAAGATCCTTATGATGCCATCTTAGGTCTGAATGGTATGAGCATTAATGTGCTAACATCTTAGTAGAATCTTATTTTGGATATTATAGATAAAATAACAAATCCAGAGGAAAAAAGGAAAGCTCTAGAGAAATATATATATATATATATATATATGGCTCAACAAAATAAAGATAAAGAGCCTAAAATGCTTTCTAACACTCCATTAGAATATATGAATTCTTATAATGAGGTAATAGAAAGAGTTCGTAGTTCTATCACTAATAGGGAACCTACCCTTCAAGAATTATGTCAGGAACTAAATACATTAAAAAAGGAACTCAAAGATCTGAAGCAGAGAATTTAGATATTTGAGTTAAATAATTATACGATCCTTTCGGACAAGGATGATGATGAAATATCCTTTAATAATATATTCTCTGAAGGAAAGAAATATGAAATAGGAGAACCTTCTTCTACTCCTCAAATAAATGATGAAGAAGATTCCAAATTTATAAATACGCTCAATAGAGTTGTCATCCAAAAATGGCACGTATATATTACTATCATGGTTGACAAACAATTTACTTTCAAGGGGGAAACATTAATAGATTCTAGAGTTGATTTAAATTGTATCAGCGAAGAAATAATTCCCTTTAAATATTTTAAGAGAACAACACAGGTCCTAAGCACCGCTAATGGTTCAAAAATGACCATTGAATATAAACTTCTAGGTGCTATGGTATGTAATCAAGGAATATGTTTTGAGACTACTTTCATTCTCGTAAAAAAAGACCTAAGCCAGACAGTTATCATTGGAACACCATTCTTAACGATGTTATACCCATTCAGGGTAATTGGTGAAGATCTAGAATGTGAAAAAGATGGGAAAATAATCAAGTTTGAATTTATATAGTCGCCCGTCCATAAAGAAATTCACAATCTCAAAACCAGAATAAACAAAAAGGAAAATTTTCTATTCTCTTTGCAAAAGGAGGTGAAGGTGAAGGAGATAGAAAATAAAAAAAAGTCTCCTAAGATGCAAAACCAAATTCAAGCATTCAAATCTAAGCTTGAAATCGAGATATGTAATAGCCTTCCTAATGCTTTTTGGGCCAGAAGGAAGCATGTGGTCCAACTTTCTTATGAGCCTAGTTTTAGTGAAAAAAATTTACCCACTAAGGCCAATCCCATTCAAATGAATAGCAGATATTTAGAGATATATAAAAAAGATATACAAGATCTCTTAGAAAAGGGTCTTATAAGACCAAGCAAGAGTCCGTGGTCTTACCCAGCTTTGTATGTTGAAAATGTTGCAAAAATAGAGCGAGGGGTACCACGATTAGTCATAAATTATAAGCCCTTAAATAAAGCTCTAAGATGGATCAGATATCCTATCCCAAATAAAAGGGATCTCTTGAACCGTCTCTATTATGCAACATCTTTTCCAAATTTGATATGAAGAGTAGATTTTGGCAAATTCAAATAAATGAAAAGCACCGTTATAAAACGGCTTTCATAGTTCCGTTTGGCCAATATGAATGGAATGTGATGCCTTTTGATTTAAAAAATGATCCTTCTAAATTCCAGCAGATCATGAATGAGATATTCAATAAATTTTCTCAATTCGTGATTGTTTACATAGATGATGTGTTGGTATACTTAAAAACCATAGAACAACACTAAAAACATCTCCAGCTTTTCCTAGAAACAATAGAAAGGGAAGGTCTAGTGGTATCTACCAAAAAAATAAAGCTATTTGAAACAAGAACAAAATTCCTTGGCAATAATATGAGTTAGAAGAATAAAATTAAGAGGTAGAGAGCTTCCTTGCCTCTCAATCCCTCATTCAGAAGCCTTTAAAATAGTTGAAATAGATGCTTTCGAGCTTGGATATGGTGGGATACTGATGCAAAAATATAATAATAAAATATCTTTAGTCAGATTCACTTTTGAAATTTGGAAACTTGCACAAAAGGCTTATCCTACAATCCAAAAGGAAATTTTGGCTATTGTTTTGTGCATTTTTAAGTTTCAAGAAGATCTTTTAAATAATTTTTTTTTACTAAAAATAGATTGTAAAGCAACCAAAGACATTTTAGAAAAAGATGTAAGAAATTTGGCTTCAAAACAAATATTTGCTTACTGGCAAGCTATTGTTTCTATGTTTGATTTTGATATTGAATTTATCAAGGGAGAATCAAATTCTCTCCCCGATTTTCTAACACAGGAATACTTGCAAGGCTCATAAAAAAGCGTTCACTAGAGCTTCATTCTCATAGATCAGACAATGGAAGGATAAAGAAAAGGTTAGCTCCTCTCAAAAAACGCATCTAATAGAAGGCTTTGTATTATCTTCATCCCTGAGCCAGCTAGTAATAGATTTCAACGATGCCAACCTTGACCCAATAGATGTGGCAAAGAAATATATGTCAAATAATCTACTCCCTTCTCAATACCCAAGACCCAGAGAATATTATGAAAATATCATTATAGACTTTGGTAGTGTGTATATTCATCATCATGATTTAAATGATGAACATGCATACAGTAAAATATCAATAGTTAATGTCATTCCTTAGGATTCTGGGGGTCTTGATCTTTTCAAAAGAAAGTGATTCTCAAATAATAAAATATCTAAGAATTTTCCTGATAGATACAATTATTTCGATTATGTCCAAGCTTGGACTTTTGTGTTAGCCTACTAGCATACTCAAAGCTCTCACAGTTGGTTTCTTCAATGGAAATTGAATATAGATTTCCCTAGCCTTCCTATCTGGCTTAGATGGTTTTTAAACCATGGTCCTTTTAGAGATATCTTGACAGGCCCTTCTTCCTTAAACACTAGACAGCTTGCCCAACAATCCCACGGTAGTCTTTCAGAGAGGATCTGTACCAGCTGAAAGATTCTCATAAAGCTAAGTCTTTTATTATCCTAAAAACCTTCATGAACTCTTTGAAATACTTTTTCAAAATACGTTTATAAATTAGGTTTGATAAAAATCCAGTAGCACAACGACTGCTTTTCTGAAAAATCTATCCTGTAAGACATGAAGGAAAACTTGTGCACTTCTAAAATTATTCAAATCCCGACTTGCAGGCCTCAAGTCCTCATCCAAACCCATACTCAATCATAATACAAATCCATTCAAGATAACTGAAAAATCCATTGAAATAAAATAAAATAAAGTGTACATATGGTTCACAAAATATAATACAAAACACACCAAGTATGAGTTCTCAAATCAAATTTATGAAACATGCATTAGTTCAAAAGGGATGCAAATACATGATAGTGCGGATGTAGATCAACTAGTGCAGTAGCATTACGTATCAGTCCTCATGCACACCCGACGGAGTACCCTTTAATCTCTGGCTCGCACCTGCACCTCGGGAGAGTTTTTATAAAACAAGGAAACGAATGGTGAGTAATAACTCAGTAAGTGAGTACTTATCAACTTTGAAACTTATTTTCAAAATATGCATACACCTCCCAAAAGATTCTAAAAAAAACTAATACTTTAACTTGAATTGATAAAACATAAACCAAACATAATATATAAAAGTAATTTTTATTTGAAAATGATAATAATGCTCATAAATCTTCCTCATAGTATAGCTTTCTTGATATTTGCGATCTCACGTCTAATGACGTGTTTCTCTTTCTGAAACTTGTCTTATTTGATAACCCAGGGAAACTTATCCTTCGTGACGGTACCTGTACATAATAGTAACAGAATATACACACATCACTAGGATTGGGAAAAAGTCTCTCTATGTAGTTGCCGATGAAGGATCTTAGGGATCACAATACCCACTTTAACATCAGGCAAATCTACACTACCGTATACGTGTAAAAAGGGCGACTGACTGACTCTGACTCAAACGTCCCATGGTTAGTGACTTTCCTAACCACACTTACCATATACGCATACGGTACTTCAGCCGATAATCTTTGGGGGCTAAGGTAAACCATAGGCATTTAAATTCTCTTTAAGCTACTTAAAACTTTCTTTCCTCTTTATCTGGTAAATACATTAATTTAGCTCGAAAATATTCTTTGGCATGTCTCTAAATAAATTGCTTTGCTACTAAAGTGCATAAACATTAATAATATACAAATCAGAAACTTGCATGTAATATAAGTACAAAACTAGAGACATGCAAACATAGATTATTTCAATATAAATAAGTTAAAAGTAACCGAGTGCCATAATTAAATGAACTTTCAAAATGCTTTAAAATAACCACACTCATTGTTTGCTTCCAATATTTAACCACTCTTTGAGTCCTCTACTAACTCGTCGCTTCACCTACACTTTAATTTAAAGTTGCTATCTCTTAGTCATAACAATCCATTTGAAAGACTCAACATTCCAACATATAAAACACTACACTATAATTTACAATGGACTGAGCTCAAGCTACGAGCTACTGCTAGCTTGTCCACTGGAAGCTAGTGTCCAGCTCGTCTCCTTTGTGAGCTACCTTACCATTCCAGCTCGCCCTTCGCGAGCTAATGCACTTAGCTCAGCTTGGTCAGATTCTATACGGACTATAGGTATAGCCCAACTCGTCCTTATGAGCTGCTGCCCTTAGCTAGCTCTTCCTGAAGTGCGAGCACTACCCAGCTTGACAAGTTCGTCCTTTTTGCGAGCTACTACAATTTGCATAACTCAAATGCTGAAATGGACTGCAACATCACCCAGCTCACTGGCGAGTTGCTGACCTAATCTGAATTGACCCAAACTCATGCAAACCACATTCTAACACTCTTTCCAGGTTTTACACCAACAACTACATCCAAAATAACAACTTAACAGATAATATACTCATAACCAATACATGGTAGCTTGCATCATCAAACTTATTTCAGACTTAACATCACATATTCCATTTCACACAATGAATATAAGATCTAGCACTCACCTCGTTAAATCAACTCCAAATGAGCAAATCCTCAACCTCAACTCGCATGCAAATTCAAATGGCTTACAAATCCCTCAATAGTGGTCCAACTGGCAAGTAAGGCTATTGTCTTTCTTGTACGTTTTTGATCACGAGCTCATTTTCAAACCAAATGACTTGCAGGGGTTAAGAATACCCAAAAATCAACTCAAGATCCATAATGACAACAAGTTTACCTTACTTTTTCCTCTCGGTAGAAAGCTTCCTTCTTGGCCGAGTTCCTCTCTTTTGATTTACACTTGGACTTCTCTTAATTTGGCTCTCACTCGATCCATATAATCATGGTACCGAGATCTAATATGCTCTCGGTCACAACTCACTCTCTTTTTCTCAAATTATCAAATGCCTCCCTTTCTCTCTTTCTCTTCACTTTTTGCTTCTCATTTCCGATCAAGTCCCTTTTATATAGACTTTTCCAACTTAGTGGATTTCATGTGTCAAGCTCTCATTGGCCCTTTTCATTTCACATGGATTGTGCTTCTTTATGATATCTCATTCCATGTAATACTCACAAACGATTTAGGTATACCTAAGTAAGAAAAAATATCTACTTGGCCCTTTAATAACTTTATTTTACATTCTAACTCCAATAAATTTCAAAATTATTCTATGACCCTTAAATTTTCAAATTAGCCATAAAATACTCTAATTGAGTATTTTCATCCAATAAACTCTGGATTATTCAAAATCTCTTCGAAATAAGTCATCTTCAATTCAATTTCCATTAATTCTAATATTAATTTCAAAACTTTTGTTTCAAGAAGTTCGTTTTTCAAAAATTACTATTCACTCGAACACTTTCCGTCTGGAGATACTATTCATCCGAAAAAATAATTATTTTCCAATAGCTAAGGTTCTGGGTTTTACATATCTTCCTTATACAAGTCAATAATCATTTTTTACATTTTATAGAAACAAATGTGAAGTATCTCCATCAATCTGATCATGGTCTCTTATATTTCATGGCCTATTATAAAATCCCTTGGATTCTAAGGTGGGACTATACAATCTCCAATCTTCCTAGCAAACCTCTCAGACTTATCAGAAATTTTTTTTCCAAATGGTGGCAAAAATTCATCATTCCCGAAGGACTTCTTTCTGATAATTTTAAACCTAAAGACTTGGGAGATACGAATCCTTAGTCCTACAAAGTGTCATCACCTTTGACCAATCTCAATAAAGATAAAATGAAAATAGATGAGGACTTGTCTAACCTTATCTCTTCCCTATAGAAAAAAGGAAAATTAATAATCAATATAAAGCAGCAGCTGTCACAGCTGGCAAGAAACTCATCCCATGTGAATAAAGAAAAAGTGGAAGACTCCTTTTCAAGCTCTGATAATGCTTCAATTGTCAACCTCTATCAAGATAGCCAAGATGTTTTTGAGCTGTAAAGCAATCACCTTTTGACCGACTCCATCAGTCCATTTCTATCGACACTAATATAGTGGATTGCATAGGATTGCATGTGACTGAGAAAAAGAATCCTCACTATTTGAAAAAGCTTTGTAATCGTGCTTGCTTGTCTGTCAACTAAAAAAAGTTATAATTATTAAAGTTTGTGTATTTATCTATTAAAAAATTAATTAAAAAAAAGAACAAGCCTAGCCCCTATATATATAAGGCTTGGCTCTTTCTGTGAGCATCCTTTGAAAACATCTTTTGAAAACAAAAGAACCTCTTCTGAAATATTCTCAGAAATAAAATTCTCAAAGATTAGTTCCTATTAAGACTTTTTTCATGTAAGATTCTTAACCTTCTTATAACACCTGCTTATACTTTCTTCTTATACTTTCTTCATTCTAAATATATATAGTTGCATCTTTTCTCTCTATTTCATCGTATATATATAAAGTTAGTATAATTGGAATTAACAACTAATATCCTATTTATAAAAAATTATGCTTGCTTGTCTATCAACTAAAAAAAGTTGTAATTATTAAAGTTTGTGTATTTATCTATTAAAAAATTAATAAAAAAAAAGGAACAAGCCTAGCCCCTATATATATAAGGCTTGGCTCTTTCTGTGAGGGCATCCTTTGAAAACAAAAGAACCTCTTCTGAAATATTCTCAGAAATAACATTCTCAAAGATTAGTCCCTACTGCGACTTTTTTCATGTAAGATTCTTAACCTTCTTATAACACCTGCTTATACTTTCTTCTTATACTTTCTTCATTCTAAATATATATAGTTGCATCTTTTCTCTCTATTTCATCGTATATATATAAAGTTAGTATAATTGGAATTAACAACTAATATCCTATTTATAAAAAAATTAGATTTTCAATAATAGACTAATCCGATCATTTTTATTTTTTTTTGTGTCTATATATATAGTTATGAAATAAATCATATAACAATGAATTTAGAATGCTAACCACAATAGTAGATGAAGAGAGATATAAGAGAATAAAATAGTAAATAGAATTCAATTAATGTGTATTTCAAGGTCTATTTATAGACAAATTAGGATAATCATTTCCATAATGAAATAACAACAAATAAAGTAAAGAATATTATAAAAAAGGAAGTGGTGATAAGATCATATATTCATAACATTCCCCCATGAGCGTACATCACTTGATAATACTCTTTGAGATTCTTGGACGTGCCCAAATACTTCCTCATTAAAAATCTTGCTATTAAAACTCAATGGATAAAACCTAGTCAAAGGAAAAAAAGTTCAACACATATTTTTGAAGAATATTCTTCCTCTGAAAAATATACAACTATCACTCTTACAGTTTGTGAAGTCGACGCATACCAATACCATATACTATCTTCTCAAAAGTTGATGTTGGTAAAGACTTAGTAAATAAATCTGTAAGATTATTTGTAGAACGTATCTTCTTGGGAACTGGCTATCATACAAACATCAAAAGGTGTTCGTATCATACGTATAAGGCAAAAGGAGATAATCCAACCGTTGGATGATAAAGAATTGCATCCAACGATTAGGATGATTGGAAAAAAAAAATAATAATAAAAAAGGATAGGAGTGTGCTACCGGTTTAATGGGTACACAAGAGAGAGAAAGTGAATTAAAAAGGAAAAAAAAAACTATTCAATCATCTCTCTCTCTTCCATTTCCTTTCTTTCTCAACCAAATCTGTGTCTCAACTAAATCTCTCTCTCCCTATCTTTGGTTTCATTGGTGGAACCCATTTGGATTTTGGTGATGGTGGTAGTGGTGGGTCGATGGTTTCTGGGTTCATGTTGGTGGCCGTCCGAATGTGTTTGATGGGTGAGTGTGGTGGGTGTTTGATGTTAATGGTGGTGGTAGTGGTGGTGGTGGTGGTGGGTGGTTCTGACAGGTGGGTGGTTTCTGGGTATGGTGGATACGGTTGATGAGTGACTGTGGGTGATGTGGTCACTGTCCAAGGTTGCTGTCAATGGGTGGGTTCATTATCATTTTCTTCTCTTCTTCTTCTTCTTCTCTTCTTCTTTTTTTCTTCTCTTCTTCTTCATATATTCGAACCCATATTTTTGGGTTTGATTAAAACTAGGTTCAGAAAAAATTCGATTAAAAAATTGAATCTAGTTTATGGATTCAATTTTTGAATCAAACCCAAAAACTGGATTCGAATTGAAACCAGAAAACTTGGTTTGATTTTGAACCCAGATGAGTTTTTTTTTAATTTTTTAATTTTTTTTTTCATGTTGATTGATGAGTTCGTGTTTTATGTAGATTTTGGTGATTTTTTGTGATTTTCATCTGGGTTTGGTGATGTTTGATGATCTTGGTGGTGGTGGGTGAGTGGTTTCTGGATGTTCAAAGTGCTGTCGGCCAGTGTAATGGGTGTTCGCTACTGGTGGCCGTCCAGATCTGGTGGATGATACATCCCTTTGGAGGTATCAGCTTGACTGCAGTGATGAAGCATAAAACTTATGTTTGTAGGTTTGTTTGCTTTTTCTGGTTTGTGGTTGTAGGTATAGAAAAAGAAGAGAGGAACAACAAAGGTTGTAATACATCATCAATGGAACCAGATTATAGAGGGGAAACAAGGAGACTCAGATGTGTGAGAGTCAATAACTCACAAAAATTCTCAAACAAACCAATGGTGTGAATCGTCGCGAAATTACATCTAGAATTAATGGATTTCTGGTCATTAAGGTGGAGGTATCTCAAAATTTTATCTTCAATTTTTACTTTGATGACGGTGAGGATGATAGATATACTTTGAGAATTTTGTGGATGGTGTGCTTAGTGTTTGTCACTCTAGAGATGTTCAAAATTTTTATCTAGACTGTACTATGGTTAGTAATGGTCAATTGTCTCGTGGTGTTCCATGGATATCATTTGTAGTAGAACACAACGTTCGCAATCTTAATGTTAAAGCTGATATTGATGGGGATGAAGTATGGGATGTCAAGTTGCCACAAAGCCTTCTAACTTATGGTAGTTTGGTAGAGTTAAGCATACCAAGTGATTTTGTCCTTTATATTCATAAGTCTACAGTATGTTTTTCGAGCTTGAAAAAACTTTATATAAGCATTAGACGTCCATGTGGTGGCCTAATGAAGAAGTTGTCTAGGAGTTGTCCAGTACTTAAAAATTTATCGATATATGGATCGAGGTTTGATAGCAAACATGTGTTGACGTTTGATGTTGAGGTGCCAATTCTTAAAATGTTAAGAACAATTAGGTATGGGTTCTTGTTTTTCTGCAGGTCCTTTTAAGCACAAATTTGTAGTTACAACCCATATTTTTGAGTACTTGCATATTCAAGATTTTACGGCAACAAGGGTTTCGATGAATGAAAGACCTTTTTTGAATGTTGCATCTCTAGATTTGGCTTCATTTTCCTCACTGAGGTATAAGTTAAAGGCAATTGTGTCATGGAACTCCTAAGAGGAATCAGTTGCAAAAATACTTTATCATTGACTTCCCACACAGTGAATGTAATATCACTTCCTCATCATTCATATTGATTATGCATATATTATCATTCTTTAATTGTTTTTTGAAGACTTATATTGGATTGTTACAACTCTCTCCATTTTAGTTCATAGGTCTATGTTTCAATGATAATGTGCCTACCTTTCTGAATTTGATTCATTTGGAATTGAGCATCATGGCTTGCTTTGACCGGAAGCAATTCTTTTATGACTTTTAGGGTAAGTCATTCAATTCTTTTTGTGGCGTTGTATCATATTTTATTACCTGCAACTAAAAGAATCATCGGTTTTGTGTTTTACATGTGCATTTATGGGGTAGGATGTATGAAGATGTGTAATTGATTATTGTTACAGGGTGAAGTTCTAGGAATCACGAGATTTGGAATTAAAAAAATGGGCAGAAGTGTATTGATGCTGGCTGCGTTTGAGCAGACATCATATCACCTTTTCAATGCTTCTGTTAATGGGATGGAAGAGCAAATTAAAGGAGTTAATGAATGCATCATTATGGGCATTCCTTTGCAGTTAGGTACTGGAATACTCAAAGTTAGACAAAGATAAGGACATAAATATATATATTTTTTGCTATTGAAGAAATGCGATATTCTGGATGACATTAATATATCCTTGCTGCACAAATCCTTTTTTAGCTTTGTAGTGATTGAATTGCACAATGACTTTTAAGATGTCTTTAGAAAATGGATTTCAATCTCAAGGTCATCTGAGTTAGCTGCCAACATCTGGATCTCTCGTGTCTGTAGTTTTTTGAACATAAATATGATTTTACGAACAATGGCACCAAAATAGATAGTGGTTTTGCTGAATCGGAAAATCAGTCCTATGGAGTCAGCAAGACCACTATCTATAGTTTTTTGAACATAAATATGATTTTACGAACAATGATACCAAAACAGATAGTGGTTTTGCTGAATTTGAAAATAAGTTCTATGGGTTCAAAAATATCTATATATTGGAGAAATGGGCTTTAAAATCTACGCTCCAGTGATAGTTAGCCAATATGGGTGGGAGCTCTTTCAATCTTCATCTTGGAAATGGATTGTGAAAAAATATAAATGGAATGTCAAAACTAGATTTTAACATGGTTACTTTTTACAGTTATCCATGCTTTAAAGTGCTCTTGTTTCTTGTCAAAATCATTCGGAGATTTTATGATTTCTATTATGCTGCTTGGCTTCATCAGCATGTCCATTGATTCATTCTTGCTTTAGCCTAATTGTGTGTTCTTTTAGCAGAGATGTTGTGCCTCCACTGCTGAAATATGAAGCAGTCAGTCCAATTTTATCTTGACGTTTCAAAACTATCTAATGAGATTTGCAAAAGGGTCGTAGATGCATCATAAAAACCTATTCGACTGGTAGGATGACTTAATGTCTAATTATCTATCTACTCTCATCAACTGGGAAGAACATCAAGTGTAATTTAAGGGAAGTTGACTCTTTAGTTTCGTTTCATCTTTTTGGAGGGTTTTTGTATTGGTTCTGGAGTTTGCTCTTCTTCTGTTTCCGGTAACAAAAGATGCCTGATTGTTCATGCTGTCAATGCATTTTTTGAGAATTAAGATCATTTTGTTATCGTGCATTTTTTTACACGCAGGGGTAGATTATATGAAATTATAATGGATTGTATTGGACTAAATTGAATTATATTGAGGCTTTGTTTGAATGATTGTATTGGATTGAATAAATACAATACAATTCTCCATTTAGTGTATATTCAGATTGATTATATGTGAGTTGATAATTACATGAAAATGTTAATTTATAAATAACATTAATTGTAATAATTTTTAATAACGTAATAATTTTTAATAACATAATAATAGTTTAATATAGTCAATGGCAATTTAATCTGCCTCACTGGTATTACAGCATCTCCAGTGAAACCATATAAAGGTTCTGGAAACGGTCTCATTTGTTCTGCTCGCAGCTCCATCTGGTCAAAACAGCTCTTATACATCACGTTCACCGAGCTTCCAGTATCAATCATGATGCGTCTAACTTCCATATTGCTGATTTTAGCTCGTATAACCAGTGCATCGTTATGAGGCCAGATCACTCATCTAGCATCTTCATCTGTAAATACAATCTCGTTCGAGGTCGGTTTTGCCCTTTTTGCAAGTCCCTCCGACCTATTGAGCTGAAAAGAATGATTCGCATCTCGGATGTACTTCTCATGTGATCTGTTGGAGTCACCTGCGATATGGGGGCCACCATGAATGGAAAAAATGGTTCTTACCGCAGGCTCATGATCTGGCTCGGAAGCCCGTTGGGGCTGTTGTTGATGTGTTGGCTGTTGTTGGTGAGGTCGTTCATGCTGAGGTCGCTGTCCTGCAGGTCGTTCCACATAATCTCTTAAGCGACCTCTCTTGATCAACTTTTTAATGGCGTCCTTCAACGCCCAACAATCCGAAGTATTGTGCCCGACCTCGTTATGATAGGCACAAAACTTGCTTCTATCTCTCTGATGAACAGGGGCTCTCAAAGGATAGGATTTCCCAAAGTCCTCCCTGTTCTTTTCTGCTGCAAAGATCCTATCTTGTGAGTCTGACAGGATGCTGTAATGCTCATAACGACCTTGACGCTGAGGTCGCTTGTTCCTTAGCTCTCTCCTTGCCTTTTTAGCAATTTGATTGCTTGAGCCACTGTTTCTACCTTATTCGTTCCTGCTAGTGTTTCTCCTATTTGGTTGGCTGGAACTGCCCACTTCATTCTTCTGATTCTGCTTCTTCAGGCCGAAGGTCTCTTCCCACCTAATCTCCTTTGCAGCTCGCTCGTAGAACTCTCCCAAGTCCTTCACTGGGTACTTGTAAATGCTTTCGTACAATTTTCCATCCTTACGCAGCCCAGTTGAGATTGCTGTCAATATACTCTCATCTAATGGATGCTCGACATTCGCGACCTCACATCTGAACCTGGTGATTTATTCCTTCAAAGACTCACCTTGACACTGAAATATGGTAACTAGGTAGCAGGATAGAGCGAGCTGCCTTCTCAAGGCCCGGTACTGGCCAACGAACTTCTGCTGACACTCTGCCCAACTGCTTATGCTGCGAGCTGGGAGATTCTTGAACCATGTCCTTGGTATATCCCCCAAAGTAGCCAGAAATACATGGCATTTCACCATGGGATTACCTGTTTGCAAGTCCATCTGAACATTAAAGGAGTCAAGATGGTCATAAGGGTCACTGTCCCCGTTGTATTGCTGATTGTTTGGCATCTTAAATCTCGGAGGGAGAGGCTGTGTCTCAATCTTCCTTGTAAATGGGGTCCTCTCTCCGTAGAGCCCACGCTGCTCCGGGACTCCAGGTCGCACCTCCAACTGCTGGACCTTTTGGAGGAGCTCCTCTACTTGGGAATCTCGGAGCTCGTATCTCCTCCTGTGGTCGTAACTAGGAGCAGGATGCTCTGGGTCATACCTTTCGTCCTCTTCGAACAGACCCTCAGGCTGATGGGATATTCCCTGTCTCTGTTCATCATCAAACCGCCGAGCTGCAACCCTGGCTCTATGGTGCCCAACCTCTGCTCGCGGGTTTCCACCTTGACTCAACCTTACTACCAGGCTAGCTGGTCGTGCGACCTCCCTTTCTTCCCGAACAGGGTGTCCTCCAACCCTAGGGCGCGCATTGAAGGAGCGAGCTGAGCCCGCAGGTCGCGGGACTTCCCTTGCCAACCTTTCAGGTACTTGCATCGCTTGATACTGCTGGGGCACATGCCTTGGTGCCTGAACCTTAACTCTAGGTACGTTCTGTACCTGAGTCTGCACCAACATATTGACGGCCTCTGTGAGTTGCCTGACTGTATCCTCCAGCGCCTCTTGCCTCTGAATCAGCACATTCTGTCCTTCGGCTAATGAGGCAATTGGAACTGTCTGACGGGGAGACAAAGAAGGGATGCCTGTCGCGGCGCCGAGTGCCTATCCATGGGACGTGCCTGCTGCACACATGGGTGCATCCTACACAGGTTGCATATTCTGCTGAGATTGGTTCATGTGGCTCTCCGCCTGGTCATCATCAACATGGTACATGTTTGATATGGTTTTTGCCATATCGGAAATCAATGAATTGGGATGAAAAAAATTACAGTTTGGGCCCTCCTTCTAGCACCAAAATGTCGACGTTGGATTTCAGTCGACGAGTAATCAATGCCTAATACCTGCAATCAATGTGAGAAAGCACAAATACCAAGAAAGGACACAGACAAATACCAAGAATCAAACAAGGAACACAAAGTTTTTACGTGGTTCAGCAATAATAGGTCTACATCCACGACTGTCTATCTCTCAAATTCTGCAGAGTGACAGTATATTATTAACTATTCTCTTCTTATGTTACAATGATTTTAACCCTTATTTATAGGGAAAGAGGCGTTAAAATTCTGGTTTCAACAAAACAAGAAAAGAATCCTGAATTAATTACACTTTCCAAATGACTTAAATAAAATTAGAAAAATCAGAAAATGAATCATAAATTAATTACAATTCCTATTCGGTTGGAATAATATCAAGAAATTACCATAATTATCTCGAGATAAGGTTGATTGAATTCGAGTTTGAATAAACTTCCACATCTGATGAGGGAATCACGGTTTGATTGGGTAACTGCCATATTTGGAGAGAGAATCATGATCGGATTAGGCAACTGCCTATTCTGGAAGATACTATACCAATTACGCTCTTGAGCGAGCTGCTGTCTATGACGGTTTACGAGCTGGAGCTTGTTAATAAATGAACAGCGAGCTGCGTTTGTTATGAGTAGAAGAACGAACTGCAACCTGACTATGAGACGAGCTCATTGCAGTTGGGGAGATTGTTGGACTGAACTGTAGGGCCCACAGGGCTTGGAATCGATACTTGGGCCTCGTCAAATGGTCTTTACACTTGGGTTGACTTTATTGGGTCTAAACTGGGCTTTTACCAGCCCATTTAATGAGTCCAAAAAATACATACAACAGTAACTTTTTATATAAAAAATAAAATAAAAAATACTTTTATATATTTTTAAGAAATAAATTTAATAAAATTATTTTATAAAAAATATATTTTAATACAATTTAAGTTATTTTATATAAAATAATTCAATTTAAGTTATTAAATTTTAAATTGGATAGTATTGGCATAAGTGCGCGGCCACGTTAAAGTAGTGGTGCAGTCGCCCACCAATACTGGTGTTGATGCGCAGTCACGCTGAAACAATGGTGCGGCCGCGCACTAGCACTGGTGCTGATGCGCGGCCATGCTGAAACAATGGTACGGCCGCGCACCAACACTGGTGCTGATGCGCGGCCACATTGAAACAGTGGTACGGCCGCACCATTGTTTCAGCATGGCCGCACACTGTAAAATAAAATTGAAAAATAAATAAGAAATAGAAAGTGCATCTCCACTTATCCATATGAGAGATGGATAGTGGGGTTGAAATTTTTAAGTAATACCAAATTTTGATTTTAAATTTAATTCAAAAAGATTTTTTTTTTCAAATTTTTAAATATAATTTTTAATTTAAGTATAGATGAGAAAATTCATGATTGGTGCAAAATTGATTTTTTAGCTATATCCATATAAAGTTTTTAATTTATAAATGATAATGTGGCTATTCATGATTGGTATATATATATATTTTTTTTTTTAATTTTTAAATATTTTAATTTTTCTTTTCCAATTTTGTTTGGTTTTGTTTTAATTGTTTTGTAAGGGACTAAAGTAAAAATTTTTCTTTTTAAAATCCTAGCCATTGACGTGTCACAATCTTAGCTTCTTATACAAAAAGACCATCTTACCTTCCCGTACAAACTATTTACTTAGATTGGAAAATAGAGAAAAATAGCAATTAAGAGAAATATATAAACAAGTAACTTTTTAGGGTCATACTAAGCAACTATAATGTAAAATAAAATAGTATTAATTGTTAAATTGTGTGAATCAATTTATAATTATCAATTTAAGCTCGATATCATAATAGAATCAAATGAATATTTATAACATAAAATGAAAAGTTTTAAAATTATTCATAAATCAAATTAACTCATGTTTGAATATGACCAGGATCTGGTACCGATCCATATTTTGCCAAATTTAAGGAATTTTAAGTAAATATCAATATTATGATTCCAAATATTTCTATAAGGCAAAAATCTAGCATAGATCCAAGTATGTCCGTAATGATAGAACATAAATTATTGAAATGGTGGAACATACCTTCGTCCATTTGAAATCTCTTATTTTCCATTGTCAAATAAATGAAGAGTCAACTTCTCTATTCCCTCTTCAAATTTTAAATTAATTATAATAATTAAAAAAAAAGAAGTATTATTCTTAACTTTCAAAGAAAAAGCTCAAGCATATCAAAATAGTAACCAAAGAACATGTTTATTACATGAGTTTGAACTGGTTTGGATAATTTTCAATCTACACCCATGTTTGACAAGAACCATAAGATTGGCTTTGGAAAGCGGATCCCATGCTCTTTTTATTATTATTATTATTATTATTATTATTATTTTATCTAGCTGTGGTGAGTTTATCCAAACTACCACTAGCCCATGGGATAAAGCAAATCCCTTGCTTTATCATCTTCTTAATTTTTTTTCTTTTTCTTTTAAATATAATATCAAATTTATTTAATTATTTTAAATATTAAATTAATATATATTAATTATTTCTAAAAATAATATTTTCATATTAATTATAATACATATTACTTTATTTAAGATTGATAATATATAGTTATATTTATTTTTTTTAAATAATTTAATATGTTATGTTATTTTAAATAATTTAATTATTTTAAATATAAGATGTATTTAATTTGTTCATATTTTTTTAGTCTAATCCCAATCTTAGCCAAATAAAAGATATTGCTATTTTTATTTAATCTCATACTGTATCAAACACATTACAGTATTAATTTATCTAATTCAATCTAATCCCACATACTAAACAGAGTCAAAGAGTAATAAAAATACTATCTTGATGAGAAATTATATTGTGTACGTCAAATAATTGGCATTATGATATGAAAAGCGCTAACTCAGTTTCAAAGGCTTATCAAATCTTACTTAGCATTTTAATCTAAAGAGTGTCAATATTTCCACTCCTCTAAAATTGTTTATACAACCCTTTAGTATGTCTACCCCATTTCATTTAGTGAGTTATAATAATAAGGGCAAACTACATTAACATTCTCAAGTTTAGGAGTAATTACAACTGGATGAGAATTTTGATTATAATTACACAAGCATCTCTTATCATAAGTTGACTTTCGTACTGTTAACCACAATTTTAATGTAAAATGACTACAATACTTTTATTAGAGATAAAAATGACTTTTGAAGTAAAAAATTAATTAATCAATTAATAATAAAAATATTTTTCACTTAATAATAATAATAATTATTATTATTACTATTATTGGAAAAGAAAATGAAAAAACATCGCCAGTGGGGATATCCACTAGCGATGGATCAATACTTGCTCCTCCAACTAAGCATATTTCATTGCAGATATGATTCATACACCCATTTTTGTTAAGTCTGAACAACTTCTAACGTTGTCCAAACATCAAACTTGTTCCCAGAACAACTTCGACGTTGATGTGAACAAGATGACGTCACCTAACTTATTAACATAACGTTGGAGTTGTTCATAGAACAACTTTTACATTTGCTGACGTCATACACTCATTTTTGTTAAGTCTGAACAACTTCTGACGTTGTCCGAACGTCAAACTTGTTCCCACAACAACTTCGACGTTGATCTCAACAAGATGACGTCACCTAACTTGTTAACATAATGTTAGAGTTGTTCGTACAACAACTTTGACGTTTGCTGACGTCATACACTAATTTTTGTTAAGTTTGAACAACTTCTGATGTTGTCGGAACGTCAAACTTGTTTTCAGAACAACTTCGACGTTGATCTCAACAAGATGACGTCACCTAACTTGTTAACATAACGTTGGAGTTGTTCGTAGAATAACTTTGACGTTTACTGACGTCATACACCCATTTTTGTTAAGTTTGAACAACTTCTGACATTGTCGGAACGTCAAACTTGTTATCAGAACAACTTCGACGTTGATCTCAATAATATGACGTCACCTAACTTGTTAACATAACGTTAGAATTGTTCGTAGAACAAGTTTGATGTTTGCTGACGTCATACACCCATTTTTGTTAAGTTTGAACAACTTTTGACGTTGTCGGAACGTCAAACTTGTTCCCGGAACAACTTCGACGTTGATCTCAACAAGATGACGTCACCTAACTTGTTAACATAACGTTGGAGTTGTTCGTATAACAATTTTGACGTTTGCTGACGTCACACACTCATTTTTGTTAAGTTTGAACAACTTCTAACGTTGTCGGAACGTCAGACTTGTTGCTAGAACAACTTCGACGTTGATCTCAACAAGATGACGTCACCTAACTTGTTAATATAACGTTTGAGTTGTTTATAGAACAACTTTGACGTTTGCTGACGTCATACACCCATTTTTGTTAAGTTTGAACAACTTTTGACGTTATCAGAACGTCAAACTTGTTCCCATGACAACTTTGACGTTGATCTCAACAAAATGACGTCATCTAACTTGTTAACATAACGTTGGAGTTGTTCGTAAAACAACTTTGACGTTTGCTGACGTCATACACCCATATTTGTTAAGTTTGAACAACTTTGGACGTTGTTCTAACATCAAACTTGTTCAGTTAACAACTTCCACGTTTATCCAAACAAGTTGACGTACTGAACTTGTTAAGAGGAACGTTGTAGTTGTTGAATGAACAACTTCTACGTTAATGTTAATTTTTAATAATAAAAAATAGTTAATATAATATAATATTTTATAATAAATTATTATATTTATATATTATTTTAATTATAATATAATATTTTTTAATTTAATAATAAAATATTAATAATAACTTAAAATATTATAAAATATAGTATTCAGTAAATAAAGACGTTGAAAGCAGTAAATAAAGAACACAATTGTAATAAATAATGAAACAATATGAATGAAACAAGAAATCAGATAATGGACATATTGACAGATTCAAAATATTTAATATTGATACCGAAATAAGATACAAAGATTGGAAATTAAAGTTTGAAACTTACAAAATATAGTTTGGGAATGGAAATGACAAAGTCTTTTTGTTGAGAGGGGGATTGTACTAGTTCAGATCTTTTGTTCAACGCATGAACTAGTTCTGAAACTTAGTTTTTGAAAATGGAAAACAACCTCTGCCTCTGAAGAATGAGAGATACATATTTATATTGGTCCGAATTGTCTTAACTCTAGTTTTATTGAAAAGTAACTAAGGTTTACTAGTTGGTTCAATGATTCTAGCTTTTCCGAAAATTTCGGTAGTGACTGAAGGAATCATTCTGAAATTTGCACATGCTTTTCTGGTAAGTCCATTGAAAGGTATTTTGTCTTCTTGTGGCGTGCTTGGTACTGAAAATATTCTGCTTGTCTGGTGAGTTCACCGAAAGATTTTTTGTCTTTTTATGGTGTGTGTGTCAGGAGGGTTGCACCGGATTGTCTGTTGTCTTGTTGTGGCGTGCTTGCTTGTCAGGAATCTTTTAAAGTTTTTGGTAGGAGGCTAGATCACAACCAAAAAGTTCATCATTGATGTCTTCAAGGCCTTCTTCATTGTCATCATTGTTATCACTTTGTTGAGAATCTTATTTTGTCGAGAAAGAGACAGTTGGCAAAAATTCTGTCATAATTGCAACTACTTCCTCATTGGTCTTGGCTGCCCCGGGGCGTGCTTGTAGTTGTGATTTGGAAAGAAAAAAATGTTCTTGTTCTGGTCTTGGTAACGGATCTTTGCAGATTTCAGGATGTTCTGTAAAGTATTGTTTGACCGCATTGTCATCAACTTTAGAGAGGTTCATACCACTCCACCATTTGATCATGTACTGACGTCCAAAATATGGAACCTGAAAATTGCCAATCACTTTGTCTTGAATCTGATAATCTAACATGAATATCCATGTCAGGTTCAAGTGTTTATAAAACAAGACAAGTTGGGGCAAAAATTCTTGTTCTTTTGGAACTATAATATGCCTGACCCAATAGTCAAAGTCTGTTCTTACTGGAGGTGGTAGGAACTCAATAGTTGGTCCACATTTGTCCCACCATTCGTAAAACCAGTGAGGCAAATTATTTAATTGAAAATTTTTGTCAAAATAGAAAAACCATGATTTTGAATTTGAAAAATTTTGTTTGTAAAATGTATGATACCACGCATCCTTATAATCCCAGTATGTATATTCTCGGGATATAAAAGTTTGTGATAAAGTTTTGACAGTATTGGGGTTACCCCATTGTTCTTGAGAAATAATTTTTCTAATTTTTACTTTTGAAAATGCTATTTTGTCTCAGTCAATTTTGTCTGCAACAGGTTGAAGTCCTATTAAGTCTGAATCTATTAAAATGAATTCATAAAATTGTTGGGTTTTGTGAGCATTTTCGAAGAGACGAAAATGTCGGTTTGAAAGATATTGATCTACTAATTTCTTGGGTTGGTTTAAATTTTGGTCTGTCATCATTGATGGTTCTAATGGAAATTTTTTTTCAAAATAGGGTTTATGGACATAGGTAAATTTGGGTTGGTTGATCTGCGGAAATAGCAATCTATTGTCTGTAAATGGTTGACTCAAAGAGGTTGAGGCGCCACATTCTTGTAGGTATTTGTCAGGGAAGTAATTGAGCTGAATTTGTTTGTCAGGTCTAGGGGAGTAAGTAGTTTTTGTGGAAATGTACCTAAAGGCACTAACTGACTTTGTGGAGATTGAGTCTTGGCTATTGGTCCCATTGAATAATCTGTCTTTTGGGAGTAAATAGGCTTTTCTTCAACATTTGGACTGCCTATCCTGTATTAGGTTGAACTCATTGTCTTTTTTGGGGTTAGAGCCTTGGATGATACTTCTTTTGTCTCACCCGAAGATGCCGGGCTACTTTTGTCTTTTCCTTTGGAAGTGCGTGAGCAGATGTTGACACTCATTTTCTTCCCTGCAGGAATTCTCTTGTCAGAAAATCAGGCAAAGAGTTCTGATTTCCATTGATATGGTGGATATCAAAATCAAAGATTGATAAAAGGGTTTGCCATCTTGCAAAGATTTGTTTTGAGGCAAGGTTTTTGACATCTTTTTGCAAAATAAATTTGGCAGATTGACAATCGATTTTTAAAAGGAATTTTTGGTTGATTAAATCATCTTGAAATTTTTGAATAACTAAAACAATTGCTAAAATCTCTTTTTTGACAATAGAATACTTGCTTTGGGTATCATTCCATGTGTCTGAAAAATATCTAACTAAGTGGGTTTGTCCTGAAATGGTTTGTTTGAGTATCCCTCCATATCCTAATTCAGAGGCGTATGTTTCAACAATTTTTTGGGCTGAAGGATGACATATTGTCAAGCAATGGATCTTTTTGACCCGTTCTTTGATTTTTCTAACAACAGCTGTATGTCTATCTGTCCATTGTGGAGGATTAGTCTTAAGTCTGTCAAATAATGGTTTGCACATTGGTCGTAGATTTTTGCAAAAATCTGCAATGTAATTAAGGCATCCTAAGAACCTTTGTAATTGAGTTTTGTCCTTAATAACATCAGGAAATTTATCTGTAAACTCTAAACTTCTTTGGATTGGAATAATCGTTTCATTGTCAATGTTATGACCTAAGAATCTTATCTTGGTTTGAAGGAGGACTATTTTTGGAGCAGAAACAACTAGTCCATTTTTCTTTACAATGTAAAGGAAGGTATGTAGATGTTTCTAATGTTGTTCTATAGTTTGGAAAAAGATGAGGACATCATTTATGTAAACAATTATGAATGATGAGTAAGGGTTAAAAATATCATTCATAATAGATTGGAATTCTGATGGTGCATTTTTTAGATCAAATGGCATGACATTCCATTCATATTGTCCAAATGGGACTGTAAATGCTGTTTTATATCTATCTTGTTCAGCTATTTGTATTTGCCAAAATCCTGATTTCATATCAAATTTTGACATAATAATTGTACTATGGAGTCTTTTAAGGAGATTTGATTTGTTTGGAATTGGATATCTAATCCATTCTAAACCATCATTGAGTGGTTTGTAATTTATTACTAACCTAGGTACTCCTCTTTCTATCTCAGAAGCTTTTTGTACATAGAAAGCTGAACAGCTCCAAGGTGATTTAGATTTTCTGATTAAATTTTTGTCTAGTAAATCTTTTATTTCGTCTTGGCAGAATTGTAATAATTCATCATTCATTTGTATTGGTCTAGCCTTGGTAGGAATCTGTCTTTCATGGAAGTCTTTCCTATAAGGAAGGGTTATAATATGTTTCTTTCTATTCCAGAATGCATTGGGAAAGGAAGCACAGACTTGTGATTCTAATTTTTCTTTAAAATTTGTTATTTGTTGTTGAACCAATGGTCCCTCTAGGAGTTTCTTTTGTCTTAGATATCGAATGTCATTTTGGAGGTAATTTATTTGGTTCTGTTTTCTTTCTAAACATTGGATAGCTTGATTTATATAGATTGAATGGGTTTTTAAGAGGTCCAATTCTTTTGTCTGTTTTGAAACAAAGAATTTAAACAGAATTTCTTTGTTCATGTAATTAGTTATTATTCCATCTTTGTTACTCTAAAGGGAGTAATTAATTCTAAGAATGACGTACCTAGAATTGCTGTTTGAGATAATGTTTTGACTATTAAGAAAGGGGTTTTGTAACAGACACCTTGATTACAAATTTTTGCAGAAGGTAGTTTGTATTTGATGTCTAGGACTGTCTTATTAGCTCCATAAAGGGTTTCTGAAGTATATTTTAAGTATTTAGTAGGAACTAATCCTTCTTGGAGACAATTTAGGTCAGCTCCTGAATCTATCAAGGCATGCTGGATGTTTAGGACAAAATTGTCTTTTATTCTGATTTGTAAGCTACAATACCATTTTCTTATTGTTATTCTTTGTGTAAGATTGATGAACATATCTTCTATTATTAATTGGTTTTGTATTGGTGAAATATGGACAGGTTGATCCGTATTCGAATCAGAAGATGATGAGTCTTGTGATTGAGAAAGATGTTTATCTTGTAGTATTTTGACAGTTAATTGTAACTCTTTCATTTCATTTTTTATTTGTTTTATTTCTTGTTGTAGATCATTGATGGTTATCTTTTTTGTTTTGAATTTTGATAGAACATCTTTGTCAAAATCTACTGCTTTAAAGGGTTTTTTAAATGTGTCCTTATTGGCTTCTTTGGACATAGATCCTGGTTCCTTTTGAGTAACCATTTCTTTAAGTTGGGCTAAGTGTTTGATTTTCTGGTCGGGATCTTGTATTTGGTCAACTAATTTTATCCAAGTAACTAAGTTATTTTTTTCTAAAACACAAATTGTCTTATAACTAGATTTGTCTTTATTATCACAGACATAGGGTTGTTTACCTATTTCTGAAGAGTCACTATCAGTAGAAACAGATGATGATTCTCCTAGATTCCAAATATCATTGTCAGGGTAAGATTCTTCAGATTCGGAGAAATTATTATTTAGGATACTAAGAATTTTATATTTGATGGAGTCTTCTAAATCTAAGGCTTGAATTTTCTTTTTGAGTTCTGGACATTTATTAGAATAATGACCAGGTTTTCCACATTTGTAACATTTATTAAGATTTTTATGGGTTTTATTGAATTTCTTGTAAGGTCTTTTCTTTCTATTTTGCTTTTGTTTGTAATAATCATTGTCTTGATTTTTTAAATATCTTTGGTAATTTCTTCTTCCTTTGTATGACCTGTAAGATTTATAGTTATGTTTTTTTGTGTCTAAATGATTTTTTAAGTTTGTCAAAACCAAACTGGTCACACCATGATCCTAATTCTTTGTTGGTTATTTTTCTATCATTTTTAACTTGGTCTTGAATTCTAAGATCATTGCACAGTTGTAATCCTGTAACTTCTATGGCTTGTACTATTTCTCCATAGGTCATGTTTTCTATATCTACTTCTAACCAATTGTCTTCTGATTGTAAGATAACTATTTTGTCTCTAACTTTATTGGCAAATAATGTTGGTAATCCTGAAATAAATTTTTCTTCCAATAAGCTGCATTGCTATCGGTTCTTTGCATAACTCTTGTCAAGAAAACATCTTTGTACCACTTAAAGTCTCCTAGAGTTTTGCACCTAAGGTTATGAAGTTTAGACAATTGTCTTTCTTCTAGGAAATTTGGGTTTCCTATGAAGTGTAATCCTATTGTTGCTATGAGGGTATTTAAAGCATCTGGTTCTCTTGGATTTATATCTTGTAGATTTAATCTTGTGGCATCTAAAATTTCGTTTCTTTGATTGTCACTAAGATGGTTATTCCACCATCCTGCTAATTGTCCTTCAAATCCTAAAGTAATCATTTGGGCTGCTTCTTTTTGAGATAAATTTTGTTTTTCTATATAAATTCTTCCTACAGTGTACATTTGTTTAAGAACAGTCATTGTCTGATAATTGGCTAATCCATCTATGTTCCATTGGTAATAGGCATTGCCTGTATAAGCTCGGTATGGTGTTGGTTCTTCATATTGAAGGTCAGGTGGTGATGGTTTAGGATAATGATTTTTATTTTGTCTGTCAGGATGATATAGCTTTTGGACAAATAATTCAGTTTCAGAAATTGGTATTTCTTCTTGATTATCTGAACTACTGTTTTGGTTAATTGTCTCTTCTAAAGTAAGAATATTATTGCTGGTACTTGGTTCTTGTTTAAGATTTGCTATTTTGCTATCTATAATTTTGATAATATCCTGGTCATTAAAGCATTTGTCTATTCCTATTGGATCCGGAAATAATGGTTCTGAAGTTATTCGGACTTGTTTGTCTTTTTTCTTTTTGGTTGTATGTGTAGGATTTAAAATTTCTAATTTTTCTAGTTGTCTTCTTATATTATTATTGTCAGTTCTATGTTCACATTCTAGTCTATCTAACTGTTCTCCTATGGTCGTGAGATATTCATTAGCAAAATTGTTTTGTTTTATAATAATTCCAGATTGGTTTTGGGTTGATGGTTCTGTTTTAGATAATTCTTCTAGAATGGTGGCAAAAGGTGTGCAAGGTACAGGAATTTGCGATTCTGTTAGGGTCTCGAATTTTTCTCTCAGTGGGTGGCTTGCCATATGGGTTCCTTTGCTTGTCTTATAGGTTTTGGAAGGAGTGCTACCTATGGTGTTGCATTGGCGTTCATAAGTATGACGATGTCTGTACCATACGAAGAAAGGGATAGTTTCTTGAAGAGTTTGGACAGTTTCTAACCATCTAATCCTAAATTGGGTTCTTTTATTCTCCGTGTATTTGTTTTCATACTTATCTCTACATTCTTTGTTCATAGAGAAATCGTATTCTTGTAAAAGATACTCTAAATTAATTTTGTCAGAGGTAATAACATTGATTTCTGCACAATGGTCAGTTTGGATTTGAGATTGGGTTGGGGAGAAATGTTGTTCCTCTTCTTCCCGTCTAGTATTATGATCATGTATGGGCCTAGCTATTTGTTCTTCGGTTCTATAAATTCTATTGGTCAGGTTGTCATAGTTTCTAGGCAATGTTGGCATAGTTTGTCTACTAGAGTGGCTTCTTAAAAGTGATCTAGCTGTTTGAAAAGCTGTGGATGTTGGACTATTTGGTCTGAAAACATTATAATTGGAAACAGAATGTCTATGGCCGAAGGAAATTCCTAAAGATCCATCATCATAGTTTCTATGAGAAGTTAATGGTCTTTCAGGAGGAATGTGAGTGTTTGGGGCTTGGTTTTTTTTTATCCATTCATCCGGAAACTTAATTTGATGTCATCCTAACGGCGTCGGCACTAAAGGCTGGATTTGCTTGGAAGCTACAAAGGACATTATTTGATTTTTTGGGATACTTGGCCTAATGAAATTGGAAACAATTCCAGTGTTCATGACTCTATAATTGACATTGTAAATGAGTTTGTAAGGACAAGACCCTTTTATGAAATTATAATTATGGACTTGTATATCTACTTTTAAACATAATTCTTTGTGTTCGTCTACTTTTAAGGCTATACTAAAGTCTGGAAAACAAACAAAGTAAACTGGTCCATATGTCAAAGTTGTTTCTAGGGCTCCATGGATTGATTCCATGTAGTCTTCAATTCTAGTGTCTCTTAAAACTATTAACATTGAATTATTGAGTCCTAATTTTGACATTGGTTTGACAGCTAATTGTACACCTCCTATATGAAGATCAGTATACCCTAATTTGGCATAATAATTGAGACTATTTTTATTTAGTAAATTTGTGGAAAAAGTATCAGAAACGAATTTGACATTTATTTCTTTTAATTTATTTCCTAAGAGGCTTTTGAAGTTAAATATTCTGGAAGGTTTGTATATTATCTTAAGATCTAGTTTGGGTAGTTTCCAATTACTAAGTTCTTGGTCATTTCAATTTGTCTCATAATTAATTAAAGATTGTGCTTCTTCATTATTTTCGTGATCTGGATCTACTCCTCTATGGATTGGAGTTTCTGACATGGTTGTGCGATTAAATTGAGATGTTACTATTATAATTAAAACTTATGGCTCCCAGTATGAGGAATTACGCGACTCACACCTCTCTTGGGCTTTACAGGTCTCTCCACCTCCTTAAGGCTTCACCTAGTATTCTAACCATAACAGCATCAACTCTCTCTCCCCACACAAACACATCACAAGGCTCTGATACCATGGAAACAGTAAATAAAGAACACAATTGTAATAAATAACGAAACAATATGAATGAAACAAGAAATCAGATAATGGACATATTGACATATTTAAAATATTTAATATTGATACCGAAATAAGATACAAAGATTGAAAATTAAAGTTTGAAACTTACAAAATATAGTTTGGGAATGGAAATGACAAAGTCTTTTTGTTGAGAGGGGGATTGTACTAGTTCAGATCTTTTGTTCAACGCATGAACTAGTTTTGAAACTTAGGCTTTAAAAATTGAAAAACAACCTCATCTTTTCCCAAACTATAGAACAACATTGGAAACATCTGCATACCTTCCTTCACATTGTAAAGAAAAATGGACTGGTTGTTTCTGCTCCAAAAATAGTCCTCCTTCAAACCAAGATAAGATTCTTAGGCCATAACACTGACAATGGAACGATTATTCCAATCCAAAGAAGTTTAGAGTTTACAGATAAATTTCCTGATGTTATTAAGGACAAAACCCAATTACAAAGGCTCTTAGGATGTCTTAATTACATTGCTGATTTTTGCAAAAATCTACGACCAATGTGCAAACCATTATTTGACAGACTTAAGACTAATCCTCCACAATAGACAGATAGACATACAGCTGTTGTTAGAAAAATCAAAGAACAGGTCAAAAAGATCCCTTGCTTGACAATATGTCATCCTTCAGCCCAAAAAATTGTTGAAACAGACGCCTCTGAATTAGGATATAAAGGGATACTCAAACAGACCATTTCAGACAAACCCACTTAGTTAGATATTTTTCAGGCACATGAAATGATACCCAAAGCAAGTATTTTACTGTCAAAAAAGAGATTTTAGCAATTGTTTTAGTTATTCAAAAATTTCAAGATGATTTAATCAACCAAAAATTCCTTTTAAAAATCGATTGTCAATCTGCCAAATTTATTTTGCAAAAAGATGTCAAAAACCTTGCCTCAAAACAAATCTTTGCAAGATGGCAAGCCCTTTTATCAATCTTTGATTTTGATATCCACCATATCAATGGAAATCAGAACTCTTTGCCTGATTTTTTGACAAGAGAATTCCTTCAGGGAAGAAAATGAGTGTCAACCTCTGCTCACGCACTTCCAAAGGAAAAGACGTTGAAAGCAGGTAGTTTGTATTTGATGTCTAGGGCTGTCTTATTAACTCCATAAAGGGTTTCTGAAGTAATTAATATGTATCTCTCCTTCTTCAGTACAAAACAGTATGAATTTAGTCGCACAACCATGTCAGGAACTCCAATCCATAGAGGAGTAGATCCAGATCACGAAAATAGTGAAGAAGCACAATCTGTAGTTAATTATGAGACAAATTGGAACTAGTTCATGCGTTGAACAAAAGATCTGAACTAGTACAATCCCCCTCTCAACAAAAAGACTTTGTCATTTCCATTCCCAAACTATATTTTGTAAGTTTCAAACTTTAATTTCCAATCTTTGTATCTTATTTCGGTATCAATATTAAATATTTTGAATCTGTCAATATGTCCATTATCTGATTTCTTGTTTCATTCATATTGTTTCGTTATTTATTACAATTGTGTTATGAAATATTATTATAATACTATATTTCATAATAAAATATTATATTTATATATTATTTTATTATTAACTATTATTTTAATATTATTTATTATAAAATTATTATTTTAAATCTGCAGCAATCGGTTCTGGTTGCTGCAAGTTGAAATAAAAACTATTTGGTTGCCAACTGGCAACCAAATGTGTTTGTATGATACAAACAACTTTGTTGTTTGTACCATAGCCATTCCCATCTTCTTCTTCTTGATATCAATTTATCAACTTTTTTTATGTTTATAAGTGTAAAAGAATTTTGGTGATATATGCTTAATTTTGTCTCTTTTAATGTATCCTCTTTTGACTTATGCAATGCAAGCAGCATTATCTTCATTTCTTCTTCTTCTTGATATCAATTTATCAACTTTTTTTATGTTTATAAGTGTAAAAGAATTTTGGTGATATATGCTTAATTTTGTCTCTTTTAATGTATCCTCTTTTGACTTATGCAATGCAAGCAGCATTATCTTCATTTATCACTGTTGGTGAATTTGTAACTAAAAGCAGCTTATATGCGTTTTAGATATGATGGATAACAGACCTCAATCATACACATTCTCTACTTGCTTTATGAAGTGTAGAAATCTCAAATGATTAGAAGATGTGGCAACAAGAGTTTATTTGATAAAGTATCTTGAAATTGTTATGTCATTATAAGTGAAAACATATCCAGTTTGTGAACGTGATTTGTGAGTATTAGGTAGATAACCAACATCAACATAACCAATAAGTCCAAAACCATTTGTTGACCTTGAATAGAATAAATCCAAGTCTGTTGAAGATATCGGAAAATACGTTTGATTCCATTACAGTGTTTTTAAGTTGGTGTAAACTAAACCTTATCAAAAAATTTACCAAAAATGCAATATCTAGTCTCGTACATTGTGTCAAGTATAATAAAGTACCAATAGCATTAAGATACGATACTTCTAGACCAAATGCCTTTTCACCATCATCTTTCAATTGAAATGAATCTTTCTTTAAGTCCAACGACTGAACAACCATAAGAGTACTTAAAGGATGAGCCTTATCTGTGTTGAATCTTTTTAGAATTTTTTCAATATAAGTTGTTTGATGGGCTAGAATTCCCTCTAATTAGGCCGAGACAATATTTTGTTTTCCTCAAATCTTTCATTTCAAATTCTCTTTTTAAATATTCAATAGTTTTTAAGAGCTCTTTAAGAGTTCCAATTAAATTCATGTGATCGACATATACTGTTACAATTGCAAATTCAGATACAGATTTCTTTATGAATACACATGGATGTATATGATCATTAATATATCCTTTCTTTATGAGATTTTCACTAAGACGATTATACCACAGTCGTCCAAATTGCTTTAAGTCATATAAAAATTGTTATAACTTTATTAAGTACAAGATATGATCATTTGAATTACATGCTCTGGCATTTTAAATCCTTCAAGGATTTTCATATGTGTATTGGTATCTAATAACCCATGTAAATATGTCGTTACCACATCTATAAGACACATTTCAAGTTTTCGGAGACTACCAAACTAATTAAAAATCGAAACGTAATTGTATCCATTATAAATGAATACATTTTATCATAATTAATGTTAGGTTTTTGTGAGAAATCATGTGTTATAAGTCATGTCTTATGTCTCACGACTTCGTTTTTCTCATTACATTTTCGAACAAATACCCATTTATATTCAACGGGTTTGACATCTTCAGACATTTGACCTATTGGTCCAAATACTTCACATTTGACTAATGAAGTCAATTCTGCTTGAATTGCTTCTTTCCACTTAGGTCAATCATGTCTTTGTCAACACTCATTGATACTATGTGGTTCATGATCATCATTTATTATCTCAGTAGCTACTGCATATGCAAATAAATTGTCAATTATCATTTTATAATGACTCAACAATTCTCTTGTATATTTTATGAAGATTTCTGTATTTCCAAGATTTTATATCTCTTTAGGAAATTATACTCTTCTTGGGTATTAGCCTCTCTAAGGGCTGTTAACTGTTCTTAAGTTGATAATTCAGAGAAAGTGGTATTTTTCATAGCGCGAGCATTATTTTCTATAAGATCCTTATATTTTGTTTTCCGCTTTTGGGGAATTATATCTTTTGAACCAATTGATTTACCACGTTTTTGGTGTGCAATAGATGATTCATTTGCTACCATTCGATTAGATTATTCATCAGGAACAATAATCTGGGCCAATGTGTCGGTAGTTGGTATATAAAATTTTTTTATTTTAGATGCATCTATATAAACACATTAGGTAACTGATTAGCAATCATATGAAGATGAATTATGCTCCGTACTTCATTTTCACTTTGAACTATATAAAGATCTAAATGTGTCAATTTTGTAACATTCTAATAAAATTCACCATTCTCTTTAGAGGAATTTTTTTTTTAATACTTCTCTTCAAGATAAGTTTCCTTTTTCCTAATGGAGGAAAAATTGTCTCATTAAAGTGGCAATCCACAAATTATGCGATAAAAAGATCTTTCGTCATGGGTTCAAAAAATCTAATTATTGAAAGTGAATTATAACCTATGTAAAGCCTTAGACGATGTTGGAGACCTATTTTATTTATTTGTGGTGGTGTAATAGGAACTTACACAGCACAACCAAATGTATGTAAATGAGAAATATTTGGTTCATGACCAAGTACAATTTGTAATGGATAATACTAAGAAGTTGTAATGGGTTGAAGATGAATTAAAATCGCTGCGTCGGTAGGACCCCACACAGAAATAGGTAATTGTGTACATAATAATAAAGTTCGTGAAATTACCTAAATTTGATAAATGATTCTGCCAAACCATTCTGTATGTGCACATGTGGAATTAGATGCTCAACATTTATTCTAATTGATGCACAATATTCATTAAACATTGTTGATGTAAATTCATCATCATTATCTATATGTATAGACATGATTTGACAATCCAGAAAATGTGTTCGAAGTTTGATAATTTGTGTCAACAATTTAAAAAAAAAAAAAGCAATATTACATGTAAACAATGAACAAACATGTGATCATTGTGCAGATACATCAATCAATACCATAAAATATCTAAATGGTTCAATTGTTGAGTGGATAGGTCCACGTATGTCTCCTTGTTTTCGTTGTAAGAAAGATGAGGATTCGAAACCAACTTTTAAAGTTGATGGTCTAATAATCAATTTTCCTTATGAATAAACAGTACATTTATTCTCATCAAATTATAATCTTCTAGTTCTTTAATGAGTATTTTTAAGAATTCTCAACTATCCTATGCATTATTATAGATTTTGGGTGACTAAGACAGTCATGTTGGAGTAAAAATAACTTTGAATCTGTGAACTTTTAGTTCACAACAACGTAGGTTTCAAATGGATTTATATATACATAATATAAGTCAGATGAATAAGCATTGAGTTTTTTTAAAACAAGCTTCTAGTCTAAAATATTTAATGTAATATAAAGATATTCTCTATTATTCTCATTTATAGTTTCAATATGGTATCCATTACTATGGATATCTATGAAACTAAGCAAATTTCTTTTAGATTTGCTTGAATATAAAGCAACATTTATGTTTAACTTTGTATCATTTGTTAACATAATTATGGCTCTTTCGAAGCCTTCAATAAGGTCTACCGGATTGGATATAGTATTCACCTTAGCTTGGTGCAAGGTCATATCTAAGAAATATTTTTTATTTCAAAGAATACTATGGATAGTTCCACTATTGACGAGACATGTATTTCTAGCTTCCATATTAAAATTGGATTATTCATTCATTCCTTTTATTATAAAAAGAAAATAAATAAGTAATAATAATAACTTTATTGCTTCCAATAATAATGATAAATGCAAACATAATCCTAACAAAACAGGGAATGAAAATTTTCTTAAATCCTAAAGTTGAAATAATACTAAAACATGACAAATAATTTTTAAATTTTAATTGGTATGGACATGTCTATGACCAATTAAATGATCAATTTTTCTATTTGAATGTTCAAAGAAATCAGATATATCAAGGTGAGTAATGTCTATAGGGTCAAAATCATCTGCAAAATTTACCTCGACTTTCTTTCTCTTTTCTTTCATGGATGCTTGCTAAAGGTTGAAATTATCTGTTTGCTATAAACTACCTATTTTTTGCTTATGTTGCGTTAATTCAATGTTACGACTTAATATGTTATGATGTAACCTCAGTTATATGTCATAACATATAAACTACGTCTTATAATGCAGAAATAAAAATAGTAGTAAAGTAAATAAACACAACAACATTTTTAACGTGGTTTAATATTATCCTACATCCATAAGACCTTGCCTAGAGAGATCAGCTATTAATGAACATACAAGTACAACCTACTTGACTTACTCAACCTAAGACTCCCTTTTAGAATTGATGCAATATGAAGTACACGTTCATCGGCGTTGTTTCAGTAAGCTTCTCTTGTTTTCATAGGTGATAGCAATTTGAAATCCCTTCAACCTATGATCCTGGCTCCTCTCTGTGTGGCCAAATGTCTTGTTATCCCACAAGCATTCACTCTAGCCTCACAAGCCTAAGTCTAGCATACAAACTTAGAGAACAAGCTCACTAAGTATTACAATAAATATCTCTCAATATATATGAATTGTTTTCTGTTTCTCTCACCCACACAAATAAAACTACTTAGAGTCAAGAAACCTCTAAGTCACAAATAAATGCAGTTTCTAAGATGTTCTCTTTCACCATCTGCACTCTAAAACTGCATACAAAAACGCACACACATAATCCGCAAGCACTTAAATTTCTACTCTCATGGAACTCACTACTTGCCTCTCAAGAATCCTCTTGTGCATACTCAGCAGTCTTTCATTCTTTATCCTTGTATACCTGAATGCATTGCACCTTGTGAATTTCTTTAAATTATAGGGAGAGATTATCCATGAATGGGGCAAATGAAAGATTAAGTTATTAGCATCTTATAGGACACCATAAACTGATTCTCTACAATCAAAAAAGAAAAAGAAAAAAGTTGAAAAAAGTGACGAAGCATGTGGTGAAGACTGTACCCAATGTGTACACGATGTACAATGCTGCTTCTTTGAACCCCCAATATGGAAAAAAAAAAAAAAATTGTTGCCCTTTTTAACCTGATTAGTAATGTAATAAAATACCTTTTAATTCTTTTTTTTTTTAAGTAGGTTATTAATGGTTATCCAATGTCACACACCCCTGATATGCTTCCACCATCGAGGATGTTGAAGAGTGATTGACGGGGATTCATATTGAAGGTTATTGTAAAACTCAAATCCAAGTGGATCCAAGAGATAAATTGAAATTCATGTTATTATTATTAATTTAGTATAGCCCAAGGTTTATCAATAAATAGATATATAGATAAATATTCACTAGAGGAAAAAGGTCATAGCAAAAGATAGGGTGCCAAATGAAAAATTACAAGACAAATGTTGAAACAAATTTGGTGACCATGCAACAAAAGAAAACATGGGGTGCTAGGCAAGAACAATCAAAAGAAAACAAAAGTTAATTTATGAAAATAAGACAAAAGAATGAGTTAGTGGGAGAATATTTTATAAAAGAAAACAAAAGACATGGGATAAGAGTAAAAGCAAATGGAATGAGACAAAATGGAGGCATAGCCAAGAAAGAGAAATGAGATATATATTTGTACAAGAGATAGTAGTTAATATTTTATAAAAGAAAGTGACAAGTGTCACATGCACAAGCAAGAAAGAATGTAGAGAGAATGAGACAAAAAAAAAAAAAGGATGAAATGAGAATAGCGAGGCGGTCATGTTTGTAAAGTAATATATATATATATATATATATATATGTATGTATGTATATACCTTTATATTATTGTTAGAAGCCACTAGAAACAATTTCAACATAATCGAACAGAAGATAGAAAGTCATGAGAAAAGAAAAGGAAAAAAAAAAAAAATGAGAGAGAAGAGAAAAATAAGGATATTTCAAATGGGTGAACGAAATATTTGGGTGTCTAAATTATCCAAATATGTGATTTTTATTTCAATGAGATTTGATTCTAGAAAATTAGTCTTTTTCCAATAAGTTATAAATTGAGTTTTATGAGATTTTAGGGTGAATCCAGGATTATGAGAAATCATATGGGAATCCGTTTTAGATCCAGATTTGAGCAACGAAGTTATTTGAGTAAATAGTTTTATTTTAAATCAAATTAATTATTTACAGTTATATATTTCAGATTTTATTTATTTAATTGTTATTAGAAGAAAATTATTTAATTAGTTTATTGAGTGATTATGCATTATGATTTATGATTTGATTATAAATATGTATTTTGATAATTATATTTATAGTCAGAAATCGAGTTATATAATTTTGCATATGGAAATCATATAAGATTTGAAAACAAATAAAATGAGATTTTCAGAACACTAAGATTGTACCCTCCCCTCTAACGATCAGACACTACACATGTGTGAGTCCAAGATTCGCCTAGCACGTGCACGATAGATGTTGGAAGAGTTATTAAGTCACCTAACACGTGTATGGTAGATGTTATCCCTCGCTTTGCGTATGTGTTGAATATCTCCACCACGTATAACTTTTTCTTAGGTACTAGTTGGTGTAAATTTTCATATTTGAGTTAGATCAATACAAAAAGAGATTTATAGAACACCAGATTTATAGAAAGAAATTCCTGAAAATGTTTATAGATTATAGATTTTTATATTTTATATTATTAAGTTATAAAGATAATTTATATATAAGTTTACGGTTTTAATACGATATAAGATATATATTCCGTTTTATTTTCAGTTATGATTGCATATGAATCATTGAGAATTGTTTCTTTTCACCGATGATATTTTGATATTTTATTTAGAATTTTTTTTTTTAGAAAAGTTATATTCACTCACTGGGTGTTAGCACTAACTTTTTTATAAATCCATTAATATTTATCGTAGGTTCGTGTAGATCATGGTATATCATAAGAAGAGCCACATGATGATAAAATATTTGGCATCAGTGTATATTATTTTTAATTAATCAGATTTATGATTTGTTCAATCTATATTTTAATCAAAGTGATTATCAAAATTACAATGATTATTTCAAAGGATTTTTAGTAAATTCAAATTTTAATAAAAAAGACCATAGTTTTCATAGGATTCTCCTGGACCAGAGAGATGAGTTGGGATAGATCCTTTCAGTTATTTGAGTTGCTTACAAAAGAAAGGGAAAGTTTATGGGTGGTGGGATGAGATTAATGATTATAGATACACAATCCACATGAAAAACTTTTTTGTAAATGAATACATTTCTGCTTTGTATTCATTTTTTGCATCTTCGTTTAATTTTTTGTAATATAACATGTTTAACTTTTTGTTTCAGGTGGATATAGTGCGTGTTTTCAATGCTACATACACCATTGAGTTTGATTCATTACGACTGTTTAGCAGATTCTTGGAAAAATTGTGCTACCGGCATAGGAGATGCTAAAATGCCATGAAAATCTACTCAAAATATAAGTGTCGAACCTAAGAATTTTTATTTAATTGATCATTCATATTAGTTCTATACCACTAACATTTCCAAAATACAGGTGCTGGTCCTCTATTCTTTGTCTCAAGTGCATTGGGTCCTTTGTAAGATGTGCCTGACAGAGGAGAAAATATTGGTGTATGATTCCTTGATATTAGTAGACTTTAACAAGTAGAAATAGGTCCTTCAGCCGCTTGCATGTTTTATACCAATTATCATGTGATCAATTGGATTTTATGAGTAGAGCAAAGCACCTACAATACTGATGGAAAAAAGATGAGACATGAAGCGTGTTAATATAACAAATGTGTCTCAGCAAGCTGATGGGTAAATGTCACATTTGTTTAAAATTTAGCCTCAAATTCGTTATATAAAGGTTTTTAATAATTATCTAACTTCTCCTCCTACTAATATAGGAACAGTTGTTGAGTGTATTGTGCGATGTTTATCCACGACCTTTTAAAGTCCCAGGAGCATGAATGGAAGTCTCACCAAACTTTGGAAGACACCCATAGAATAAGGAGAGATATGGCGTACAATGTATATATATATATATATATATATATATTCCACACCAAAATATAGAACAGATGATTCTGGATGGTGGCCATCAGATAATGAAGGAAATGTGACATATGATTGATTACTATAATAAAGTAAGTATGTTTGTTTTTGTATTTAAATTAAAATTGATTAAAATAGAAATAAATTGAAGTAAAACATAAGGCCATTAAAATAGAATTTCAATTGAAATTGATGCCATTTGAATGTATTATCATGAAATTCAAGCCATTTTTTTATATGAATTTCAATAAAACTTAAGTGATGCACCCAATTAAGCTAAATTGATGAAAATGAAGACATGTGGACGTAATTTGGGACCTTAAGAAGCCATTAAAAAGAAGAGTAAAAGTAAGGAAAAAAAACTGGGTTATAGGACTACATAAAAACCCGATACCGTATTTTGATGGACCAAAAAATGCTATTTTAAAAAAAATTGAAAATTTCCAAAACCGGGTTATAAGGGCTATTAAAACCCGTAACCATGTTTAAATGCTACATAAAACACAGTTTTTGGAACTTTTTTTTTTAAAAAAAAAAAAACCACATCTTTTGGTTCATTAAAACACAGATATGTGTTTTATATGATCATATAACCTGGTTTTATAATTTTTATGACCTTTTGACATTAATTTAATGCTTTTTTTTTTCTAACATTGAAAACTTCCCAAAAACTATAAAATTCATGTTATATGCAACTTCAGTACAACATTATCTACAAACAAAATGCTCAATCAAACTTATATGAGATTGCACATTAACCGTACGCCATGTTATACTCCAATGTTATGATATGAGAGATTTGATAAGTTATATATCTAATTATGTTAAAGAGATTAAATTGAAGGTGTTTGGAAGTAATTTGGGACCTTAAGAAGCCATAAAAGAGGTGAGTAAAAAAAAAAGAAGTAATAAACCAGGTTTTATGACTACATAAAACACATAACAGTGTTTAATTTAGTAAAAAAAGTGTATCTTGAAAAAAAAAAAAAAAAAAACCAGGTTTTATATAGCATTTAAACACAGAACTAATTTATAATGTTCCATAGAACCCCATTATTTTTGTTTTTTGAATTTTTCAACAACCCGCATCTTTTAATCCATTAAAACATGGCAATGCGTTTAAACGCTATATAAAACCAGGTTTTTTTATTTTTTATTTTTTGGTTTTTCAAATAACTGCATCATTTTTTATATGTGTTGTATATAACCATTAAACTAGGTTTTACAATTATTTTGGTTTTTTCCATATTTAATCCTATTTTTTTGAAATAATTTCCAATGTCCAAAACTTCCTAAAACCAACATTGTTATAAACATCATTGTGCAATTTTGTACAAATTTAGACACAATTTCCCCAGTTTTTTTTATTATTATATTGGTCTCATAGCACCTGCATTATATGCCAAATACTCTATACATTGTTAATGATTACCACCGTTTTCATTGTCCTCTAATAGTGAATAGAAAACCACTGATCACATCGACATCACGTGTATCCAGTCTCACCACAAAGGCAGTATTTTTAAGAAATCTTGGCACATCTAGCAATAGTGGCACTTATCCAGCATCTCCAGCAGCAGTCATACTTTTCCCATCCTTTGCTGCAGCTTCTTCACTAGTCAAAACACCTACAACAGCTTCAGCACTGCTCACAACACCTCCTTTAGTAGCTTTTGTGCTGGTCCCAACAACTCCAACAGTAGCTCCGTTCTTCCCTTTGAAGGCGAATATAAGGAATTAAGGCAACCAAGATGGTTGTGTCCCCTTTTTCACATTTTTTCTTGCAACGACTTTTCCTAACTCAAGGAATCCACACCTCTTTCGTTTTACCTGCTTATCTTCTTCCTTTGGGTGGTAATACAATTATATCTTTTACTTCCATAGAAACATACCAATCTTTTAGTCTAGGGACAAGATTGATCAGATGTGCATATGCATCTTTGAGTCATTCTTACAAAGTGTGTAATAGTAAACACCACTGAACCTAATATGTACGATAAAGATAAAGTGTACTATATTATATTAAACAATGAAAATTAACAAAATGTAATTTTGATACTTGGCAATAACAATTGCATGATGACGTGGCAACTGATCTAGGTCCCAATGACAACAACTGTAAAACCGATCAAAAGACTCAATGAACCTATAACCTAGTTCATGTGCCACTTTGAACTTTATTGGTTGTTGAATGACAGATATTCTGCCACCCGTGAATACATCAGCCATCAAGTTCACATGATAGTCCACAATTTTAGTAACCGAAGATCTGAGCTTCTCAGCATGAACACGTTTGTCATTGTATCAGTTCTGCAACATATATCTCAAAAATTCATATACAGTTGTTATTGTGAACCGATATGCTTTCATCATATATTTGTTAAGAGACTCTACAATGTTAGTGGTCATCATGTTTTATCTTCTTTTTGGAGAATATACACATGACCACTTTGTCACTCCAAGATTAACCAATTTTTCATGCATTTTCGGGCATGCCCCTCAAATTTGCTCCAAATATCTATCACAATCATCCCTTGTTTAATAATATATTATAAGGTAAAACATTTTCATCACATCTGGTTGCTTTCTACAATATTGCTTTAGGTTTTGCTTCAATTGGATGAAATAGAACACGTATTGGATTTCAGGAAAAACAGTTTTCACCACATTCGCAATGTTTTTATGACGATCAGATATGATAATCAAATCCAATGACAAATATTGTATCCCACCGATAATCTCTCGCAATCTACTTAAGAACCATGTCTATGAATTATTCGACTCTCCATCACCAAATCCGAAAGTGATGGAATAAATCATCTCTTCCCCATCTTTGCAGGCAACAATAAAAATCACTTTTTTATATTCACCTTTCAAATAAGTGGTATCAATAACAATAACCGATTTGATGTAGGACTGATGTAGGACCGAAAACCGTGAATGAAAACCCCAAGTGCAATGAACGAATATAAGAACCAGTTGTTTTCATCTATTACAATTGTCATCACTATATCGAGATTTGTTTCTTTTAACATATGAAAGTACGAAGGAAACTACTAAAATGATTCATCCACTTTCCCATATGCTAGTTTTTTTGTATATTATAAAGACCTCGAAGCTTTAATGTACAAAATATGCACGCGATACTGCTCCAACATTTTTGCAATCAAAAGCTAAGGTGTAATACTATCAAGCCCCACCTTTTTCTGATATAGTGTTATTATAACAGTCTTCACACTTCACATATATGACTCAAAGACATCTTGACAATATGTGTGTTCCGACACATACTTGTACATATACCACATCATACCAACCTTTTTGCATCTTGCATAAACCTCAAATTTACAAGTCATATCCTTGCAACCAGCCTTATATAGAACCGTACACAAACTTCTAACCTTATTTTGATACCTGAAATTAAGAACACATCTTTTAACGGCCACATTCAGTTTATATTTACTATTAAAAAAAATGCATATTTATACAACGTATCACGTTAAATGAATGTTGACATAGCTATTAAAGTAGCCTCAATTTCGCATTGATCTACACCGAAAACAATCTAATATGGTTTTGAGGGGTTGATTTCAAATTATGAACCTAAAAATCTAATTTCTGGATACTCTATGTTCTCTCCATTGTCATCAACAGCTCCAGTTTCAATGTCATCATCTCTAGTTTCCTTATCATCATCGTCAGTTTCTGATATCTTATCACCATCACTATCTATGTCCCAATCTTCATCATCATGATCATTTCTACCATAATCAATGTCGTACATTGGACTTGCTGTAGATATAAATGTAATGATATAAGCTAAAACTTAATTATTACCACTACAGGAAGCTAAACAATTTTGACCTTCATGCATAGCCGAACTTATAAATTTATCCACATGTATCTCCACATGTCTTGGCTTTGGTATTAAGGTGGTATTATATAGAGGGACGGTAAGGCTAATAACTCCAAAATCTCTCACATCCTTATGAACATAAATTTCTCTGTAATCAGCTTTTTTATCCAAAATCACACCCCGGACATTAAGATCGATCGTGATAGGTATCTTATTCCCTTAGTTTGAAGTAAATAATACAAACAAATGTCTTATATTCTTCTATTAATGTCAATGTCGGTTATTGTGTAAACAAAATCCATCAACTAAAATAAATTAACATTCCTGGGGCCCCCATCATGAGCATCTTACCCCTAACATAGTTATTCTCATTCCACTCTCTATTGTATTTGATTATTATCGTCACTTCACTCATTCGTATAAAAATGAATGAAAATAATTCATTTTCACCAATACTCTCATAATATTCAATAACCAATTGTAATGCACAAAAAAAAAAAAAAAAAAATCATTTTCATTTAATATATTAAACATTTCAAATTTAATTCAATAATTATCAAAATATTATAATTACTTAAGATTAATTCAATATTTTCAAAATATTATTTTCTTATATTAATTACTTAAATAAATAAAACACGACATCGAGTTTTAATATACAATAAAACACGTAACCAGGTTGTAATGTCCAATAAAACTCGGTTTCGTGTTTTATTGCGTAAAAAAACCCGGTTTTTTTCTAAATAACAGAAAACCTACATATTCAAGCAGAAACCAATCAAATCCAACAAAATCTAATCAAGTCTAACCTCATATAACCCTAAATATCAATACCTAGCTTCCACAAAAAAAAGGCCAATAGATGTCGCAGCCCTTGACCAGGTTTTATAAGTCTTTAAAACCCGATTCCAAGTTTTAACAACCCACAAAACCCGGTCAATTGCAGAAACTCAGCCCCTTTGTGATTTATTTCGTTTTTTTGCAAATCGAACTTATATATGATAAAATCACAATAAAAAATCACTCTTAAACCCTTTACCTAAGCAATGTGAACAAGAAATTGAAAACTAACCAACAACAAACACATACTTTTAAATTTGAAGAAAAACTTGAATGAAGCTTGTTAGAGGGAAATAATCTTTAATGTGTGTTCTTTAGAGTTAAAAAAAAAAACTTCAATTGCCGCACAAACAATCTTCAATGGTTGAGAAAATTGAAGAGGGTGAAATAACAAATGGAGGAGGAGAAGGATGAGAAGAAGAAAAAGAAGAAGAAGAAGAAGAAGAAGGGCATTTTCATAATTTCACCGTTGGTTGAAGGGAATCTTTGACTTAAGGGCAAAATGAATAAGTTGGGTATAACAAGCAATGGGTTTGTTTTAGAGACCAAAAAACGAATTTGTGTAAAAAATGTTTAAAAACAATATTTTTCTTTTGTTTTAGACTGAATCTAAAAATCTCTCAAAAAATTGACTCTCAACTATGATGATATGGAAAGAAAGAAAAAATTAACAATTCAAACACTGAGTTCATAGCCATAAATTTAACAAACAAATGTCGCAAAAAAAAATTGACTCTCAACTGTGATGGTATGAAAAGAAAACAAACAACAATTCAAACACTGCATGTGCCATTATGGAGATTTCTATTTAAATAAGAATATTAAATCAATATGCATAATTTAATGGTAGGCAATACTTAATGAATGAGACTAAAATTTAAAGCATTAACTAATTTTTTCTCTTTGTAGACATACATATATTTGTATATATATAAACACACATGCTTCGATACTTAATTTGAATCATAAAATCGAAAGTAAAGAATTTATAATTACAATTGATTTTAATATTTAGAACTTCTGGTTCTAAACAATTTAAAAATCTAAAACTTCTGGTGTTAGATAATTATGAAAAATTTTAGAACTTCTAGTTCTAAATATTTTGGAAATTTAGAACTTCTAATTCCAAAATATCTCGTAAACTTCTGATTTCAAAAATTATATATATTCACACCATAATTAAGAAAAATATAAGAAAAATCAACTAAAAGCAACAACGATAATACTACTTTAAATAATGCACTGTAGTAATAAAATTATTTGAATCAAATAATAAAAAGTAAATCATATAAATGAAATCTCTCATACTAGACTTTTGCTAATAACGTGTTGTGAAATAAATCATAAAATAATGAATTTAAAATACTAACCACAATAATAGATAAAGAGAGAAATAATAGAAGAAAATAGTGAATAGAATTCAATTGATGTGTATTTCAATGACTATAATATAGGTTTATTTATAGACAAATAGAATAATTATTCCCATAATGAACTAGCAATAAATAAGGTAAGAATATTATCAAAAAGGAAGTGGTGATAAGACCATTTATACATAACATATATATATATATATATATATATATGCACATTCTATAATGCACTTAAGAATGGATACACCTGATAACTATAAATAAATGTCTTATTGCATTCTCAAAAATTATTGATTGTATTTATTATATTTGATTTTAACTAATGAGTCAGATTGTATTCTTTCAAAAAAAAAATCACATTGTATTATATTAGATTTAATTCATTCAAGTTTGATCTTATTCATTTAATTGTAATAAAATATAATATATACAACCAATAATTTTATAATGTAATCGGTGTCACCATACCCAAGTGCATTGTAGATGACTCAATATATGCACATTCCACAATACATCTGGAGTATTGATACACTTGACAAAAAAAACTATTGATTGCATTACAAAATTATTGATTATAATTTATTATGTCTTTATTACATCTTATTATAGCTAAACATGTCTTATTACAATCAACAAATGTGATTCTATTTGTCGATTGTTGTAAATGTGATTTAATTCATTTAGTTGTAATCAGATATAATAAATTACAATCAGCAATCACTCATTTTTTCTATCAAGTGTATCGATACCTCAAGTATACCCAAAGAGATATGATGGTAATAATTAAATTATAATTATTTATTTCTATTTCTATTTTTATTTTTTTGTTTATCGGATTTAATAGATGGTTAAGTTTTTTTGTTCTAACTTTAAAAAGGCACTGACTACAAAACCAATATAACTATATATATATATATATATATATATATACATACATACATATATTAATTAGTGTTAAAAAAATTATAACTACTAATCTGGCTGTTTTCTAAAAGTTAAACAAAGTTTTATTAGAACTTTATAGTTAGCATGATGACTACCATAGCTAATACTTGGCTAATAAAAAAAAAAAAATAGAATTAGATTTTGATAATTCTTTGCTTTGTATGCATGATGAATTCAGTATAAAGGGTTGTTTATTTTTTCCACTTAAGATTTAATAGTACCGAATTGCATCTATTAAGTTGTTTTGTTTATTATTATTATTATTTTTTTTTTTTTTGGTAAATGATCAAATAACTTAAAACTAGAAAAAAACAACTGAAAAAATTAAATAAGAATTTTTAACTTTTCACTTTATTGCAAATCACTTTATGATATTTAAAAGTTTTTATTCCAAATCTATCATCCTTAAAATAATATAATTTCAAATTTATCCTAATTTATATTACTCAAATATTCTTTTCTTTTTTTCCTTGATACTTACAAAAATATATATTTGAAAAGTAAAACATAAATACATCTCATCTCAAATTATCTTGGAATTAAACTGATATTTTTTTAATTTACAATTTAAACGTTCATTTTTTTAGTTATTTTCTTAAATATATTAATATATTTAAATATATAAATATGGTTAATACTATTATATTTTTTAATTATATTTTAATTATGAAAAAAATATTAGTAATATGTACATAAAAAATGTTTTAGAAGTTATTAAATTATTTATTTTTAGATATTTGTATTAAATTAATTAAAATTATATAACAGCAAATAATAAAAATTATATAAATATCAACTTACAAGTTTTCAGATAATTTTAAATTTAAAAAACAAACAAATTTATAATATATTTAGAAGGAATAAGAAAAAAACAAACATGTTATTCAGATTTTAGGTTTCAGTCACTATTCAGTCTTCAGTCTTTAGTTTTATATATATATATAAATAATTTAAAAAAAAAAAAAAAGACCCCTAAGTTTGTATAGCTTCAGATATGAAAATAAGGATGATGACTATATATAGCTTTGCATAAATCATAAAAACATTTCGCTACTCTCATAAAACTTTAATAAATTTTTAGAAGCATTCAGAAATAGTAAACAAAATCATAAGAAAACTATTTACGGTTTATTTTTTCTTTCTTTCTTTAAAAGGTAATGCTACATTTTATTAATTTATATCTGCATTCACCAAGGTATGAACAAAAGATGGACACTCACTGATCCATAATTTATCCTCCCCAGATGACAAAGTATATTTAGCTAGAGAATTTGTCAGTTTAATCTATTACTTTTCGATAAAATGACACAATATAAACCAAATATGTAGAAAACAAAAATTAATATTTTGAATCAACAAAAGGGACATGATGACAAAGTGTAAAAACAATTGCTATTCTTTCCAAAGGCAAAACAGATGTAAGAAACCCTAGCCCCCATGAAACAATGATTTTTTACCAACAATGGCTCCTCAGAAGATTTGATGATGCTTATGACACCTTTGCTTGTCCCTTTCTCTATATATGGCTTTACCAGCATCGGTACCAACTCGAAGCACGAAACTGCCATCTAACAATTTGCAGGAGAGCGCATGTAAGAAGTATCGTTGAGTTATACATATATAATTGTGCATGGAAATTCTCGAGCCCAATCCTAAAACAACTTCATCAGCATAGAGTTCCTTGGCTTCTAGCCGAAGCTGCTCTTAAGTTAGTAGGGGTGGATACGCAAATTCTAGCGAAAACATGAGTGTTTTGCCAAAAAGCAAAATTAATAAACATGGATTAAGTTGAGAGCAGAAAAATTGGTATGGAATGGCGACTTATAAACAACTCAATATTTCTTCCAAGGAACTTGAAGATCCTGAGAGTGCAAACTAGGTGCCACTCTTGCCGATTCTCATGAATGTGTTGGTTGCGAAAAATGCTTCAGGTTTCATATTCCAAACATTGAAGCTATTGGTTGAGGTACATTCGTTGAATTGCATATATTATTATAGATTCATTTTCGTAAGAATGATTGAACACTTTCTCTAATCGTAAAATATCAAAAATTTAAGTCTCATCCTTATCCAAAAACATAAGGTATGGGTAATTTTCTATAAATTTAATCTCCCCTCCCCATCATTAAAAAAAAAAATGGATTCACTTTCAAAAAATCCTAGAATTGCCTCATATGACCTATAACATCTAGGGTGAATATGACCTTTGATCCCGCAATAACGACAAGTAGAACAAATTTAACATGCTTACCTTGACCATGACATGGATTTTAATAAGTACCTTTGACAAAACAGTCTTAGTTGATGAAGACGTCACATTTATTCACATATCCAAGATCTCTCTTATCTCCATGTCTTTTGCCATCTTGAACCATTCGATCAATCTTTGTAGCACCATTGAAACATTTTGATCATCCCCTTTGCCTGCAACAACTCCTCATGAGTCTTTAACTCATGACCTGTGATAATTGTCACCATTTGATCGCGTTGTTTTAAATGAAAGAATGCAGCCTTTTCTTAAAATTCTTTCTTGATTAAGGCAAGCGCGACCTCCACGTCATTTGCACTGGTGGTCGCACCCTCAACCTCCAATGTGAGGTAGGAAATTTGATTCAAGATTCGAGATGACATCACTCTTCAACAGAGTTGAAAGTTGAGCAGCCTCATTCTTTTCTTCAACTGCCTTGTTTCTCTTTGACAATTCTTCAATCTTCTCCACAAAAACACCACAAATCTACTCCATGATTCCATCCATAACGAATTGACAACTCAGATCACCTAACTGCATCTAGTAACATGTTTTGATACCAATTGAGAGTTTTAATGACAATTCAAGTCCATAACCTGGAGAATGGGTGAATAGGTTGTAACCAATGTATTAAATCTCGATTGAGGTGCTAGGCAACCACCAGCTGATCTGAGAACCCGCTAATCGGAGGTTCTAGGTGGTGAGTCACCTAAGCGGCCAATTTAGGCTTCAAGGCATCTAGCGCTGAGCCTAGTTTTTATTTTATTTTATTTATTTTGTCCTAAGACAACATCATTTTGGACTCCCAAAACAATGCCATTTTGGTGGTCGGTAGTTAAAAAAAATGGAGCACAGCAGCTTCAAAACTCAAACTTGTAGTCACACTTTCTCTGCCTCACCAACTCAAAAACAATTACTTGTGGCGACAAGGAATGGTTGTGAGGAGTGACAGTGACAAATAGCGGTGAGGAATGGTGACGACGAGCTGTGCAATGATCGAACAGATGAAGTTGGCCAGAGTAAGGGTTTGGTGTGCACTAGTAAGTGGTAACTAGTGAATGGTAAGTGATCTGGGCTAGAGTTTGACAGGGGTTGGGGTTTGGTGTGACCGGTGCTTTAGTTTGAAGATTGGAGAATGAAAATGAAGATTATAGTTCGAGCAGTATTGGTTTTCTTTCAACTAATAAATATCAAAACGATGTCATTTTAGGTTCCTCGAAACAATGCCATTTTGGTTTTTTTCTTTTCAGTTATAAACAAAAACGATGCCATTTTGGAGAACCCAAAATAATACCATTTGGACATTTATTATAAAGGAGCTCTTCAACAGTTCAATCTTCATCTTTAGTTCTTCTTCTTCACACCCAACAGACCCAAAACAGAGCACCAGTCAGTTACCATCACCACCAAACTGAGCATCTGTCACCACCCCCAGACACCTATAGTTCAACTTCAGTTTTCAAGCCTTCAACCTATACCTTCAGTTCTTGTTTTTCAAGTTTGACCAGATTTGATTAGTAGTCTGTTGATCTCTAGTCAAACCGATTAGATGCTAGGCACCAGACTGTCGACCGCTTGGTGACTAGTGATATTTACAACATTTGTTATAACAATCTTTTTATGGATCTTTAAAGTTTATGTAATTCAGAAATATAAACAAAAATAGAAGTTGAAGGAGAAAAACAAAAGGAATAGGAAGAAGATAACACACAATTTTATTACATGGAAAAATCAACAAGGTAAAAACCATGAGATTAGAGTACCCTTTGAGCCCCTTTTGAACGAAACCCAACTATTTTTTAATGGATTACAATTATCTTTTATAGCAACCCCTTTGCATGGACAATGATCCCTCTTTGCCTAATAACAATCCCTAATTCTTCTCTTCAAGAACCTAGAACGATAACTTCGTTTATCTTCTAAATGTGACATGTTGCCCAAATCCTCCCTTTTTACTCATACACAAGCTTGACGAATCCTTCAAACTTTTTCTCCTTAAGAAATAAGGCCTCAGGTTGATCAACATTCAAGATTGATTCACATACACAAAAGATGTATGCAAATCAACCTGATCAAAACAGCTTTTGTGATCCTAGATGCAATGAAAGCACTCACACAGAATCAAGTAACTCTAACAAAGAAGCTCTCAAAGAATAAATAATTTAATATAAAAAACAAAAAGAGCAATCGTAGTCATGAGAGGAAAAAAAAAAGACACATATTTATATTGTAGAATATCTAAGTTAAAAACAACTAAGAAAACTTCCGTATATGAAATTCTTAATCAAACTTAGTCTAGACTTTAAATTCAACAATGAATGCAAACTAGGAAAGACTAACAAGAGTTTAGTTTTATCTTTATATTCTCATATTTATCCTTCCCGAAAATATATTTTAATCAATAGAAAATGTTTTCAAGGGCCCTAGCGAAGACAATAACTAATCTAGAGGGCAGGTAAATAGATTAATTAAATTTCATTTATTTTGTTAAAAAATATGCAGTTGAAAAACAAAATACAAAATATAAAAAAGGTAGAGAAGAAGAGAGAAGCTATGCCCACGATTTTTACATTAAAACCCAACAAGAAACACTACGTGACTAGGGAATCTGTCTAATTACTTTCAAATGAAACCCCGCTATTAAAATATGGATTACAAGTTTCCTTAACAGCCTACCTAGCCTAGAAACTAACTCCCATCTAACTTATGTTAGTCGACAAGTCTCGTTCTTCATAAAATTAAAACCACTAGCCCTTTGATCTTTTAACCTTGCTATGTTCATCACAAATTTGCCTTCTTAATTGTTCATGCAAGCCTAATGAATTCACCCCATTTCTTCTTTCTAAAAGTAGGGTGACGAGATAATCTTGTACCATTCAATTGATACACACACACAAACTTAATGAATGATGTATGCAACTTAAATAGAATGTCCAATCATAACATCCTACGTAAGCCTAAATGCAACATAAGCCCAAGCACTTTAAACCTAGATTGAATGGTTGTTTATTTTTTTAGTTGAAGACTAAATAGTCTTAAATATTACAATGAAATATTTGTTTTTATCTTATAGTGTTTGAATATATATGTTGATTGTTTGTTTTTTCAAGAGAAAAACATTTGTAAACAAATACTTTTACATTTATATCCTTATAAGTAATAATTGTTATGTACTTTCATTTTAAATTGTATATGTAGCTAAAAATAAATCATTTAATAAATCATAACCAAATTTATTAATGTATTTCTAATTTTACATAAATTAATTTTTTATTAATAATATATAATAAATATATATTATTTTAAAAAAATAATTTAATACAATATTAAGTTCACATAGCTTGTATATTCTTTTTAAGTTATAAACTATATGTTGTTAAAATTGCTATACAAATATAAAGATTCAAGTTACTAGTAACAAATGAAAAATGATCATTTGTAGAATATTAATGAAGATAAATTTGGAAATATGTATCTTATAAATGATGGTGAGGAAAAATATATTTTAATTATGATTAATTGATTAGATGTTAAGTGATAAGTTAAGATTTCTCATTTTTTTTGTTTTAAGTTGTTTTTTTTTTTTATCAATTTTAAGTTATTTGACTACTTAAAAAAAACAAACAAGCAAACAAACAAAAAAACAAAAACGACTTAATTAGTCTAATTTAAACATATTAAGTGATAAGTCGAAAAAACAAAGAACCTCTTAAGATATCTAACTCCCAAAAAGCTCACAAATCATAAGTAATTCAAAAGAAAAGAATTTTATTAAATTTTATGAACTAAAGGCCCCTATTTATAGTGTGGTTTATATAAGTTAGAAACCAATTAAAATCCTTATCGATTTAAGAATCCTAAAAAAATTTATTCTGAGAAATAATTTCAATTAGAAATTAAGAATAGAAAGGTTTTAGTTATATCACAACTTGAAACCTATCAACTATTAAGACTCCTAATTTATTCCATATATAAAATCGTAGTCTTATGCAGAAAGATCTACTAATCTCGAAGTGAATTTATACCAAGCATGAGACATTCTATGACACTTGAAAAGTCATATTTACCCTTTTCAAATCAAGTTTTGAAAGTCTAAAATATGAAGGATAAAGCAGAAAGTGAAAACATGAAAACCAAACTACATATAAAAATAAGGATAAAATCATGTGTGACTTTTTTTGAGCAATCACCCAGGGGGTGACTGTTGGCCAACTGCACAAGTGTTTACCAATAGTCACGGTAGTAAGCCTACTATCACAATTTATTGTCGCAGTTGTTTGGTCATCACCCCAACGGTGACTCAATGGTCAGTCATGTTAATGCCTTGCCAACTCAACGCCTTCTGCGGTTTAGGTCATAATTTCTTTGTCCGACCTCTGTTTGTCTCATAGATTTTTTTCTATGGTTAGCTAACATCTAGGACTATATTTAAAAAAAAAATGATGAAATAGTTTTTAAAGAAAGCTTAGAAAATGGTCAAAATACCATAAAAGATGACTTATGGAATTGAATGATTTAAGAAAAATATGCAAACATGTAACACGTGTAATGTATGCAATCCTAAAGGTTCAAAGCTACATGCAAATACTCTTGAGATATGAAATTCAATATGGTTGAGTATATACAAGCATCAAACCATGAATATGTAAGCATTTGTATCTTAGAGTCTTCTAGCCAACTTTTTTGCCATGTTTTGATTTTCAATCTTCATTGCACATCCTAATTCCCAAGTCTTAATTATTAAGAACCCAAGCACATATTTAAAAACATTTTGCCTCTAAATACATCAATTACAAATTGTCGACATTGATTTCTAATTGACGAGAGTTCAAAGCTCAATACTTGTAATCAATGTGAGACAAAACAAAAAATGCAAGAAAAGTAGTAAAGCAGAGAAGAAAAACAACCAACAAAGGAGATTTTTAACGTGGTTCAGCAAGTATGCCTATGTCCATGACTGTTTCTCTCAATAATTCTATAAAGAAATAGTATTATATTGCTTGTGTCTGTATATATGTCTATCTCTATTACAATGAATTTCAGTCTCTATTTATAAGGAGAGGCAGTTACAATTTGAGTTGAAGTAAAATAGGAAAAGAATCTCGCATTAACTACACTTCCTAATCAGTTAGCACCGAATCAGGAAACTGTTCCGTAAAATCAGAGATCACGTTTACTACGTTTGAATTTGAATTTATTTCTAATTCTAGTAGAAGAATCACGATCAATTTGGGTTACTGCCTTTTCTAAAAGATTTCATTGCCTAACTGATCATTGAGTGAGTTATAAACTACATTAAACGATCTCAAGCTAGACCTCATTCTGAGTAACGAGTTGTACATAGTGCGAACTATGTAATACTAGCTACGATCTGTAACACTGTCGTGGTGCGAGTTTGCTAACGCGAGCTATAGAGCTCGCATGGGTTGGATATTGATAACTTGGGTCTTGTCTGCTGAGCCTCTTCATTGGGCTGACTTATTGGGCTTTTGCTGGGCTTTTACCAGCCCATTTTTTGAACCCAAAAAATACTCATAACACAAATCATGGAACTTACACATTTAAAAAAGATGCAGCCAATTACAATTGGATGCTACTCCTTCAACGTCTGTGTGACTAAAGGTGTTTTTCCCATAGTCAGCTACTAGAGATGAAAATAACCAAATTGCCCTCTTTTTAGACTCAAAATTTTAAACTTGTAATAAAATAATACAAATATATTTACTAACTAAGATATAAATGACTTCTTATAGGTCTAAAACTAAATGTTAAATACACTCTTATAGATCTAAAACTAAATGAAAACACTCCTAATACACGAAATGCTAGATGTATCGACATGAGTAAGCATCAAACCATGAGTAATCATCAACATAAGAGCATGTGCAACTTCAAGCCTTGCTAAACACCAAAAATCACATTGTCTTAACTCCTCGATCTTTAATCTTTATAATAAATCTTCAATAACTAACTCCCTAAATCTATGAAGCTAACATTTAAAGAACATTTTGATATGAAACATGTTAATTAAAAAATATGGAACTTACAGGGGCAGAATTAGATTCTCCCAAAGTAACTTTGAAACCTTAATAAGATTTTCTCATGGATCACCCAAACATATCTAGGAGTGACTTTTGGGTTCCAACTTCCAAGTGTCTAAGTTAAGCTTCCAAAAGTCGTTGAATAGAATCCCAAAAAAAACGCCGAGTAGACTCCTAATATGAGAGATGGTCTGGAGAATGGGCCCTAGTTAATCATATTGGGTTTTTTAGCCTTGGAGTCTAGCCCACCTAAAGCCTTACAGAGAGTTACTTTTTGTTTTTTGTTTTTTCGTTTAATCCTTTAGGGAGTTACTTGAAATTGTACCCAAAAAAAAAAAAAAAAAAAGATTTACTTGAAAGAAAATTTGTAACCTACTTTAACGATTTCCTTTATAATGTTTAAACACTAATGAAAAAAAGATTAAACATATGACATAATAAATGAATGGACAAAAAATAAATAAAACTCACAACAGTTTAGTGAAAAGAAAATTATTCTGTTGATGTTTCTGTCAATTATGTTACCATCCTTTTCGAATCTCTTTGAAGCTTTTGAGATTTGGCTTCATCATTAAATATAATCTAATAAACATTTTATGGTGAAATTATTGGATTTTTTTTTTCAGAAACAAAATTATTATATTTACAAGAGCTGTAAATTAGTTTAGAAGGACAAATTTTGTATAGCAATCATTAGGTGGCATGGTGGAAGTCCTTAGTTTATTAGAGATGTTAGACATCCCACCTTTGTCTCTCACTTACATCCTATTGCCATCAAAAATCAGTCAATACCTAAATTAATGTGAATGCGATGAATTTAGTGAATTGCAAAGGGTTGAATGTAATTAGTATGGAGGTAGTGATGGAGAGAACGAATAAGCAATAGTAATGTGAGAGAAAAATAACCAAAGAGATAAAGGAGTTTTTAATGTGGTTCGTCCTTAAAGACAATGTCTACATCCATGACTGTTTTATTTTTTATTTCTGGAGGAGAATGATGGAAACCAAGGAAACAAGTCTAATGATCCTTTGAGTATCAATAGAGGACCTATGACAAGGGCTAGAGCTAAGAGAATGAAGGAAGCATTAAATAGGCTGATTCAAGAGATTTGGGTCAAGAGTCTTACGCAACAAGGGTTGGACAACATGGAAGGGACTCCAAGACTTCAAAACATGATTCAAGTCCAAGATCATAATGATTGAAGGCTTGGATGGCTATTTGAAGGCAAATTGGGCTGGTTTCATTTGTTTGTATTAATTTGGGCCTAATTTATGTGTGGACTGATTTTAATTAAGTTAGTTTGTTTAATTAGTTTGTTAAATATCAAACTTTGATTACATTGTGCTTTTATTTGCTTAATTTCATGATGGGTCATGGGTTTATGTTTTAGGCTGTCAAATTTAGTTATTTTAAGCCCAAGTGGGGTGTATTAATGGGCTAGGGTATCCATGTAATATTTAGAAGCTAGGGTTTTATTTATTTGACATATAAAAGCCAATGTAAGTTGCAAAAACGGATTAGCCAATTTTATGAATGAAATTTCAGTTTTCTCTCTTTGTTCTTGAAGAACTTTGAGAATTTATCAAGGATTGATTCTTGAGTTATCAACTTGACTTATCTCCCTCATTCTTTTCTTGTTCTTGGGAGTAGCGTCTTTACTATCTTGGTTCGTGGTTTGCTAATCATTGGGTCAAGGTACTTTCTTTTTATTTTCTTTTATCTATTCCTGAATTAAATTTTCTTGGGGTTGTTGATTCAATTATTTGTGGGTGTTGTATCATTATATACAGGGTTCTCATCAAAGAAGGTTGCGCAGCTAACTGTCCACTATTTATAAGCACCTAAGCCTATGTTTTTTATCATGTTGTTTGTACATCTAAAGGACCCTTTATATAGCGCAAGGGTTGCTTGTTTACATACAATAAAGTTGCTAAAATTAGGGATTGAGTTGGTTTTCACTTTTGCAAACTGACTTGAATCGAAATAGGCGTAGAAACCGACTTGGTTTGAGTCAATTCAATTTGAGTCGATTAGGTTCAGGGTTGGTCCATGTCGGTTTGGAGTTTACAAACAAATAGGTACCAACTACAAACAGACATAAATTGATATTTTAAAACATAAGTACCAACTACAAACAAAACCTAGAAATTGATATTTCAAAATATCAAATTGATTATAATAGAACTGAGGATACAAATCAAAAACAAAAACCACCCAGAAACCTTACAAAGAAGCTTATTCATTTTCTATCAAAACAAAATACACCAACACTTACAAACAAACTATTCCATCAAACACCCACAAAACAAAATCACCCTTTGATCAAATCAACATGAGAATCCCCAAAAAGATTGCAACTTTGAAGAATGAAAACAAACCCATAAGTTCCATCCATTTTGTGGAAGTTATCAACGCTTCAACAACCCCATGCTAGTGTCAACTCTTCTATGTTTGGCAAACAACGATGGATAGGAAGAAGAAGTTGATTTTGTGGACAAAAAGTTGATCTTGTGAATGGCAATATGTATCATGACAAGAAAAAAAAAAAAAAAAGATTGACTAAGTTGGTTATAGGGTCTTGAAAATCAAAGAGAGAAGGCTTGAAACTAATCAAGAAAGAGAGATGAAGCGATAGAAGAAAAGGGAATTGACTAAGAGGGGCGGTGACTAAGATGAGTGAGAGTGAGATCTATAAGAGTGTTAGGTTTATATACTTTTTTTAAAAAAAATTAAAGTCGATTTTTAGGTTTGATCGATTTTTTTCCTACCTAAAACCTATTTGAAACTGATTATGGTCAGTTTCTTACAAAAAACCAACCTGACCTGAACACTAAATGAAAACCGACTTTTTTTAATTGTTTTAGATCAAATTGGTTCAAACCGAGTCGGTCCCTTTTTTTTGCCCACCCCTAGGTAGAATATAAGAAAAACTAAGATCTTTTTCCTAATTTACATGATACTGCATTTAGTACTTTATATTCAAATTAAACTTTAATTATTGCGTTCATATTCGTATCAAAATACAATTATGTCAACTCTTTGCTTAGGGTGATCTTGTGTGTGAAACAGGAGCTTTCCTATTTTTGCAACTCTGTGCTATTAAGGAAAATTATGAGCTAATTGTGTTTTACAGGTTGTTATATCACTGCAACCTCGAGCTGTTTTTCATGTGAGCTAACTCACTTGGATCATCTTGATACCTTAGTGTTATTTAATTTGTTATACACCCCTAATAATGTGGCATTTGCTGATGTGTCCTTGAGTAATGAGCTTCATATTGTCCTCATTCTTACTTTTGATTTCCTAGGTCTGCTAGTCTTTTGGGCCTTAGTGATTTTGCAGTCCAGGTGCTATTTTTTAACACAACGCATCCCAACTAATTATGTGACCGTCAATGATTTAATATATTATATAGATAAATTAAATTATTAATAATGTATATTCAATACTAATTAAAATATTATTGATTGGAATGCAAGTGAAATATAAGAGACGACTTTAGCATCGTTGTCAGCATATTGGCAAACTGAGAGATGTTGGAGTAAATTACCAATCAAATCTGTCTTCTTATTTTTCCTTTTTCCATATATTTTCGTGTTTGCTTGGTTGTAGTTGACAAAAAAATTTTCTTCTAAAGCAAAATGACATGTCAAAAAATTGATATGATATAACTGGTCATATAATTACAAAAGTTAGTTCTATGATGTTTCTTTCAATATCTGAAAAGTTTGGTTTGGTTAAAAAAATGAATAAAAATTTGACAACACGCATTCGTTCATAATTTTAAGGATGTTAAAATAAATAATGGGCTTTTCGCAAAATCAAGCAGATTTGTATAAAATATGTTTCTATAAATATATATATATATATATATGGGCCACGATATGTGCATTGGGTGTATGTATACATTTAACAAAAAAACAACATGATTACGTTTTAAAATATATTATTATAATTTATTATATATAAATATAATTAAATATATATGATTATAATTAATAAATATGATTAGATTATATTATTTTAATCATATATATTTAGTTGTAATCATATATAATAAATTACAATCACATATTTTAGAATGCAATCATGTATTTTTATATCAAGTATATGTATACATCGGGTGCACCTTAGAACATATCATATATATATACAGAACTTTTATGGTCAGTATTTTCTAACTTTAAAATGTTAAAATGAGTCAATTAAATTCATCCATTACATTCTCTTTCCTAAAATAAATTCTTTTTCTTTTTCAATTTAAATGCAATGAATAAATTTGATTGATTCGTTTTATATTTTTAAAGTTAGGAGATATTGATCATAAAATTATTATATATATGTTTATATATATATATATATATGTATATCTTTTTAAAGTTATTTATTGTATCTTTTCTGTAGTCATATGATCCTCGTCACGTAGCCCTTCGTATAATCGATCATGATTCAATATCAATTATATGATTCTTTTCAAAAATCTTACAATTCTTGACGTACCCAATAAGATATTTAAGCTATTAAATTGAAACTACTCCAAAAAAAAAAAAAAAAAAGGAAAGAAAAAAAAAAATCAATAAATCCAAACTTGACAACACAGCAGCTCTTTTCCGCAAATTTGGTAGCCCATCAATACCAAATTACCAACAGGATAGCCACATGAAAATTATCACCTTTTTCTGACCTTCTGACTAGGGTATTACATAATTTGACCCATTTGGCGGTTCATGAAAACCACCAATCTGGGACCATTGATTATTAGCCCGAAGTTTGGATCGTTTCATTTTCATGTATCCATTAATTAGCAACCCATCTTAATCAAAAAGATTGTTTGGTTTGAGTCATTTTTGTTTGTGAAGAAACAGAAACATTCCCTTATTATTTCTAGCCCTTTTGATTGCACTATTTCTTTGCTAGCATGCATTTGGGGTTCCACTAACTTGTAATTTCTTAGTTAGGCAGCTGTCACCTTCTTCTACTCAAAATGTACCATGCAATTGCCTTGTCCATCATCACCCAACCTCCAAATTCATTTGTTGTTTCACTTCAGGGTTGAGACTTTATGTCCTATGGTATTTGGACATCAACCAACCCTTTTCAATAATATCTGGTTATTCAAAGAATTTGGAGCTTTTATGCCTATCAATTATATTTTTTTTAAATACCGACAAAGTTCTTAATTGCCACATTTAAATGTTTTTGAGAATATTAAGTACATTTACTCTTTTCCAGTTTAATTCTCTTTTAATATTATACATATTTGTTTATGATAATATAATAATTAAGTGGTGACGAATTTTTCTTCATAAATCAGGCTGGCACTTTTTATAAATATATTAAGAAAGAAGATTATGTAAAAAAAGACAGGGACGGTGTCAATGGAAGAACAAGAATTATTGTTACTTCCTTGAGCATTATTATTATTATTATTATTATATAGTTCTGTTTGTTTTTGGACTTATAGAGATCCAATAAACTTTTGAGTGGTGATATTCCCAGCCCTCTAAAATTGTATGTATACCCCAAAATATAATTTTTCTTTTTTGAAATTATATTTTGGGGTATATATACAATTTTTAAAATTTCAACATTGTTTTTAATAATATTATTTTTAAATGATTTAAAGTAATTATAAATAATTTTTTGTATATATTAAGTGGCAGCAGCACCGCACGCACTGGGTTCGAACCCTTGGAGGAGCTCATGCATCAGTACAGAGGTCAACAACCAGCGCAGGGGTAAATCCCTTTCTTTAGAAGGAGCTCGCGTATTAGTATGGAAATCAACAACCAACTCTGGGTTCAATCCGTTTCTTTAGGAGGAGCTCATGTTTCAGTATTAGAGATCAACAACCAGGTCACACCAGGGAAGAATGGTGGAGCACCAGAACATGAAATTAGAAAGCTTGAGAAGGAGTCTTGAGCATTTTGGTAAAAAGAATGGTGAAGCACCAGAAAATGAAATAAGAAAGCTTGAGAAGGAGGCTTCTCTAAGAAAGCATTTAGCATGTGCTGCTACTTATAAGTTTGAGAAACTTTCTACCTTGGATTTTTGATAAACCATTTCATCCCTGGAAGAACAAGATATATTAGTAATTTAGGGAGACGTAATTACAAATTTTTAATATTAGAAAAATAATGGGGTGAGTTGTGAAAAAGGGGTGCACGCATAGTATTTTTGGGGTGCTACTATCGTCACTATAAACTTTTTGATGCAAGTCGTAAATTATTAAGAACTCATTTGATATATAAGATTGAATTGAACTATTTTTAAGAAATAAGATTTGAATTAGAATAAATATAATAGGATTAAATTAAATTATTATTCTGATATATTTGGTAGAGTATATAATTAAATAATTATATTTTATGATTAATAGAGTACAAAATTTATTCATTTCAAAAAAAAAAAAAAAAAAAGAGTGTGCGATTTATTAGTGTAAGATTATAGAAATTAATTTTGTAATAAAATGAAAGTATTTTAAATACCTAAGTTTAAAATTGTTTAAATTAACTTTTAACTAAAATAAAATATTTTTAATTTTTTATGGAAAATATTTTGAATTATCTTTAAAAATAAACAAAACTATTTGTGATTAATTTTAAATTAAAAAATTATATTTAATAAAATTAAGATATAAAATAGAGAGAGAGAATGAAAGGACGGGATTATTAGGTTGGGTCCCACCCTCTCTGATGTGATACATTAGTCTGATGAGTTGGAGTACGACTAGTCCAGTCAAGAGATTTAATTTTAATTTTATTTGAGATTTGGTTGTCCCATGCGTGGCATATTGTTGGAATTTGGACTAATAAACTCCAACAAGCGCATTAGTCAAATAAAAACAGTAAACTTTAAAAAAAAAAAAAAAAAAACAGTAATACATTATTCATTTACAAAGACATAATCAGATAAAAACTGCCCAGCTAGTTAGCCCATATTTTTCAACTTTTTTAAGTATATATTGTATAATTTCTAGGTAAAACAAAAAATTCATATGACTTAGTTTCTGGCAAATTTTCAATGAACATCACCAAAATAGATTTTAACATTAAGTACACTTTGATCAATGATCAGTGAACAGAACAATAACAATTTAAAAATTAAATATATCAAATAATATAATTACTGCCATTGAAATCAACAATGCTAAAAGTAAATTTAGCAAGCATGACTCGGCTACTTTATAAAGTGATAATTTCTTCGGGATAGGTAACTAAAAGTAATCATTTTAGAATCTGCATGAATCCAAGATGGACCCTAAAGTGTAATTCCTCATTTGTATTAATTATGCATGTCAAAAATCTTATCTCAAGCATTGAAAAATACTAATTGAAAAAATGTTTTAAATTTTTTTGAAAGAGGGAAAACTAATCTCACAGTTTATTTTGAGAGATTTTCAATAATTTTGTGACATGCTTTTAATGATGCTAATTCATAAATTTTCACATCATATACAACCTATGATATGTTAACTGGTCGGGAATTAAGAGAAAGGAAGGGAACTTAATTCCTAATTTGTGAATTTCTATATTTACTAAAAGTTATAGGAATTAAATTACGTGGATCTCGTATCTAAATTGAGAATTAAATTCTTGTTGGAAGTCTGGGTCTCATATCTAAATTGAAAATTAAATTCCTGTTGGAAGTCCTCCAGGAATCAAGTTCCCTTGCCTAATAAAAAAAAAATTATATTGTTTTTCTAAAATATCCTCTACCAATTTCATTAAAATTTTATCTACCTATTTTAATAAAAAAGAATAGCAGAGATATATATATATCTTTATATTGTCCTCTTTTGCTTATTATTCTCTGTAATTTTTTTCACTCATCATCTTTGTATATCTCCCTACACGTATAATAAATTCAATAATGTAACTTATAGACATAAACATACTTGATTTTATTCATTGTTTTCTTTTTCAATATCATTATATGAATATGCTTATTGGTTTTTTTTTTTTCGTAATTCGATTCTCTTCTTAATTCAATATAGTTTTCTATGAATTATTTTATGTTTAAAATCATAAATTAATTTTAATGAAATTTGACAAATAATACACATATGAGAGAGAGAGAGAGAGAGAGAGTGTGTGTGATAATATATTGATTGTCTGATTTTATGATTTAGATTTAAGGTGTATTTTGGGGTTTCTCCATTATGGTAGTGCTTTTGGAGGGTTGAGGTTGAGTTCATGAATTCTCATAGTTTCTTTCTTTGATATATTGTTTAAATTAGTACAAAATAAAACTACCAAGAGATAAACTCAAATTTGGGTGAGCTTTGAGTGTTTTAGAATTCATAAATTGCATGAAACTTTAAATATAAAATCCATTTTAATTTACTGGGTACTTTTGTAATCAATTTTATTTAATTCTTATTCCTCGGTTTAGTAAACACAAGAAAATGAATAAATTTAATATCATCTCCAATTCATAAAAATTAGTAAACACTTGAATGAAAATATGTAACTTAAGTCTGATTGCTCTCCATTTTCTATCCACCAGAACTTATTTCCATTTCATTTTGTTTCTAATTAGTAAGTGCAATCTTAACATTTTTTGAATGATATTTACATAATTTAATCAAGAGAATTATATATAATTGACCAACTTTTGATGAAATTACGATATCAATTAACTTTGTGGTGATTTAAAGAAAAAGCTGCTATAAGTATTTAAACTTTAGTTAACTTTTACTAAGATGTTATGGAATAGGATTATTTAGGTCGCTTTCTATATATAAAATTATATTATTAAAAAAAACAACTTTATTGTGTTAATTTTAATTAAAATCAACTAATGCCCAACCAACCGTAAATACGTTTTTACTTATTATTCAGACTATAGGATTGGATTTGATATTTCACTAAAAATCAGAGATTATTTACAATTCTCCCTAAAGTACATAAATTTATATACAAATTTCATAAATTTTATGTGCCACATGATCATAATGCGAAACCTTAGAAATTATACTTGGACATTATGATCAATTGATCACAATGAGTGAGAGGTGGAACCCACCAAAAACAGCGGGTCCAAAGATAATTCTGATGGAAGTTTGGTGCTGACTTTGGCACATAGTTCAACTTCCCAAATTTGATACAAACAGCAACAACAATCACTATTAAAATATTTGGTTCAACTTTCTCTTTACCAGAAATGGTAGGTAAATATTGCAAAAAAGAAAAAAAAAAAATAGAAATGGTAGGTGAACAACCATCACCCCCGGAAACTTCAAACCCATGTTGCTTTTTCTTTTTCTTTTTTTTTTCGGTTTAGCTGCCATAGGCCCCAGATCTTCAATTGCAAGTAACTCCACTAGACGACAACTTCAGCGTGACGGACTCATGATGGGACAAAACAATAAACGTCATTTCAGGAGTTAAGATTATACTAAGTATAAAAATTTGAACATATTTTATTATTTGATAATTTTATTCAATAATTATAATTATTATATTAATTTTAATAATAACTTTTACAACAAATCTAATGAATATAATTAATAAGTAAAATAAATAAACCCAATAAATTTAATATAACTATATGATTGATTAATAACAACTAAATTACAATGTAAGTGTTTATAAAAATCAAGAATTTGGAAATGAGGTTAATTCCTTGTAACCCAGTTTTTACTTTTGTTGTCTTTTTTCTAAGGACAGTATATTCCAAAAATTTAAAAGTAAAAAAATTTAAGACACTTCACTTTGTTTAAAATTTTTTTATCCTTTTTATTAATTAATACTCTTATTTAAAGATACTTCATTTAAAAAAGGTTAATTAAACTCCAATTATTTTAGCATACCCATTATGAATTTTGATGAAATTATTTTTATTTGGATAGGAATTTTGATAAAATTTTTAACATCGTATTTGTATAAATCAATAAATTCAATTCTAGAGAAATTATTATTGAACCATATGTAGTTTAAAATTCTTAAATTCAACGACAGAAACAAAAACATATAAGTCTAAAACTAATTGAAAACTCATTTTTTTTCGTTATTGCTTGAGTCTTATTGAAAATAATCATCCATCGCTTCAAAGTTTGCCTCTAGTTGCATATCATTTTTTATCACTTTGAAATAATTTTTAAAAAATAAAGGATATATTTGAATTAAGGTTTGTGATTACAAATGAGGAAAATAATAACATTAAATTCTAAAAAATTGGTTTACAGTGTCTTTGGAATTTCTTTTTATCCTTAATAATTTTAATTCAAGTCAAAACCATCATTAAAAAAAAGTACAATATAAAAATATATTTTGTGGATTGTCAATAGTATTACTATTTAAAAATTAAATTAAAAAAAAAAATCACCTCTTGTAGTTACATTGTAAGCATACAATTATTATACACTAGCTAATAGAAGCAAGCAGAGCGACCCCCAAGCACCATGGCACCCCCAAGCCTATGAAAATGTGAAATTCTTTGGATTTTATTTGGCAACTCCAACTCCAAGCCAATAGAAATGCTTTAAATTGTATATAGTAGATATGTTAGATACATGTACTGTATGTAATAGAAACCTATTGACTCATTTCTTTTATATATATATATATATATTCACCTTTGTGCACTGAAATTAATTAGCACATTGCACTGTATATGGATCATTAATAAAGTATAAATGATTATTTTTTTGAAGTAAAAGTATACATGATTATTGGTTAAATAAATAATGAAAATTAAGCAAATATAACGATTGATAATTGAGACACGAATTTATTATTTTAGTATGTTGAGAAATATATATAGAGAGAGATAGAGAATCCTAAAATTTATAATTACAACTATATAAGATTTACTTAAAATGGGGGATTATAATTTATGATCTTAAAATAAAAAATTCAAGATATTTTTATTGGGGAATTATTATTATTATTATTAAAAAATATAAAATAGCTTTTGTCTCATTGCATATTAAAATTAGTCGTGTGAGTGCATTGTGAGTTATTAATTAAACATAAATAAATGTTGATAAAATCATGAATCTAATGGTTGACGACTGAGAAATTGAAATTATTATATTAGTATGTATCGAGGAGTAAAGAATTTTGTGCATATATAACTCCATATTGAAAATCTAATTATCTATTTTTACATTTAAAAAAAAAAAAGTTAGTTTAGTAGTATGTCCTACACATTCATCTCGTGGGGAATATAAGCCTGAGTTGTATGCTCCTTACCAACATCAAATTGTAATTAAAAAAAAAAAAATTGCTACTTTTTGTTGTCATTCTTTACATAGACGTTCATTTTTTTTTTTTTTATTACTTATCAAATTTTTAATTTTAAGATTTGATTTGACTTGATGACAACTTTTTTTTGGCGCGGGGAATCAAGATTTGATGGTCTTTATATTTATTTATTTTATTATATAGGATTACATTTGATTATGTGTTATTTCAATGTTAGTAATTTACTTTTCACATTGACAATAAATAAATTCCATTTGGTTTTTTAATAAAAAAATTTAAAATATTGATAGATACTTATTTTGTGTCAATTCATTATATAATTTTTATTTCGATCCCCTTAAACCAAAATCCTGACTCCGGCATTGATAGTTGAATCAATAAAAAATATATATAAATAGTGTAAAATTGTTCAAACAACAGCTGAAAATTTATGTTGGGAGTGGCATTATATTAAAAGAAAATTTTGAGAGGGGCAAAAATACAAAAAAATCAAAATTCACAAATAGATTCATAACTTTTTTAAAGATATCTTTAAAAATGAATTTGAGCCTTGCGAAGCCCGTACCCCAATAATGATAATATGAGATATAAATTATAATTATCACAATAATTATTGTATAATATAGTAGATAGTATGTTAATTACTATGTCAAAAAAAAGTTTGTTAATTACGAATGGTATTATTATTATTATTATTTATATCACTTGCAGTAAAAGCAATTTGAAAGTTTCATTATCAAATTAAGTGAGTTTTCTACCATTAAATCATATTAAATTATGATAATTACAACTAATATTATACATCATTCAAATAATTTAGTGTAATTCATAAAATAATATATTATCGATTCACGATGAAGTGTACATCTTTGTTCCGTGCAAATTTTATGTTAGTTTATTGTGTCTTTGCACTGCCACTTAACGCCTGTATGTCTATACAGTAAATAAAGTAAACTACGAGAAAAGTGTGATACTCTAATAGTTAAATCATCATCACCTGTCACATATAATCAAATAATGGATTCGACTCATCCATCTTGTGATTATATAGGCAGTTTTTATATCTTTATATAAGTAATTTGTTTATCTTTATACAGATAATCATTTTTCATATTTTAGGAATAGAGATTCTAATTATATTTTAAAATTTTATTTCAATTAATTCTAATAAGAGTCTGATCTGGTTCGGAAATTAAAAGATAGATAAATAAATAAGGTAAACCACGGTCTCCTGGTGAGTGGGGCTTGCTGGGGCCGGTGCACCCAGTGGAGAAATACTTTATATTCGAGCTATTTTGTGTGCTGGGAATAAGAACAATAAACCGAAGTCAACAAAAAAATAATAATAACGCACGTGTCAGAAATGGCCGCTATAAAACGACGGTATCGGACCGTCCACGTGGAAAATTTTCAGTCTCTTTCCATTTTCCATCTCAAAAACACAACGCATCCCAACGCGAGATTGCGTCATTTACCGAACAATCTGCCACACGTCTTTTGTGGGACCCGCTTTCAAAATTTGACCTCATTCATTGATGCTAATGTCACGTGTGGTTCCACGTGCACAGTGATCTCATCGATAACCCGAGAGCGAGAGAGAGAGAGAGAGCGAGAGAAAGACGAAAGTGACACTAATTCCATCGAATTGCTGACGATGCTGAGACGTAAACCTCAATCTCAAGTAACCCTCCAGCATCAACCTACTTATATTATTATTGTTATTTCGTTGATTCATTATTTAATTTAATTTTCTTTTGAATGTGAGTCATTATTTAATTAACTTAATTAATCTTCATCCGGATTAACATTAAGTTACGTTGTGCAATAGGATACACATCAAACAACATGGTTTGGTTAACTATTAATCGGAATGGTCAAGTTCGATTTTAAATTTTATATGGCTATGACAAGATTCGTAGAGTTGATGCCTGTGTAAAAACAAGTAAATAAATATATAATATATTTGTAACACTATGATATAAGATGATTTATTAATGAAGAGTACTTATTCACTATCTTGATAGTTTAAATTTGAGTCGTTGCATCACATATAGTACTTTTTAAAAAAAAAAAAAAAAAGATTACATCTTTAATATTAAACACAAGGTTTATATATCAAAATGAATTTCATGAATGTAGACTCAATAACAATGACTTTTTCTTTTAGTTAACACTCATCTATTTTTTTGTGTTAATTTAAAAATTCATACCATTTTGATGAACGTAGTTGTAGAAAAATTCGTCCACAAGTCCTAAAAAGAAAACTTCAGCAAAATCCAAAAAAAAAGTATATTAAATTTTGAAAATATTATATTTCTTAATACGAGATTGCCCCGATGGAATAGAGTGCATGGATAAAACAAGTTCAAAGTTTCATCAAGAGAAATTTTATATTGTACACAAATTGAATTGATTAATGAATAAATCTTATAATAGTTTATATCTTTTTTTTTTTTTTTTTTAAGCTGACATCGGATGAATTAAAAAAATATGTCAAAATCAATTATTACTTGAGTGGTGAGAATATCGACTCCGAGGGATAACCTACTCTCACAATAACGAGATGTGCTACCCTCATTATGTGAAATGACTACTTAAATAACTACCCTTAATGAAATATGACTACTCTTATAATAAGTAAATGTATATACTACCCTTATAATGAGAGATAGTTTACTCTCACAATAAAGGGATGCACTACTTTCATAATAGGATATAACTACTCTTACAATATATGGATAAAAAATACCTACGCAAAATTAATCTACTCCTATAACAAGAGATAATTACTCTCATGGGTATTTACTCTCACAACTACTTTCACAATAAAAAGAAAAAATCATCTACATAAGACTTATCTATTCCATCTTTCAGAAAAAAAAAAAAAAACCCTTTTATACTCCCATAATAGGAAATAACAATTCTCATTGATATCTTTCCTCATAACAGATGATAATTACTATCATAATTATATAGGCATCTACTTCTATAACATGAAACAATTACCCTTACAATAAGGGACGAAAACTATCCATATAAAGCTAATAAAATACACTTGGTGGGACTTTATCCCCACACCTACAATGAATGGGAGGTGTATAACTGCATGTGCTAGGAGATGATGTGCGTTATGTCTTATACTTTAAATTTGTGCAGTTGAAATTTAAATTTGAAGTACTTATTGTAAAATTTATAGAGTTAACATGTATTTTTCAAGTGCATGTTCTATCTTTTAATTTGTGAAATTTAACATGATATCCATTATTAAAAAAATGAATATATAGTTTAAAACAACTTTTTATAAAATTGAGCAATACTTTTATTTTAATTTAATGTACTTATGTACTTAAATGCAGTTTTTGAATTCGGGACGTATACTCTTCTATTAGTTCACATGATGCTAGCAAAATCCAAAAGAAAATTATATTAAAACTTTAAATATAATATTGATTAAGATATATATGAGATGCCGAGGTGCATGGTTAATTTAAGTTTCGTCAATAAAATTTTTAAAGAATACATAATTTTTTAAAATTGTTGACAAATCTGAGTGCTCTCATACTGTAAATAGATGAAAATAAACTAATCATTAAATTTTAATGTAAGTATGTTTCTCAACATTGTTAACCTGTCAATGTGAAGTAAAGGCGGAGGTAGGGGAATTTGCAGGAGCCTTGGTCACCCAACCAATAAGAATTTTACTAGTGTATCTTTAATTTAATTATATATTAATTATATATATATCTGCATGTATTTTTTTTTAAACCATACCTACTTGTATTAAGAGACCTTTTTTTATGTATATGTATCTGCTTATATATATATATATATATATGTTATATATGTTAACTGAAAAATTAAAATCTTCTTCTACCCTCTAAAATTGAGATCCTGGCTCCACTTGATGTGAAGTGCAATGGTTTTGACAAGATTCTGCTAAGCTTCTCTTGTAGATATAAAATATTTGATGATGATCTTAGGCATCATCCACTTGGTTCCAACTTGTTGAACATGATGTATTTTCGGTATTTGTTTAATATAAGCTCAAGTGTACGTGACAACAATGTTTAAGATTTGTTTCAAAGTTGGTCTACTAAGAGATGGGCCAGCCTTTATTTTTTAATGAGTAGAGAAGCATCGACAAGATTGCCAATAAATAGCTGCAGTATGCGGCGTTTTGAAATGTGAAACGGTAGAATACGGTGCAAACATAAGGTATAAAATGTTTTGCACGTTTGCTAGTGTTCAAAAACGTGTTTTGGCAACATATGTTTATAATCCCTTAATAAAACGAAAACAAACAAAAAGACATTGTGAGTGTGGTTGTTGAGTGTAACATTTTACCCTCCTAAATTCAAAATCACACGGCATTCTTTATTTTTGAGAAATATTTTAACAAATTAATTTGCATTTAGATGGAGACAATACAGACAAGTGAATGAATACCCGCAACCCCCCTCACTCGTTTGTCTCTTTTTTTTTTTTTTTTTTTTTTAAGTATCAATACCTTGCCCAAGATGCTATTAAATCATCTGCGATATGACTCTCAGATGTGATCTAAAAATCTACTCCTATAAGATGTGAGAGAATAATCTATAACAAGAGGGGAGCAAGTCACATTAGACGGAGGAAAATTGCCCATAAAATAGGATTTGAGTGAGATTGAACTCATAACCTTGATATTTGTGAGTAGATTGTGGTTTTTCCATTCGACCAAGTCACATCTCTCATTGATATTACAAACCTTATGTTTTGATTAAGTGAAAATTAAACAAAAGTAAAATGATTTTAAATTCATCATAAACCATTTAAAATCTTAAAATTGATTTGAATAATCTTAAATTGATAGGAAACGTTTCTCACAAATCTTGACACTACCCAAATTTGTCAAAAGTTCAATTGGAACAGTTGGCACATAAATGGAAAATAATCAAATAAAACACCAAATTTGGTAAGCTAAATTCAAATAAAATAACCTCTAGCTCGAGGAAATGTGGAATTTTCATATATTCTACCAATAAGACAAACGAAAAATAGAACCAAATTTTTGTAAGGAATTGAAATTTTCCACTGTAGTCGGTTCAAATCAATAATTGACAAGCCACCATAACGAAATAACACAACATTCAAGCCCAAAGAAGTTCATTCTAACATGGAAAGAAACCCCCTCCCAAATTGGTTGGTTTAAATGTATACTACTCAAAAACCATGATGTGACTAGAGCAAAATCTACAACCGCAAACACAGTTTTGTAGTACCCTATCTTCGTATTTTACACTAAGTTACATCTAGATTATTCTTCTAGTACAGATTCTATATTTCTTACAATTTGCACATTAAAGTTTCAACTATGCACTTTATTAAAAGTAAATTCATATTATACTTTCAGCTGTTTGATTTATCCTAAAATTAAATTGATTCTACAATACGGACAAAGAGGATATAATAAAATAGTAGAAATACATATTTAGGTATAGTAAAATCACATGATGAAAAGATAATCATCATCACAATCACAATAGGATTATTAATTTAAAAAAGAAAAGAAACAAAGTACATTCGTTAATGAATCTATGGCTGTAAAGCAAACAGCAGACAACTTGACAAAAGCTGTTTGGTTTCTATATCTTTCGTTTCGATGAGAGAGAGGAACGTAAACATCAAATCTTGAGAGGGAACTCCGAACCCTGCCTAAAAAAATCCTAAAATTCTTCTTTGGTATTTCCACTCAAACCTTTTAAAATTTTGTTTCTTTTCATTACAACAACAACAACAATTATAATAATAATAATAATAATAATAATAATACAAGCAATAATACATACAAATTACATACAAATAAAGAAAAAAAAAAGCAAATTATGGAGAAAATTAAAAGAATAATAAATAAAGAAAAAAATGTCTCTAATTATTTTTCGTACTTTGTTCTTAAAAAGTTGAAAATATGGTTGGAGTTTCATACCTATTTGTTTGTCAATAACAATTTTTAGATGGATTATAAGGTTTCCGTGTTTAACCCGAAGTGGAAGGGTCGTGACCGGAATGCGACCAAGGTGGAACCGGAAAATCTGACCCACTAGCCTGAGTTTGGTTCTGCGGTGGCCGGAAATAACCCAGTTGTTGTTCACCGAAAAGTAGTGGAAATGAAGCGGAGGAGGAGGAGGATGAAGCAGAGGAGGAGGGACCAAATGCAAAAGATGACGATGAAGAAGAAGACGATAACAATGAAGCCATTTGAGTTGACAGCACCATCTGTTCTAACAAGCTTGTGGGTTGATTTTGCAACAGCTGAGAGTAATCGTAGTAGTCTTGGTAGTTTTGTGCCATGAAGAATGGCGGCATTGGTGGAGGGTTTGCCGTTTGCAGCGGCGGCAGCGGCGGTGGCTGAGTTGTGAGAGAACTTGCAATGGCTGTTTGGTTGGAGGGATAGTTTCGCAGTGATTGTTGTTGTGGTTGTGGTGGGGGTGGTTGCGGGAGAAGTCGAACGTTTTCTGGGAAATTGAGTTTGGCTCTGTTTCCTCTGAACCTCAGAGCGGCTTCGTCGTATGCTCTCGCGGCGGCCTCCGCAGTATCGAAGGTGCCCAGCCACACTCTCGCCGCTTTGTGTGGGTCGCGAATCTCCGCCGCCCATTTCCCCCACGGCCTCTGCCTCACTCCTCTGTATCTTCTCCGCCGTTCTCCGGTTTCTTCGTAGGATGCAGAGCTTTCTGTTGACGGTGTGCTTGGGACGGCGGCGGCGGTGGCGGCGGCGGCGGCGATTGTGACGGTCGTGGGTTCTTCTGTTACTGCAAATGAAAAGAGATTGTTAAGATGTCTGATTGTATTATTGCCTTAGAAGTCAAGTGATTGAATTTTAAAAATCATTTAAAACTAAATAGTTAAAAAAAAAAAAAAAAAAAAAAAAATGAGGGAAAAAAAAAAAAAAAAAGGTTCAAATACATGCAATAATATATAAATAAATGATAATTTAACTGTGATTGAAAAAATGGAATTTGTGGAATACTTAATTTAGAAATTATACTAAAAGGAAAGAAAACAATGGACTTCATCAAATTACCAAGAATAAATATATTTATAATTTTTTAAATTTTATGTGACAAATATGTTACCAAATTGAATCAATGTTTTATTTAAACAAATGGAAAATAAATAACTGTTTTCTTTTCTTCTTTTTTTTTTTTTTTTAATTATTATTATATAATGGCAAACAATTTGAAAGAATGGAATTGAATAAGAAACAAATGGAGAAGACAATGGAGGAAGATGAGTAGTGATGTGTAGATTAGAACACACCAGTTGCACCAGAAGATGAAGAATCAGCTTGTGAAGCTCTGAAGCCACCAAACCCTCGATAAACCCTAGGCACAGACTCCATTAATTGAGCTCCTCCAGGCTCTTCATCTCTACCTCTCTTGTGCCCAATATTCCATGGACCAGAAACAGCAGAACCATAACTAGACCCTGATGGCCCAGATAAACCATAAACAGAAGACATGGTTGAACCAAAAGAAGAAGAAGAAGAAGAAGAAGAAGAACCAGCTCCAAAACTAGAAGTGACACCCCAATCACTACTACCTCTCTGGCCCGAGACAACATGAGTCAGGGCCGAGACCATTGCAGACATCTCTCTAGCTCTACTGTAACCCAGTGATGACATAGAAGAACCACTTGGCCCTGTTGTCTCATCAGCCGCTTCATTATTTCTCCGTTGGTTTTGTTCCCGGAAATGGGACAATTGAGACTCTATAAGCTCCTGGGTGTAACTCTCGTCTTGATCATCGCCGCCGCCGCCACCGTGACTTGTAGCCGGAAACTCACCTGACCCTCTTCTGTTCGCCACCTTGAGTAAGCACATGTAACCCGAGCTATCAATCCTTTCGACAATATGACAAAATAAGACCTACCCAGATCGTTTTTTTATCAAACATAAATACCCTTTTGAGCTCGAGACTTATATATGTTGATTTCATGAGCCGTCACAATAACAGTTCTTCTGTGTCTTTACCACCATCACACCACCACGGCACCACCTTTCTCTTTCTTGGCTGATAATTATCAATTTTTCTTTTTGCTCTAAAAAAAAATGTGATGATTCAGAAAAAAAAAATTACAGATGCCGACTATGATACGTTCACACCAGAAATTTGACTCCTTTTTTAAAAAAATAAATTGAAGATGCAAGAAGCTCGGCTCTGGAGCTAAGAGAAAATGTAAATGTCGGTGTCTTTGGATGGTTAGATTGGTATTGAAGAGACAGAGATCATCTTTGAATTGAATTCTTTACCGACTTTATAATTTGAGTAAACTGGGCTTCATATCAATTTCTATCATTATTATTATTAGCCCATAATATTTATAGAGAAATGGGCTCCTAGAAAATATTAAAAAAAAAAAAAAAACAAGTTATATAATTAGTTATTCAAATTGTAAAAGGATTAAAATTGTATGGATTAATCAGCAGCTAATAACTTTTAATTTTCACAACTGGCTCTAGTTTCAAGTGGGTACGAATTGGTTTATAAAACTATCCATTTAATGAAAAGTCATTTAACTAATGATAAAAAATTGTGTATGAATAGTGACTTGGTGGGCAAGTTGGTCAGAGGGTGATTGCCTAACAAACTAGGTTGTACGAAGTGGTGGACATAAAAAGGCCATCCTAAGGTAAAAAAACAAGAGGTCAATATGTTGATGACAAACTGTTCCGGACATGTTTACAGTTAGCACTTTGAGATCCACTTGGCAACTCGTGTTACAGCACAGTGTTGATTGTAAGGAACTCAGAGAATCGGACATTTTACAATATACCATTCAATTTCGAGGTTCTCGTAATGACTAGTTCAAAAAAGTACACCAGGAGCGTTAGTCTATAAACAACAAACGAATTAAATAGACAAACAAATTAAATGTCCTTCAAAAAGCATAAAAAGAATGAAACCTCAAAAACCTTTCTTGTGCTTGACTTAGTGATGGTCAAACATTAGTTGTACTAATCTCTAAGTCATTTTAAATTGTACACGATTAATAATTAATACAGATTTTCAATAGTGCATTTCATTCTACCGTTTAACAGAAAAGATGACAAAAAATTCATACAACACTAAAGAATTCAAGATTGAGATTATAACAACAATCTATATGTACTGCCCTAAAAAAAAAAAAAAACAATCCACGTATGTGCACTTGAAGATTTATATCCTACTTGAAGAATGATAAAAACAAGTTGAAATTATTTACATAATATATGTCACTCAGTTCGTTCTAAATCAACTAAACATCATATATTATAAGTTTTTTTCTGATTAATGTGCCTAATTAGGTGTCAAATAAGAATTAAAATATAGAATGGCATTATTGTTTCTCATCCCGTTTAACAATTTATTTATACAAACTTTTTTTTCCCTAAATTTAAAAAGAGATAATGGTCAAAACACGTTTCTTTCTTTTTGCATACATCTTGTCTGTGATAAGCATCATTGAAAAGAAGATCAATACGCTACTAATAAGACATAGAACAATTCAAATCATCGAGTTGCCATTGATCAACCCGTTGAAACAAAATTTACTGGGTCAAAAGCCCATGTAATCAACAAAAATGATTACTAAAGCCCAATCTAAGGCCCACTCCTTTTTGTTTGTATTCTGATGTTTCCTAGAAGCTAGGGTGAGGCGGGTGCACTTATTCTACCCACATTAAATGCATCACATAAATAAAATAACTTATAATTGAATTAACAATTAATTGGACAACATGTGGTGTGTTTTGAATGGGTACCAAGTGGGGTGGACACCGTCCCACCTGAAGCTAGCGTACTGATGAATGTATGATCATAAAAGTTTCACCGAAGGGCAAGTAACAAAATTTTGATTTTCTTTGAGATATTATTTATGATGTAACTACTTAAATATAAAATATGATCAAATTTAATAAGTATTTATCATCATCAAGTCAAGTTAAACCGTGCTAATTAATGAATCCAATAAATTTGATTGCTTTATGATTCAGTAGAGAGTGTTTGTATAATAATTCTAATTTATCTAATTAATATAATCCTCTTAACATACAGTTTAGAATATAATTTTCAAAATTCGAAAACTCTACTCACATTTAAATAGAAAAATTACAACATTATTTTGTAGCTCTTTGAGTATGAATCTTGTCCATCCACGAAACTCTATACTACGGTTTTTAATTACTGTTATTAAAATAATAACGTAAATGGTGTTAGAAAAGAATAATGACAAGTAAGAAAGATGTTAGTTTAAAAAAAAAGAAGTAAGAAAGATGTTGATGTCAAGTTTGGACTGTGGTCAACTCTTTCAATCACACGTGGAAATTTGTAGCAATGGCTTGGAAGATCGAGTTAGGTCCCACTATCAGCGCCTATAAAGTGAAACCCTTTTATATGGTCCCTGCCACCTCGATTTGTTTAGAAGCGAGGAAATTTATTCTCTCTTTGGTGCGTACACATATATGTGACCCCCTTTTTTTGTTTTTTTTTTTTTTTCGGTTTCTCTTTCTCATTCTCGTTTCTTCTCCTTCTTTCTTTCTTACTCATTAGCTGTATATATTATCATTTATAACTTCTGAAATTTCAAGGATTAGCTATTTAAAGAATTGTTCGAATTACAATAAATATTACTAATACTTACATATGATAGAAAAATTATTTATAAATTAGTGAGATTTACAATGTATTATTTAGACTTATGGGTTAATTCACAGTTGTTCACATGATGAACTAAGTATCTAAAACCTTGAAATTGTTTCTAGAGAAGCGTTTGACTTGCTTTTTCCTCCACTGAGACAACTATCTTGGTGAGCACATATATGTGACCTATAAATTATAATTATAATTATATGTTTTTATAAATGTTGATATTGAATGGGCGAAGAGTATCAAACAAGTTAATTTTTTTTCTCAGTATTAAAATCTTGAACTTATTTGAACTATAAAAGAATATCAATAATCATAATTTATAGGTTATATGGCAATATATAATAGTAAGAAATGGATTATATATTGTCGACGTTGGATTTTAGTCGACGAGTAATCAATACCCAATACCTACAATCAATATGAGAAAACACAAATACCAAGAAAAGATACAGACAAATACCGAGAATCAAACGAGAAACACGGATCTTTTACGTGGTTCGGCAATAATTGGCCTACGTCCACGACTGTCTGTCTCTTAAATTCTGCAGAGTGACAGTGTATTATTGATTATTCTCTGATGATGTTACAATAATCTTAATCTCTATTTATAGGGAAAGAGGTGTTACAATTCTGGTTGTAGCAAATCAGGAAAAGAATCCTGAATTACTTACATTCCCAAATAATTAGGAAAAATAAGGAAAATAATTATAAATTAATTTTACTTCCTAATATGTTTGAATAATATCAGGAAACTGCTTCCATAAAATCAGGGATGATGTTGATTCGGTTTGAATTTGAATAGACTTCCGTATCTGATGAGGAAATCATGGTTTGATTGGGTAACTACCATATTCGAAGAGAGAATCATGGTTGAAATAGACAACTGCCTGTTTTGGAAGATACTGTACTAATTACGCGTCTGAGCGAGCTGATTATTATGGCGGTCTGTGAGCTTGAGCTTGCATAGCGAGCTACGTATGAGGCGAGCTACGGTCTGACTGTGTTCACAGGTTTGTCGATGTTAGCTGAGGGATTTACCTAAGCGAGCTGAAAGTTTGCTGGCCTTAGAATCGATACTAGGCCTCGCCTGATGGGCTTTGACTGGGTTGACTTTTATCGGACCTTCTTATTGGGCCTAAATTGAGCTTTTATCAGCCCATTTAATGAGTCCGAAAAATACATATAATATTAGCCCCCCAGCTCTCAGTTCGCTTCTACGAGCTGGGAGTTTGAGCTTGCTGGTAAAAACTGGCTTCCTTGGCACGCTACCCTTCATAACTGCTTCTGTGCACTTTCAAATTCCACCTTTTCAGTTGCGACACGTGGCGATCATGCAGGTGGTAACTGAAGCGACGTCTGCACGTCCTTTACACGCGTATTTAATGCGCACGTCTTTCAACTGACGGCTGCATGATTTCCAAAGCCGTGCTTCACGCTGCACCGTCAGATTTATGACGGTTACACTTTTCAAAGATCTGACGGTTGGGGTTCACGCTCGCTTGTCTATATAAATCGATGGACCCTTTTCATTTTCTTCTTTCATCTGTCATTTTCTTTTAAAGCAATCAAGTATTCAAGCTTTCAAGCGACCATGACCTATTGTCTTTTCACGAAATCAACATCCTTACTCGCCGTTTTTCAATCTCATTAACGATTCAAGGTAAGACATCTTTTTCTTCAAACTTTCTGTTTTAGGTTTATTTTGTTTCACCACCATTGTTATACCTGTAATGACGTTTTGTTATACCTTCATTATTCTGAGCCTTCTGTTTATTGAACATGACGTTTCTTCTTCTGGTTCAATTTGGTTTTTTAACTTGTTCAGATGTCTTCAAGCGGAGCTCGCAAGGGAATTGTTCCAAGCAGTGAAGCTCGTGAGCATGATGAAGCCCGAGCACATGCTATACAGGGAAGAGCAGCTCGGGATACATTCGCTCGTCATCCTTCATCGCTAAAGCGTCCTGATGTGGAAGGACTTGTCGCTCAATTCCACATCCCTTTTAGTTGTCGTGCACTGTTACCTGATTCAAAGAATCATGCATGTTATCCACCCAGGGGATTCACCGCCGTTAGCGTTCAACATTTCGAGCAGGGGCTACGGTTCCCCATTCCACCGTACTTGATCGCATTTCTCAACAAGGTCAAGCTCGCGCCATTCCAGTTGACTTCAAACTCTTATGCGCAGCTGACCTCGCTGGCCGTGGCTTTCCTCAGAAACGGCCTTCGTCCCCCTACACCAAAAATTATACAGCAGTTCTACTCCTTCAAGGCTCTGAGTGTAGCAGAAGGAGAGAAGCCGGATGGCATTTACTACCTCATAGCCGGTCCGTCACAATACAAAGATCTCTTGCCCAAAGGAGAAGCGAAGGGCAAATCCAACGTCGGGCCGTATAAGACGAGCTGGTTTTACGTCTCATGCCCCTCTCTCGCAGATCTCCGAAATTTCAGCTTCGTCCTGAAACTAGGTATACATAACGGAAAAAATAACAAGCTGAGTTTATTTTGTATCTTTATTATTATTTAATCATTTGTTGTGCAGCGCTGAAAATGGACGAGTCTTCTCTCAACAGCGAGGAGGAACGAGCTCTTGACAAGCTCGCAATCTCAGAGGACGCAGACATCAGCAGCAAATTCGACGATGTTATCCTTAGAGCTTACGACCTTGCTCCTCCTAAGGAATCCCCTCTTTTGCGATCTGAGGAGGACATAGGCAAGATCGACGATAAACCTAGACTTCCTTCTGTTTTTGAAGTTCCAGTTCAGGTGGGAGGACACGTCTGCTTCCCGACCTCTGCCACCAGTCTCTTCACTATCAGCGGGTGCAACTCGTTCACCTTCCCCAGCTCGGAAGGCTTCTACCCAAGGTGCTTCTGCTCGCACCTCATTTAAGGTGAAATCGTCTGCAGCTCGCACCCCATCAAAGGGTGCTTCTCCAAAAACTACTTCTCCAGCTCCTGCCCCAGCTCGGACAGGATCAGATCCAGCCCATACAGCCCCTACTGTACAAGTTGATTCATCCTCTTCTCCACATCACACATCTACCTCAGGGGCTTCACTGCCATTTCCAGCTCGCGCTCCAGCCCCGTTCCTTCCTCTGGGTGAATTCCAGCCAACAGGAAGAAACTTGTTCTTTTAAAATCTCCTCCTTCTGAGCGACTTGCTACATCTCCAGCCTCCTCGACTCTTTCAGCGAAACGGCCTGCTGAGGCCTCAGCCACTCCAGCGGCCCCTTTAAAACGCTCCAAGCCATCTGTCGAGGACCAGGCTCCTATGGTCGCTGCTTCCAGCGAAGTGCCTGCTGCTGCTGAGAAACAGGCCGCTGGTCCTTCAAGCGCTGCTCCCAACGAAGTGCCTCTTGCTGCTGGTTCCTCAGGTTTTCAACCGACTCCAACTTCCAGCTCGCTGCCTGGAAAAGGTAACGCTCCTCCTAAGGTTGCTTCGCAGGAAACCCAAGCTGGCCCCAGCAAAAGAGCAACTAAACGCATCGTTCACTTGCGGCCTACCGCTACTTGGGATGGCGAACGCGATATTCCAGAAGCTGAGAGGACCCCCTCGCCAACGAGACCAACTGTTGAGATTGGGTTTGGGGGAAGATATTTGACCTCCTTCCTTGACAACTGGGATACGATCATGCTCACCCACACAAATGTCTTGGAAAATAAGTATCTTAGGGGCGAGGATCTGGACAAATTCATAGCTCGCCATTCCATGCTAGTAATTTATTTTCCTTTATCTGCCGACCTTTTTACTTTATTAAATGCTAACTTATAACATTTTCAGGGTACTCTCGGCGCGATGAAGCGGAGAAGGCAAACAAGGGCTGTAAACGATGCAATAAGGAAACTGGAAGATGAGCTGGGTGAAGCCAAAGATGAAGTTGCGCGCTTGGCTGAAGGCAGAGTGCAGGGTCAGGAAGCACAGATCGCTGAGGCAAATGCTGCGAGACAGACCTTTGAAGAAGCTCTAAAGAACATGGAAAATGAGCATGTCATGTTAAAAGATGAGCTTCTCAAGACAAAGGAAGAACTAAAGCGATCCGATCAACGGGCTGAGCTGGCTGAACAGCGGGCTTCAACTGCAGAAGAGAAAGTTGAAGTACTTCATCGCCAAGTTGATGCTGCTTTGGCGCGAGCTGAAAATGCTGAGAAACAGGCCGAGGAGGCTAAAAAACGAGCTGATGAAATGGGAGCTGCAGCTAAAAGCGCTGAGGAGGCTGCAACCAAACGAGCTGAGGAGGTTGGAACCGCAGCAAAACGTGCCAAAGAGGCTGAGCATCGAGCTGAGGTGCTTAGGCGCTTAGGCAACAGGTTGGGGAGGCTATTCAGCGGGCTGAGGCTGCGGAGCAACAAGTTGAAGACATGAAAAAGGAAGTTGAGGTCGTCAACTGTCTCGCTGATAATGCTTTTGAAGAGCTAACGGTCTTCAGAGAGCAAGCTGCTCAAGAATTGGAAGTGCAGGTTGCGGATGCAAGGGACGAGGCTGAGGAAAGAACAGGTCGTGATTTTCTCTTCACGTTGTGGATGTCCCACCCGAAAATGGATTTTTCTATCTTTGGGGACATAGGACTTGAAACCGTTGAGGATTTTAAATCACGAGCTACCTCGTCTTCAGCTGGTCCAATTCCTTCAGTAGATGAGGTTCATGGTACGACCTCCCAAGCTGAGCCCATCATTGACTTCGATCCCCCTGGCGTATCTCCTTCACATGAAGAACCTTCAACAGACCCAGACCCAGACCCTTCAGCTCAAGATTGAAAACTTGCTTTCTTTTCTTTTTACTTGTATTTTTTCTGCTTTTAACTTGTAAACAGCTCTCATACTTAATGAAATTTCTTTTATTATTTCTTCTGTGTTTGAATGCATTTAAGCTATTGTGTATAACTTATTTCATGATCTTCATCTTTAGAGTTACCAAATTTCTTGTGAGCTGATAGTCAATAAGCTCAAAATCTTATAATAATTAAAGCAATTACTTAATCTAACAATTAATAAAATTTTGTAAGTACAAGTAATTGGACTGTTAAAATGTTGACGAGCTATACAGAGGCACTTAGCCATCTGCTTTTTAGGCTCATTATTAACGAGCTATGCAAGGACACTTAGTCACTTGCTTTTGAAGCTCTTTCATTTTTGTAGCGAGCTATGCAGGGGTCGTCACCTCGCCTGCTTTTTAGGCTCATTGTCGAGCTATGCAAGGACACTTAGTCACTTGTTTTTTTGGCTCTCGTATTTGTAGCGAGCTATGCAGGGGTCGTCACCTCGCCTGCTTTTTAGACTCATTGGCGAGCTATTTAGCTCTTTATTTTTATAGCGAGCTATGCAGGGGTCGTCACCTCGCCTGCTTTTTAGGCTCATTGTCGAGCTATGCAAGGACACTTAGTCACTTGCTTTTTTGGCTCTCGTATTTGTAGCGAGCTATGCAGGGGTCGTTACCTCGCCTGCTTTTTAGGCTCATTGTCGAGCTATCCAAGGACACTTAGTCACTTGCTTTTTTGGCTCTTGTATTTGTAGCGAGCTATGCAGGGGTCGTCACCTCGCCTGCTTTTTAGGCTTATTGTCGAGCTATGCAAGGACACTTAGTCACTTGCTTTTTTGGCTCTCGTATTTGTAGCGAGCTATGCAGGGATCGTCACCTCGCCTGCTTTTTAGGCTCATTGTCGAGCTATTTAGGTCGGAGCTCGTTTGCTTTAGTGAAATGAATTGAGTCATAAGTTGGGGAAATGGAGCTTTCATTAACTAGAGTGATTTTGAATTAAATATCACAAAGAGGTTATTGATAATAAGGACGCAGATGTTCGGCGTTCCATGCTCGAGAGACTTCAACTCCATTTTCATTATTAGCTAAATGATAAGCCCCATTCCCCAAGCTTGCTGTGACAACATATGGTCCTTCCCAGTTCGGTCTTAAGGATCCATCACTTGGCTTGCGGGCTCCAGGCAGAATGAGACGCAATACTAAGTCTCCCACATTGAATCTGCGAATCCGAGCATACTTGTTGTAGTACCTCACTATTCTCTGCTGATAGACAGCTACCCTTAACCTGACCGTTTCCCTGTGCTCTTCAAGCAGGTCCAGGTTTGTTGCAAGTAGCTGATCGTTGTCATTTGGATTGAAGGTTGCTCTTCTTTGCGAGGTAACTTCAAACTCAACTGGAATCATAGCCTCGGATCCATACACCATTGAGAACGGGGTCTCGCCAGTGGAGCTGCGAGCTGTGGTTCTGTAAGACCACAATACTTTTTGAAGCTCATCTACCCATGCTCCTTTCTTTGCTTCCAGTTTCATCTTCAGGGTCTGCTTGATGATCTTGTTCACTGTTTCAACTTAGCCATTGGCTTGTGGATGATCCATTGCTGAGAAGCTTTTAACGATCTTGAGGTCGTTGCAGAACCTGAGAAACTGGTCACTAACGAACTGGGTCCCATTATCTGTCACGATCTGTTGTGGAACCCCAAATCTGCAAATGATATTGCTCCACACAAATTTCTCAATCTTTGTTGTGGAGATTTCAGCTAACTCTTTTGCCTCTGCCCACTTGGTGAAGTAATCCACCGCGACCACTGTATGCTTGCATCTTTCACGAGCTATTGGTAGGGGTCCGATCAGGTCCATCCCCCACATCGCAAAGGGTCACGGGCTCACCATCTGCTGGAGGTAAGCTGGTGGAGCTCGCGGAACATGGGCAAATCTTTGACACTTGTCGCATTTCTTCACTAAGTTAATGGCGTCCTGCCTCATGATGGGCCAGTAGAAGCCTTGATGAAGTGCCTTCTGAGCTAGAGACAGCCCCTCAGCGTGATTCCCGCAGTGGCCTTCATGTATTTGCCTTAGTACTGTTTCACATTCAGGGCCATCAATGCATCTTAGCAGTGGAGCTGCGAACCCCTTCTTGTACAGTGCATCATCATAGATGCAATATCTGGCTGCTCTAGCTCGCAGACGTCGGGCTTCCAACTTGTCACTCGGCAACTTTTCATCTTGCAAATAATTGAGAATCGAGCTCATCCAGGAGTTAGGCTGTATGGTTATGGCCATCGTCACATTCTTTTCCTCCGTACTTGGAGCTGGTAGAAACTCAACTGGGATCGCCCCAAGGAAATCTGCATCTCGAGTAGTCGCGAGGCGAGCTAGTGCATCAGCATGTGAGTTCTGAGCTCGCGGGATCTGTTTCATTTCGTACTTCTGAAATGCACCTAGCAGCTCATGAACTTTCTGGAGGTAGATGGTCATTTTTGGTCCCCTGGCTTGATATTCCCCCAATACGTGGCCGACAACGAGCTGCGAATCACTGAAGACTTTCAAACGCTCAGTTCGCATCTCCTTAGCCAAACGCAGTCCCGCGAGCAGAGCTTCATACTCAGCCTCATTGTTTGTTGCCTGAAAGCCAAACCTTAGAGCACAAAGGATCTTGTGGCCTTTAGGACTGATCAGTAGAATTCCAGCTCCAGCTCTCTGCTCGCTGGATGATCCATCAACATAAAGCTCCCATGTTGGATCTTCAGAAGACTCAGCTTCATCATCCACAGGTCCTGTAAACTCCGCAATGAAGTCTGCAAGAGCTTGAGCTTTGATAGCCGTCCTTAGCTTGAACTGAATATCGAACTGTGCGAGCTCCACTGCCCATTTCAACAAACGGCCTGAAGTGTCAGCTTTCTGCAAGACTTGTTTCAACGGATATTGGGTGAGGACTTCAATTGTATGAGCTTGGAAATAAGGTCGCAACTTCCTTGATGCAATCACCAGGCAGTAAGCTAGCTTTTCCATCTGCGAGTACTTGGTTTCAGCATCCTGTAACCGTTTGCTTACATAATACACCGGAAGCTGTGTCTTTTCTTCTTCCCTCACTAATGCAGCACTCAGAGCTTGCTTCGACACTCTCAAGTATAAGATCAGCTTTTCATCTTCTTTGGGCTTGGAAAGAAGTGGAGCTCGCCCCATATATTCCTTCAACTGTTGGAAGGCTACTTCACACTGTTCAGTCCACTCGAAGCTCTTTGCTTTCTTCAGAATGTCAAAGAAAGGGACACACTTGTCTGTAGCTTTTGAAATGAACCTGCTCAATGCTGCGACCTGGCCATTGAGGCTCTGCACGTCTTTCACCCTGGTTGGCGATCTCATGTCGATCAATGCTTTGATCTTCTCAGGGTTTGCTTCAATTCCTCTACTGTTGACCATGAAACCTAGAAACTTTCCAGAAGCTACTCCAAATGCACACTTGAGCGGATTCAATTTCATCTGGTAGCTCCTCAGAATCTGAAACATCTCTCCCAGGTCGTGAACATGGTCACCTATCTGCTTGGATTTTACTAGCATGTCATCGACATAGACCTCCATGGTCTTTCCGATCTGCTCCTCGAACATCATGTTCACCAAGCGTTGGTAGGTTGCTCCAGCATTTTTTAACCCGAAGGGCATCACCTTGTAGCAATATAACCCCCGATCAGTCATGAATGAGGTGTGCTCTTCGTCTTCGGGTTTCATTGGGATCTGGTTATATCCCGAATATGCGTCCATGAAGCTCAGGAGCTCGTGGCCAACAGTAGTGTCCACGAGCTGGTCTATCCTTGGCAGGGAAAAACTGTCCTTTGGGCACGCTTTGTTCAGGTCAGTGAAGTCGATGCAAGTTCTTCACTTTCCATTCTTTTTCTTCACTAGCACAGGGTTGGCGACCTAGGTCGGGTAGTAAGCTTCTCTGATAAACTTGTTAACCAGCAGCTTGTCTCTACCTCTCTTTAGTGCTAAGTAACGTTCCCCTGTCATTGCCCTTCTCTTTTGGCGGACTGGCTTGAAGTGAGGATCAATATTAAGCCTGTGAGACATCACTTTTGGATCTATTCCCACCATGTCCTCGTGATTCCATGCAAACACATCCAAGTTCGCCTTTAGGAAGTCAGCGAGCTGGGTTTTTAGTTCTGGAGCTAATCCTCTTCCCAGCTTCAAACATCGCTCTGGATCAACCTCGCTGACTTGTACATCTTCTAATTCCTCAACTGGCCCTGTAGCTCGGTCTGCATCTACCTCGCGAGGGTCCAGGTCAAGACTGACTCCTTTCTCAGTCATAGCTCGTGGCTCGCCCCCTGAGACCACGTTCACCTTCTTTCCTCTTACACCCATTTTGACAGCATCTTCATAGCAGCGTCGAGCTAGGTGCTGCTCTCCTCGAATACATCCGATGCCATTAGGAGTTGGGAACTTAACTGTGAGAGTTCTGGTCGAAGTAACCACGTCCAACTCATTCATGGCAGGTCTCCCGAGGACCACATTATATGCTGATGGACAGTCAATGATCAAGAAGTCTGTCAGGGTTGTTGCCTGACGACCTGCCTCCCCAAGAGTCAATGGTAGCTTAATCTGGCCCACTGGTACTACAACATCTCCAATGAATCCAAATAAAGGCTCCGGGGACGGTCTCATCTGTTCTGCTCGCAGCCCCATCTGATCAAAACAACTCCGATACATCACGTTGAGCTTCCAGTATCAATCATGATGCGCCTAACTTCCACATTGATGATTTTAGCTCGTACGACCAGCGCATCGTTATGAGGCCAGATCACTCCTCTTGCATCTTCATTTGTAAATACAATCTCGTCCGAGGTCGGTTTTGCCCTTTTTGCAGGTCCTTCTGACCCATTGAGCTGAAAAGAATGATTCGCTTCTCGAACATACCTCTCATGCGATCTGTTGGAGTCACCTGCGATATAGGGGCCACCATAAATGGTAAAAATGGTTCTTACCGCAGGTTCGTGATCTGGCTCGGAAGCTCGTTGGGGCTGATGTTGATGTGTTGGTTGTTGATGGTGAGGTCGTTGTTGTGGAGATCGCGAGTTTGCGGGTCTTGCTACATAGTCTCTCAGGCGATCTCGCCTGATCAATTTCTCAATGGCATTCTTCAACGCCCAGCAATCTGAAGTACTGTGCCCGACCTCATTATGATAGGCACAGAACTTGTTTTGATCCCTTTGATGAACGAGAGCCCTTATAGGATTGGGCCTCCCAAAATCCTCCTTATTTCTCTCTGCAGCGTAAATCCTGTCTGGTGATGCCGTCAGGACGCTGTATCCTTCATGGCGACCTTGATACTGAGGTCGCTCATACCTTGGCTCTCTTCTCGTTCTCTTGGCGATCTGGTTACTCGAGCCACTATTTCTTCATTCTTCGTTCCTGCCATTGTTTCTCCTCTTTGGCTGGCTTGGAACTGCTCGCTTTATTCTTCTGATTCTGTTTTTTCGGGTCGAAGGTCTCTTCCCACCTAATCTCCTTCGCAGCTCGCTCATAGAATCCTCCCAGATCCTTCACTAGGGACTTGTAAATGCTTTCGTATAACTTTCCATCCTTGCGCAGCCCAGCTGAGATCACTGTCAGTATACTCTCATCCGACGGATGCTCAACATTAGCGACCTCGCGTCTAAACCTGGTGATGTATTCCTTCAACGACTCACCCTGACGCTGAAAGATGGTGGCTAGGTGGCAGGATGGAGCGAGCTGTCTTCTTAGTGCCCTGTACTGACCAACGAACTTTTGTTGGCATTGCTCCCAACTTTCTATGCTGCGAGCTGGGAGATTCTTGAACCACGTCCTCGAAATATCCCCCAATGTAGCTAGGAATACTCGGCATTTCACCATCGGACTTCCTGTCTGCAGGTCCATCTGAACGTTGAAGGTGTCGAGATGGTCATAGGGGTCACTGTCCCCATTATACTGCTGGATGTTTGGCATCTTGAACCTTGGGGGGAGAGGCTGTGTCTCAATCTCCCTCATGAAGGGAGTCCTTCCCCCATAATACCCACGCTGCTCCGGAGCTCCAGGTCGTGCCTCCAACTGCTGGACCCTTTGGAGGAGCTCCTCTACTTGGGGATCTCGGAGCTCGTATCTCCTCCTGTGATCATGACTAGGGGCAGAGTGCTCTGGGTCATACCTTTCGTCTTCTTCGAACAGACCCTCAGGTTGAAGGGATCTTCCCTGCTTATGCTCATCATTAAATCGCCGAGCTGCAACTCTGGCTCTATCGTGTCCAACTTATGCTTGCAGATTTCCACCTTGGCTCAGCCTTACCACCAGGCTATCTGGGCGCGCGACCTCCCTTTCTTCCCGAACAGGGTGTCTTCCAGCCCTAGAGCGCGCATTGGAGGAGCGAGCTGAGCCTGTAGGTCCCGAGACTTCCCTTGCCAGCCTGTCAGGTATTTGCATCGCTTCACGCTGTTGGGGAACATGCCTTGGTACCTGGATCTCAACCCTGGGCATGTTTTGTACCTGAGTTTGTACCAACATATTAACGGCGTCTGTGAGTTGTCTGACCGTATCCTCCAACACTTCTTGCCTCTGAATCAGCACATTCTGCCCTTCGGCTAATGGGGCAATTGGAACTGTCTGACGGGGAGGCAAAGGAGGGATACCTGTCACGGCGCCCAGTGCCTGTCCATGGGACGTTCCTGCAACATGCATGGATGCGTCCTGCGTGGGCTGGACGTTCTGTTGGGACTGGTTCATGTGACTTTCCGCTTGGTCATCATCTCCAAGGAACCTATTTGATCTGGTCTTTGCCATATCGGAAATCGATGAGTTGAGATGAAAAATATTGCAGTTTGGGCCCTCCTTCTAGCGCCAAAATGTCGACGTTGGATTTCAGTCTACGAGTAATCAATACCCAATACCTGCAATCAATGTGAAAAAGCACAAATACCAAGAAAAGATATAGACAAATACCGAGAATCAAACGAGGAACACGGATCTTTTACGTGGTTCGGCAATAATTGGCCTACGTCCATGACTGTCTGTCTCTTAAATTCTACAGAGTGACAGTGTATTATTGATTATTCTCTGATGATGTTACAATGATCTTAATCCCTATTTATAGGGAAAGAGGTGTTACAATTCTAGTTGTAGCAAATCAGGAAAAGAATCCTGGATTAATTACATTCCCAAATAATAAGGAAAAATAAGGAAAAAAATTATAAATTAATTTTACTTCCTAATATGTTTGAATAATATCAGGAAACTGCTTCCATAAAATCAAGGATGATGTTGATTCGGTTTGAATTTGAATAGACTTCCGTATCTGATGAGGAAATCATGGTTTGATTGGGTAACTACCATATTCGGAGAGAGAATCATGGTTGAAATAGGCAACTGCCTGTTCTGGAAGATACTGTACTAATTACGCGTCTGAGCGAGTTGATTATTATGGTGGTCTGTGAGCTTGAGCTCGCATAGCGAGCTACGTATGAGGAGAGCTGCGATCTGACTGTGTTCACAGGTCTGTCGATGTTAGCTGAGGGATTTACCTGAATGAGCTGAAGAGTTTGCTGGCCTTAGAATCGATACTGGGCCTCGCCTGATGGGTTTTGACTGGGTTGACTTTTATCGGACCTTCTTATTGGGCCTAAATTGGGCTTTTATCAACCCATTTAATGAGTCAGAAAAATACATATAACATATATATTGTTTAAATTACCGTTCATTTCTAATTTTAAATTTATTGTAATTTTAAAAAATGAAAAACATATATTTAGATTAAAAAACCCTCTATTTTTAGCACAAATAATAGTTAATACACGTCTTGTTTCCAATTCACATAATTATATCCAAATATATGAGATTAGAATTCACCTGAGTCGTGTCATAATTTGTGTGAAAAAACAATGAGTTTATAGATTCTATTTCCGAGGAGATTTTCTTATATCTAAATAATTCGTTTAGTGCGTATTAAATACTTTTATTATGTATTTATTATTTTTTTCATTTATGATGTAGTTAGTGTTCTTCCTAATTATAGACTAACCTAAATAAATTGGTAAGTTATGGAACATAAAACTATAGAATGATTCAAAGAACAAAATAATTATTTAAAAAAAAAACGAATCAACAATAATATTGTAATCTTTTATTTAATAACAATATTTTTTTTTATATAAAACAAATACATTAATCCTTGAATACATTAATAAAAATTGATATAATTTGTAATGGAAGTCGCAATGGTAATAATGATTCGATAAGTCAATACTAATAATTTTTCACACTAAAATGATAAATTTTCAAATCTAAAGATCTAATTTCTTCCCATTAGCTCGCAAAAGTCACCTATCAGGCACAACATAAAAAATATTGACTTCTAAACATCAAACTGCCACGTGTGTGCAACATCAAATATCTTCTAAAAAATAAGATCACTATATTTTGAAATAAAGGCCAAAAAAAAAGGAACAAATTAAAGCATATTTTCCACAAGGAGATAATATAAAAATAAATATATAAATAAGAACCGTTAACTTTTCCAAAAAGAGTTTTAAGATAAGATCACAGATATTTTGAATTAAGAGCCATGGAAAAAGGGCAAAAAGAAAAAGACGAATCACATGTTTTTCACAGGGATAAAGCTAATAAATTAACTTTTGTTAACCAATCTTCGATATCTGTGACACTCTCCCAAATTCACAACAACCAAAACAAATCCATTTGTCACGGGTTATGTTTTTATAGAAAGAAAATCCCCACATGGTGTGAGTAACAATAGTTTAAACGTGGTAGGGCATGTTTTCTTATAATTTTTTATTTTATTTATTAAGTCTCAAGAGTTGTTTATTTTTTTTACTTAAGATTTAATAATACTGAATTACATCTATTAAATTATTTTTATTTATTTTTTTAAATAATCAAATCATTTAAAATTATCAAAAAGACAAATAAAAAAAATTGGATACAGATTTTTAACTTTTCATTTAATTATAAATTACTTAATGATATTTAAAATTTTTATTTCAAATCTATCTTCCCAAAATAATATAATTTCAAATTTATCCTAATTTTATATTATTCAATTTTTTTTCCTTGATACTTACAAAAAATATATTTGAAAAGAAAAGCCCATATATATCTCATCCAAAATATCTTGAAATTAAACTAATATATTTTAATTTATAATTTAAATATTCATTTTTTAAAATTTTTAAATATATTAATATATTTAAATATATAAATATGATTAATACTATTGTATTTTTAATTATATTCTAATTATGAATAAAATATTATTAATGTGTATATAAAAAAAGATATTTTAGAATTTATTAAATTATTTATTTTAAGGTGTTTGTATTAAATTAATTAAAATTACATAATAATAATAAATAGTAAAAATGATATAAATATCAATTTACTAATTTTCAGATAATTTTAAATTTAAAAAATAAATAAGTTTACAACATATTCAGAAGTAAGAAAAAAAAAACAAATATGTTATTCCGACATTAAGTTTCAGTCACTATTCAATTTTCAATTTTTAGATAAAAAATAAATGATTCTTTATATTTTACACATACTCATAAATACATATAATATAATTTGAACCCACCATATATGTGGGAGGGGATGTACAGTGGACACCATACAATCAATAGCGATAAAACATAGTTACATAGAAGTTATCAAAGGGCCCAAAATATTAGTTTAAAAATATATTATTACCCCTTTCAACATATATATAATGTTTTATAAGGATTGCAATTTAAGTTTTGAGAGAGAAAGATATTATTTGAATCCAAAATCTAATTTAGATGGGTGTGACAAGTATAATATTGATGCTATTAGGTGCTCTATTCATATATTTTTATTTAGTAATAAGAACTTGTATTCTCAACGATTAAGTAATTGATTTGAATTATCAGTTAGTCATCTGCTCTAAATGTCTTTAGGTATTATAGAGCAACTAGGGATGCATATTGGATGAAATAAGAATGGTTTAGAATAAATTAGTATTGTAATATGTTTAGTGCTATTAAAATTACATTATTAATAAAGTATATTAAATAAATTTTTAAAAATAATAAATAATTAAAATATGAATCGTTAATAATATAAATAAATCAAAAAAGGAAAAAAAAAATACATGAGATGGGATTAATTAGTTCCACCGTTTTGGCTGGAACTAATTTATCCTATGCTAATGGGATAAAAGAGGAGGTGAGATAATATTTTGTCTAATCCCACCTCCTCAACAAGCATGGGTTGAATGAAAATTTTGTCCAATCCGATACAATGTAGGGTAGCAAACATGCTCTAAGAGTCTCCCATCTAATTGCGCAATTTGAATTTTCAAATCGCTCCATTTAAAAATAATTTGAATTTCATTTCTTATCTTAGGACAAAATTGAGATAGAATTGAAGATTAACATTCAAAGAATATCATATTATAAAACAAATACTTGAGGGGCCAAGTTTTTTTGGCTCCCTTATTGAATAGATATAGATGACTTAATTAGAAATTGACTGAAGGTTGAAAATGATAGCAATAATCAAACCAAAATTTCTATCTTTATTATATATTATATAAATTTTTAAGTGGAAAATGATGTATAATGCGTGTTGATTAGGTTAACGAACCTCGTACTACACAAAACCATTTTTGCCAAGTAACTTCATAAACAAATTGCTAGTAGCTCTTAACTTTTGACTACAACTATTAAATGTAAAGTGTAAGCTTTATCAAGGACGACTCAAGTTTTTCTTTAATTCTTTAATTTTATCTTTCTTCTGTTTTTGTTCTCACACTACGGACAAAAGTAGGAAAATTAGTACAACCTAATGGTAAACATATAAAAACAAATCATCGATATATAACTCAATGGTTAATAAATGGAGTCTCAACATTACAACTCAATATGATTTGGTAATCAAATATTTTTAATTAATTTGATAATATATTATTTTCGAATTGTTACATCGGAAGTCATATATATATGTCCATATATACATATTTTACTTTTTAAAAAAGAGCTTGAGTCCTATTAATACATGGATAAATTATACAAATATTTTGTTTAATATACATGGAACGTGTAAATCTGGTTAAAAGTTAATTTATTAATACTATGCATGGATGGCATATATTTATATTTTTTTCTACAATAGAACCATTTTGTCGGCTCGCTTTTTGAGAAAAAGAAGGAATTTATCAAAGTTTGGAGGCGAAAGAAGAGCATGTTCCCATTGGTCATGTCTTAGAGGTCATGCCTTCGCTCACCCCAGCAAATTATTTAGACAAAGAGAAGGATAGGCCACGTTATCAATTAAATTATATGTGTTTCAATTTGAATACACTTTTGGTTATAATAAAGCATTTAATTTTTCACTTTGTTTGGATTAAGGATAATTTTTTTAACAGCATATTCTTCTCTAGTAATCTTTTTTTTCTCCTCAATTAACTAATATTTAATGAATCCATTACTTACTTTTGATCTCATTCTATTACTTGCATTTAAATATTTGGATTTTTTTTTTTTTTTTAAATTTATAAGTTCACCTACAGTTTATTGTGCATTTATTTTTGTATTTTGTTACTCATTATATTTTAACGTTTTAGAAAACGAGAAATTAATAGAATACGCATTAAAATAAGTTCTTATCACGACAAGCAGAGAAAACAAAAAATTCAATAATAGTCGGCTGGTTAAATTAATGAAACATATATACATATATATATAAATTATTATTTGTGATAATTTTTTATTGGATGAGGCAGAGAATGTGTATCGGTCAATTGAAGAATATTTTGAAAAACAAAAGAAGGATAAAAATAAAAGAAAATGATGAAAGCAGAAAGGTGATTATCAAACTAAAATTGGGCAAAAACTTGCCCAACTTTGTCCTGTCGGCAATGCTAATACATGATTAAAATGGAATTTAATTGAAACCAAAACCATTGATTCCAGTAATAAAGATTAACCATAATCAATGCTAGTCAATGTGCAAATTATTATGATATTAAGAAACCTAGGGGAGAGGTTAGTGGAACCAATTGTCAGAAACAGGTTAGGTTCAATGTTTTCAGATCTCAAAAGACCAAAACATAAGTAAACAAAAAAAAAAAAAAAAGTACTAACTCGACCCTTTACATAATTCATTTTTTATGCCCTAAAACGTGGTACCTACCAATCCCACACAACCTACTATTTTTATCTATAATTATTACAATGAATTATATGTTTTTAATCCATGGATCATAGAATAGGATTTTTTTTTTTTTTTAAAAAAATTTTTTGGCTTAACTTTAATATCTATGATGGTGTTTGTCTTTTTATTTTAAGTTTAATAAGACCTTCTTTTAAATGATTGATTAATCAGATTTTATAATTAAGATATTAATTTTTGTTTGTTTGTTCATAAGTGACTGGACTATTACTATTCTAACATTTTTCTTATAAATATTAATTTCTATTATTTTTAAAATATATTATTATTTTCAAATATGTTAAATTTTTTTTTTAATATTTTATTTTAAAATATTTTACTTTACATACATAAAATAATATTTTAATTTTTTTTTTAAAAAAAAGCAAAATCTAAACTGGACGAAGGAGGAGTCTCTTCCTTCATCCACTATTATTGGTACAAAAGGAGATCGTTGGCTTTCCCTTCCACAGACAACAGAGGCCAACAACCCATGCCGGAGGTTTTAATTGTTGGTGTAAGAGGAGGCTGGCTTTCTCTTACATCAACAGTGACGAAGGACTCCTCAATCGTCAGTCAATGTTAGCAACCTTGATCGTTGGGAATGAAGGTAGTAGACAATCTCCTACCTTTAAACGGGACGAGGCTGACCTTCTCTTTTTATTCGAGAGGAGGATTGCCTTCTCCTCTACCAAACATAAGGAGGAACCCAATTGATTTCCTTCAGTCGTTTATTAGTGACCGGTGGTAGCGGTCATCTGTCTTAGGAAGACTAGATTTTAGGGCTAGGGTTAGGGTTTGGATTTGATTAAAATTGAAGATTTTTTTGGTTAGGGATATTTTAGTCGTAACATAATCCTAAGATGTTAATTTAGGAAAGTAATATTTATTTATTGATAAAGTGTTTTAGTTAAGATATAAGTAAGAAATTTTGATTTTTTAAATAAAATATAGTTTTACAAAAATTAAGATATAAGGAAAACATAAACAAATTAAAATCACTTAAATTAAGACTTCTAAGTTTCTTAAGGAAAAAAAAATGACAATCCCTTAGTATCCAACCTTGTTACTTATGCAGCCATAGTCAAGTTCAGTGACATAGCAATGTTTAATAAGACGATATTATAAACTTATGTTTGATAATCATACAAAGATAATATATTTGTTATAATGCATCTTCTATTTGCAAAGTATGATACTAATTTGAGTGAGGTACGTCATGTGTAATGGAATTTATCTTTTATATCGAATCTATATGATTATTGAACAATAAAGTTCAAAAAGAAGAAGAAGAAGAAAGCATAGAAGTTCTTTTTTAAATGAAAAATAAGAGTGAAAAAAGATAAAATTAGTAGCAGTGAAGGCCAATATTCCGTAAATAGTGATTTCTTTTGTAAATGAAAAAGAAACTAAGAGTGGATGCACAATGGGAATAAAGGTAGAATATTGTAGCTTTATGTGTTCAATGGGGTGAATTGGACCCCTCATGAATCCAATTTTGAGTAACCGAACAAAGATGTGACAGGATATCATTTTGTTTTTTGGTATGAAAACGAAAAAATGATTTTGAGATAAAATTCTCTTAAGCAACTACTTTCTAAAAGTAACATTCTATCTCCATCTTTTCGGCTTTTCAACAAAGAAAGAAATGTGAACCATATGGCAACTAATTAAGACTTACTTGTAACTTAAGCATATAAATATTCGGCTAGATGCATGAATTGTTCATATTCCATTCCTTTTAATAATAATAGTAATTATTATTATTATTACTATTAGAGTATTTTTTTTTTTTTTAATAACCACTCTTACAACTATTTCAAAAATTGTTATTAAAGAAATTGGTTAAGATAACTCTATCCGAACAAATAAGTTAGCAAAACTCATAATAATAATAATATTCTACCTAAATTCCCTACTAAATGTAGAAGAATGAAATTAATTTTGTTGTTTTTTTTTTTTTTTTGAGAAAAGAAATAAACTTTATCATCATAAAAATATTAGATTAACAAAGCAATGCTTGTGACAATTGTCTACGCGGTCACTCTCTTTGGTCTCATGCATACTTTTATTATATTGTAGTCTGAAAATAAAAAAGAATGAGTAATATGAGTGGAATAATAATTAGAACCTCCGTCGATTGATTCGGAAGAGGAGAAAGAACGAGAGGTTGGTAGATTTTGGGACATCAGAATTGATCGCTATTGAGGATCGCGACTTGCGAACCACGATTACGTGTCACAGTAAACAAGCAGAGGTGATTGCTGCTAAAGATTGTGAGATTCAACTGGCAAGAGTCGCGAGTGTGTGTGGTGATATCCCAACATAGAGCATCACGAGGGAGAGTTGTGAGGTGCGTCCATAAGCACGAGCAATGGTGATGTTGTGGCAAAACGTATCGTGACATTGGAAATATTGAGCATGATTCATTTGTCAAATGAATTTGAGCTGTCCATCTCAAAAATGGACAGTCAAGATCAAATTCGAACAAATTATAATATTAAAAAAATGTTGAAGATGAATTTGGATCTCCATTGCCGTTTTCAACCTCTCATTTTTCTTCCACCACCAAAACAATCATCATCAAATTATTAAAACCATCATTGCCATCATTGGTGAAGAAGTGGCTTTAAGAGTTATCGGAGGAGTAATAAAAGAGGATGTCAACAGAGGGGTTGTGGAGAATAGACAACTGACATTGGGTTTGGTGGTTAACAATCAAGGGTGAGTTGGGTTCGAACAAACCTGGATTTTCAAGGTTTGTCAAATCTAGTTATTCAGCTTAAATAGGTTTGTTCGAACCCAAATAAGGATTTTAAATCCAGATGAAGATCTTCATCTAGGTTCAAATATGATTTTTAATTTTTTTTCATTCTTTTAATTTTGTTGGTTTTTTTAAATGAACTTGATGCTGTAGATGAATATTTTTGTTGGTTTTTTATTCAAACTTGATGTTGATGAAGTTGAAGACGAAGATTTTTGTTGTTTTTTTATTCGAATATGATGTTGATGAAGTTGAAGTTATTTTCATTCTTCATCTGATGTTTTGATTCGAATATGATGTTGATGAAGTTGAAGATTTTTTTCATTCTTTGTCTGATGTTGGCTTTTGTTGGTTTTCTTTTGTTTATGTGATTTGGATTTCATTGAATTTGAAGATGAAGGGGTTATTGGCTGAAGATGAAGTTGGACAGAGAGGAAAGGTTAAAGATGGCAGTGGAGATATGGATCTCCACTGCGATCTTCATGATTTTTTGCTTTTCTTTTATATTTCTAATTTTTTCTTACATGATCTCTACCATATATCTTTTTAGATGGATGGTATAGATTTATTTTCAAAAAAATTGATGTCTTTTTAATTTTTAGTTTTTAACATGAATTCAACCTTTCATTTTCAAAATGTATAGTGGAGATTTTTAAGTTTTTAGATTTTTTATTTTTTAATTATTTTTCAGTCAATAGCGTCAAAAATGTAATTTCAGTAACCTAATAGTTATTTAGTCTTTCAACTCGCTCTTGACAGTTTAATATTTCAACTTACGATCAAATTACTACTTTCTACCTTTAGTATAAGGGAGGACGCTGGTTAAAAATGAAAAGTTGTTTCCGATTATAATAAGATAAATGTTAAAAAGACTTTTGCATAATTTGCTCCATGGAACTATTGATGTTCTACTTGTACATGTATTTATTGTAATTTATTAAAACATGATAAATTCCAACCATGACATAACATTATATTCTCATTCAAAGGATCATTCTCATAGACTAAAAATAACAAAAAGGAAAAAAAAAAAAAAAAGAGAAGAGAATAATAATATCCATATTCAATATTTAAGTGTAGCACGTAACTTCTTATAGATGTATATAATCAAGATGCTAGTAGGATTAATTTTTTCACAACTAATCAATTATCAAAGGCAACTATAATTTTTATATAACTAAGAATATTAAATCGTGCGATCAAAATTACATTTTATGGTGGAACGTGCAAATTGTGTGCCAATCTTCTTTGCCTTCTATCAAAAATGTGAAATTGATATTTCAAGTTCATTGAATCCCTTTCATTTTCAATAATTCTTAGAAATTACTGTACAAAAAGTGTGCTGCTTTTTCTTTCTAATTAGATGCTGTGTGTTATAGTGGCCTTAAGATAGAAAATAGAAGATGCAATTTGTTTACATTTTTGCTTCTTTTTATTTGTTTGCTTTTTTCCTTCTTTCTTTTTTCTTTTTTCTTTTTTCTTTTTTATCTGTAATAAGAAACCAATTAGAAGTAAAATATATACATAACTAGAACAATATCCAAGGAACATATCATCACAAATTTGTATAAATGCTTGTTAAAAAAATAATAAAATCTTGTTTGTTTATAGGTTGAAAATGATAAAACTTTTTTTTATGAAAAATCATATTTAAAAAAACTTAATTCATTATTCCAAATAATATCCAAGATTTTGACAACATATAACTAGTATCTTTTTTAATATCAAGAACATTTTTAATATAGTACCCCAAATCTATTTTAATTTTTTCAAAATTATAAAAATGTGTTTGATAAAGTATCTTAATAGCTCAACTTAAATATATTTTTATATTTGGTTGACATATTTTTAAAAACAACATTGTTCATTTCTTATAGTAATTGATTATATTGTAATTTTTATTTTAATCTCTATCAACCAATGTTTTAATTATACAAATAAACATAAATTGCATTTCTATAGTAAATAACAGATTAAATATATGCCATGAAATTATAGTGAGATAACTAACAGATTGGGAGAGATATAAAAATCTTTGAATAAGTGAAATTTTTTTGTTACAATGGCAACAATTAAAGTGTGATTTTAAGAAAAATATGAACAATAAATGAAAAAAATATATTATGACGTATATAAGATAATATTATTTAGAATACTGTCCAATGTGACTTGGTGGTAGAAGCCCCCCTCATTTAATCTAATAATGATCCAAGTTTGAGTGAGTATACTTGAAGTGGTATTATAATGATAGGAAAAAAGTTAGTTTAAAATTAAAGAAAATTTGCAACAAAATATTAATTATACACTTTTGAAAATATTAAAAAAAAATAAGATAAGTCTAGGGATGTAATTACAATTAAAATTAAGGCAAATTTTGAACTTCTGAATCTTCAAGGGGGCAGTGAACCCCTTATCCCTGTCCTTTACTATATGAGATGATTAATTTAGAAAGATTATTAGATTTAGATATATCAATAACTTTGAAAAGTTTTTATACTTAGGACTTGACATTCAGACTCAAGAAGTTGGTGTAGCTTTCTTCACCAAAGGTCTCATTCTACAGTTTTGTATAAATTAATAATTTTTCATTATTTTTAAAGATGTCGATGTATAATTTATTATTTTAAAAAGTAATTTATGTATGATATTAATCAATTATTTTAAATAAGTTTCATCTTACTTGAAAACATTTTTGAATAAAAAATCAAGTAACTAATTATAGAAAAAGAGGAAATTATTTCTTTTTCTTTAATGTGACTTTTTTTTTCTTTTTTTCTTTTTTTGATTTACTGAGACTAATTTAGAAAACAATTAGAACCATCCTAATTGAACACTGATTGTACAATTCAGATAAATGGCTCATATGTTATGAGAGCCTATCAACATTTGAATAGGAGATAATCTATATATATAGAAAAAATCTTACTATTTTATTTGGAGGTGGAGTGCACAATTTGTCAAAACTATGACTCATCATGCGAGCAGGTGCAATTTTCTATCACCCAACCGACCCCCTTGCGCGCTTTAATGTGACTTTTGAAGTCAGTGACTCTGTATAGAAAAAATATTACTTCAGATTAGTCTTAACTATGTTTTTGAATGTGGATGGAGACATGCAACCTTCATCAAACAAGACCAAATAACACAACAATTGCAGGGGTCATCTTGAAAACTTCGCCATCATTTTGTGGAATTGCCATATTTGTCTTTTAGTGAAATAGTTGTCTTAGCAGTAATACTCACCCCCTTGCTATGGCTCTTCTTGAGATCCTGGTATAAAGTTCAAGTCAAAGTATTTTGATTTAATTTGTGGAGAATTTTCTCCCGTGGTGTGGATTGTCCCTCTCATTTATGAGAGCTTTAATTTTTAACTATGTCTCTGTGTCTTAATCAAGAGGGTTTGCCTGAATGTATTTATAATATATTTGTAATATGTTAAAAAAAAATAAAAAGGAAAAAATCTTGCATAGTTGTCCTCATCTTGATATGTATAACTCATGACCTATTGAAGATATCCGCTTGCTGATTTGGATTTTGATACTGTTTACGATTAATCACTCCGACAAATTAGCCAAAGATGTTTACAAATCGCAAAAAGGTAGAACAACTTTTTTCACGCCTAATTATAATTATTGAGTTCTAAACCTGTGATTATCTTCATCCGATAGTACAATTCATTTGGACAAAACTTCTTATCGAACGTGAATGCTTTTGTCATTTTCCTTCAAGCAAAACAAACAATAAACACTAGCGGACTTTCAGAAGAACTTTTGTGAGGTTCACCTGTAATATAAATATATCATCCTGCAATACACTTTGATGGTACAGAACGATAGCTTAGTTTAATATTATTTTAAATTCAAATTGCTATATAAGTTTAATAGTATAAAATCTTCATTTAACTTATTAATGTTTCAAATTAAATTATTACAATAAAATTGATGATTTATTACTGAACCTTTCAAAAACAATAATTGAATGTCTCATTAAAAAGATAATTTAGTCGGGAAGTTCATTTAGTAGCAGAATATTTGTATGTCGTATTATTGTACGAACTTCTAATTTACGTAGCAATAAACCTGTTAACCGAATCTGCTTTGCACGTGAGGGTGCAGATTTTGTGTTCATCCCAATACAAATCAACTTTATCTTTTTCTTCTCGAGAGAGAACGTGTCTCGCACATGCACCAACAAAGTGTTGAAATTTTGTCACCAACCCATTTGAAATGAAAACGGGCTAATCAATCACTTGAACAGCGATGTGAATTGAAAGGGAAGGAAGTTAAAAAGATTCCCAATGAGATTAAAAGTGCAACACAAGCCTTATTAAAGCAGAAAACCTTAAGTTATCACTTCAGAAAAAAGTAAAATGTGATCACTTAAAAAGAAATGAATCATACTTGGAAATTCATGTGTCATAAAAATCATGAGGTTATTTCAGGTTAAATTACCAATATCCAATCACACGGGGCCAAAAATAATCTTCATGTGAAGAATATAAGTACTAATCTGAGCAGAATCAAGACAATGTTAAGTTGCAGATAGTTATGACCAATGAAACATAGCTTCAGATAAAACGTGATTTGTATTTGCTGTTAAGACAAAAGGTTACTCAAGTCAAAATAGTTGACATGCAAGCTTGGTTTTATTTGACTAAGAATAAAAAAATCAAGTTACAAGAATGATTTACTTTCAAAATGTAGTAACATGCAAGCAGCGCCTACAATATCTCTTGGACAGTGATATGTATGGAACAGAGATTTCAAACTCAATCTCCACTTTAAAATCAATGTAGAATAATCTAGACTAACCTGTGAGCGTACGTACTTGAAAGGTGAGATCCCACCTTGTGTGGAGGGCTTGACAAAATATTCCTATTCCTTTTCATGCACACTTGTGAGGAAGATATATCTCCAAATATGTTTCTTCTACCATCTCCATCACACCTTTGACTGTACATAGAATGGCTCCAAATTTTTATCAGAAAGGTTAGATCCCATTCTATGGTCACTTCACTAATGACGGCGCCAGTCATTTTGATTTGCTAGCTAGCTAGACCTGCCATCACCATCAAATCATTTCCATCAATCATTAGGATATATTGGAAGAAGCATGCTTCCTTTATGCAATAATTTAAAAGATAGGATACAATCTTTTCCTCCTAAAATGGAGAAAGGTGAGATTGAGTACAATCTTCTTGCAACTTGCTCAATGAATTTTTCCCAGTATAAGATGCTTATCATACTATGCAGATGAACAAAATATCTACAAGAAAAAATCAAGTTCTAACTAGAAAATATTCTCAGGATTTGACTTTTGAGTGGAGCCATATTTCTCACCACAAATAGAACAATCAAAATAAGAAGAATTGAAATTTTGTCCTAATCTCTACTTTCTTTTATGCGAACTTTCAAAATCTAGTTTTCTTACTGTGAGTTTCAATTTTTATTTTTATTTTTTCAAAGGTGAAAGATTTCAAATTTGACGGCATTGATTATGATAACACAGTTGACTAGCACAATTATTAATTTTTTATTTTTTGAACTCTGAAGACTAACTAGCACAGTTAATTATATGTAGAAAATAAAATAAAACTCAATTTACATTACCTTAAAACCAAACGATGAATAAATCAGTGCCATCAAGTGTTGGGCTCGCTAGCCAAGTAATTCCAGCCCAATTAGGGGCTGATTTCGGGGACCAATTTATGAAGCCGAAAGAATATAAGTGTTGGGCTTGTAGCCAAGTAATTCCAGCCCAATGGGGCACTGATTTGGGAGCCCCATTATGGCAAATGGGTAATTCTTTGATTTTTATAAACCTAAAGAATTAATGGTACTTAAACAAGCTCTTCGGCTTGTTTTGGAGGGTCTGCTACAGCCAAGAAAATAAGGGAGTCCATATAGTTTGAGAGAGTTTGTTGTGATTTCTCTTATTTGTATTGTTGGTATTCCTAGATTGTTTTCTTGAGAGTAATATTTTGTGTGCCTATTTTGGGTGATAATAGTGTAGATATTATCCGGAGTTTGACCCGTGAATATAGGTTCATGCCAAACCTACATGTAAATCTTTGTGTTGTTTTTTGGCAGCATTGCGATTTTGGACCATGTTTAATTTTTTTGTAGGGCCTTGGTTAGCCGATCGCTTGGTAGCCTTAGCAGTGTTGGGTTTACTAGTTTGCAAATTGGTTATTTGCGTATGATGTGTCTCCTCTACAACAAGTTTAACAGATTGAATTAAGAGATCTGGAAACGCAAGATGGAGGATATTCTCACAATTAGACGTGTCCCACATACTATTATTTTTTATGTTTACTATTGAAACTTTTTTAAATTAATTAATAACTATTTTGATATATTTTTTTGGTGGGGATGGGTTCAACTAAGTTAGTTATGAACTAGAGTGGACAACGGGATGGATTAAACTACATTGGGGGTGTTCCGTTTGTTTCAATGGTATAAAAGAACATAAACTTCACACAATTAGAGCACCTAATTTACGCATGGACAGAGATTGAAGGAACATGGTTCTGCTTAGTGATTCATGCATTGGATCAACTTTCAGATAAAGATACACCATTTAAGTACGACATCAAGAATGATCAAGATGCCCTTTATCTGAAGGTCGATTCCGATCAAGATTAGAAATACTTTGACAAAAATGTTGCAATTATTTTGCTTTTACTCTAAAATGATGTTGTGTTCGGAAGTATGTTGCCCACTAATAATGATATCTGGCATGTTGTGTTTGAATGTATGGAGTTTTGTGGAGTGATATTTGAAACGTTATTGTTAATTATAGGTGAAATGAAGGTTTTTTTTTTTTTTTAATTATTATTATTTGTATATATGAATTGATTTTGTCGTAGTCCGGAGTTTTGAATTGCTATTTGAACTGATATTTAAACTGTTATTCATTATTAATTTTTCAAACTATGAGATGTCACGTCTCATAGTCTCCATTAGACATCACGTCTCATGAATAGTATTGAGGAGACGTGGTTTCCATGATATTCAATCATATTCCCATTATAACTTGAAAGTTTAATTGATGTCATGTTATTCATTAATAGTACATTAATTATAGTTAAATAGAGTTGTTTAGGTCACAAATGAGCTAGTACAAAGAAAAGCAGAAAACCTATAAGTGCCAATAGGGACACCAACATAAAGAGGAACAACTATACAAAAAGCCAGGAAATGACGCAAAAAGCCTCAACAATTGGCTCATAGAACCCTGTGGATATGCCCTTGGTCGAAGCTGTTTTAGGATTGCCCTTGGATCTAAGGTCGTGTCATGAAGTGGGATGGGAGGAGTCAGAATGGCTGGAGTTACTCTTTGAGCTACTAGAGCTAATCACAGAACACCTCCAATGTAGTTTAATCTATCCCACTATTCGTTCGTTGTAGTATAAAACAAACTTAGTTGAACACATTCCAACAAAAAGTGTCAAAATAGTAACTAATTAATTTAAAAATGTTTCAACGTGAAATATAAAAAATAATATGCAAGTTATGTATTTTAAGTAGTTGAAATACAGTGTGAAAAAAACTTAAAAAATAAATTAGCCAACTTTATCACTCCTCATGGAAACCTTTTCATGAGATGTAGGATACGTCACATGGAAACAATTAAATATGGATCACGTCTCATTGGGGTATGTCTCATCAAAAGGCTTCCATAAGATTCCATGAGACGTGGCGTGGAAACTTTTCCAAAAGATTTGGGGCACGTCTTATCGAAACCTCTCCATGAGACGTGAGGCACGTCTTATAGACAATTTTTTTCCCACATCTCATAGAAAGGTTTCCATAAGATATGCCCTGCGTCTTTTGAAAAGGTTTCAATGAGACGTAATGAGATGTGGGAAAAAAATTGTCTATAAGACGTGCCCCACGTCTCATGGAAAGGTTTCGATAAGACGTGCCCCAAATCTTTTGGAAAGGTTTCCACGCCACGCCTCATGGAATCTTATGAAAGCCTTTCGATGAGACGTACCCAATGAGACATGTGGTACATCTCATTTTATGAGACATGCCCCACATCTCATTACGTCTCATTGAAACCTTTTCAAAACACGCAGGGCATATCTTATGGAAACCTTTCTATGAGATGTGGGAAAAAATTGTTTATAAGATGTGCCCCACGTCTTATGGAGAGGTTTCGATAAGACGAGCCCCAAATCTTTTGGAAAGGTTTCCACGCCACACTTTATGGGATCTTATGGAAACCTTTCAATGAGACGTACCCCGATGAGACATGGGGTACATCTCATGAAAACTTTTAGTCATGTTTTATGGAAGTCCTGTATCATCATGGTAGTCGAGTCTCATAGTTTTCATGAGATGTCGTGTCTTATGATAGTCATGTTTTATGGAAGTCCTGTATCATCATGGTAGTCGTACCTTATGGAAGACCTTTCCATAATACATGACTAGTTTTAGGGCTTATATAATTTTTTTTTTCCTTAAAAACCCTAAAATTTCAATTTTCTAGCCTAACGTCAACCAATCTTATGATACCCTAAGCGCTAGGGTTTATGCTCTAAGAGTTCATAATTTATAAACATTTAAATAAAAAATAAATAAAATATGTTTATTTTATTCAATTTATGTGCATTTGTGAAATAATTTTTTCATATAAATATCATGTAACATTCATGATTACTTATATAGTCTCAAACTAAGTATATTTATGTTATATGCAAGAGAATTGAGTTTGAGATTAATAATCAAACAAGTCCATAGAAAGTTGGTAAATCTACAATTACGGTCCATTTTGAATTTGCTACGATCATCTTATTAGGAATGTTCACATGGCAACATGAAAATAGAAGTACTTATATAATAAAGATTATATAGGATTTAACAATGATAAAAATGAATTTTTTATTAATGTCTGTTAAATAAATAAATTCATATTTATCAATTAGATCATCATGTATGGATTGATCTTAATCTTGAGTATTTTATGGAATTCTATTTGTTAAATCATATTTTTTTATTTACATAAGTGAGACTGTTACAGATTTATAATCAATAAGCTTCATGCTTTGAAAATATGATTTAATAAGTTACTATGAATGTTCTATATAATAGTGGAATCTACTTCTTCCTGTGAAAAGTAGATGAGTGGTTCTTTAAAATGTTGATTTGAGTCTTAAACAATAATAACACTCGACTTTTTGTTTATGAGTAAACGAAAAGTTAAATTTATAAGTTGTTATGGATATATTATTCACTTGAGAATCAATGATACTAACAAGAACAATATATAATTAGAGAGATATAATGAACTTTATGACCTAACTCTAATTATGAATTGCTTGTGAAAGGTTGAACTGTATGCAATGACTAGATCAATGGATACTCAGGAATTTATATTGTGTAAAAGAGAGTGTAATTTTAAGTTTTTAGTGGAGTTCCTCTAAGGTTAATAATAGTAAATTATTTAATTAAAGAGTTTTAATTAATAATTCTATTATTATTGGAGCTTAAAATTGTAAGTCTATTTGATCATTTTACTAGCTTGTACTCACTATAAGAAATGAGACAAGAATAATATAATTGCGTGTTCGATTATATATGTTACACGTGTAACACCATTATGTACACGTAATATTTAAATAATATTGATTATTTAAATTAATGATTAGTTTATTAATAATTTTGAATTATTTATCTACAGTGGCTATGAGTTTAAATTCAAGTGACTAAATAAAATAATTAATGATTTTGAATCATTTAATAGTCATGGAATTTGTAAAAAATCAAAGTCAATTAATGAAAGAATATAAATCTTCATTAACTAGCAAAAGAGATCATTTAATTATAAATTAGTTTTTCTAATTTGGAAATAAAACCATCTAATTATGAATTAGATTTTCTAATTTGAAAATAAGATCATCTGATTATGAATTAGATTTTTAAATTTGGAAATAGAATTATTATCTATTTATGAATTAGATTTTCCAATTTGAAAATAGGATAATCTAATTATGAATTAGATTTTTAAATTTGAAAATAGGATAATCTAATTATGAATTAGATTTTCCAATTTGGAAATAGATAATCTAGTTACGAATTATATTTTTCAATTTGGAAATAGAATCATCTAATTATGAATTATATTTTCCAAATTAGATTCCAATTTGGAAATAGAATCATCTAATTATGAATTCAATTTTCTAAATTGAAAATTAAATATTCTAATTAATAAGGAAATGTGTTTTCTTGTCAAATTTCAAAACCCAACATTTCCCAAAATTTTCAAAACGTAACTTTTCTAAAATGAGTGAATCTGTGTTTGTTGGGGAGAAAGATGATGGAATCGATTTGGAGGTGTTGAATTCGGTTTGGAAAGGATGAAATCAACTTGAAAAGAAGAAGTGATGATAAAATCGATTTGGACAGGGCATGAGGAAGAAAGAAGAAAGAAAGAGGAGACGGGTATTTTGGGTTTTTCATGTGGGGGCATTTTGGGTTATGGAAGAGAAGAAGGATTTTGGGTATTTCATGATAGGGATATTTTGGGTTTTCATGCTAAGGACATTTCAATCATTATAAGGCATAAACTGTAATTAATTGTTTTGATAAGTTAAAAACAATTTCACTTTTGAAATAGGTTAAAAACAAATTTTCATTTTTCGATTTCTCTATTTTGTGAAATTATCACTTTCTTTTTTATTTTTAAAAATGTAATTAAAATGAATTTTTCTATTACTAAAAGAAAAAGTTAAAAATAATTTTGGTCCTTGAGCTTTGGGGAAAAAAATCAAAATTTTAACTTTATTTCAGAAAATGATTAAATTAACCTTAATATTTCGAAAAAGTATCAAATTAATATCTCCGATTAGTCAATCGACGATCAAATCAAACAAGAAGTAGAAAAAAGACTCTTTTACCTCTTACTTTATTTACAACGCATATAATATTTGTTTTGCCCTCAACAAAATTAAACATTAAAGCTACTTAAAAATTAATAAATAAAAATTAAAAACCCCAAAATAAAACGAATTTAAAAATTAAAACAAAAAGACCTTCAACCCCACATCTTCATCTTCAAAATTCAGCCAAAAAAACTATAAAAAAAAATTCACAAATTAAAAAAACTCTTCAAAATATTTAAAAAACTAAAATTAAAATGATATTTAAAAAACTACAAAAAATAGAAAATTTGATTATTTATAATAAAGTTAAAAAATATAAATATAAATATAAAAAATAAAATATATAACTAATCTGGTTCATCTCCAAAATTTGGTGACGAACCGGACGATTTTAGTGATGATAGCTCATTACCAGAATGATTAGCCAGATCGGCTGATGGTGCACTTCTAGATTTGGTGCGATTGGATAGCTTATCGGACAATGTGTAAGGGTTGGTTTTTGAACCATTTTGATGCGCTATCTGTGTTGTTGTGTTAAATTGATGGGCTGGTTTTGTGCGTTTGGCTGTCCAATGAGACGAGAAAAAACAGTGTTTTAAGCACTGACCAGGTCTGGTCCATTACTAGAATCTAGATTTCATCAATAGAATTGATGACGAACTAGTTCAACACATGACTCATCACCGATTGTAGTAATGAACTAGCACCAAATTTTGGTGATGTTCATCACCAAAATCGAGTGTTTTTTTTTTTTTTTTGGGTTTTTATTATTTTAAATTTTTTTTGTTGTTTATTGGGTTTTTCTAATAAATGATAATTTTTTTAATCTAAGTTGAACACTAACCCTTTTCAAACTCTTAGAAGAATACATGTTTTTGAATAAAAATGCATTTGGTAAAAATAAAGAATTTTAAAAAAATGTTATTTATAAACTTCAGTATAAAAAAAAGATTATTTTCATAATTTTCTTTTATTTATTTTTTAATTTTTCTTTTATTTTAAAAATTGTTTCAAATTATCTAGTATATACATGTATCAAGATCCTGAATTATGATTGAAAATAATAAAATGACCCTGCTCATCATGTTAATCATAAGTTGACTGATAAGAAAGATTAATTTGATACTGTTGACGTTCGGAAACGGTCAATCCAGAGATTCTGGGGCTCAGACGGCGAACAAGGTAATTAAGGAACAGTTACGGCGTTTGGTAGGTGATAAATAAGGTTTAAATGAAGTTTTAAGGTTGGTGGAGTTTAATTAAGGCGAGGGAATGTTGGTCATGGCAGTTGAGTAAATGCAATCAGACAAACAATGAAGATAGGAGGAAGAAGGATGCGACACACAAAGATTTTTACGTGGTTCGGCGACTGCGCCTACATCCACGGCCACTCTCAGGTTAAAATCCGGCAGAGTGACAGTTATCTAGTATTTTCAACCTGTTGTCTACAGTAAAGGTCTCCCCTGTTTATATATGGAGAGGAGAGATACAAAGAAAACCATAAAATATACAAAAATAAGGTACAACTGATGATTATTTTTAACTAATCCTGACACAGCCATGCTGTCTTAAATGTGAAACTATCATTCCTTCTTGCATACACACGTCTGCATTTAATGCTTCTGGAGAAGTCCTCTCTTCATTAAATGCAGAGCCGGCGCATTTAATGTGTCTTGGTAATGGTGTAAACAGTCTCTGGCGGGAAATCATGAGAGTAGGTGACCTTGTTGACTTGCTATACACGATATCTCCTGAGTAAGTCCTCTAGTCAGCCAGGTGATGCACACTAGAGGGGAGCCAGCGTGACCAGTAGGAGAGGTTAGGCGGTCCAGAGGTTCCCGCGAGCTCGCGACCTGGGCGACCTCGCGAGCTCAAGGTGCGGGCAGGAGGCATGCGTGGGGGATCTGGGATCTGTTGCTGGCTGGCGACCTGAATGGCCTCACGAGCTGGGTTAGCAACCGCTGGTTCCAATCATGGGCCTGCTAGGCCCTTGTTTCTGTTCAAGTTAATAGGGCCTGTACTGGCCCATTTAGGCCGAACAAGAAAATGGGTATAACATCAAGCCCCCCAGCTCTCTGTGCGCTCTGCGGACTGGGAGCTGATTCAAACACATGATTGGCGCCCACTCACGAGCTTTCTGGCGTCGTTTCAACTTCTGTACTGTAACCGTTGACACGTGGCGTCCATACAGGCGTTGGAGCCTAAAACGTGTCTCGGGACCGTATGCATTTAATGCGCACGTCCTGTAACTGACATGCATGACGGCGCCTAACCGAGATTTGTGCCTAGCCGTTGGATCTTTGACGGTTATGCCTTTATGTTGGATCGGATGGCTGGGGACGGACGTCCTGACCTATATAATCCAAAGGTCTCCTCATATTTCCCTTTTTTGCTTTCTTGATACGACACCAGTACTCCTCTTTCCATCATTTCTTCTTCTCTGCTTCTTTTGGCTCGCTGTTCACCGTTGGACAACCTCTTCAGACTCCACCACTACAGGAATCATCTGCCGTTTCCAGCAAACCATACACAGCTCGAACAAGGTAATTCTTCTCTTGCTTTGCTTTTTTTATGTTATTCTAGGATTTGCTTCTGGTTTGTGTCGCTAGTTTCTATTTGTGTATCATATCTGTGGGTCCCTGTGTGCCTGTTTGATCTTTAGAGATTTGTTGTGCTTGTTGTTCGAGTACCTGCGTACGCTAGGGGCGACCTGGCTGTTAACCTAAGTGTCTCATATCTTAGTTATATGTTGTTGCTGCTTAGGACTTTTGATGAGAATTTCCCTTTACTGCCTAGTAGGGTACCTGTAGATATAGGGTTAGCAACATAAACATTTTAGGGAGACGTAGTACCTGACGGACCCTCGTTCTTGGGCCTCCATCGCCTCGATGGCCAAGTGTGCGACCTGACGTATAGGACAACAGCTCTAGGAACTCTTTTTGTAGCTTGCTAGGCTCAGTATGCTGTAAGCGTTCTGATGTCGTTCCTTTTGTGCTGTAGATGTCAGGTCGTTCACGTACTGGTCGAGGCAGGGGTTATGCTTTTGGAAGGTAGGCAAGACGCCGGACTAGCGAAGCTGAGGCTACGACCTCACGAGCTGGCGGGTCTACTGGGGAGGTCGCAGGACAGGAGGAGGTCGCTGAGAGGGTGGACCGACATCCTTTCTCTCATACGCCTTCAGAAGTTACTCTCTCAATGCTGGAGGATTGGGCTCGAGAATTCAATTTCCCCTTGGGGTGTCGAGCCAACGTCCCCAAGCCCAGCGATCGAGCTGCCTATCCTCCCTCGGGCTTCGTGGCGATCAGCCATGAGCATCTGGAGCTCAGATTTAGGTTCCCCATCCCCGATTACCTTAAGAACCTTCTGAATGACCTGAAGCTCACCCCGTTCCAATTAACCCCGAACACATACGCTTATCTAACCACTCTGGCAGCGGCGTTCATCAAGCACGGGCTCGGGCCCCCTACGCCTCACATCCTCCGCAGCGTTTTCAGTTTCAAGGGGATCTCCGGAAACGAAGGGCTTTACTACGTCACGCCTCGCCAAGCCTCGCCATATAGGGCATATCTGCCCCGAGAATGTATCAAGTCCAATGTGGGGGAGTACAAGTCCAACTGGGTCCTGGTCACATGCACTTCGCTTGGGGGTCTGCACAATAGAAGCTTCGTGCTGGAGCCCGGTACTTAGAAACCTGCGGTTCACAGAAACAGTGATACAACTGCTAGGATAATAACTTTTTATTATTATTATTATTATTTTTATTAAGTTTGCTTTTGTTTTGCAGGCGTTGCTGCTCCCAAGTACAAACTCAGAGAGGACGAGTTCGCTATTCTGGATGCTTATGTGGCGGCCAAGAGCCCAAGCGACGATTATCTTCCTTCAGACAGCGAGCTGATAGAACGGGGTCTCGCGCCATCTGCCACAGGTCCCCTTTTGAACATAATCCAGCACTTGGGGATACGAGGACAAAGTTGCGAGGTTCGTTCAGTCTTTGCTCCTCCTGAACAGTCTGAGTCAGATCCGCAGCCTTTGCCACAAAGGTCCTCGAGCCTGAGCACGTCTAGTACCACACCTTTTGACAATATGCGAAGGCTTGCGATGTCCGTTCCCCCCCTCAGGTCGGTTCCTCCTGCCAGGGCACCTGCGGTCGTGGAAGTGGATGACACCTCTTCAGATCGCTCACAGAGGGCGACATCTCAGCCCGCTATAGCTGCTTCTCCTCAGGCCAGGTCGGCCGCGACTCCTCAGAAGTGGGCTGCTCCATCTGGAGGTCAAAGTCCTTCCTCAACAAAGAGGGCTGAGGTCTCGGTTGGGGGTGATTCACCTGTAGATCAGGAGCACGAGGCCCTTGTTAGGAAGAAGAAGGGGAAAGCTATAGCCGAGCCTCCAGCTCCGAAGAAGAAGGGTGTTATGGGAGTCCGCAAGCCCGGGGCAGTTATTATTGGCAGGGAGCCAGGTCTTGAGGCACCTGCGCGACCTGCGGGGCCTGCAGGGGAGTCGCAGGGGGACTCCGAGCTGCATCCTGACGCAGCAAAGGAGATGGAGTATCTCAATAGCTTCGTGGAGCTCGTGCCCGGAGTAATGGGGAAGCGAGATCCGGAGCTGTAGAAACCTGAGCTTTCAAGTCAGAACCTCGTAGCTTTTGCAGCTCGTCACGCGGCGTTGGTAAGGTTCAACCCCCCTGCAGTTTGATTTTGATATATATATTTTTTAAACTCTTTACTTTTTCAATTGGGTATGGCAACCGTGAAGCTGATGAGGGAGGTAGACGATCAGCTTGACAAGAAGGAGGCCTTTAGGGTGTCCAAGGTACAGTTCGAGGAGGAGAAGAAGGTAATGCAGGAAGAAGTCAGCCTCCTCCAAAAGGATAACGCGGAGCTTAAGGCCAAGCTTCAAGATGCTGACACAGCCCTGTCACAAGAAACTGCTCGCAGGGAAGCTGCTACCTCTGAAGTCAGCAAGGCCCACAGCGAGCTGAAGCAGGTGAAGGGCGAGCTAAGTGCTGCACAGAAAAAGGTAAAGGTTGCTGAGAGTAAAATAAAACAGCAACAGCAGGACTTAGCCTTAACCAAAGAGAAGCTCGTTGGGGTTGAGGAGAAACTGGTTCAGACTGACTGAGGCGGGCTTTGAGGCCAAGCTTATTCAGGAGCGGGACAGGCTTGGCGAAGAGATCGAGAGGGCTTTCTTGTTCAGTATGTGGGAGCGCTACCCGGACTTGGATTACTCATTCTTTGGGCCAGTCGGCGTTGAAACGATCCAGGAGTTCGTGGAGCATGCTGCAAGTGCTCAGGGTGCGCAACAGGTTGAGACAGCTTCTGCTCCTCCAATTGATCCATCTGCTGTCCAAGTCCCTTCTCCAGAACAAATCCTCGAGGGACCTTCAGCTCCTGGCGATCTTCCAACACCCGAGCTCCCAGTAGAAGCCTCTCCTGATCTCCCAGCCCCTGATCAGATCCTTGCGTCGGAGCCCCCAGCAGAAGCTGTTGTTGATCCTCCTGCCCCATCAGATGCACCAGCTGATGCCTAGAGCATTCTAGCTTCATTCATTCGTTTTCGTTGTTTGTTTGTTTGTTTTTTTTTTTTTTTTTATCATTGTCATTATTTTTATTTCGTTGAAACTTGAACAGCGAGCTTATAGCTCGAAATTACTATATTAAATTCTTTGCAAATTTCACTATTCTGTCCAAGTAAGAAACGTGTGGATATGCATGGTTCTCTTATATGATGAACAGTTAACAGGTTTTAATAATAAACACATCATAATAAGCATGCTTAAAACTTGCTAAGTAAATCACAATCGTGAAAATCGTGTCAACTTACGAGCTCGCCAACTGCCATAAGTTATGATAATAACATTATGCTTGCAAGAGTTAGAACTCACAGATGGCTCAATCGAGCAAAGTACCTGATCAAGCAAGTAATGTAGTTGGGCAACCCTTAAAAAGTAGGTGTGGACTTACAGTCAGAGGGGTGCTCAGAACCCTTATGAACCTATAAGCTGCACTGGCGTTGAGTGTGTTCAAGAGTGGCATTTTCCCGAACTTTGAGAGTCCAGCCCGTGGCAGTATTTGTCGTACAAGGGTGAGCCCTCGCTGTAGGTGGCTCTTTACGCGAGTTCGCGGGCAACCTTTTATTTGAGAGGTGTGGCCTCACCCCCTCCTGCGAGGTCGCGGGGTAAAGTCTCGCGAGGTCGCGGGCAGCTTTATATTTGAGAGGCGTAGCCTTACCCCCTCCCAAGAGGTCTCGGGGCAAAGTCTCGTGAGGTCGCGGACAGCTTTATATTTGAGAGGCGTAACCTTATCCCTTCCCGCGAGGTCGCGGGGCAAAGTCTCGCGAGGTCGCGGACAGCTTTATATTTGAGAGGCGTAGCCTTACCCCCTCCCGTGAGGTCACGGGGCAAAGTTTCGCGAGGTCGCGGGCAGCTTTATATTTGAGAGGCGTAGCCTTACTCCCTCCCGCGAGGTCGCGGGGCAATTTTATAAGACTTGCGAGTAATTCCTAGGTCGCAGAAAATAGCAATTGCGAGTTGGAAAATGAGCTTTACATTTGCTGGCACGTATTTTATTATTGAGGATAACATCAGTAAGTTGAGCGTTGATTAACAAGGGATCCTCGGCTGAGGGTTATAGTCATTTCATTGCCACACGATCTGTATGTAATTTTTGGCGAGCACTTCATGCAAATGTTTCGGTCACAAGCGGCTCCCTGAATGTTAGTATAGATACGTGCATGATAATAGGTGGCAGCTCATTTTCTTGAGAAAAAAGGAGTTTCATTAGCTTTGTTCTTTAATCATGTACATTAGCTGGTTCAGCCAGTACGCTTTCTGCATCAAGTGCGACACATACAACAGAAAACAAGTGAAAGCACTTTTACAGACGATAGCTAAGAAAAGTCATGTACAAAGTTAAAGCAAGCTGACAGTCATGTATAATAGGGCCGTAGGTGCTCGGCATTCCATGCTCGAGGTAACTCTGATCCATCTATGTTGGCTAAGTGATAGGCTCCATTGTTCAGACTTTGTTTGACGAGGTACGGTCCTTCCCAGTTAGGTCCGAGCGCCCCATCACTTGCCTTGCGGGCTCCAGGGAGGACTAATCTGAGAACGAGGTCCCCTGCTTTGTAGCTTCGGGCTCGCACTTTCTTGTTATAATACCTGGCAACTCTCTGTTGGTATACCGCTACCCTCATGCGAGCCGCTTCCCTTGCTTCCTCGACTAAGTCTAAACTGGCAGCGAGCAGCTGTCTATTGTCCTCAGGTCGGAAAGAGGCCCTTCGCTGGCTGGTGACTTCAAATTCTGCTGGGATCATGGCTTCTGTTCCGTAGACCATGGAAAACGGGGTTTCACCTGTTGAGTTTCGAGCTGTGGTCCTATATGCCCAAAGGACTTTCTGCAACTCGTCCACCCAAGCCCCCTTCCTTGCTTCTAACTTGGCCTTCAAAGTTTGCTTGATGATCTTGTTCACAGCCTCGACCTGACCGTTGGCCTGAGAGTGGTCGACAGCTGAGAAACTTTTCACGATTCCGAGCTCGTTGCAGAAGCCTATGAATTGCTCGCTGGTGAATTGGGTCCCATTATCTGTCACGAGCTGCTGAGGGACCCCGAACCTACAGATGATGTTGTCCCACACAAACTTTTCTATCTTCGTGGTGGAAATTTCTGCTAGCTCTTTAACCTCAGCCCATTTAGTGAAGTAATCCACTGCAACCACAACATGCTTACAATTTCCTCGAGCTGTAGGCAAGGGCCCGATGAGATCCATTCCCCATATCGCGAAAAGCCATGGACTCACCATCTGCTGGAGGTAGGCTGGTGGAGCTCGTGGGACTTTGGCGAATCTCTGGCACTTATCACATTTCTTCACCAGGTCTACGGCGTCCTGCTTCATAGTCGGCCAGTAGAACCCCTGTCTGAGGGCTTTCTGGGCTAAGGACAAGGCTCCTGCATGGTTGCCACAGTGACCTGCATGGATGTCGTTCAGCACTACCTCACAGTCCCCATCATCTATACACCGTAACAACGGGGTTGAGAATCCCTTCTTGTATAGCTTGTCATCATAAATGCAGTATCGGGCCGTTCTAGCTCGTAAACGACGAGCTTCCAACTTGTCCTCCGGCAGCTTCCCTTCCTGCAGGTAGCTTAGTAACGAGCTCATCCAGGAGCTAGGTCGGACCTGCATGAACATCATTACCTCTTTGTCCTCAATGTTTGGGGTCGGTAGGAATTCCACAGGGATAGATTCCAGGAGATCAACATCCTGGGAGGTCGCTAAGCGAGCCAGGGCATCTGCATTAGAAGTTCTGAGCCCTGGGGATCTGATTCACTTCAAACTCTTTGAAAGCCCCCAACAACTCCCTAGTCTTTTTGAGGTACTCTGACATCCTCTGACCCTTAGTCTGGTACTCTCCTCTGACATAACAAACAATAAGTTGGGAGTCACTGAAAACCTTTACCTGCTCAGCTCGAACTTCCTTTGCCAGACGGAGTCTGGCGAGCAAAGCCTCATACTCGGCCTCATTGTTGGTCGCCCGGAATCCGAATCTCAGGGCACTTAGGATCTTGTGACCTTCAGGGCTGATTAACATTACTCCGGCCCCCGAGCCATGCTCGTTAGAGGATCCATCCACGTAGAGTTCCCAAGTCTGACCACCTGCTAGCTCCTCCTGCTTTGGAGCTGGCCCTGTAAATTCAACAATGAAGTCTGCAAGTGTTTGGGCCTTGACTGCTGTCCTGGGCCTGTACTCTATATCAAATTGAGCGAGCTTGATGGCCCACTTGAGGAGCCTTCCTGAGGTATCTGCTTTCTGGAGGACTTGTCTGAGAGGGTGCTGCGTGAGGACCTCTATCTGATGAGCTTGGAAGTACGGACGCAGCTTTTTTGAGGCGGTCACCAGACAGTATGCGAGCTTCTCCATTTGCGAATATCGGGTTTCCGCATCAACCAGCCTTTTACTGATGTAGTATACAGGCAGCTGTGTCTTCTCTTCTTCTCTCACCAAGGCTGCACTCAGAGCATGTTCAGATATACCCAAGTATAAGAATAACTGCTCTCCATCCTTTGGCTTGGACAGGAGGGGTGCCCGGCTCATATATTCTTTTAGCTTCTGGAATGCCTCTTTGCAATGCTCAGTCCATTCAAAATTCCTGGTCTTCTTTATTGCTTCGAAGAAAGGCATGCACTTATCGGTAGCCTTCGAGATGTATCGACTGAGAGCCGCGACCTGGCCGTTTAGGCTCTGCACATCCTTGATTCTGGAGGGGGATCTCATCTCTATGAGCGCCCTGATCTTCTCCGGATTGGCCTCTATTCCCCTGCTATTTACCATAAACCCCAGGAACTTGCCAGACGCTACTCCAAAGGCACACTTCAGGGGGTTCAACTTCATGCGATAATCCCTGAGGACTCTGAACGTCTGATCCAGGTCGCGGACATGATCTGCTGCTCTTTGAGACTTCACCAGCATGTCGTCCACATACACCTCCATGATCTTTCCAATTTGCTCCTGGAACATGGCATTGACCAGTAGCTGATAGGTCGCTCCAGCGTTCTTCAGTCCGAAGGGCATCACCCTGTAACAATACAACCCCCTGTCAGTGACAAAAGAGGTGTGTTCCTCGTCCTCCGGGTTCATGGGAATCTGGTTGTATCCTGAATAGGCATCCATGAAACTCAAGAGTTGGTGCCCCGCCGTCGCATCTACCAGCTGATCAATCCTGGGTAATGGGAAGCTGTCCTTTGGGCAAGCCTTATTCAGGTCGGTAAAGTCAATGCACGTCCTCCACTTCCCGTTCTTCTTCTTTACGAGGACTGGGTTTGCGACCCAAACAGGATAACGTGCCTCCCTGATGAACCTGTTAGCTAGCAGCTTCTCGACCTCCTCCCTCAAAGCTATATAGCGTTCTGGGGTCATTGGCCTCCTCTTCTGACGGACTGGCCTGTGTTGGGGATATGTATTCAGTCTGTGGCACATAAAGCCAGGATCTATCCCCACCATGTCTTCGTGACTCCAGGCGAAGACATCGAGGTTCCTTTTCAGAAATTCCGCAAGCTCAGTCTTCACTTTTGGTAGCAGGTCTCTACCTATCTTCACACACCTCTCCGGGTCTACCTCGCTGACCTGCACGTCTTCTAGCTCTTCAACAGGTCCTGTGGCCCTATCTGGGTCCACCTCGCGAGGATCGAGGTTGGTTCTTACCCCTGCTGCAGAGACCGCTTGAGGTTGGCCACCTAAGACCACATTCACCTTTCTTCCTCGGACCCCTATCTTCACTACGTCTTCATAGCATCGCCTGGCTAGACACTGTTCCCCCCTGACACAGCCTATCCCGTTGGGAGTGGGGAATTTAACTGTTAGTGTCCTGGTGGAGGTGACCATATCTAGCTCGTTCATGGAAGGTCGCCCCAGGACTACATTGTATGCCGATGGGCTGCTGATAATCAGGAAATCAGTAAAGGTTGTAGCTTGTCGGCCTGGCTCCCCAAGGGTGAGAGGTAGTGTGATCTGGCCCACCGGTATCACTGCATCTCCTGTGAAACCATAGAGGGGTTCCGAGGAAGGCCTTAACTGCTCAGCTTGCAATCCCATCTGATCGTAGCAGTCCTTGTACATGACATTAACCGAGCTGCCAGTGTCAATCATTATTCTCCGTACTTCCACATTACTGATCTGGGCCCGGATTACAATTGCATCATTGTGGGGCCAGCGTACTCCTTTCGCGTCCTCTTCTGTGAACACAATGCTATCTAAGGACATTTTGGCCTTTTTGGTAGGTCCCTCAGCCCCTCCGTATTCTGCCAACAGGGTATGGTTGGCCTCCTTGATGTACTTCCGATGCGACCTGTTTGAAGTACCTGTCACATGAGGCCCACCATGAATAGAAAAAATTATCCTTACCGCGGGCTCGCGCTCGGGTTCAGGAGCTCGCTGAAGCTGCTGTTGCTCGGGCTGCTGGTCTCGGTCCCGAGGTCGTTGATATTGAGGTCGTCTTCCCGCGGGCTACACAACATACTCTCCTAGGCGGCCTCGCCTTATCAACTCTTCGATGGCATCTTTTAGTCGCCAACAATCTGACGTATTGTGCTCGTTCTCATTGTGGTAGGCACAATACTTTTTCGGGTCCCGACGCCGGTCAGGTATTCCTGTCGGGGGTGGCTTTCCGAAATTCTCCCTGTTCCTTTCCGTGGCGAATATTCTGTCCTGCCTGTCTGACAACGTGCTATAGCTTTCATATCGGCCCTGACGCCGAGGTCGCTCCCTCCTTGGCCCAGGTTTAACTCGTTTCGCCACCACATGGGCGGATTGATGCCTCTGCTCTCCTAGCTTGTCCTCGTCGTGGCTTTTCCTTTTCTTGCGGTGGGAACTGCTAGCTTCACCCTGTGACTGCTAGGCTTCTTGGCCCCAAAGGCTTCTTCCCATCTGATCTCTTTGGCAGCCCTTTCATAAAACTCTCCTAGATCTTTCACCGGGGACTTGTAGATGCTCTCATATAATTTCCCGTCTTTTCTGAGCCCCGCAGAAATGGCTGTCAGAATACTCTCTTCTGAGGGGGTTTCCACATTACTCACCTCCTCTCTAAATCGAGTGATGTAATCCTTCAGAGACTCGTTTTGCCTTTGGAAGATGGTGGCGAGGTGGCAGGCGGGCGCGAGCTGTTTCCTCAAGGCCTTGTACTGATTTAGAAACTTCTTCTGACATTCACTCCAGCTCTTGACGCTACGGGCTGGAAGGCCTCGGAACCAAGCTCGCGGGGCATCCTCTAGAGTAGTTGGGAACACCCGGCATTTCACCAATAGGTCGTCCGTTTGGAGATCCATCTGTACATTGAAGGCGTCCAGATGGTCGTATGGGTCAATCCTGCCGTTGTACGGAGGGATATTGGGGAGCTTAAACTTCGCTGGTAGGGGTACTGTTTCGATCTCCCGGGTGAATGGTACCCTACGATCCTCTCGCTCTTCCCTGTTCTGGCCTCCAGGTCGTGCCTCCAACTGTCGGACCCTCTGCAATAATTCCTCTACCATCGGGTCCTGAGTTAGAGATCGCCTACTGGGGTTCCATTCACTTGCGCTCTCCTGCTCCCCCAAGGGATGGTCCCGCGATCTATTTTCCTCCCTGAGGGCTCCTGCTCACCTGGGAGTCCCTCGCGGCTCGGGCTCATGACCTGCGCGGAGCTCATGAGCTCGCTCCTGCCTTCGACTTCCTTCCGCGCGTCGCTCGCCCTCGTAGTTCACCCTTACCCCATTATCGTTGGGGCGAGGTGAGATTTCTTGCTCCTGGTTCCGTCTCCTGGCTCTCTTTGGGTTCAGATTTAAGGAGCGAGCTGATCCTTCTGTCAACGACCTATCCCTAGCAGCTATTCCCTCTGGTTTTGGGATCTCTTCTGAAGGTTGACGGCGAGCTCTTCCTGGCGGTGCGGCCTCCATCCGCCCTTGCACAGCATGAGCTTGGACCTCTACCAACGCCCTGATCGTCACTGTTAACTCCCTTACTGTATCTTCTAGAGCTTACTGGCGCTGCTGCCATTCCTGGGCGACCTCGCCTCTGGAAGGTGAGGCGCTCTGCTGGTCTTCTCGAACTTCAGGTTGTTCATCTGACACTCCGACATTCCTCGTGGCCTTGATTCTGGCCATAATAAACAAACGTGAGCAAATATAGGATAATGAACTGGCGAGAGATTACCAGGTCGCTGTTGGGCCCTCCTTCTAGCGCCAAAAGATGTTGACGTTCGGAAACGGTCAACCCAGAGATTCTGGGGCCCAGACGACGAACAAGGTAATTAAGGAACAATTACGGCGTTTGGTAGGTGATAAATGAGATTTAAATGAAGTTTTAAAGTTGGTGGAGTTTTAATTAAGGCGAGGGAATGTTGATCGTGGCAGTTGAGTAAATGTAATCAAACAAACAATAAAGATAGGAGGAAGAGGGATGCAACACACAAAGATTTTTACGTGGTTCGGCGACTGCGCCTACATCCACGGCCACTTTCAGGTCAAAATCCGACAGAGTGACAGTTCTCTAGTATTTTCAACCTGTTGTCTACAGTAAATGTCTCCCCTGTTTATATATAGAGGGGAGAGATACAAAGAAAACCATAAAATATACAAAAATAAGGTACAGCTGATGGTTATTTTCAACTAATCCTGACACAGCCATGTTGTCTTAAATGTGAAACTATTATTCCTTCTTGCATACACACGTCTGCATTTAATGCTTCTGGAGAAGTCCTCTCTTCATTAAATGTAGAGCCGACGCATTTAATGTGTCTTGGTAATGGTGTAAACAGTCTCTGGCGGGAAATCATAGGAGTAGGTGACCTTGTTGACTTGCTATACACGATATCTCCTGAGTAAGTCCTCTAGTCAGCTAGGTGATGCACACTGGAAGGGAGCCAGCGTGACCAGGAGGAGAGGTTAAGCGGTCCGGAGGTTCCCGCGAGCTCGCGACCTGGGCGACCTCGCGAGCTCCGCGAGCTCAAGGTGCGGGCAGGAGGCATGCGTGGGGGATCTGGGATCTGTTGCTGGCTGGCGACCTGAATGGCCTCACGAGCTGGGTTAGCAACCGCTGGTTCCAATCATGGGCCTCCTGGGCCCTTGTTTCTGTTCAAGTTAATAGGGTCTGTACTGGCCCATTTAGGCCGAACGAGAAAATGGGTATAACAGATACTTTTTTAAAATGTTAGGATTGATTTAATCATTTTTTTTTAAATATAATTAAAATTTTGATTATTTTAATAAAAATTATTTAAAAAAAATGTAAAGAAAAACTGTGAAGCTTGTCCAGTAAGAGGTGAAGTGGAACAAACTTATCCTGGCAGCCAAACAAGCCCGAGTCGTTGAAATTTCTCCAAACCACCATCGACTCGGCAGGAGAGAGTTTTACCAGAGAAGACGTGGGGATCTGTCTAACCGAAGAATCTCTCTTCCTGTCTGTGTTTTGAACTCGATTGAAATGGCAGAAGATAAGGAAGCCACGTCGAGTTCACTGAGTCAAGGCTTGACTCCACCTGACCCGGACGATGTCCCTAAATCCCCTCCTCACTCTCCCAATTCTTCTACTCGCAAGGTTGATTACTCTCTCATTTTTACTCCTTTATTTATTTTTATTAATTATTACCAAAAAAAAAAGAGGCAACTTGAATTATAATCAACAGCTAGGTTGAATGAATTTTTGATGTTAGGGTTAGTGTGGTTGTAATTGAGATTTGCAATTGTTCAGGCTTGCTATGCTGTTCTACAGAGTTGGGTCTCTAAGAAGTTTATGACTGGATGGTAATACATGCGCTGTGTAAGCGGACCTTGTTTATTTTGTTTCATGGTAAATGCTAACAACTTAGTTTGAATGATATAATTGCAGTGTGGTTCTCTTCCCAGTTGCTGTTACATTTCTAATCACATGGTGGTTTATTGAGTTTGTTGATGGTTTCTTCAGTCCCATTTATGCAAGACTTGGCGTCGATATATTTGGTAAGAGCTATGGATGGTATTTCTAGTGTGATATTTGTTATTTTATTTTTCTATATATATGAATTTATGGACACATGTTAATATCTGTTTTTTTTTTTTTTTTTTTTTTTAGTTTTGAGTCTTGGTACTTAGCTATGTAACATGCAGTTATACGCTAACTACTGTGTGTGCATTATATTGATGAACATATTAAATATTTAATGACGCTCAAAGGGAAAAGAGGCTCTATCTTATATCATATGTTGGAGTTGTTTAATCTTATGTAATAAAGATCTGATCATAGTTATGGTGCTTGCATGTTCTCGAACAATTCTCGTGTACCGTTCTGGTAGCATGCATTGGCCTTGAGTAGAATATTTGCCTGATTTTTGTTGAGCTTGTTTGATAATCTTGACCCCTTGAGGCACTACTAAGCCCCGTTTGTTTGAAATTATGGATGAAAAAGAAGATTCACAGAGTTATGCTGTTAACGACAAGTGAGCAGAGTACCTGTAGAAGGGGAAGAGTTGCGCTTCCTAAAATTTTTCGCCCCAGCTTTGTTGCTTTTTTTATTCAAGAATGGTCCATAACATGTTTCTAAACAATTAAAAGCACTGGACTTTCACTCTTGATGATTGTGCTTGCCAAGTTCTTTACCTTGGCAACTGGCACCTTATCACACATTAGGTACCCTTGTGCAACCTCATTTCCTGTGGCTATTCTCCTTGGCTATTGAAATTTACCTAGAGTCCATGTAGGTAGATGATGCATCTCGTTGCCTTACTTTGGCAGAAAGGCTTATTGTTGGTGATGTTCTTGAATCTTAATTTGGTGTTGATGAGAAAATTTGATTGCTCTTTTCTTCTGCTTCTGGGGATAAATCTTTCTTTGAATGAACTCCCTTCATCTAGTGTTAGCCTCAATGCTAGTCAAGTATTCTTTGTAACTATGTTGCTGGCTTTAGTTATTTCCTGTTTTTTAGTGCTGTATATGCTTCCCAGATATTTCTGTAATGACATTATGGATGTCTGGGTGGAGCTGAAACTTGTTTTTGATTTGAGCTCTGATTTATTGTTGAAATTGTTGTGTGGTGCAGGCCTTGGGTTTCTTACATCTTTACTTTTCATATTCTTTGTTGGTATATTTGCTTCATCATGGTTGGGTTCCACTGTATTCTGGCTTGGGGAGTGGTTTATAAAGCGAATGCCCTTTATGAAGCATATTTATTCAGCCTCTAAACAAATTAGTGCTGCTATTTCTCCAGGTAATAGTAGTTGCTTTGGTTCCATGCAGTTCTCACCTGAATTAAGTTGTTCTATACTGTAATTGAAAGGTGTTTTCGGTAATGTCCTCAAATCAAGTTATTAGTTGTGAGAAGATTTTGCAGTGGAGGATCTTCAAATCCAGCTATTTCTGTGATTTCTTCTCCTTGCTTATTCTTTTCCTGAATTAAAGCCATAATAACACAAGGAGTTCAAAGAAATCAAATTTTTCTAGGGACTAGAAAACTAACTACTTCACCTAGTCATTGACATTGACACTTCAAAGTTCTTCCTGAATACGAATCCTAAAATTGTAAATATGTGATAATTCCGATTTAGGGAAATTGCATGCTAGAAGCATTTCTCGTTTCCCTCCTTCTTGGTAATTGTGAGCATCTATATTTTGTGAGTTAAGCTAGCAAGACTTATGCAATTGGCTACCTGTACCTCTGTGATATGTTGATAAGTCCTGCTTTTGCCTAAGATAATAATAAGATTTAAACCAAGAATTTGTGCATCATTTACAGAGAGAATTCCTTTTTTAACCGGTGCTGATGTTGTGTGTTGCGGATGCATTCGTGGGAAAGAAGTACAACAGAAGGAATGCCATGATGGCATAATCTGTTTTATTATTGCCTTGATACTAGGACTGTCTTTATAATTTTTTCCTTTTTGTTAAGTGTCCTAATTGGTATTTTGGTTTCCTTTATTTGTTATTTTATTTCCTTATATGTTTAGAGTTTTGTTTTGGTAGTTGCTCCAATTCATGAATTAGGGAATTGGCAACAAATAAACTGTTTCCTTGTTTAAAGCCATTCTCTTCCTATATAAAGAGATGGCCATGAAATAAAAGAATTCATTGAGATTTTTGCAATAAGAAGTAAGGAGAGTTTAGGGTGGTCTCTTAAGAACAAACACCCCTTGTTATATTTCAAAAATAGGTTTCTCTAGGCTCTAGGAAAGGTCGGAATGCAAACTAAGGGAATCAAGAAGATTTTCCCATGAATTGGCCTATGATGAGATCCTATTCGAGGGAACATAACATTGTGAGAGACTATAGTGCTATTTTTGATATCTTCATGATGTTCTTAAACTTTATAATCTTTTGAAAAGTTTTTACTGTATGCAAACATTTGTGTTAACTGGGATTGGAGTAATGGATCATAACTTACTGTAAACTTTATATCTTGCTGTTTATAATCTATTGATTTTTTTTTTTTTTTTTGAATTTTTTTTAATGTATGCAATCATTTGTTTTAACTGGGATTGGAGTAATGGATCATAACTTATTGTAACCCTTACATCTTGCTGATTTTACATTATATGAATTTTGTCTTGTTGGAAATTTCAAATAGTGTTTGGTTATATAATTTAGTTCTCTTAAAGTCACATCACACGTGAGTGAGGAAAATTCTGTGTTGACATGGTTTATGTGATGATCAAGTGCTTTCTTTTCTTCATTCACTTGGAATTATAGTTTGATATTAATTTTTGACATTGAAAGATATTCAGCAGTTAATGATTAAGCTTGTTATGTTATGAACTAATAGACAATCCCTTTTTACTTACAGATCAAAATACCAATGCCTTTAAAGAAGTTGCAATCATCCGCCACCCTCGTCATGGTGAATATGCATTTGGTTTTATAACATCATCAGTTGTACTTCAGGTAGATATTCGGTGAAAGGAAGCTAATGTCTATACTTGATAGTATCATGCTGAATTAGGCAATCAGCCTAAGTGGATCTTAACACTTTCGAAATGTTGATCAGATGAGGTTTCCCATTTCTTCTTGTTAGTTGACTGTTTTCTGTTAGAACAAAGAAATACCTGAAGAGAGAATGCACTAAACCTGTTGGGAACTAATGAATTTGCTTTAAGCTAATTACCTTTGGTATCTTAAAAATAAAACTGCTCCCCTTATTGATTGAGAAGGTAACTTCCTGCTGACTTGATAAGTAGATGGTGACTTTATTTTTAATAAGCGTAGTGGACTTATGCATGTTTAACGGGTCAAATTTCTCTTGAAGCGTAAGTCAATACAGATATTAAAATATATAGATAAAGATAATGTTGGATTGGAGGAGGTGGAAAAGTAAAAATAAATAGAAGAGCATTTAACTACTGATGATACCTTTTAAATCCTGTTGCTAACTCAATGTCTTTGGAATGACAGGCCCGTAAAACGGACAGGATCATGAAGTTTGTCAACTTCACTCTAAACTGAAAATTTGAGAATTGAAATTAAAATATATTGGTATTCTCCGTTGGAGAAATAGTTTATTGTCTTCAGGAATTATATAAAATTTAATCTGAAAGATCTTATGTGATTTGCCTGTTTCTTCATGGAAGATAACATTTTAGTGAGATTGGTTTTGCTTCTTCATGAGCTTCTCATTGATGAGATTATTGTTTGTTTAATCCAGAGAGATAACGGAGACGAAGAGTTATGCAGTGTTTATGTCCCAACTAACCATCTATACATTGGAGACATATTTCTGGTAAACTCTGAAGAGATTATAAGACCAAATCTGTCTGTTCGAGAAGGCATAGGTCTGTTCTTTCCCTCTGATTCAATACTGATAACACTTGTTTGTTCTTAGAGTGAATCTTTCGCATTCATTCAACAGGAAGCTTATGTTTTCTATGTTGTGTAATGGTTTTAAATTTTCATTTGCTAGATTTGATTTTTCCATTCACAGTTTGACGTGAAAATATAGCTTGTAATGTGTAAGATATTATTAGAGAAACTGAAAGGGATGGTGAGGACATAACCATGTTATGAAGAAGGAAATTGAATTAATTTTAAATTTTGCATGCCACTTGGGCAACTGGAGTTTCTCTCTTGTTCTTGAATAAAAATGAAGTTTGTAAGTGGAAAAGACACAAGGCTGCTGCTATATACAAAGCACCATTTTATTGTTTCAAAAAGAAATAAGGGACTTCTTTCAATTGGCTGTTTCTTTAACTTGTTTTACAAATTCTGAAATATAAAATTGATTTTCAAGGTAGCAGTCATTCTGGGGTTATGTTGAGGATTTTCTGGGCTCTAGTCTGTACCAATAGCTGTTTTACTTGATGGATTTCTTTAAGAAAGATAATGTTTCTAAGGTCGTTAAGCTCAAGTACTCCTTCATATGATGATAGAAATTGGTGGCAGTTTCAGCAGCTAGTGACAGGGAGACCAGTAGTCGGGTAGATATTTTAGGGTTTTGTACTGTAATAAAAGTTGTTCCTGTTATTACATCAGAAGGAAACGAGTATTATGGTGTGAAATTGCATATGTTTACCATATTTTTTATTACTGAATTATATTGGCTTGTTTGGATTATTGATGAATCTGATCATTATGCAGATTAACATCCTTTTTTTTTTTTTTTTTTGTGGGTGTCAAACCTTGTAGCAAATAGCTTGTAGATGCCGTGGCATGCATGTACGGTATTTTTCTATTGACTTATCTATTTTCCCGGATGCAGAGATCATTGTTTCAGTTGGGATGACCATGCCACAGGTAATTGCTCCTTTAGAAAGGGTTCCTCATCTAGGAAATAGAATCCCACTCAACAGGATTATATGAAAGCAGAAATGCCAGGTGATTTTGCCACGTTATAGTCAAATTCTTTGTTTGGAGAGCTATTTGCAATCTTTATTGGTTCTGTTTGTATTGTGAAACATAAAAGATATAATTTTTCTCCATTTGACACACAGATGTATAATTTTCAAGACAAAAATAATATACATGGGTATACTGGTACATCGGTCAACAAACTATGCATGATTAGAGATTCTGTTGCTTATGGAAGACGTTCCTCAATTGCAGAAGGCATTATGGTTCATGGAGCAGTGTGGTTATCAGAAAAAGTGTTGCTTCGGAATCGCCATTTGTATATTGCCCACTGTTGTGTCATTACAGTTTGCGCATCGTGTAAAGAGATCAATCATAACAGCTAACCATTTTCTCTCAACAAAGACAGTATCATTTTGTGTCCATTAAGATTTCTGTGATCTCAATCTCATAGTCTCTCTTCTTTTGGGTTTTACTCCTTGCAGCCTTCTATGAAACAAAAAACATGTCAGTAATTAATAGGTAACACTAATCAGGAACGGTCTGTGAATTACAACAATCAATTCAAGATTGTTTTTTCTTTTTGAAAAAGAAAAGAAAAACCTGGAACCTCTTCTGTATCACTTATATGGAACCGAACCGAATTTATACAACGATTAAGCTGATCTGTTCCGGTTTGGGTAGTCTTTGCCCACCCCTACATGAAGCATTAGTCAGGCGATCTTTTTTCTGCTGAACATACCAAGCTATGATAAATTGCCAATGAATAGACAACATAACAGACGAAGTCAAGGGCGGTAACGTACAGGTTCAAAACTGAAGCATTCATTAATTCATAAGACAAATCAGAAATCTCAGAAATTCTCAAGAGCAAATTCTCATTTAAATAATTTGTTTGGGTTTATTTTTAAAATGAATAAATCACTGAAGGATAACTAATAATACATAAATGTACTAAACAACAAACGAGGTATGTATTCCCCTTCTTTCCCTACGTAGTTTCTACAGATCAGTGCCTCGTCCTTGGAGCAGTGGGTGGTAATTTCTCCGATGGACCACAAGGAAGCTTCTGGCCGGTCTCCTGTTCAATCCGGTTCTTGAGCTCCCTGAGTATCCGAATTTGTCCCAACTTTTCAGGGGACAATTTGTCCCAATATATCCCTACAAGTTAGAGGTTCATTCTATCGCATATTTCTCCTACTATGGTCATCACGTGATCAAAATGTCACAAGCAATGCTTTATGTTGGTCTAAATATAAACTACTTTCAGCCTATGTGATAGAAAAAGACAGTCCAAAACCACATACAATCCACAATAATTCCCCAAAACTACATGCATATCTCAAGATTTGATCCAAAAATCTTTAGCATGAGTCAATGCCAATAGGTTTAAGTCTACAAAATATTGGCGTATAGGCTTCAATCATAGCACTTAAATTTGTCACAACCTTCAAAATAATTTCTCCAAGACTACTGCATAATTTCCTTTACATTGAGATGAACGTTATGCTTAACATTCAGTTAATATCCTGGGACCTTAGATGGTATAGCTACCCAATTTCATAAATTATCTAACAAATCAAATTTAAAAATTAAAATTAAAATGAATTAACTAATTAAAAATTACAAAAATATAAATACAAAAGCTCAAAAATTTAAAGCTGAACCAATTGGTAGTTAGAATTTCGACCAAAACCAATTGAGATCAAAACACCTTTTTAAATTGCTTTATTTAGTACAAAAAAAGCTTCATTTAACCAGTATTATATTATATTTAGATATAGTCCAGTATTTTACAATTATTGATAATGACTAGTTTTTAACATGCTTCAATGAGGAATAAGACTACACTTCTCAACCACTGTTCCGACATTTTCATCTCAAACGATGTGGCAGTTAAGTTGGTATTGTCACATCATTCTTTCTTTAGACTTACACTAAATAGAAATAATATTTCGAATAAAGAAAAGGTCTTATTTATATTTAACTTGTAAGTTAAAATGAACATGACATGACAATTGATATGGCAATTCCAACACAACTATCACATCAGGTAGGATAAAAATGTTGAAATAATAATTGAAAAGCCTAGTACTATTGATCATTCAATTACGGTAAAAAAAACTATAAGATTTCACACTCGAACTTATCAATAAATATAAAATTCTACTATATCTAGATATGTCATTACGCTTATTAAAATTAAAATTTTATTGACATTTGACATTGAATAAATCAAATAGAAAAAAGTAACAAATTCTCAATTCAAAACTTTCTAATTCCAATTTCAATTCAAAACTTTCTAATTCCAAGTGGTTTCATGTTAGATCTTTCATCTATTTATTTATCTTTAATCTTTCATTTTTAATCATTATTTTTATTTTTATTTTTTTACTTTTATTCAATAAAACATATAACAAGATTAAGGTTTATGAAACTGAGTGGTTAACCCACTCAAATTCCTTCAATTCCTCTTGTACCTTAGATTTAAAAAATCTTTCAAGCATCCCAGTCACAATCATCCAAAAGCCAACAACCTTCTCTATCTCTTCTTACCATGTTTTGAACAATCTAACCAACAGAAGTTTTATGTTCTATCAATACCAAACAAAAATGTAACCAATCAATAAATTTCTACTAGGCCAGTTCTAAACATTGTTCATCACCTGGTATGCTCTATGGCGGCCATTTCATTTTTTAAAGTTTCTGATATTTGTTCTGTTACTAGCTGAGTTTTGAGTTCGGTATTAAATTAATTCATTCTCCATAAAAAAGACTAAAACCTTTAAATGGTTATTTGGTATGCAGAGTACAATGACATGGGCTCCTCCATCAAGACCAGAAGCCTTTCACAAGACCAGTTTATATCTGGACAAGAAAGCATTTGAAAGACTTTTCCATTGGCCTATAACTTACCAATCAGCCTTGAGGTAATCTGTGCTTAAAGGATGTGTAGTTACTCTAGGAAAGAAATTATGACAATTATGATACAACCTTATAAACCTTGAGTGTAGAGAGAGATAGAGAGAGAAGTCGAAACTAAAAGCCTTACAAACCTTGAGGCTTTGGAATCGTTGTATTGGTAAAAATGACTCCAGTAGGAGTGCATATGATGTCTACTGGAACGTCATGGATCAATAATTTCTCAACAGGAATATCATCTACCAATTGACAGTCATGCACTACAAAAGCAATTAACAAACTATGTTTACTGCCACAGAAAATATATATATATATATATATAACTAATATCAATAAAATACATGGCAATTAAAATCTAAATTGCTCTAAGTACATCCAACACATGACAGCATCCATTACTTCACAACACTTTAATATTCTTGAGAATAGTTGATATACATTTCAAGACAATTACTTTAAAGGGATATTATCAACATACTTCTGGAAAAAGAAATTAATGTGAAACAACCTCTTTTTTATGTTTAAAAATGAAATTTAGTGATATTATTTTTTATTTTAAAGGATTTTTCAGATTTTTTCTTTACTTTACAATTATAAACAGAAGTAGTGCAACGGAAATTTTGTTTTGAAATCAAAACAATAAACAATAAAGTAACGATAAATTTAAACATAAACTTTATTATCACTAAAGAAAATAATCAATAACATACTAAACTCAAAAAGCCAAATCCTTTTATAATGATTTTAGTCCAAAAACTACTAGAATTAGGAATCCTAATTGACTCTTAACTTCTTAATTTGAAACTAATTAAAACTAGAAAACTAAACCTTAATGAAATTTAAATTCTATTCCTAAAAGAACCCTATTGTCTAATCTTGTCCTACATCAAGAAGAGTGAGCTAAATAACAATCTGACATTCAGGACTGGGGCAAAAACTGTACTTACCAGAAGTGACAACGGGAGTGGTATCGTCTATGGCTCCCATGTACCGCAACATCCCATATTCAAGTTCCGCAAATCCCTGCAACCCAACACCTTCTTTCCTAAGAAAGATAAAGGGGAGTATCTTTTAAAGTTGATATGAAATGTGTAATTAGTTAGTGACCTCTCCCTTGCCAAGTCGAGCCCCTGTGTTGGGGTCAACAGCAACCGAACCTATTACAATCAGATCCACTTTAATGTTTTCATCCAGTCCAATTGGCCTTCCATACTTGGCAACCCCCATAGAGGTGCAAGCTTCATTGATTGAGCTAGAACTACCTAACATGCTGGATTCGAGTACAGAGAAAAACCCTGTCCTCAAACGTGGCTGCGGTGTCACCAACTTCTTTCCACCTGTGCATGGACAAACATCTTAACTCTCTATTCTATCTTAGGGGGAGTTTGAAAAATGACTATATGATTATGGGATGAGTGATACTAGGCTTTTCAAACTTTTTGACCAAATGATGTAATATATAATTTTGTTAACATATTATAAATCTTGAGATAGTTCATCAAATACTAAATTAACGTGTCATACTAACGTCGATATAACTTTTTAATAATAATGTAATATATAATATAATTTTTGAATGAAAATTATCATCAATGAAAATTTTTTATGAAAAAAGGTATTATGTGTCATCCGATATTATTGGAAGGTTACATCAACATCATACACTGACTCAACTTCTATTAAAGATTTTTTTTATAAAATGGTATTATAGTTAATATGATATTAATTTATGTGTCATGTCATTTACGCCTAAATTCCCATAAACAAAATAAAAATATATATATATATATATATATATATATAAAATAACGATGACAACTAACCAGAGAGAGTAAGAAACCTGACTTGCTTCTGGGGCGAATCCGGGTTAACCTTCACACAACCCGCGACCCGGAATTGATCCAAGTCACCCAACTGAAATGACCCGAATCAAGAACACCTTAAAAACGGATTAAAAAATTGAAATTTAAACAGAAATAAGAAGTTAAGTACATTTTTGGCGGCTACCGAAGCGCCGACGAAATTGGGGATCCGGTGGTGAACGGGTCGGGGATTCTGGGCGAAGTTTCGGGCCTCCATTAGATCCCAAATCCGATTTCGTATGATCCATTTCCAAGCTTTGGGGTCGTCGTCTTCTATACTGGTTTCCATCTCTCTTTTGGAAGTCTCGGCCATGGTTGTTCTGGCTATGGCGTCCAAGGTCAGCCTTTCGGCCTCGAACTGCGAGTCGTCAAAGGCGGCGGCGTCGTTTGGAGTAGTCTTGTTACTTTGCAGCTTGAAATTGAAGGGTTTGGTTTGGGAAATGGAAGGGAAAATATTAGATTGTTGTGTTTTTGTGGTTAAATAAGTGGGTTTGAGTGAGAATGGAGGTGGAAATCGGATCATATTTGAGTACGCTTAAGGAGGGATTCGGATAAGGCAAATGACCCAACAAAATGCTTCCTTTATGAATGTTTTCATATTGTCATTGTCACCCAATATTCTACATATTAAAGGTGTATAGAGCGAAAACCAACCGGCTGGAGTAGCTCAGTTGGTTAGAGCGTGTGGCTGTTAACCACAAGGTCGAAGGTTCAAGCCCTTCCTCTAGCGAGTTTTAAGCTTTTAACAACATTTCCATAACAATACAAGATAAGCAAGACCAAGGAGGCTTTAATTTTGACATAGGCATCATCTACCTCAGAAAGATGAACCAAGGACCTCTCGTTAGTGTGCGTGTCTTCTTTTTTTCAGATTCTAATAACATTAATTCTAAAACAAGCAATTGCAATAAATATCGTAGCTTAAACTAAATGGGCATTCGAATATTTGTACAATCAGCATTGTTTTCAGTGTCTGGCAAGTATTTCACAACCTGCGACCTAAAATCTTCCATATCCACAGAATTTCTTCTGGTTACTGCAATTTGGATAAATATATTAACAAACATTCATATCTTTCTTTTTATTTATTTAATACTGATATTGCCCAATGGAGTTATGAAACCAAATGGGATAAAACATCGATAACATAGCTCAGAGTGTAACTCTATTAGGGAGGAAACAATCCATATAAATAGAGAAGCAACCTACACATAACATGAAAAAAAACCAACAATTCCTTTTGTGGGGAGCAGTGTAAAACTTGTGACCGCAAGTTTTACACCAACTTGTGACTACAGATGTAAAACTTGTGACCTTGCTAAGGTTATAGGCAGCAATGCCTTTTACCGAGACATTGTCCAAACTACCAAACTATTATATCTTAGAAGTATAGGTTTTTGTTCTCGTTTGAAGGCTCTGCACAACGAGTACTCATGAACTCCATTTAGCAGATATGCATTCACATGCCCGTGTGCGCACGCACACACACACACCAAGCATAAAGATACAGAGAGAAGAATTAGAAGAAGAAGAAACTAAAAAGCAACCCCAGAGAACCAGGGGAGAGAAAGAGAGAATAGGTTGGGAGAGAGAGAGAGAGAGAGGAAGGAGGGAAATAGCAGAAGAATTTGGAAAGCGAATTGTATTCTTCTACTCATAAATCAGTTGGGAGAGAATAAATTTGGGTAACTGATGGAAAATACAACAAAAACGACTCACATCAGCTTGAATTACAAGATTATGTACAAACAAATAATACATAAGAGATCTCTAACCTGAAAAACAGTAAATACATCTCTCTCTCTTACTAAAACTGACCATACCTGCAAAAAATCTACCCCCTAAGAATTGAAAGGACCCTAGCCAAATAAAAAAAAAAAAAAAGCGGTACATGCACTAGAGATTGAGATGAAAGATGATAAAAGAAAATTACGAAGCATCCAGCCCTGCAAAATAAGTTAATCCACCATTACAAGAAAAAAGAGACAAAGAAGACTGTCAGCTACACATGAATATCCTTGTCAAACACTAATCCTTAACCCCCCATAGCATTTGAGTCCTTAAAACCCATTTTACTGGGAATTTTCCCTTATTGACTGTAACTGGGAGAAGGAGATACGGATTATGGATCCCCCAAGTGAGGTAGCATGTTTGCAAACAAGGGCTTCAGTGGCCTGCTCCTCAGTTTCAAAAAGAACAAGGGCCTGCTTCTTACCATTCATCTCAAAAAGCTTGGTGTTCACAATGGCACCATGTTCCTCCAAGTGGCTTACAATCTCCTCCTCAGTAACATCCTGTGGTAGAGTAGAAAGGTGGATCATCTTTGTCGGAGAGCAGCAGTAACGGTAGTTCTTGGCGGCATTGCGGTTGAAGCGATTAAGACTAGAGTTTGAGTACTCATGAGTATCGGCACCTTGAGTTATGTTTGGATGCTTTGAGAAGTTGACCTCCAACCGCTTCCCAAACAGCATGGCTCCCTATTGCAACATAGAAGTACTTTCAATTGTCTAGAAAGATTTCAATCGATAATAACAATATGAATAAATCACAGAGAATAATATTATATCACATACAATTATTAGACAAAAATAAAGCTTGAAACCTTGACAACTACAAAGGCACCAATTTCAAGGAGAAATATAACATAACTAAAAGCTGTCTGAGATAGAAAGTTTATTGAAGCCTTGCATCAAAACAAGTGTGGGTAATCAATACCCAAAATTTGAATTAAAAACAATAAATTAATTGTCTTTTTTCCAGGCAACGCATTAACCTAGTGGTTATACATGGATTGAACCTATACAAACTGAGACCATAATTCCGTTTTCTTTTCAATACAAGGTGTTAGAACATAAATGGCTGAAAATTTGGTCACAAGCAAATAGTAGAAATAAGTCAGACTGAGACTGGAAAATCCTGCCTGCTACATGAGTTTAACTCCATTGCCCTCACTGAGAGAACGAACAGTTAAAAAGCCATATGATTGCATTGCATGATTTAGCATCCCAATACCATATGAGAGTATGAGACTTTAATGATTAACAACACAAATGTCTGAAGACAATATATGAACAAACCTTCAGAAAGTGCACTGCCAATTCAGCCTGGAAGCCATCGCCCATCTGTACAAGTGCATGATCTGGTTTATTACGGAGAAGTTTAATCCTCACAATATTTCCGTAGAGGGAGAACAGGTTGAAAAGCTTATCCTCATGTATTCTCTGAAGCAAAGAACCATTTTTCAAGAGGAATCAAATAAACTTTATAACTTTCAATCAAAAGAGGAAATATAGAAGATAAGATGATCAGAGATACTTACATCAGGATTAAGATTGGAGACTAAGACTGTACACCTATCATTTGTCCCGCTTATTCCAGGAGGTAAACCTCCCCCAAAGGCAGCCGCAATAGCAGCAGCATTAGCCATCTAGGTACATCGAAAAGGCCAAGAAATCTTATTACAAACCTGGCTGAGGCCTTTCACGAAAACAAACCAACATATCTCTTCAGACAATCACCATGCCCATTTGTGACAATTTTGAACAATTAAAGAGCAGTAATTATAATCTTGACAACGACCAACCCATTTACAGCAATGCATATCATAAGAATTCTTACCAATATTAAAGATTTATAACAGACATTAAATTGCCAGTATAAAATATAGCTAATACCACCACTATGACCCAAATAATGTAAACTAGAAGAAGGGAATCTTTGGTTACATTCCCATCTCGTCTTTTCATTTTCTATTAGCAAGTAACAAAAATTGTCATTTAAAAAAATGAATTGAAATTGAAATGAGGAAATATGGATGCATGTGGCATCCATACCCCTAATTGTACGACAAAAAGTCTGGACTTAGTTGCAGTTTGCTCATATTCATTCGCTGTCATTTTATACCTTTTTAGTTTCCAGATAAAGGAAACATAAAAGTTATTCCTCCTTAAGTTTAACAAACTGGTAAACACAACCAAATAAAATTCACTAAGAATTGGTAGCAATCAGGCAAACACTGCTCAAGAATATGATGCAACCATATTAAACAAATAAAAAAGCATGAGCAGTCTATAGATGTCCCATATATTCCCACATGAGATATATATATTTATATATGTAACACTTTTAACACTTTAGTTAAAGTGAGGGACACCTTCTTATCCCTTGGATCGGTAAGTGGACCATCTTGAAAAACACAAAAATGGGTCCACTTACTCAATCCAAGGGCCAAGAGGGTGTCCTAAAGTGAGGGATACCTCACCAGAGAAGTGTTATATATATATATATATATAGATGCTAATATCCACCAGCTCAAAAAGAGTTGTCTTATATAGTTTTCATAACATTTACCGGAGAAACACCAACCTGTGGAAATCCAACTGCAACACAGAAAGCAAAAATATGTAAGACAATGTGTAAAAATGTGTATGATCAATGAGTTAAAGCAACATTTGAATGTGCAACTGCCAGATTAAGCACCTGCCCCGGCCACAGATGCATACATACCTCCAGAATCACCATACCCAGACGGCTGCACCTAAAACAGATACAAAGTTAATGTCCAACAAAACCAACAGACACAAAATCTCTTCAATATCAAGCTTTAAGCACAAAAAAGAAACAAAAAAAAGAGAGCCAAAGGTAGTGTAACATACTTGTGAGGATCTCCCTTTCTGTTCTGCAGGAAGATTTGGATTTGTGAAATCCCTGAGCAAAGAGAAAATCATATACACAACATTCAGCTTAACTAAAATGATAGCATCAAGAAGGTGAAAGAGAGCAAATTCAGAACCCAAGGAACTACTATTCCACCTTGATCGCTCATTATTGTAGTTCACTTGCAACTCATCAAGGCTGATTGAAAAAGAAAAACCAATTAACACACACAAATCAGCAAAAACTAAAAACAAAAATACAAATACACCCATATGCATGCATTGATACTCATCCTGAGTACCGCGCAACAATAACACAAAACAGAATAAGATTGCCAGAATGTTACATAACCTACTTTGAGAACTGAATGTCCAGCTGACAACAACCATCATAAATATTCCGACCCTGTAAAAGAGCCAAGAATTACAACTCTTTCCAGAAACCAAACCACCAATAGACCAAAACCAAATAGACGTTTAAAGTAACTTAAAAAGTAAGAGATCAGAAAACACCTGAAGCGAACTTCTCGCTAAAACAGCACTCTGGCGTAGCTGATACTGGATAAGGGCTTGAAACCCTACACATCACAGTTTGCACAAAAGATGAATAGAGGGGGAAAAAGAAAGAAAATCTTTTAAAGAAATGCCAAATGCACAGCTCTACTGGAGTGATTCTGGGTCTTTCTTAAAGTACAAGGCATAAGATGTGTCCACAAAAGCACTCCAAGCATAAATTAATTAATAAAAAATAAATTAAAAAAAAAAAATGTCGATTTCTCAACGAAAGTTAAATTAGAACAGCTGCCATGGAAAGAATGAAAGCATGGATATTTAAGGAACTTTTCAACAATATATTTATCGAACTAATGCTGATGAGTTGAAGGGAGAGCCAACTTTCAAATATATATAGAGTGAAAGAAAACTTGAAGCTGACCAGCTGACTTCTGAAATGTGACAATCTTCTCCACAAATCCATGAGGAGAAAAAACTTGATGCAGCACTTCCACAGTAATAGGATAAAGCATGTGATGGATTGTAACTAAGAGAATTCGGTTCGGCTATGCATCCAGAGAGTTCCCAACAGCAAACCAGCAAAGAGACAGAAAGAGAGAGAAGAGAATAAATAGAAACGTATAGATAGAGAGAAGAGAATATATAGAGAAGCAAAGGCAAAGAAAAGAAATAATCATCAATGATGCAACATACAGGTTGTGCTTAAAAAACAATGAAGATAAAAGGCATGAGAACATTAGAGGTGAGAGAGAGAGCGAGTCTTTTTTCTTTATTATCTGTCTCATTCACCACTTAAGAATCAACTGTCACCCCTGCACCACATTGCTAATTTTTCACACAAGAATTCATGACCTTTACAGTTTTAAGTTTTAACGATGCAATTTCCGCATAAAAAAGGTTTTTGGGCACAATAATCTCTATTAAGAAGCAAACGGAAAAATCGAATGAGATCAGATTCAAAGGTTCACAGTCATTAATATAACTCTCTCTCTCTCTTTAGAACAGAAAAAAAATTGGCTAGTCCCTAGCAAAACAACATCTCTCTCTCTCTTTAGAAAAGAAAAAAAATTGGCTAGTCCCTAGCAAAACAACAAAACTCTTATTCAAGGAACAGAGTTGACTCCTTAACATGGGAGTCCTCAAAATGGGGGACGTACATGCCTTTCCAGAGTATGTTATCCATAATAGAAGCTGGATTGGCAGCCACATTTTTGTTACACAAATCACACTGTAATTTCTTAGCCAGTGATTAGCACACTTTCAATAGTTAAGATTGGAAAAAACATGCATAATTAATGCACGTTTAAGTTAACATACATGAGATTACATCTCACCCATTGAGAAAATTCTGATCTAACGGTTGAAAACTTGTGTCATAATTTGAATCTCACAATTCCTTACTACTGGTTCCTCGGAAAAAGAAACCCATTGGATGAGTCCCATACCCTCTCTAAGCCTTAACTCTCACGTACAATCAAATCAAGATATTGAACTTACGTGCATAATCTTGGCCATCAATATCCACATTTCTAATCAGTGTTCGTGGGATGTTATAAAAACTACAGTCCAGTTAATCCACAGTTACCATAATTTGGATCCATTCCTGCTCTGTTACATCATCTAAAGTCAATAGTAGACAATACATGGTACAGACAGAGAATAGGCCTTCACAAGTGGCACACATGAAGGCTGAAAATTTTCAGTTCACATAATTTGCATTCTACGCTCGTAGGAAAAAATGAATCTGAAGACAACTAAAAACTCTTTAAGCTCACATTGATCATCTGAGAAACCTAAAATTTAACATGTCATTCTTACCATTAAAGGTGATAATTAAAAGGTAACATGTTGCACTTAATTCGAACCATCATCCCTACAGATTTACTATCGTAAATTGTAAAGTGATAAATGACTCTAAACTAAACAGTGTATGATACCAACCTCATCCCCTCGTGCTTGAGAACTCTGATCCATTGTTGTTAGTTCCTGATGTGATGAGAACTGGACATACACATTCCTCCCCCTGGAATAACACAGTTTTAATAGACATATAAGGGCACATATTGTTTGTAAATTGCAACAATTCTGTACCTTATGGTCGGCTGGACGTTTGTGTAGAATTGCAGAGCATTAATGGCTGAAGGAACATCTTGCATTTGGAGAAGAGCCTAAACATCACAAAGACACAATAGAACAAATCAAATCATAGGTTTAGCTGAAGTTTGAACTAGTACATAGCTGCATCAACCATAATGGGCAATGAAGTAAAAAGAACCTGATTTTTCGCTCGAAGCATCACAAGCTTAGTTATGACTCCAAATGGCTGGAATAGCTGAAGCAAATCATTCTGATAACAAAGAAAGTGCAAGTGTAAGACGATGCAAAAATAGGGACGGAGAAAACATATGCAATTTATATATCAGAGAGAAACAAAGGTGACATGGGTAAGAAGTTTTCTTTCGAATGGCTCAAGAAAAAATTATTAGAAGTTAAAGTCTATTAGAAATTTAAGTCCTCCTCACCGCAGGTTCTATTATCTTCTTCCAGCGGATACCTTCAATGTGTTTGGCACAAAATTACAAAATCATAACGCCTATAAATTTAGCCACAGCTGGCTTAGACTTTAGAGATCATTACTTCATCTATCAGCATTAGACCATTAATCACTCTTGAATTCACACATCCTTAAGCTCATTCCATATTTCGGCCAATATCAGGCTCAGACGTCAGCAACTTAGACTGTATCCAATCTCTGCTCTATTAGAAAAAAAAAATTTACATTTCTTAGATGATGTTCACAATTGAATAATTGCGGTTGCTTACAAGTTCGAAGACACACCACATTCCACTTCTTTATATTGTGATTTTGTTACTGTATTTGACCTATATAGTAGTCCTCTCACGAAACTTAATTTGCTCTAAATATTAAAAAACATTCTACAAGTTTCAAGTTACCAAAGAAAACATACATGGTCATTAAAAAATTTTCAACCTACAACAATCTAATCGCTTTTAAAATTAATGTTTTATAAGGAAAACACTTTTACCATTACCAAAAATGCACACCATTTTCCATAGCACGTTACAAACAATGAATGATATTAAACATATCCAATCCTAGGATATCCACGTGTTTCCAACACACACGATGATCACTCAGCCAGTAGTCCACGTGCACATTTAGGTCCTATTGGGCAGTCATATACATGGACGGACCAGAAGTAAATGTGTGGGGCCACTTCAATATATACATGTTCGGCTTACAATACTATCTGCAGCATTCCTCATATACACATACGACAAGGAGTCCCTTAAAATTGGATTCAGAAACCGCTTAAAATAACTAACACAATCAACGATAATGATCGCATATGAAACATGCGCAATGTGTACAACTTTAACGGTCACCACCTATCTATCAAAAGATCATTTTCCCTTTTATAAACACCAACACAAATTACACCATTTCAATTTTCAACAAAACCACAATTCACTTTTGCTACAATACAACAACAATTCATTCAAAGCTCATTAACATCGCAATAAAGACAGGCAATCACATACTTCAGAAATCTCGTGGCCGACGTTGCGCACGTGAATGACTTTCGAAGGTTCAGTCATTTCGAAAACCACCGCCCTGTAAAACGAGTAAACGAATCAATTCAAACGCATCTCACTAGCGACATAAAATTACAAGAACTCCGATTTATGAGCAAGTGACGAGACTCGTTATTCCAAGGTGAGAAAATACATACAAGGACGCGGCAACTTTGAATGAAAAGGTTCTATACAGGTACGAGGTATATATACAAACTGTAATGATCAGATAGCAGAGAGAGAGAGTGAGTGAGATCGAGAGAAACTTGCCTGGGAGAGAGAGAGAGAGAGAGAGAATCAGAAGTGAAGTGTTGTTGCTGTAGATCGTGCGCTTGGCATGTAAGGAGTTATCGGGGTCTGATTGCGTAACCCTATCTGTTTGTCTCTCACCCTAAATACTCACGTTTTACGTGTACGCTCCTGGGCCCATAACCTTTTTTTCTCCATTTTTTTTGGATAAAATTTCTTTCTCCATTTATAAATTCATTATAGACAGATTTAATTAGACTAAATTCTTGTTAAGTTTCTATTCACATTGTTTTAAGCTTGGAAACGAGCATCGCTATATATTCGATTTAGATTTTTCAAGACTTTTATTGAATTATAAAATTTTGGTATATTCCATTTAGATTTTCAAATATTATATAACATTTATGGGATATTTAATATAAACTTTGATGATTTTTAAATTGAGTATTTAATCAAAACTTTTAAAAAGTTTATGCAAGTCATGAAATATTTAACTTGCTAATAACTTTCAAATAGATTTTAAAATGTTAATAATTTTCAAATAGATTTTTTTCTTTCATTTATCTTAAAAACTTTGGTAGACTCTTGCGACGAAGAAATAAATTAAACCTCTTAGTTTTTTTTTCTCTCATATTTAAATCTTTTCAAGCTTGCGATACTCATGGTAAATGTATTTCAACAATCTTTATCTATACGTATTGTAACCAGTATACTGCAATATATATATATATATATTTCACATTCTTTTGTTTGTATACAATAATTATCTTTTGCAACTTTTTTCTTATGCTATTTTTTTTAGTAATTTGTTAAGTTGCATGTACAATCTAGTAATATTATTAATATAATCATTTTTCTCTATGATTTTTTTTTTCCAACTTTAGAAGGATGAATGTTTTCGTCGAATTTCATAGACATCAATGGTGATATATTTTTTTTTAAATTTGTTAAGAAAAATTTTTATTAATATGAAAATAAAAAATTTTAGAAATAAAAAAAAAGGTCTATTAATTTTTTTTTTAAGATGAATATATAAATATAAAAAATCTATGAAAAATTTTCATAATGAAAATTTTTTAAAGTCTATAAAATCCATATAATTTCATGAAAGTCGTTTAAATTAAAACTTTATAAAAATCAATAAAAGTACATTAATCTTTATGAAAGTCTTTTAAAATAAATTCTATGGTAGTCTATAAAAATTATTCACAATTTTGTAAAATTTATAAAAGTTAATAAAAATCCATGAATTCTATAAAAGTCATTTACTTATTAAAAAAAAAAAAAAAGTCTACAAAGTCTAAAATAAATACATTAAGATGATTTCATAATCACTTTACAAAAAATATTCCCACGTATCTTTTAACTTTTGTAAATTTAACCATGCACTTGTTATACTAAAATTGTTAAACAATGAGATTTTAATTTCTCAAAAATAATACTAAATGGGGCCGTAATACTCACATACACTAATAAATACTTATGATGAAATTTAATCATGTTATCCGTGTAAAAAGTAAGTGGATAAATCACTTAATTCAAAAGTTTTATTCCAAATTTATTTATCAGATAACAAGTCATAAGTTGTTACATTCTTTTTAACTCTTGAATTGAAATTTGATCAATATTAATTGTTCAAAACAAGGAAATTGATTTATTAGCTGAAGTCATAGTTCTGTTCAATTTTTTTGAAACTCTTGGATTGAAATTCGATCGATATTAATTGTTCAATACAAGGAAATTTATTTGCTAGATGACAAGTTATATTGTTTTCATTCTTCTCAAGATTTTTGGATTGAACTCACAAGTTATTTGATGCAGTGGTCCAGTACACTCGGCGTTTTCTTACAAAGTCGGTTCCAATAGTATGTCCACAATATGGATAATTTAAGTCTGATTCATCTATATGTGGATAAATTATGCTTAAGTCTAATCAATTGAAGGACAGTTTTTCCACTTCAATGTGGGCCTCTCTCTCTCATATTTAGTTAAAAGTAAAGTTAAATAGTATTATACTTCGAATTGTTCTTTAAAGTCTTGATCTTGGAGGTCCCGACTGTTGTAATAGATATTTGTAATATAAAAAAAATAAAAATTTTGGATTGAAGTTCTACCAATATTAATCGGTCAGTATAAAGAAATTTATTATTAGTTGCCAAATCATATATATATATTTTATTTTTTAACTCTTAGATTGAAATTTCAGCGATATTAATTGTTTAGTACAATGTAAAAGGGCAAATTATCAACCAAATAGAACTTAGAGGGGGTTGAATAAATTCTTTTCAAAATTTTCGGTACTTAAATTAATCAAACAACCACAATTAAAATAAAGTAAGAAAAGAAAGAGAAATTGAGACAAGTACTTTTATGTGAAAATTTCAATAGGTAAAAATCACATGACCAAATTATTTAAGGATATTTTGTTGCAGAATTTATTTAGTGATAAAATAAATATACCCCCGATTAATATAACAAAAAACAATAACAACAACAAATGCGCCCTCAAGTTGATCTACCCAATCACCCTATTCTTGGATTACATTTAATCTTACATAATTGTAGCCCTTTCAGTAGTGATTCTCGACTACTATTGATTGCCCAATTCCTCTTTAATGAAAAAGTAATTTTCAATTCATTTTCTCGGACTCCCTACAAATATAAGATCTTTGCTTAACCGAAAGAATGATTTGAGTGTTCGTTTTTAAATTAATATCAAATAGAATGCCTGATCAAAATACTCTATATAAACTACAAGACTGAAGAAGAAGAATCATAAACAAAATAATCTAATTTAAAAAACAATCAAACAATATGAACGTAAAGCTTTCTACGTAAAGTCTCTTAGAAACTCCTCATAAGGTGTATAAAATTTGTCTAAAGCTCTCACAAAAAAAATCACTCCATTAAGTGAACCAAACTCCAATATTTAGAGAAGGTGAAAAAGTAATCCTGTAAATAAAGGATATCACATTCAAGAAGAACAGAGAGACGTTATGTTGTTTCCTAATTAAATATGACTGAAAATAATTAATTTACAATTAAGAGAAACTTAGGAAGGGATTTCGGATTTGACAAATTAAAATCCAATCCCACTTTGATATTCAAAACCCAACACGACATTAAGATCAAGTAATGAAAATCAAAATCAAACAAATCAGAGATCCAAATCAAGAACGATGAGCAAAATCCATGATCAAGATCTAAAAATCAAATTAAAAGCTAAGGGAGAGAGAAAATTGACATGATAGATTTTTGGGAAACTTCATCTGATCTCTACAATTTAATGAAAGAAGACATTTTTAACAATGTGTAACAGAACTCGATGCGTGGTTCTTAAAATTTTTTAAAATACATTGCTAACAGTCAGACATAATTGAAAGGCAACAACGTCCCCTTTGTTAAAATTGAGATGTTTTTTAGGACCGTCTTTAGAGAAACAATCTTTAGAGTAGTGCCCTATGCCTTCGTATTAAAAGTACTTGACCTTGGAGCAGTTTACTTCTCCAAAGCTCTTCTTAATAACAAGCTTCTTGTTACCATCGAATCTTGATGAAGATTGCTTCGATTCTTGTAAAAAATTCCTCATTTTTCTTATGAGAAGGACGAGTTTGTCATCTCCATCATCGTGCTCCTCCCCATATTCAAGTGTTTCCATGACAGATTTGAGAGCGACACCCTTCGACTTTCTCCAATTGCATCTCATAATTTTGGAGAGGTCCAATCAATTCATCAATTCTAATTGTGTCGATGTTGTAATTTTTTTCAACAATTGTCACCTTAGCTCTAAATCGCTTCTCAAGGGATTGAAGAATCTTTTGAACAATTTTGAGTCTGAATATCACCTAGCATAGCACATTGGTTGGTGATATCTATTAACTTAGTATGGAACTCCACAAACTCTTCGTCTTTTGCCGTTCGTATGGTTTCAAACTTCGCTGTAAGGAGTTGTAGCTTGGACTTCTTCATGAGCGAGGTGCCCTCATAAGTTCTCTCAAGAATCTCCCACGCTTCCTCTGTCATTGTGGAAATTTGAATGTGACGGTACGGCTCTTCATCAACACTACAATATAATATTATGCGTATTAAGATGTGTTTGGATACGTTTTTAAAATTATGTTTTTGAAAAATTATTTAAAAAACAAAATATTTGTTTTGAAAATGACGTTTTTAGAAACGAAAATACATTCAGAAGCATTTTTTAAAATATATTTTGAAAACTAAAAATGATAAAATAATGTTTGTGTTATGAATATATGGTCTTAACACCACTTCCTTTTTTATAATATTCCTTACCTTATTTATTGTTATTTCATTATGGAAATGATTCTTCAATTTGCCTATAAATAGACCTATATTGTAACCATTGAAAGATATATCAATTGAATTATTTCATCTTTTTTTCTCTTTCTCTCTTACTTTACTTGTTCTCTTTTATTTGATTGTTGTTCTATATTCATTGTTTTTAGGCCATGATTTAAAACACGTTATCAGCACGAATATGGTATATGAGATTTCATTCATATGATCTACTCTGTACTAGTATATGTGTTTCGTATAGAGGTCATTTTATACTAACGGATGTTATGCTAGATTCAAAATAAATTTTTCTTCAAGTTTAATTGATTTTTGTATTTTGCTGTTCTGGTTTATATGTTTATTTAAACATATGCAATATAGATTTTGTTTTGAAAGCATATGTTAAGAACTTCAAATCTATATACTATTTGCATGATTTGATTAATTGTATAAAGAGAAAAGATTGAATTGAAAAATTTGTTTTATTTGTTTGGTTGATGCAAAAAGAGAGAAAAAAAAAATTATATGAAGTTTGTCTTTGTTTTGAATATAGAGAGAAAAAAATATATTATTTTTTTTCCTTATTTATGTACTATACAGAAAATATATAAAGTGTATATATATATTTGCTCTTTGTGAGATATCAATGTTCTTGCTATTTGTTTAAATGATTTTATGAACATTGTTATATGAGAATCGCTATTTTTTAGATCTTCTGCATTCAAAAGTAAGTTTAATATTATTGAACTTATGTTTCGATACTTTATTTAATATGGTATCCCTCCTAGTTTTCTAAACTGCAACCTGAAGTTTGCAAACTAAAATTAAAACTAAAAGTTTTAGTTTTCAAATAGAACCAGAAGTTCTAAAATTTCAATTTAATTAGAACCAAAAGTTCTAAATTTTCAATTTCATTAGAACCCGAAGTTATATATTGTAAATTTAGTTAGAACCAGAAGTTTTACACTTTCACACTTAATACGGACAATTGTATATGTCAAATAAATTATAGTTGCTTGAAGCAACATAATTGTCCCTTACCTATTTTATAGAAAGAGTGTGTCTTAGACCATAGATCTAAACACAAAAGACAACAAAATATACAAGTTTGTGTTTTGTGTATAAAGCCAATGTTATGCATATACATATACACAAAAAGCAATGTGACTCTTTTGGGTTATGAAAAATTAAATAAAGATAGAACATATTCGATCTTATGATGTTATGTTTTTGCTTTTTGCATATAACATAATGGTTCCATCAAATTCGTTTTAATTGATTGGATTCTCGATGAACGATTTGAATCCGAATTTTTGAACTTTAAATCTTAACCAGAAGTTTCAGATTCTCAATAAATTTATTCTCAGTTTTATTTAGATCTTAAAACCTGAAGTTTCAGATCCTTACTTCAATTCTAGATTTTAATTTATTTAGATTTTGGAACCAGAAGTTTCAAAATTACAAATGAAAAAATTGAGAAAAATTAAATCAATTCGAATTTGATACGAAAAAAAAAAAAAACCCCGTTTCGAACCAAGTATGTTTGAAAACATGTCTCTTCATTGAGGGTGAGTAGAGACTTGAAAATCTTTATACTAATTTTTGTTCATGATTTCAGGGTATATAGATCGTGAAATTTAAATTTGTAAATACATTAAAGTATTCTATCTTTCTGTTTATGATTTTCAACGTATCAAAGTATGTATTTTCATATTTATATATTTAATATGGATTACTTGATCGGATATATATAACGATCTCATGTCTCACGTTATATAGTTAAATCTATTTGTATTATGGTTAAATTGTTACCTTTCCAGTGATGATACGAGTTTGATAGTGGCATGAGCTATTAGATATGAAAATTAGGTAGCAATGACTATTAGAATTTTCTGATGATAATTTTATTTGAGATCTTTTAAAATATATCATAATATTAAGGTATTATTGTAATTTACTTAGAACCTGAAGTTCTAATACTAATTACAGTGATTGATGTGATTTGGAAAAGAATTTCATTTTCAATTCTATCAAAACCTGAAGTTTTGAGTTAATATCATATTGAACAAGCAATTATGATATACAATCACATCATATTTTGAAGCTTTGAGTTTTTGAGAAGAAAAGATACAATATTTTTATTCGTTTTATATTAAATTATATAATTATTATTGTTCCTCATAAAATTTTTGGTTAGTGGAGGTCGTGTTATTTTCGTTCCTCAAAGCAAGATACTGAATAAGGTACATGACATATATTTTCTTATACCTTATTTGATTATTAAATATTTATTACAATTCGTTGTAATAGTATTTTTGAAAAATCGTTTATTAATTCACCGTGATTACAATTTATATATCTTGGAATGTATATTTGATTACCAAATGGATGAAGTCAAATGATTAAAATAATTTGTACTTCAAATTTGCTCATGAAGTAGCAATGTTAATGATTATGAGTGAAAAATCATTTATCTCGTATGACTAAATTAATTAACATCATTCCTTGAAATGAATTTTAAATCATCTAATAGTTATGGCGATGATTATGGTCAATAAAGTCTCGATGATCATAACAAATTTTAACCACATGAAGTGGAATTCACACCAAAGTAAAGTAAGCAAAATATTTACTATTACTGGAATATGAAATTATAATAATTGTGTACCTGAAGTATACATAATTATTTACCGATATACAAATGCTCCAGAAGAACAAATTTACATATTACAAAGTGAAAAATAATAATGTTATATATTTGAAACTTTGTTACTTTAATAGATTTTGAAGGAATCTATTTAGATATACATTAATAAAAGTATATCGCAGTTGTATTATTCATACTGTCCTATGCCAGAAGCATATTTTATGATGACTATCATATGCTTATAAATATAATATGATCAAAAATTGTGATGAATCAAAAGTTTTTTTTTCATCCAATAATGCAAAGAAAATAGCATCAAATTGTTGGAAGTAATATGAATATCCATTATAGAATCAGAAGATTCTTACCTAGTAAATGTCCCTGAAGGACAATAATTGATATTACAATTTGATCTCTGAAGGACACTATGTATTTGGTCCCTTAAGGACACTATGTGATATTTGAGTCATTGAAAAATAATATGATAGTCTAATATATCCTTGAAGGATAGTAAGACAATATAATTAAGTCACAGAATGACATTATGATGATAGAATTAAGTCCCAGAAGGACATTATGATGATGCAAATAAATTCATGAAGAATAACAAAATAATGTGAATGAATAAATTTTCTTATCGTAAGGGGGAGAATAAGACTAAAATTAACGACGTGAAATTATAATTGACATGCATCATTTATTATGACAATTATTGTATAAGTCATATGAACCTGAAGTTCAAAGATCATTTACTTGAAAATTGCATACACGAATGATTTTATATTCATTGTCAACACATTAACCCGGGTGATTGTTCCTGAAGAACAATTTACATGAATGACAACAAATAAATCATTCGAAGTATGAAAAGTAAATTTGGTTGTAACGTTATTATTCCTTGAAGTGAATAATGAAAGATCATGATCATTTTAAATGTCACGCTCGAGCTATATATAATCCTCATTATATAAATACAACCCCTGAAGAGTTAAATGTTTTGAAAGAGATAGAACTCTTTGAATCTCCCCCTATGAAACTCAAAAGGGATCTTAATTATATATGGAAAAATGCATGTACTCAAACTATAAATATTATAGTTTGCACTAAGAATGTGTGAAAGTTTACAGTAGCCCCCGAAGAGGCATGTGTACTGAAAACTTAAAGAAAATTAAGATATTATATTTTGTTGCTCTGCTTATTACAGAAAAATGATGAGAATATTGAATAACATATTGTGAATAAATGTCGACATGAAAATTATTGATCAAAACAAAAGCAGAGTTATACTTATATAATTGTATTAAACTTGTCATATGGACGCTTGAAGACGTCATATATTTTAATCAAAATAATTACTCATACGAAAATTGAGACAATGATATATAATCGTATCTTAAAGGTTTACTGCAAAAACCCAATATTGACAATGTAAAAATAAATTGTCTCATAGTTGATTTCATATGATGAGAATTAATAGCCCTTGTACAGGCTAGTGCCCTAGAAGCGGTAAAATCTCCTGAAGAGATACAAAATCTTGGAAATACAAAAAATTTCTTTAGAGAATTGTGGAGTCATGATTGTAAATGATGATCATGAACTACATAGTATCAATGAGTATTGAAAAAGGGTATGATTGACCTAAGTGGAATGAAGCAATTCAAATAGAATTGACTTCATTAGCCAAATATGATGTATATGGATCAATAGTTCAGACGTCTGAAGACACCAAACTCATTAGATATAAATGGGCATTTGTAAACGTAATAAGATGAAACATATTCACCTGTGATAGATACGATTACGTTTCAATTTTTAATTAGTTTGGTAGTTTTCAAAAGACTTTAAACGTGTCTTTTGAATGTGATAATGACATGTTTATATGGGTCATTAGATACCAACATATATATATAAATCCCTGAAGGATTTAAAATGTCTGAAACATATAATTCAAATTCTCGTAACTTGTAAAGTTGCAATAGTTTTTATATGGCTGAAAGCAATCCGGATGAATTTCATATAATCATCTTAGTGAATACCTCACAAAAGAGAGATATATTAATGATTTATATGTCATTGTATATTCATTAAATCAAAATCTGGATTTGCAATTGTAGCAGTATATGTCGATGACATGAATTAAATTGGAACTCCTGAAGAGCTCCTAAGAACTGTTGAATTTTTGAAAAGAGAATTTGAGATGTAAGATTTTGAGAAAACAAGATATTGTTTCAGCCTAAAGATCAAGCACAAATCAGAGGGAATACTAATCCATCAGCTCGAAGACATTGGAGTGGAGTCAAATATATTTTTCAATATCTTCGAAAAACTACAAGAGTAACAGTTGTATACCTTTCAGGGGGAGTATATTAATTCAATATGGACATACGTGCACTGCACTCTTTTTTCCTTTGATCAGGTTTTGTCCTACTGGGTTTTCCTGACAAGGTTTTTAATGAGGCAGTATTTTTAAGCACGTCTAAATACTATTGAATTCAGAAGATTATCGCACTTTTGATCCAGCAGATCATTAAATATTTTTTGCTTTCATCAAGGGAATATGTCAACTCTTTTTAGAGTTTTGTATGCTGCACTTTTTTTTCTTTTCGATCAGTTTTTATCTCATTGAGTTTTACTGGCAAGGTTTTTAATGAGGCAGTATTTGGTACATCCAAAAATCTCGAAGAATATTATCAAGTGGTGTACGCCCAAGGGGGAATGTTATAAATATATGGTCTTAACACCACTTCCTTTTTGATAATATTCCTTACCTTATTTATTGTTATTTTATTATGAAAATGATTCTCCAATTTGCTTATAAATAGGCCTATATTGTAACCATTAAAAGATATATCAATTGAATTATTTTCTCTCTTTCTCTCTTACTTTACTTGTTCTCTTTTATTTGATTGTTGTTCTATATTCATTACTTTTAGGCCATGATTTATAACAGTTTGGAATCATTTTTAAAACAGTGTTTTCGAAAACTATTTTTAAAAATAAAAAACGTGTTTTAAAAATGATATTTTTGAAAATGCAATGTATTTAGTGGGATTTCTTAAAAGTTAGTTTCAAAAACAGAAAATGACGTAAATGTATTTGGTATTATTTTTGAAAATGAGTAAAATAATCGTTTGAAGGGAAAAGTAATAATTTGTTTTGAAAATGGTGAAAAACATTAAAAAGTTGTTTTCCACTTTCTTGCTATCATTTTCAAAAAAGTGTTCTCCATTTTCTAAAATACATTTTTAAAAACAACTTTCTCTCATTTTTGTTTTCGAAAATGAAAAATCATTTTCAAAAAAGCATCCAAACACCACCTATTTTTCATTTTTGAAAAAATGTTTTTCATTTGAAAAAACATATTTTTGGAAAGAGATTACCAAACATATTTTCATCAATTTCTTGTTTTCAAAAATGAAAAGTCATTTTTTAAAATGGAACCAAACACCACCTTAGAGTTCCAGTTTGTAATAATCAGCTCATCTTGAGTCCAAAGGCTTATTCGCTTCTTTCTTGGAGCGCCTCCTTCAATTGTTGGAGGAATCGTGGGCCACAAATAACCTTTCTCAATGTTAGCCTACACATGCCTATCAATTGACCACAAATACGCCTTCATGCAATTCTTTCAAAAGGAGGAGTTGGTGTTGGTCAAAAGTGGTGCACAAGTTGACGAAGCTCCTTGGCCATGTTTGTCTACAAATCTTTCATACAATTGTAGAAATCTACGCCGATACCAATTAAAAATCCTTAATGAACACACAATAACTAACCTAGAGAGGGGATGAATAGGTTAATTAATTTTTTTTTTAATATTGTTCAAGTACTTAGTGGAAAAATCAAATAAGCAAAAATAAAAGAAAGGTAGAGAGAGAAGAACTGTGCATGTGGTTTTACGTGGAAATCTAAACAGGGAAAAATTACAGAACTAGAACTCTCTCTAGCACCTCTCAAATGAAACCCCACTATTAAAAGATAAATTATTATAGAAAAGTTTTAATTGCATCCCAACCTATCAACTATTGAGATTCTTAATCAATTCGTAAATGAAATCCTAGTCAAATATAGAAAAAACTAAGAATCTTAAAGTGACTTGATACCAAGTAAGAGATATTCTAATGAAACTGAAAATTCAATTTTAACCTTCCCAAACCATTTTTTGAATGTCTAATGCATGTCAAAAAAGACAAGAACTGAAAACATGAAGAACCAAGCTCAAACGAAAAATAATGAAAAAATCCACATCAGGTAGGTTTAAGAGCAACCAGCCGGTAGTCAGTGTAGGTTCACTGCTCGAGTGGCCAACCAGTGGTCACAACAGTTACCAAACTACCACGGCCATTAGGCCATAGCCCCAACATGAAAGAAAAATGATTTTATGTTAAAGTGGAAACATGGGTTTTCAAAAACTATTTTACAAACAAAAACGAACTTGATCGGTACTAATAATGATAATTCAATAATTCAAAATGAAATAAGATTGAATCTTACTTGACACATGACGTTAATTGATCCTTTTTTATTTCGGATTATTTATCATCTGATCTTTTTCATTATGATTCTTCATCAAGAAACTATTTGTGCGAAAAAAATGAGGAAATAGATAATATTTTTTATTTTATTTTATTTTATTTATTAAAAAAAGATGAGGGACAAGAGTCAGGTTTTTTTATAAATTAAACATTTTATGAAACATTTTTTCATATTAATTTTTTAGTCAATTTATTGTCATGAGTTTTCCAGTTTCATTAGTTGTAAAAAAAAAAAATCTTCCCATACTCAAAAATGTTTTGAAATTTGTTCTCAATGTTGTTTACATTTTTCTAAATATATCTACCAAAAATTTCATCAAAATTCAACATTTCGTTTGATAGCCATCTACGACCCCAATCATAGGCACAAGTGTGCTCAAACGCTGCACGTCAATACTAAAAATGCCTCGGAAAATGAAAATCTTAAAATTTCTATGATAAAATCTCATTTTTACTTGCACAATGTATACATAATAATTTAATTTAAGATTTTAGAGATTTTTCCAAATAATCAAAATCTATTTTGACTTTTTTTTCTATCTTTTATAAATTTGCCCAACATAATCAATTTTTCTAAGATGTTAACGGCACGTCTTTTTTTTTTTTTTTTTTTTAATGATTTCATAAAATATTGGGTTGTTTTTCAACCATTTCAGCTAATATTAGGATGGAAAATAACAAAAAATGAAACTATAAGGTACAAAACAACCATGTATGCAAACTATGGGGAGTTTTTTTTAATAAATATCCCTAATTATCCATTTGTGAACTAGGGTCAACGCCAATAAACATACTATTCCATCACGTAGTAGAGCTTCAACAGAATAAGACGACAACAGAAGAGTTCTAATGGGCCATTGCAAGCCCTCCATACAGAAATTCTGAGTGAGAGATTATTTACACAAAGAATAAAGCCAGCACCAGATATTGAAAATCCAAGGTAAAGAAAAAAGAATAAAATGCCAAAAACACTATTGCTTTCTTCTTCGCAAACAATTACAAACACACATCCCTATTCACTGCTTCCCAAGTCCCAAACACAAAATAGAAAAGAGCTGTAATTCCCACAAAAAAGAACCAAAGTAATACAAGTTTTTTTTAAGGCCTAAAAGGGGAGCAAATTCCAACTCCCCGTGGGACAACGGTAACTGTGATCATTGGCAACTTACTCCGGAAACCAGGAAGACAAATCCAGCAGATTGCACATCATTTACGTGAACATCGGTGCTAAAGATCAACTAAGTTAAATTTACCCCGTTATTGTCGTGCTTCTTTTGGAGAGACGTAGCTTCTACTTTCCGTGACTGTGGAATTGACAAGGACTTCTGGTGCAATTTCCCAGCTCCCACTTCTCCTCCCCCAACTTGAGTGTCGCGTCTCTGATCGAATGGTGGGAGCTCGAATATCTGAACTTAAAACAGAGTCGACCTCTGAGGCATATTGTGGAGGACCATTACTGCCTCTGCTTCGAATGTCCTCATCAATCTCTTCAATATTACGTCGTTGGGATATCTTCAATAGATCTTCACCTATCTCTAGATCATCATCTTCAACCTTTGAACGTGGATCTCCACTCAAGTCTTCAGCTTCAGGAGTAAGGGGTAAAGATTGCCTTTGTACCTCCTCTTGAACAAAAGCCCGGAAGTTGTTCCTTGAGGGTTTTATCGGTGTGCAAAATACTTCAAGGAAATTATTCACACAACCACGATTGTAGACATTGAGCCTGTTGTCAGCCCGGTACCGGAAATTTTCATAGGTAGTCTGGAAAGCATGTAATAATATTAGTTTGACTAAATAACAAGTAATAAAATAAAAGTTGTAGGAAAAAATTGGAAGAATAACCACAGCTCACTCTTTTTTTCACCTAATCACAATGATAAACCAAACCCCTGGATGTGAACAGCATTCCAACCAAGACCTCTCGTACAATGACAAGAGACATGCCAACCAAACTAAACTAGTATCCACCACAGCCCACTCATTAAAAACACGTTACTGTTAAACTCTTAACATCCAGATCATTCAACAACACATCAGCAAAGGCCATCTGTTTTTGGCTACTACTACACATTCAGTACCATTTCATAAATTAATAACTCTTATGGGGTTCTGACTGCACAACACTGCAGCCCTCAGTTTTACTACATAATTCTGCCACAGATGTAAACCAAAGTGTTGTTCTTTTTTTTTTTTTTTTTTTTTTTTTTTGACATTGCAAACCAAAGTTACTAAATTAATAAATTTGTCCAGTTTCTCATATTAAATGAGGGTAAACCAAAGTTCATTATAGATAGCAATAACAAAGATTAACCAGTCAACAAAGATGAACAGAAGAGAAACCAACTAACCTGATTTGTGCTTATAAGATATAAATGGAAGCCAGTAAGTCCACCGACAAACCAAAGGGAAATGAAACAATATCCCATTAAAATGACAGAAGCAGGAGATTCCTTCATTGCCTTCCAAACTGTGCCATGGTAATCATCCATCAAGATCTTAATGTACAAAGCTGACATCGAGAACACATAGATGCAGAGAAGAGTTGACGACGAGACAAACATGAAGAAGTAACGATAGTTGCGCTGCACATACACACATTAGTTAGATTCACATGCAAAACAAACAACACACCTTATAAAACAAGTGACAACCAGCCAACATCAATAAAGATCTCAGATGTGTTCTAATTTCTTAGTATAACAGCATACCAATCCAATACATTGTCCCACCCAAGGGCAATGATGATCAAAACGCTCCACACAATTATTGCAAATGGAACAATGCGAGCAGCGGGGAGGACGATAAAGCATACAAGTGTCACAGTACTTAACACGCACAGGAATGCCATTAACCATAACTTCTTTAGTCCGAGGGAACTGAAGACTTGGCGTTTGCCTTCCCCCAACCTCAGCAGACACAGAAGAATCATATCGAAATTCTTCCTCTGGGGGATGTGAATTGCGTGGAATGATACCTGGATCCCTGGATGATGTGAGAAAAAGAAGAACCAATACCTATAAACATCAAATGATTCAAATCAGATAACCTCACAGGTAAGGACCGAAAAATGAAAAGCAAAAGAAAAAACATAATAAAGATATTTTGCTATCCTACAAAACAAGTTAACAAGACAAGAACCAAAATTTAAGAATGAAATCAAAAGCTCAAGGATTTTGAGAACTAACATAGATAGTGAAAACGATTGCTACCACCAGAATTGCATATCCTGCATTATGAGGAGAAAATTCATGGCGAAGGTGTCTTGCAACAAATACACAAAAGACAATAACTGGAACGATGATCAGCAATAGCGTGACAAGCAATGACCTCGCATCTGGCCCAAATATCAACCTCCCACAAATGATAAATTTCTAAAAAAATAGGGGGACACAGGGTAAAATCAGATGGAGAGAGAAAAATCTCAAAGCATGATATATCAATAAGGTGAAAAGTTACAGCAAGATATTTAAAGAGAAGAAAAGTAAAACCAGACAAGAAAACATATGATTTATTATCATACTTCTTAAATCTGGCAATAATCGACTTTCACCAGATCATTTTAAGGTAATGTATAAAATCTTCATACTCATTCAGACAACTATATTGCCATTTTAAGGTTGACATGTTGCATCCTGCGAGGTGCAATATGCTATTGTTCATCTTCATAGACTAATAAGAATCTTCAATTCTGCCAAAGCAAACATCAATAACTACAAGAGAAATTTCAACCCCATAGTACCAAACAACTTTTGGCATTAATTAAACACTACCGAAAACAATTTTGTATGTACATTATTTTCGCAAAATTTAAAGTATGATACATAATAAAGATCCACACAACACTTTTTAAATAGATACCACCTCAACAAGATCTCACTGACTAACTTAAAGACAAAACATGGAGGTTAAACCTAAGCATTTATCTCACTTAGAATGGTGCCCCTATCTGTGTGTGGTGTGGTACAAGAATGATGCTTAAGCATAAAGATGGTTCTGCATAAGGGCAATTATGTACAGCCAATAGAAGGCCAACCTCTCTTGAGAGCGATACACTGGTGGAAGTTTAGCAGCACTCAACAAGGACAATTATGTCATACATGTTAAAACAAAATCTGATTTAGAGCTTAAAAAAATCCATTTTCTATTGTATAACCTTATTCAGAGATCAAATTCATAGTCAAGACATAGATAACAATAGACAGATTTTGTTCAGTTTTCTCTACTTATTTCCATCTTTTTAGGTCATATTTCGACATAATACTTGTGTGTTCAACTGAGATGCACTGGAAAAGACATACAACATACTCCATCTCAAAAAAGGGGGAAAAGAAAGAGACTTGCACTCTAATAGCATTTATCAGTGAACCAGACATGAGAATCACTGATCATTACTAAAATCAATCCCTATTTCCTTTGAAACAACTAAAATAACCCTCTTTCCTGAACCACCAGACACATTAGAAAACATAAACAATAAATTTTGACAGCTTCTCTCTCTGCACAATACAAGCAAGTAACAAGCACATTGCCTATAATCTACAGGTGTTAATGGTGCAAAACTGTCATAGCACATGTGAACCCCAAAGCAAATAAATTTAAAGCCATTCCCACTCTACTAGAGAAGAACCCAACTCCTTAATATTTACCGCTCAGGCTATAGAAGTGCAGTAAATGAACTGCAAACATATTTTTACTATAGATAAAAAAAACATACTGCTAAAATACTCCCCCACTCTTCATCCATTGTATATAAATATGTATCCGCAAGTCACTTCGGCACTCAATTATTAAGGCTTATCTCGATGGCAAAATTTCTGATGCATGGGCAAATCTAAATGGTTAAGAAATGAAATCTTTCATCCATATACATGGGCCACTCAGATTCACATGATTCACGTGCTCATATAAGGCTATAAACCAGAAATCCATTACATAGCTAGAAGACATTACAGTGACATGTCCCCCTCTTTGGCCTTTCTTTATTAGTTCCAAGAAATTCATGTTCACACCATCATATAACTAAAAAATTTCCCCTATTTTTTACATAAATCAATAAGAAAACAGACTTTGCAAATGGATGATACAGTTTTAATGGACTAGGTACTACATTCAAGCATGCCAACTTAATTGTCCTTTAAAAGACATATATAAACCTAGAGTAAAACCTAGCTCAACTTATATATCCTATCTTAAATTCATTATTTAGTAATGACTTACCTATGTCAAGTCGGGCGATATGAAAGTTTGTGGTTTATAGAAGCTTTTGACATCAGATATCATATTCATGTGCTTTACATGACAGAAGTCATTGTATGACCAGTAGGCTCTGAAGAACAATCTAATCTCCCAATATAGTTCACAAGTATCTAAGATGACCAATTTACATTATGATCAATTAAAAAATTCTTTGCCACCACATGCAAAATCCAATTAATAATAGGTTGTATCAGAAAGAATATGCTTATATAAACTAAAAATGTAATAAGCCCTACTAAATTATCTATAGAAATACTAGCATAAATTGAATTTATTGAAGCCTGTACTACTGGTACTTCCAAGGCAATAAATTTTAATTGCTGTTGGATTGTATGATACAAGGTATAAACTTCTAAGGCATTTCCAAGGCACATATTTCGACATGATTTGTGATTGTCGGATTGTATGATACAGGGTACAAACTTCACATACATGAAAATCACTTAAAAAAAGGTTATATAATTTTAATTGATTTCTTTTCAGGGTGAATTCTTCTTATTTGCTTTTGGTCCTTTAACAACTAGGATTTATGACACACAACATTGGTTTATGAGTAGGATTATTTCAGATGGGCAACTAGATATAGCAATAGAGAAAATGAAAGCCTTTTAGCACCAAATTACCCTTGACTTTTGGCATTGTCACTCAATCAATATATTTTGAGTTTATATAGCACCTAAAAGAGGAAACTCTCCATTTTACCCTTCATGAATGGGACAAAATTGATTTCTCTTCTTGCCTTTCTTCTCGCCTCTCAAGCTCAAATTCAATCTCACTTTAATCACTTTTTTCAATTAGCAAGCACAATTCCTTCGTCTTGAACCTAATTGCAGTTGAACCCAGTGAGCAATTTGTTAGACCCCCAATAATGGCAACTTACCATAGATGGAGGGTCAAAAAAATAAATGTTAATGAAGCAATTTACCATAGATGGAGGGTCAAAGAAGTAAATGTTGATGAAGCGTGATTGAAAGAGTATTGTAGGAAAGTCAAAGGAATTAATGTTGATTGATTGGGTATTTTTTAGGCAATTAGTTAAACCAATCAATGTTGATTGAAAGGTTTGGTTTAGGCAATTAAATTGATTGTTGAAATATGTTTTGGTTTTCAATAATTATTTATAAGGGGATGTTAGGAGTATTACGGCATCTTGGAGTTTATGTGTTGTATTGCAAAGAAGTTCTGCTAAAGGCTGGTGTAGCATTTGTCTTAATCTCTTGGTGTAGCACTAGGAGTCTTATCTTTGTTTTATTGTTTTTATAGTAATAAGATACCCTTGTTTGCTTTTTATTAAATTTGAGTTAGTGAGGTTCCTAACACAATTCAACCAAAACCATTGCCTCAACAAAACTAATAACAGCAATCAAGATGTGAAGTTGTGGTGTTAACGTCCCAAGTTCTATCTCGACTATAGAACTCGAACATCAACATCTCTATTGCAGCACTTAGGGACGTCCCGAGAGATGCGATTGGGACATTTGAGGATGAAGGCTGGTTTTCTTACTTTATTGGGACATTTGAGGATGAAAGCTGGTTTTCTGACTTTGCATTTGCTTTTGATTTCTGTCATCCAATTATCCACCCACATTCTTCTTTTTACTCTGCATCTACACACTTCTTATGTTGCATCTACATTCTTCTTCTTGTTTGCATCCAATAAATTAGAAAGGCTGTATAGAAAACCGAGTTCTTCTTCGGGCATAAATATGTGTTTCTTACATAGATTCTACGCTTTTCTTCTTGCTTTGCATCTGAAAAGTTGTGTTCTACTCCTTGCTTTTCTTTTTTTGGTTAAAAATAAAGTCTGGTTTAAAGGATCAAAGGAAACAAACAATTTTTGCTTTTTGCTCTCTAAAACCAACCTAGATCATTCAAATTCAAAACCGACAACACCATACACCATCCTTTAAACCGACAACACCATCCACCATCTTTTGAACCAGTAACAGCAGAGCTGGACAACAGTGATACAAATACGAAAATTGGTTGATGAAAATGGTGGGTGGAGCTTAGGTTCAATGGTTTTTGTTGTTTATATATATATATATATATATATATATATATACACACATATATATACATATATATGTTTAAGGATAATTTTGTCCAAAATCTAAATAGGTGCAACATAAACTCAAATTATTGATATAGTGACAATGACAAAACTCATTGAATTAAGAGTGCTAGTTAAACACTTTCCTCTATCACAATATTGGTACAGTTATTTTTGAAGAAAATGTAAATAAAAAGCAGGAAAGGTTGAAGATCATCTTTCCTGTCTTCCTTCATGAGGAGTTAGTTTACAAATGGTTATAAAAACCATGCTGGAGGTAATCTCACAAGTCACAATAATTTTTCAAGAAAACCAAACTCTTAACAATACAACCTTAGTAATAGAATCTTCAATAATATTTTAAACTACATCCAAAATCTATTGTGTTTTCTAGTATGAAGAACATTATTTTGCTCCATGTGATAAGGCATTGACCTTGAGAAGAAACTATTTTAATCCTTAAGATTTAATTAAACATATATTGTCAAGCTGATAAATTGCAACTAAAGTTTAGTTCCCATAATCCCAGGTTTTAAAACTCAAAAGGCGAGGTGACCATCTCAATTCCAAATGATGAAAAAAAATTAATTTTTTTTTTGAAAAAAAAATCCTAACATAGAAATTATCCATAACATTGGAAAAAAAAAATAGTGATAACTAGTGTTAAAAACGTAAGTATCAAATAAATAGAACAAAATCAACAAAAAAGGCCCAACTACTCTCTTTATTCTAAGGTTTCAAGGGTTTAGGGTTGAAGACGAAAAAAGAGGAGAAACTGAAAGGGTAGTCCACCCTATAGATAAAAGTGTACAACAAGTTCTAAGGAAAGAAACATGTACAAATCATAATCATTATAACATAAGAACCCGGTCAACTATTTCATTATTGATAATTCTTAAACTTCCTTCAGTGTTTTAGCGCCTCAATGCCTCAACCCCTGAAGTGTCTCAATACAGGCACCTTAGGGCCGAATCAAATCTAGGTAGTCTTGATCGCATAAGAGTTTGAGACAGCTGCCTCAAACCTGAGTTGGGTTGACTTGAACTAAGGCAACTTGGGTCTGAGAAATTAAAGAGAAAAAAAAAAAAAAAAACCTAAAATATAAACATCAGCTGACCCTCTCTCCATCTCCAAAAATTCTTCTTTCTCTCTTTTCAAACAAGCAACCTAAACTCTTTCTGAGCTGACCAACAACAAAAGGGCTCTCTCTCAATCAATGAAGCTCTCTCTTTCCGTCAACTAGCAATTGAAGCTCTTTATCTTGACCGACCAGCAACCCAAGCTCTTCAAGTACTTTTCTCTCTCTAAAAATCAATCTCTCTAGGCAGCCTCTTCAACCAACAACTGTAGTTCTCTCTCTAAAAACTCTTCTTTCTCTCTCTTTAAATTAGCAACCCAAGCTCTTTCTCAACTAACTAATAACCCAAGGTCTCTAAATATATATATATATATTTTTTATATAGAACTGATAGAGATTGGTGGAGTGTTGGTTGAAGAAGAAGAAGAAAGATGTGGGATATTTAAATAGGATAAAAAAATAAAAAAATGAAAAAATTGAACATAGACTTTGCGTTTGAGTGCTTAAGGAAGCAGTGCATGTATACTGGTGTTTGGAATTAAATAATGATGATGCATAAATTAATCAAATTTGGTTTTCGTTTTTTTTTAGAAATGCATGTGTTACTAAATGAAGCATATGTGTTACTGTTAGGAAATTAGGATAAGCTGGCACCATTAGTTTAGGGCCTGCATGAATCATATTTGTTTTTAAAAAATAAATATTAACAAATTATTAATAGACTTTAGATTCGATGTTATTTGTAGTGAAGTGTAGATGGCCCATGCATACTACCAAAACCTTAGTTTAGTAATTTATTTAGATTGACTTACTAAATAATGTTTTTAAAAAATCAATATTAAAAAATTATTGCTTTTGCTCTTTTTTTGAGTCATTTTCAGTTGAGGCGCTCGTACCACCTCACGGCGAGGTGCCCGCATAACACCGTCTCACGTACTTTCGAACCTTAACTTTCGTCTAATTAATTGTCTATATGTAAAAATGTACAACAAGTTCTAAAAAAAAAATGTACAAAGTTGACAATTTCATTATTAATAATTCCTAAACTTCCTCCTAATTAATTGTCTATATATAAAAATATACAACAAGTTCTAAGGAAAAAAATATGTACAAATCATAATCTCCATTGTATAGGAACAAGGTCAACTATTTCATTATTGACAATTCCTAAACGTTCTCCTAATTAATTGTCTACCTATAAAAATGTACAAGTTCTAACGAAAAAAATATGTACAAATCATAAATTCATAATCCCTATAACATAAAAACCAGGTCAACTATTTCATTATGAGTAATATTAAACTTCCCAAATATTTTGCCCAAATAATATAGTATGTGGATTGTCAAAATCTTATAAATCATGAGATGATGTTATAATTAATAGAATTTTGACAACTCAAATGTCATGTCATTTGAACATGAATTTAGACAAAATATTTGAAAAGCCTAACATTACTCTTTCATTATCAATAATTCCTAAACTTCCTTCCAATTAATTGTATTAAAATTAGCCTAGATCTTTCCACATCGTTAAAATGATTTTTTGGCTGAGGTAGACATGGTGACAGCCTCACCATCGCCTTAGCCCGCCTCGAGGGGGGCGGTCGCCAATCTAGTGGGGTCTAAGGCACCAAACACAGGGCACCTTCGGCCCTAAAGCGCTCCTCATATCACCATTTATAAGAATGAAATAATCTAATACCATTAGTTATTAAATCTTCATCTTGGGATCTTGAAAACACTTAAGCAAGAATTCTTCGTTTTGATACAAAATTGATTTTAAAATGAGTTTCAAACCCTATAATGGTTACTTCCTGAAATTATAAAAGAAAAAGGCAATTAACTCACCCTCAAGCCTCAGTTCAAATCTCCCTGCCTATAATAACCAGCCATGAAATCATCATTATCACAACCTTGCAACCATCTGGGATCCTTGTTACACAGTGCCACAACAACCAGCACAATGACCCCAGTCTCGATAACTATGCTACAAGCCTGTAGGCATCACAATTGATAAAGCTCTCAACATCACATAATCACACCAGTATTATTGCCAATTTTTTTCAACCTACAATGCAATCAAACTGGCACTATCGGCCACCACCAACAACACCTCCATGAAAATCTTTACAGCCCCGCAATTAAGACTCCATTCTGAGCTCAACATACAACCCCACAAGGCCACAACAAATCATTTGTCGTCAGTATCAGTCCCTTTCAAGGCCAAAACTTCAAATTCCAACCCTCTCCTCATAAGCTTTATCTATGCATCCATTTTCACGTTCAAAACGAAAGAAATAACATTTTGGATAACTAAGCTGCTTGTATTGCCAATATCATTAACAAGCACCCAACAATCAAAACTCTATGTCATTCGAAATTTCAGCAAGCCTACGGCATTGTACTCAACTCGTTCGGGATCTTTCAAAATCACCCTTTTGTTAATTAACTAAGTTACAAGTTACTACAGTGCATTACAACTGACCTTATCACAAACAACCCACTAATCTATCACCAATATTATGAACAACTCTGTTGTTTACAATATTTCTTAACCTAAACAGCAATCAAACAGTCTTAAGTTACCAAAAAATTTCAATTTTCTTCATTCATATCCATCCATTTTCCCAATAAACAAACAGAGACTTAACTCACACAAACTTCGCTTCAACAAGAAAACCTAATTCAAGGAAAAAAAAAAAAAAAAACCCACACACACACACACACAAAACCAACCACAACCCACTTATTTTATAACAACAAAATGCAAATCTAGAGCATACCCAGATAATAAAACCATACATTAAAAACAAAACCCAAATAAATAAAAATAAAAATAAAAGAGCAGGGTCTCTTACATTATTGCCTTTCCAGACTTCGAACACGCGCTTTGCCATGAAAAAAGAGAAAAACAATCTCACCCTCCTTTCGTTTTGCTTCTTCAACAACTACGCAGGAACTGAGTTGAAGATTTGGAACTTGTGTATGCTGCAGTTTTTGTTCATTTGATTAATAAATAAATAAATAACCAACAAACAAACAAAAACGTCTCACCCCAAGGTTTTATTTATTTATTTTTTTAACAGTGGATACACACTCAATCTGTAGCTGATGGAATGACAAATTCTGGGGTTAGACTTGGGGGGGTGTTTTCAGGAATTCTTGAATATAATTATCAGTAGAGAAGGAGATCTTGGAGATGGCAGTTTTGTGTTCAGCGGGTGTGGTTTACGTGACGAATGAAATCAGAGTGTTTTTTCCTTTTCTTTCTTATTCTTTATTTATTTAATAATTAAAATCACTCTAGGAAGGAGCATGACGTATGTAGTGTAGTCATGCTCCTTCATGAAATTAATATTAATTCAATCTAAACTTATGATTAGAATTTATAAAAATTTAACTATTATAAAATTTAACTATTATATGCCTTTCAAAATCTTTACACTATTATAAAAGTTTGAATGTTAGACTTAAATATTTGAATAAATTTAAGTATATTTAGAAATTCATTAAATGATAAAGACTTTAGTAGATTTTGTTATACCCATTTTCTTGTTTGGCCTAAATGGACCAGTACATGCCTTATTAACTTGAACAGAAGCAAGGGCTCAGGAGGCCCAAGATTGGAACCAACGGTTGCTAACCCAGCCCGTGAGGCCGTTCAGGTCGCCAGCCAGCAATAGATCCTAGATTCCCCACACATACCTCCTGCCCGCACCTTAAGCTCGTGGAGCTCGCGAGGTCGCCCAGGTCGCGAGCTTGCGGGAACCTCCAGACGACCTAACCTCTCCTCCTGTTCACGCTGGCTCCCCTCCAGTGTGCATCACCTGGCTGACCAGGGGACTTACTCAGGAGATATCGTGTATAGTAAGTCAGCAAGGTCACCTACTCTCATGGTTTCCCGCCAGAGACTGTTTACACCATTACCAAGACACATTAAATGCGCCGGCTCTGCATTTAATGAAGATAGGACTTCTCCAGAAGCATTAAATGCAGACGTGTGTATACAAGAAGGAATGATAATTTGACATTTAAGACAGCATGGCTGTGTCAGGATTCGTTGAAAAATAATCATCAGCTGTACCTTATTTTTATATATTTTTATGGCTTTCTTTGTATATCTCCCCTCCATATATAAACATGGGAGACTTTTACTGTAGCGACAAGTTGAAAATACTAGAGAACTATCACTCTGCCGGATTTTGACCTGAGAGTGGCCGTGGATGTAGGCGCAGTCGTCGAACCATATAAAAATCCTGTTGTGTTGCATCCTTCTTCCCCTTATCTTCATTGTTTATCTGATTGCATTTACTCAACCGCCACGACCAACATTCCCTCGCCTTAATTAAACTCCACCAACATTAAAACTTCATTTAAACCTCATTTATCACCTACCCAACACCGTAACTGTTCCTTAATTACCTTGTTCGCCGTCTGGGCCTCAGAATCTCTGGGTTGACCGTTTCCGAACGTCAACATCTTTTGGTGCTAGAAGGAGGGCCCAACAGCAACCTGATAATCTCTCGTCAGTTCATTATTCTATATTTGCTTACATTTGTTTATTATGGCCAGAATCAAGGCCACGAGGAATGTCGGAGTGTCAGATGAACAACCTGAAGTTCGAGAAGACCAGCAGAGCACCTCACCTTCTAGAGGCGAGGTCGCCCAAGAATGGCAGCAGCTCCAGCGAGCTCTGGAAGATACAGTAAAGGAGTTAACAGCGACAGTCAGGGCGTTGGTAGAGGTCCAAGCCCATGTTATGCAAGGGCGGATGGAGGCCGCACCGTCAGGAAGAGCTCGCCGTCAACCTTCAGAAGAGATCCCAACCCCAGAGGGAATAGCTGCCAGGGATAGGTCGCTGACAGAAGGATCAGCTCGCTCCTCAAATCTGAACCCAATGAGAGCCAGGAGACGGAACCAGGTGCGAGAAATCTCACCTCGCCCTAATGATAATGGGGTAAGGGTGAATTATGAGGGCGAGCGACGCGCGGGAGGAAGTCGAAGGCAGGAGCGAGCTCGTGAGCTCCGCGCAGGTCATGAGCCCGAGCCGCGAGGGACTCCCAGGCGAGTAGGAGCCCTCAGGGAGGAAAACAGATCACGGGACCATCCCTTGGGGGAGCAGGAGAGCGCAAGTGAATGGAACCCCAGTAGGCGATCTCTAACTCAGGACCTGATGGTAGAAGAATTATTGCAGAGGGTCTAACAGTTGGAAGCACGACCTGGAGGCCAGAACAGGGAAGAGCGAGAGGATCGCAGGGTACCATTCACCCTGGAGATCGAAACAGTACCCCTACCAGCGAAGTTTAAGCTCCCCAATATCCCTCCGTACAATGGCAGAACTGACCCATATGACCATCTAGACGCCTTCAACGTACAGATGGTTTTTAGACGGACGACCCATTGGTGAAATGCCGAGTGTTCCCGGCTACTCTAGGGGATGCCCCGCGAGCTTGGTTCAGAGGCCTTCCAGCCCGTAGCGTCAAGAGCTGGAGTGAATGTCAGAAGAAGTTTCTAGATCAGTACAAGGCCTTGAGGAAGCAGCTCGCGCCCGTCTGCCACCTCACCACCATCTTCCAAAGGCAAAACGAGTCCCTGAAGGATTACATCACTCGATTCAGAGAGGAGGTGAGTAATGTGGAAACCCCTCAGACGAGAGTATTCTGACAGCCATTTCTGCGGGGCTCAGAAAAGACGGGAAATTATATGAGAGCATCTACAAGTCCCCGGTGAAAGATCTGAGAGAGTTTTATGAAAGGGCTGCCAAAGAGATCAGATGAGAGGAAGCCTTTGGGGCCAAGAAGCCTAGCAGTCACCGGGGTGAAGCTAGTAGTTCCCACCGCGAGAAGAGGAAGAGCCACGACGGGGACAAGCTAGGAGAGCAGAGGCATCAATCCGCCCATGTGGTGGCGAAACGAGTTAAACCTGGGCCAAGGAGGGAGCGACCTCGGCGTCAGGGCCGATATGAAAGCTATAGCATGCTATCAGACAGGCAGGACAGAATATTTGCCACGGAAAGGAACAGGGAGAATTTCGGGAAGCCACCCCCGACAGGAATCCTAACCGGCGTCGGGACCCGAAAAAGTACTGTGCCTACCACAACGAGAACGGGCACAATATGTCAGATTGTTGGCGACTAAAAGATGCCATCGAAGAGTTGATAAGGCGAGGCCGCCTAGGAGAGTATGTTGTGCAGCCCGCGGGGAGACGACCTCAATATCAACGACCTCGGGACCGAGACCAGCAGCCCGAGCAACAGCAGCCTCAGCGAGCTCCGGAACCCGAGCGCGAGCCCGCGGTAAGGACAATTTTTTCTATTCATGGTGGGCCTCATGTGGCAGGTACTTCAAACAGGTCGCATCGGAAGTACATCAGGGAGGCCAACCATACCCTGCTGGTAGAATACGGAGGGGCTGAGGGACCTACCAAAAAGGCCAAAATGTCCTTAGATAGCATTGTGTTCACATAAGAGAACGCGAAAGGAGTACGCTAGCCCCACAATGATGCAATTGTAATCCGGGCCCAGATCAGTAATGTGAAGTACGGAGAATAATGATAGACACTGGCAGCTCGGTTAATGTCATGTACAAGGACTGCTACGATCAGATGGGATTGCAAGTTGAGCAGTTGAGGCCTTCCCCGGAACCCCTCTATGGTTTCACAGAAGATGCAGTGATACCGGTGGGCCAGATCACACTACCTCTCACCCTTGGAGAGCCGGGCAGACAAGCTACAACCTTTACTGATTTCCTGATTATCAGCAGCCCATCGGCATACAATGTGATCCTGGGGCGGCCTTCTATGAACGAGCTGGATATGGTCACCTCCACCAGAACACTAACAGTTAAATTCCCCACTCCCAACGGGATAGGCTGTGTCAGGGGGAAACAACGTCTGGCCAGGCGATGCTATGAAGACGCAGTGAGGATGGGGGTCCGAGGAAGAAAGGTGAATGTGGTCTCAGGTGGCCAATCTCAAGCGGTCTCTGCAGTAGGGGTAAGCACTGACCTCGATCCTCACGAGGTGGACCCAGATAGGGCCACGGGACCTGTTGAAGAGCTAGAAGACGTGCAGGTCAGCGAGGTAGATCCGGAGAGGTGTGTGAAGATGGGTAGAGATCTGCTACCAGAAGTGAAGACTGAGCTCGCGGAATTTCTGAAAAGGAACCTCGATGTCTTCGCCTGGGGTCACGAAGACATGGTGGGGATAGATCCTGGTGTTATGTGCCACAGACTGAATATAGATCCCCAGCACAGGCCAGTCCGTCAGAAGAGGAGGCCAATGACCCCAGAACGCTATGTAGCTTTGAGGGAGGAAGTCGAGAAGCTGCTAGCTAACAGGTTCATCAGGGAGGCGCATTATCCTGTTTGGGTCGCAAACCCAGTCCTCGTGAAGAAGAAGAACGGGAAGTGGAGGACTTGTATTGACTTTACCGACCTGAACAAGGCTTGCCCAAAGGACAGCTTCCCATTACCCAGAATTGATCAGCTGGTAGATGCGACGGCGGGGCACCAACTCTTGAGTTTCATGGATGCCTATTCAGGATACAACCAGATTCCCATGAACCCGGAGGACGAGGAACACACCTCTTTTGTCACTGACAGGGGGCTGTATTGTTACAGGGTGATGCCCTTCGGACTGAAGAACGCGGGAGCAACCTATCAGCGACTGGTCAATGCCATATTCCAGGAGCAAATTGGAAAGACCATGGAGGTGTATGTGGACGACATGCTGGTGAAGTCCCAAAGAGCGGTAAATCATGTCCGCGACCTAGATCAGACGTTCAGAGTCCTCAGGGATTATCGCATGAAGTTGAACCCCCTGAAGTGTGCCTTTGGAGTAACGTCTGGCAAGTTCCTGGGGTTTATGGTAAACAGCAGGGGAATAGAGGTCAATCCGGAGAAGATCAGGGCGCTTATAGAGATGAGATCCCCCTCCAGAATCAAGGATGTGCAGAGCCTAAATGGCTAGGTCGCGGCTCTCAGTCGGTTCATCTCGAAGGCTACCGACAAGTGCATGCCTTTCTTCGAAGCAATAAAGAAGGCCAGGAATTTCGAATGGACTGAACATTGCGAAGAGGCATTCTAGAAGCTAAAAGAATATATGGGTCGGGCACCCCTTCTGTCCAAGCCAAAGGATGGAGAGCAGTTATACTTATACTTGGGTATATCTGAGCATGCTCTAAGTGCAGCCTTGGTAAGAGAAGAAGAGAAGACACAGCTGCCTGTATACTACATCAGTAAAAGGCTGGTTGATGCGGAAACCCGATATTCACAAATGGAGAAGCTCGCATACTGCCTGGTGACCGCCTCAAGAAAGTTGCGTTCGTACTTCTAAGCTCATCAGATAGAGGTCCTCACGCAGCACCCTCTCAGACAAGTCCTCCAGAAAGCAGATACCTCAGGAAGGCTCCTCAAGTGGGCCATCGAGCTCGCTCAATTCGATATAGAGTACAGGCCCAGGACAGCAGTCAAGGCCCAAGCACTTGCAGACTTCATTGTTGAATTTACAAGGCCAGCACCAGAGCAGGAGGAGCTAGCAGGTGGTCAGACTTGGGAGCTCTACGTGGATGGATCCTCTAACGAACATGGCTTGGGGGCTGGAGTAATGTTAATCAGCCCCGAAGGTCACAAGATCCTAAGTGCCCTGAGATTCGGATTCCGGGCGACCAATAATGAGGCTGAGTATGAGGTTTTGCTCGCCGGACTCCGCCTGGCAAAGGAAGTGCGAGCTGAGCAGGTAAAGGTTTTCAGTGACTCCCAACTTATTGTTTTTCATGTCAGAGGAGAGTACCAGACTAAAGGTCAGAGGATGTCAGAGTACCTAAAAAAGACTAGGGAGTTGCTGGGGGCTTTCAAGGGGTTTAAAGTGAATCAGATCCCCAGGGCTCAGAATTCTAATGCAGATGCCCTGGCTCGCTTAGCGACCTCCCAGGATGCTGATCTCCTGGAATCTATCCCTGTGGAATTCCTACCGACCCCAAGCATTGAGGACAAAGAGGTAATGATGTTCATGCAGGTCCGACCTAGCTCCTGGATGAGCTCGTTACTAGGCTACTTGCAGGAAGGGAAGCTGCCGGAGGATAAGTTGGAAGCTCGTCGTTTACGAGCTAGAGCGGCCCGATACTGCATTTATGATGACAAGCTATACAAGAAGGGATTCTCAACCCCGTTGTTACGGTGTATAGATGATGGGGACTGTGAGGCAGTGCTGAACGACATCCATGTAGGTCACTATGGCAACCATGCAGGAGCCTTGTCCTTAGCCTAGAAAGCCTTCAGACAGGGGTTTTACTGGCCGACTATGAAGCAGGACGCCATAGACCTGGTGAAGAAATGTGATAAGTGCCAGAGATTCGCCAAAGTCCCACGAGCTCCACCAGCCTACCTCCAGCAGATGGTGAGTTCATGACCCTTCGTGATCTGGGGAATGGATCTCATCGGACCCTTGCCCACAGCTCGAGGAAATTATAAGCATGCTGTGGTTGCAGTGGATTACTTCACTAAATGGGCTGAAGTTAAAGAGCTAGCAGAAATTTCCATCACGAAGATAGAAAAGTTTGTGTGGGACAACATCATCTGCAGGTTCGAGGTCCCTCAACAGCTCGTAACAGATAATAGGACCCAATTCACCAGCGAGCAATTCATAGACTTCTGCAATGAGCTCAGAATCGTGAAAAGCTTCTCAGCTGTCGACCACCCTCAGGCCAACGGTCAGGTCGAGGCTGTGAACAAGATCATCAAGCAGACTCTGAAGGCCAAGTTAGAAGCAAGGAAGGGAGCTTGGGTGGACGAGTTGCAGAAAGTCATTTGGGCATATAAGACCACAACTCGAAACTCAACAGGTGAAACCCCGTTTTCCATGGTCTACGGAACAGAGGCCATGATCCCAGCAGAATTTGAAGTCACCAGCCAGCGAAGGGCCTCTTTCCGACCTGAGGACAATAGACAGCTGCTCGTTGCCAGTTTAGACTTAGTCGAGGAAGCAAGGGAAGCAGCTCGCATGAGGGTAGCAGTATACCAACAGAGAATTGTCAGGTATTATAACAAGAAAGTGCGAGCCTGAAGCTACAAGGCAGGGGACCTCGTTCTCAAATTAGTCCTCCCTGGAGCCCGCAAGGCAAGTGATGGGGCGCTCGGACCTAACTGGGAAGGACCGTACCTCGTCAAACAAAGTCTGAACAATGGAGCTATCACTTAGCCAACATGGATGGATCAGAGTTACCCCGAGCATGGAATGTCGAGCACCTACGGCCCTATTATACATGACTGTCAACTTGCTTTAACTTTGTACATAACTTTTCTTAGCTATTGTCTATAAAAGTGCTTTCACTTGTTTTTGTTGTATGTGTCACACTTGATGCAGAAAGCATACTGGCTGAACCAGCTAATGTACATGATTAAAGAACAAAGCTAATGAAACTCATTTTTTCTCAAGAAAATGAGCTGCCACCTATTATCATGCACGTATCTATGCTAACATTCAGGGAGCCGCTTTTGACATAAACATTTGCAGGAAGTGCTCGCCGAAAATTACATACAGATTATATGGCAATGAAATGACTATAACCCTCAGCTGAGAATCCCTTGTTAATCAACGCTCAACTTACTGATGTTATCCTCAATAATAAAATACGTGCCAGCAAATGTAAAGCTCATTTTCCAGCTCGCAGTTGCTATTTCCTGCGACCTACGAATTACTCGTGAGTCTTATAAAATTGCCCCACGACCTCGCGAGAGGGGGTAAGACTATGTCTCTCAAATGTAAAGCTGCCTGCGACCTCGCGAGAAATTGCCCCGCGACCTCGCGGGATGGGATAAGGCCACGCCTCTCAAATATAAAGCTGCCAGCGACCTCATGAGAAATGGCCCCGCGACCTCGCGGGATGGGGTAAGGCCACGCCTCTCAAATATAAAGCTGCCCGCGACCTCGCGAGAAATTGCCCCGCGACCTCACGGAAGGGGGTAAGGCTACGCCTCTTAAATATAAAGCTGCCCGCAACCTCGCGAGAGGGGGTAAGGCCACGCCTCTCAAATATAAAGCTGCCCGCGACCTCGCGAGAAATTGCCCTGCGACCTCGCGGGAGGGGGTAAGGCCACGCCTCTCAAATATAAAGCTGCCCGCGACCTCGCGAGAAATTGTCCCGCGACCTCGCGGGAGGGGGTAAGGCCATGCCTCTTAAGTATAAAGCTGTCCGCGACCTCGCGAAACTTTGCCCCGCGACCTCGTGGGAGGGGGTAAGGCCACGCCTCTCAAATAAAAGGTTGCCCGCGAACTCGCGTAAAGAGCCACCTACAGCGAGGGCTCACCCTTGTACGACAAATACTGCCACGGGCCGGACTCTCAAAGTTCGGGAAAATGACACTCTTAAACACACTCCACGTCAGTTCAGCTTATAGGTTCATAAAGGTTCTGAGCACCCCTCTGACTGTAAGTCCACACCTACTTTTTAAGGGTTGCCCAACTACATTACTTGCTTGATCAGGCATTTTGCTCGATTGAGCCATCTATGAGTTCCAACTCTTGCAAGCATAATGTTATTATCGTAACTGATGGCAGTTGGCGAGCTCGTAAGTTGACACGATTTTCACGATTGTGATTTACTTAGCAAGTTTTAAGCATGCTTATTATGATGTGCTTATTATTAAAACTTGTTAACTGTTCATCATATAAGAGGACCATGTGCATCCACACGTTTCTTACTTGGACAGAATAGTGAAATTTGCAAAGAATTTAATATAGTAATTTCGAGCTATAAGCTCGCTGTTCAAGTTTCAACGAAATAAAAATAATGACAATGACAAAAAAAAAAAAAACGAATGAATTAAGCTAGAATGCTCTAGGTATCAGCTGGTGCATCTGATGGGGCAGGAGGATCAACAACAGCTTCTGCTGGGGGCTCCGTCGCGAGGATCTGATCAGGGGCCGGGAGATCAGGAGAGGCTTCTACTGGGAGCTCGGGCGCTGGAAGATCGCCAGGAGCTGAAGGTCCCTCGAGGATTTGTTCTGGAGAAGGGACTTGGACAGCAGATGGATCAACTGGAGGGGCAGAAGCTGTCTCAACCTGTTGCGCACCCTGAGCACTTGCAGCATGCTCCACGAACTCCTGGATCGTTTCAACGCCGACTGGCCCAAAGAATGAGTAATCCAAGTCCGGGTAGCGCTCCCACATACTGAATAGGAAAGCCCTCTCGATCTCTTCGCCAAGCCTGTTCCGCTCCTAAGTAATCTTGGCCTCAAAGCCCGCTTCAGTCTGAACCAGTTTCTCCTCAACCCCAGCGAGCTTCTCTTTGGTTAAGGCTAAGTCCTGCTGTTGCTGTTTTATTTTACTCTCAGCAACCTTTACCTTTTTTTGTGCAGCACTTAGCTCGCCTTTCACCTGCTTCAGCTCGCTGTGGGCCTTGCTGACTTCAGAGGTAGCAGCTTCCCTGCGAGTAGTTTCTTGTGATAGGGCTGTGTCAGCATCTTGAAGCTTGGCCTTAAGCTCCGCGTTATCCTTCTGGAGGAGGCTGACTTCTTCCTGCATTGCCTTCTTCTCCTCCTCGAACTACACCTTGGACACCCTAAAGGCCTCCTTCTCGCCAAGCTGATCTTCTACCTCCCTCATCAGCTTCACGGTTGCCATACCCAACTGAAAAAGTAAAGGGTTGTTAAAATCTGAGCAGGAAAAAATCAAAGTACAAGGGGATTGAACCTTACCAACGCCGCGTGACGAGCCGCAAAAGCTACGAGGTTCTGACCTGAAAGCTCAGGTTTCTGCAGCTCTGGATCTCGCTTCCCCATTACTCCGGGCACGAGCTCCACGAAGCTGTTGAGATACTCCATCTCCTTTGCTGCGTTAGGATGCAGCTCGGAGTCCCCCTGCGACTCCCCTGCAGGCCCCGCAGGTCGCGCAGGTGCCTCAAGACCTGGCTCCCTGCCAATAATAACTGCCCCGGGCTTGCGGACTCCCATAACACCCTTCTTCTTCTGAGCTGGAGGCTCGGCTATAGCTTTCCCCTTCTTCTTCCTAACAAGGGCCTCGTGCTCCTGATCTGCAGGTGAATCACCCCCAACCGAGACCTCAGCCCTCTTTGCTGAGGAAGGACTTTGACCTCCGGACGGAGCAGCCCGCTTCTGAGGAGTCGCGGCCGACCTGGCCTGAGGAGAAGCAGCTATAGTGGGCTGAGATGTCGCCCTCTATGAGCGATCTGAGGAGGTGTCATCCACCTCCACGACCGCGGGTGCCCTAGCGGGAGGAACCGACCTGAGGGGGGGAACGGACATCGCAAGCCTTCGCATATTGTCAGAAGGTGTAGTGCTGGACGTGCTCAGGCTCGAGGACCTTTGTGGCAGAGGCTGCGGATCTGACTCAGACTGTTCAGGAGGAGTAAAGACTGAACGAACCTCGCAACTTTGTCCTCGTATTCCCAAGTGCTGGATTATGTTCAAAAGGGGACCTGTGGCAGATGGCGGGAGACCCCGTTCTATCAGCTCGCTGTCTGAAGGAAGATAATCGTCGCTTAGGCTCTTGGCCGCCACATAAGCATCCAGAATAGCGAACTCGTCCTCTCTGAGTTTGTACCTGGGAGCAGTAACGTCTGCGAAGCAAAAGCAAACTCAATTAAAAAAAAAAAAAAAAAAGAGTTATTATCCTAGCAGCTGTATCACTGTTTCTGTGAACCGCAGGTTTCTAAGTACCGGCCTCCAGCACGAAGCTTTTATTGTGCAGACCGCCAAGCGAAGTGCATGTGACCAGGACCCAGTTGGACTTGTACTCCCCCACATTGGACTTGATACATTCCCGGGGCAGATATGCCCTATATGGCGAGGCTTGGCGAGGCGTGACGTAGTAAAGCCCTTCGTTTCCGGAGATCCCCTTGAAACTGAAAACGCTGTGGAGGATGCGAGGTGTAGGGGGCCCAAGCCCGTGCTTGATGAACGCTGTTGCCAGAGTGGTTAGATAAGCGTATGCGTTCGGGGTTAGTTGGAACGGGGCGAGCTTCAGGTCGTTCAGAAGGTTCTTGAGGTAATTGGGGATGGGGAACCTAAATCCGAGCTCCAGATGCTCATGGCTGATCGCCACGAAGCCCGAGGGAGGATAGGCAGCTCGATCGCTGGGCTTGGGGACGTTGGCTCGACACCCCAAGGGGAAATTGAATTCTCGAGCCCAATCCTCCAGCATTGAGAGGGTAACTTCCGAAGGCGTATGAGAGAAAGGATGTCGGTCCACCCTCTCAGCGACCTCCTCATGTCCTGCGACCTCCCCAGTAGACCCGCCAGCTCGTGAGGTCATAGCCTCAGCTTAGCTAGTCCAGCGTCCTGCCTGCCTTCCAGAAGCAGAACCCCTACCTCGACCAGTGCGTGAGCGACCTGACATCTACAGCACAAAAAGAACGACATCATAACGCTTACAACATGTTGAGCCTAGCAAGCTATAAAAAGAGTTCCTAGAGCTGTTGTCCTATACTTCAGGTCGCACACTTGGCCATCGAGGGCGATGGAGGCCCAAGAACGAGGGTCCGTCAGGTACTAAGTCTCCCTAAAATGTTTATGTTGCTAACCCTATACCTACAGGTGCCCTACTAGGCAGTAAGAGGACATTCTCATCGAAAATCCTAAGCAGCAACAAGCACAACAAATCTCAAAAAGCCAGACAGACACATAGGGACCCACAGATGTGATACGTAAGTAGAAACTAGCGACACGAACCAGAAGCAAATCCTAGAATAATATAAAAAACAAAGCAAGAGAAGAATTACCTTGTTCGAGCTGTGTATGGTTTGCTGGAAACGGCAGATGATTCCTGTAGTGGCGGAGTCTGAAGAGGTTGTCCAACGGCGAACAGCGAGCCAGAAGAAGCAGAGAAGAAGAAATGATGGAAAGAGGAGTACTGGTGTCGTATCAGGAAAGCAAAAAAGGGAAATATGAGGAGACCTTTGGATTATATAGGCCAGGACGTCCGTCCCCAGCCATCCGATCCAACATAAAGGCATAACCGTCAAAGATCCAACGGCTAGGCACAAATCTCGGTCAGGCGCCGTCATGCATGTCAGTTACAAGACGTGCACATTAAATGCATACGGTCCCGAGACACGTTTTAGGCTCCAACGCCTGTATGGACGCCACATGTCAACGGTTACAGTACAGAAGTTGAAACGACGTCGGAAAGCTCGTGAGTGGGCGCCAATCATGTGTTTGAATCAGCTCCTAGTCCGCAGAGCGCACAGAGAGCTGGGGGGCTTGATGTTATACCCATTTTCTCGTTCGGCCTAAATGGGCCAGTACAGGCCCTATTAACTTGAACAGAAGCAAGGGCCCAGGAGGCCCAAGATTGGAACCAGCGGTTGCTAACCCAGCTCGTAAGACCGTTCAGGTCGCCAGCCAGCAACAGATCCCAGATTCCCCACGTATACCTTCTGCCCGCACCTTGAGCTCGTCGAGCTTGCGAGGTCGCCCAGGTCGCGAGCTAGCGGGAACCTCCAGACTGCCTAACCTCTCCTCCTGGTCACGCTGGCTCCCCTCCAGTGTGCATCACCTGGCTGACCAGGGGACTTACTCAGGAGATATCGTGTATAGTAAGTCAGCAAGGTCACCTACTCCCATGGTTTCCCGCCAGAGACTGTTTACACCATTACCAAGACACATTAAATGCGTCGGCTCTGCATTTAATGAAGATAGGACTTCTCCAGAAGCATTAAATGCAGACGTGTGTATGCAAGAAGAAATGATAATTTGACATTTAAGACAGCATGACTGTGTCAGGATTAGTTGAAAATAACCATCAGCTATACCTTATTTTTATATATTTTTATGGCTTTCTTTGTATATCTCCCCTCCACATATAAACAGGGGAGACCTTTACTGTAGGGACAAGTTGAAAATACTAAAGAACTGTCACTCTGCCGGATTTTGACCTAAGAGTGGCCGTGGATGTAGGCGCAATCGCCGAACCACGTAAAAATCCTGTTGTGTTGCATCCTTCTTCCCCTTATCTTCATTGTTTATCTGATTGCATTTACTCAACCGCCACGACCAACATTCCCTCGTCTTAATTAAAACTCCACCAACTTAAAACTTCATTTAAACCTCATTTATCACCTACCCAACACCGTAACTGTTCCTTAATTACCTTGTTCGCCGTCTAAGCCCCAGAATCTCTGGGTTGACCGTTTCCGAACGTCAACAAATTTTAAGATGAATTTATGCATAAAAATATTTATAACAATTCTTATCTTATTTTTATAAATTTCATACAAATTTAGGATAAAATTCTTATGGAATTCATGTATTTCACTATGATCTATTGTTTAAAACATATTACCAAATTTTAACTAATTTTAGATTAAATATGTCTGAAAGAATTTATGTGTTTAAAAGTTTTTCAACTTAGGGAGGTGGATGTTAATGTTTAATTAAGTTCTCTACTTGACTTTCTTTGTGTTTGATGGTAATTACAAACTTTCAATAATACACCTACCAAATAAAAAGAATAATGTTATCTAAAATTTTATTAAAATTTATTGTTTAAATGACGTGAAGGTTTATTTGTGTGTAGAGTTAATTTTTTGTTTATTTTTTTTTTTATGCGTACCATTGTTTAATAAAAAAAAATTCTTTCACATGAGGTGGCAAGAGGTATGCGACAAGTAAATGTTTAATTTGTTTGCAAAACCCAGCCTAGCCTCATTGTTAAATTTTTTAAGATACCTATTCCCTCACTTGTACACGTCTACTCCTTTTGACATATGTGCCTCTTTTACTTTCTTTTAATTTTGGGTTGAATATAATTCATCTACATGATTCTAAAATTTATCAAAAAACTTATTCCAATTTTGAATTTTGTCAAGGATCTTATTTAATAAATGCTTTATAGTGCTGTTTTCCCAAAAAAAAAATAAATAAATAGAAAAGATGTTTTCCATACATAAATGTTTCTCAGCTTAACTAGAAAGGTCTCTTACTATTGTGCATGATGAGACTTCGAAACTTTTACTAATCGGTAATGAAAATTAAAGGAATTCAAGAAGAGAATTTGATTCAGTAGATGGTAGGAGAGAATTAAATTCTCTTTCAAAAACAAATTAACCCTTATTTTAAAAAAAAAAAAATAACAAATTAACCCTTGATTATAGGATTCACATAACTTGATTTCCAATGGTTTTCAATTAACAATATGGTCATAAATAAAAAATTAAGTTCTCTTTCCCTCCTAAAGATTCTATGATTAGGTCAATTCTCAAAATATTAAGTTAATTAGATATTTAAGTGTATTCATTTTAATGAAAATTAATTATAATTTGTGTATGCATCACTCCAAACTGAAGTAACGTAAATCATGTTTCTAGTTTTAATTTTCCTAAGATGAAATAAAAGATTGATATTGACTTGTCAACCTGAAAGTAACATGATCAAATGATAATTTCCCATGAGTGGTGCAGAAATGATGAAACATTTCATTTAGACTTTTTTTTCTTTTTTTTGAATACAACATTTCATTTAGACATGATAGAGAGCATTTATGTAATATTAATGGCAACTACTAGTTTGCCTGCTTTATAACTTATGCAAAACTATCAGAATTCACAATCATTAGACATTTTTTATTTACTTAACCAATGTCCTTAGATCATATAGACTTAAGGTGTGTATTCAAATCTAAAATTCATTTGAATTTAAAATATTTTAAAAGTTTGGCATATTCAATCCAGATTTGAATGAATATCATCTAAATTTAGATTTATTCAATTTAGTGTATGAAACTATTAAAATATAAATGTATTCAATTCAGATTTATATAAAATCCAATAAAAAATAGGTGTAAGCAAAAATTCATTAACTTCATATATTTTATTTAAGTGATGGATTCGAATAAATTTGAATGAATTTTAAAGTGATTTTTATGAAGAAAAAAACTTATAAAAAATTTTACTATTCTCCATAAAATTTCATTGGATTTCTTAAAAAATTATAATAAAATATAAAATGGAGTCCATATAATCTGTGAATTCCATCAAAATCTATCACTAAAAAATATATATCATAAATATTAAGTTCTTTTTCCATCCTAAAGATTCTTCATTAATAAACATGATTAGATCAATTCTCGCTAATATTAAGGTGATTAGAGATTTAGAGAGGTATATTCAATTTGAAATTTAAAACATTTTAAGAGTTCAGATATATTTAATTTAGATTTGCATTGATTATATTGAAATCTAGATGTATTTAAGAGTGGCAATGTTTCACCCCTCAAAAATTGTTGAAATTTAAAATTTTTCTACTTTATTTTTAAACTCTATTTAATACCAAAAATACCCTTTTTTCTTACATACTTTTTTTTTTTATAAGGAATGATAACACATTCCTTATTAAAAAAAAAAAAATTAAACTTCAATCATTATTGATTATCATATTTAAAATTACTATAAAAAATTTATGTACTTGTTGAGACAGTTTTTGAAATCAAGTCTACTAATTTTATAAAAAATGATATATTGACTAATAAAAAAATAATAGTACATTGTTTTTAAAATGCTAGGCTGCCTTTAAAAAAAAATAGAGAAAAATCATTTTAATCCCTAACTTTTGAGAAATGATTAAATTTTTAATTATGTTTCGGAAAAGGACGAAACATACCCTAATATTTCGTAAAAGTGTCAAATTAGTCATTCCTGTTTTGAGAGTCAAACATAATGGATGACATGGTGTGTAGAGGTAATTTTGTCATTTCAAACTGCAATTCATAATCTTGATATGTGTACGATTTAGATAATTTGAAAAAAAAAAAAAGTTACAAAAAAAGAAAGAAAAATTAAAAAATTAAAAAATTAAAAATTAAGAAAAATTTTAAAAATAATAATAAATGAAAGAATAGATATTTAACAAAAATAAAAAATTAATTTAAAAATAATTAAAATAATATTTACCCTTAAAAGAATTGAAAATTTTTAACATTAACAAAAAAATTAAAAAAAAAAAAAACTCATCCCCATATCGCTTCAATTCCATCGAACCTAGAAATCTCATTTGTGTCTCTCTCTCACTATCAACTGCAATATCATCTCTCTTACTGTGACAGATGCAATTGTATCTCTTCATTGCAACGTCATCATTGCCCATTGATCTTTATTTTTTTTTCTTTTTCATTTTATTTGGTTTTGTTTTTGATTCGTTAGTTCATCAATCAAGCAAATGGTTGGATAAAAATTTGGTAGATGGTTTTTTTGGTCTGGTAGTGTTTTTTTAATACTTAATGATTTATTTTGTTATTCTATTTTACAATAACATTTAATATTTAATGATTTTTTCAAAATTTGTACTCTAAAAAAAATTGAGTCCAAGGGCGAAACTATAATTTCACAAAATTTACATATTAAACTAGCAAAGGGTAATTTCATAATTAAATGTTATTGTAATATTTAACTATGGATGAAGGTATAATGGTCTTTTTATCTATTTTAACTAAGTCCAAGGGTAAATGAGTTTTTTCATGTTTTCCATTAGATTTGACCGTTAGTTGACTAATAAAAGACTAATTTGATATTTTATCGAAACGTGAGGATCCATTTCGTCCTTTTCCGAAATATAGTTAAAAATTTGATCGTTTCCTAAAAGTTAAGAGCTAAAATGATTTTTTTTCCTTTAACATAATAATATAAAGTAACTTTGATTGTTTTTTTTTTGTTTGTTTATTTTATTACCTTTTAGTTTTGAAATTATAGGAACAGTGAATCTTAATTTTAAGATGTAAATGAGTATGGCTATTACTACTCTTTCAAAATTGTAACATAACTTAATATGAGGCTAACTTTGCAACAGTACATTCCAATCACAACAAAACTCCTTGTTGGTTAGGTTGTTAGATCGAGGTCCACATAGTTATATTAATCGAATGCATATGTTTATACGAGTTAAAAAATGTTAATTTGAAATTTTAAATCAAGATTTGTGATTTAATATTTATTCTATCATTTTTATTTAATAGTGTAAACTAGAAAATAATGAAAATTTTATTTCAACCATTAAATTGAGAGCAAATAGATATATATAAATGTATTATTTGAGGCAAGCTTCAAACATCCAAATCCAATTTTCAAACATTGAATGACAATTTACCAGATGAGATAGATTTGAACAATTAGAAAATATGTTCAAAAACATGGTAATTATGTAATTAATATTATGAATATCAATAAATCATTTGGTTAATATTTAAATCTTATAGTATCTATAATGAAAGATTATTATTTATGTGAAAAGTAATATTCCACTAAAAACAAATTAAGAATTGTTTACATAAAATTGTTATAGGTGGTAGATTTAATTTTTATCTAGTCTAAAAACTATTCAAATTTTAGATAGTAATTTTTGATATGATAATTAATAATGGTTGAAGTTTAATTTTGTTTATAAGTAATGTGTTATTATTCCTTATAAAAATATAGTGTAATAAAATGGGATATATTTATAAAAATGTAGTATAATAAAATTGACAAAAAGCATATTCGGATATTCTTACTATTAAGTGGAGTTTAAAAACAAAAATTTTAAAATTGTTATGGCAAAAGGGGTGTACAAACAATTTTTGAGAGGTGGAAATATCACCACTCTATATTTAATCCATATTTGTATAAAATTAATTAAGATTAAGTTTATTCATTGTAACGAAAAATAATGACAATTTGTGTGTGCATCACTCAAAAGTGTAGCAAAGTCAATCATTTTTTTTTTATTACATTACGTTACTTGGACTAGCTCAAGGAATAATTGTGACCAAACAGAGTTAGACATTGGTGGCGTGACCCAGAAAGTGGCTCTCATACAGGAGGAACAACTCATACATAAGTAAAGAGACGATCTATACAAAGGTGAAAAGAAGCCTACACAAGGGTGGGGAAAGGTGCAACCACAAAAATGTGGTTGTGATGCCTCGAACTATGGACCAAGAGTGGTCTTTGGCAGTATTGTTGCCATTGCAACCAAGAGCGAAATCATGTTTCTAGTTTTAACTTTTGTACGATGAGATAGAAGATTGATATTGACTTACCAACCTCATAGTAACATGATCAAATGATAATTTTCTGTGAGTGCTATTTATGCAATTAATGATGAAACATTTCATTTAGACACCCCTCAAACATGAATACGACAATGTTATATTTGAGTCAATATAAACATAGCACACTTAATCGATTTATTTACGGATCGTCTTCAAACACGATCCAATCCATTTAAATGATTTGTTTAACTCATTTAATGACATGTTTAAACTCATTTAAATGGCCTATTAATTGACACATTTAGATGACCCATTTAATGACATGTTTGGAACTCGTTTAATCATATTTAATACATTTATCACAAAAACTAACTTAATAAATTAATAATAAAACAGACAATAATAACGTATAGATCTAATAAAAAATAAAATTAAAATATGAATACTCTAATCTATAATCACAAAGAGAAATAATTTATCAATTAAATCTACAAATTAAATTCAAAACATAAAATTATAAACATCCACAAAGATAAATAAGTTCATAAAAATATATCTGCAAATATAAACATTCATAGAAATATATTTATGTATATATATATATACAGACATCATTGTTGATTGAACTTGTGTGCATATGCATCCACCAACCTGCAAACTGTCAAAAGATAATAACTAAAAATTAGCTAATTAGTAAATTATACATTTATCATTTACATATGAAAAAGATATTTTGACAAAGAATAATGCTAGGCTTTCAATAAATTTATCCCAAATTTTTGTCCAAATGATCTAACAAGATAAGTTGTATTAACCACATTAATTATAAGATGATGTATTAATAATGTGATAGTTATACATAAACTTGTTACATCATTTTAATAATGAATTTGAGTAAAATTTTAGATAATATAACATTACTGTTTAACAAATATTATACATTTATACATGAAAAAGATAAATCTTGTTGCAACACTTGCACATACTCCTTAGCCTTTCATCTTTACCTCATGGTAGTTTCGCAAATACACACCACAATTTTGATGTAAGCTTTCTTTTGCAGGGAGGCTTAGTTAGTATGACATTCTTTCCTTTTCTTGCACATTTGGCTTCTACTTTGACACATTCATCTTCTTCCATTTCATTGTATTCCTCTTCCATACTTTGGGTTACCCAATCACAACATCAACATCATTGGAATTCATAGATTTAAGTTCTACATGAAGAATGTCGACGTTGGAATTCAGTCGACGAGTAATCAATACCCAATACCTGCAATCAATGTGAGAAAGCACAAATACCAAGGAAAGACAAAGACATAAACAGAGGATCAAACGAGGAACACGGAGCTTTTACGTGGTTCGGCAATAATTGGCCTACGTCCACGACTGTCTGTCTCTTTAATTCTGCAGAGTGACAGTATATTATTGAATTTTTTGTCTCCCCTTGTTACAATGATCTTGATCCCTATTTATAGGGAAAGAAGTGTTACAATTCTGATTGTAGCAAAATTAGGAAGAGAATCCTGAATTAATTACATTCCCTAAACAATTGGGAAAAATAAGGAAAAGAATTATAAATTAATTATGCTTCCTAATATTTTTAGATAATATTAGGAAATTACTATATTTATCTCAAGATAATGTTGACTTGATTTTGAATTTGAATTGATCTCCATATCTGACGAGGGAATCATGGTTTGATTGGACAATTGTCATATTTGGAGAGAGAATCACGTTTGAACTTGGTAACTGGCTGCTCTGGAAGACGTGATGCTTATCACGTGTCTGAGCGAGCTGACGTGTCATGGTGATCCCAATCTCGAGCTCGCTGAGAGACGAGCTGCGCAGACGGCGAGCTGCGACCTGGCTACACTTATGGGTCTGTTGATGCCAGTTGGAAATCTTGATGGTCTTTGAGTCAATACTGGGCCTCATCTGATGGGCTTTGACTACACTGACCTCATTGGGTCTTCTTATCGGGTCTTAAATGGGCCTAAATTGGACTTTTACCAGCCCAATTACTGAGTCCGAAAAATATGCATAACATTAGCCCCCCAGCTTCTCAGTTTGCTTTAGCGAGCTGGGAGCTTGAATTGCTGGTAAAAGTTGGCTTCCTTGTCACGCTTACTTTTGTAACTGCCTCTGTGCACTTTCAAATTCCACATTTTCAGTTGCGACACGTGGCGATCATGCAGGTGGTAACTGAAACGACGTCTGCACGTCCTTTACACGCATATTTAATGCGCACGTCCTTCAACTGACGGCTGCATGATTTCCAAAGCCCCGTTCTGCGCTGCACCGTCAGATCTATGACGGTTACACTTTCCAAGGATCTAACGGTTGGGACTCACGCTTGCTTGTCTATATAAGTCATTGGCCCCTTTCCATTTTCTTCTTTCATCTGTCACTTTCTTCCAAAGCAAACAAGCGTTTCAAGCTTTCAAGCAACCAGGACCCACAATCCTTTCTCGAAATCATCAGCCTTTCTCCCCGTTCTTTATCTCGTCAACAGTTCAAGGTGAGGCTTCTTTTTCTTCAAAACTTTTTTGTTTTGGGTTCATCTTGCTCCATCACCATTGTTGTTTCTGCAATGATATATATGTATTTATTTATTTATTTTTAGATGTCTTCAAGTGGAACTCGCAAGGGGATGATTCCAAGCAATGAAGCTCGTGAGCATGACAAAGCCCGAACTCATGCTATTCAGGGAAGAGAGGCTCGTGAAGCATTCGCTCGTCATCCCACATCGCTAAAACGTCCTGAGGTGGAAGGACTTGTCAAGCAATTCCATATTCCCTTCGGTTGCCGTATACTGCTGCCTGATTCAAACAATCATGCATGCTATCCACCCAGGGGATTCATCGCTGTCAGCACCCAACATCTCGAGCAGGGGTTACGGTTCCCCGTTCCACCGTTCTTGGTCGAATTTCTCAACAAAGTCAAGCTCGCGCCATTTCAACTGACTCCCAACTCTTATACGCAGTTGATCTCGCTGGCTGTAGCCTTCTTCAGGAATGGCCTTCATGCCCCTACACCGAGGATTATTCAGCAGTTTTACTCCTTCAAGGCTGTGTCTGCGGGAGATGGAGAGAAACCGGATGGCATCTATTATCTCACAGCTCGCCAGTCGCAATACAAAGACCTTTTGCCCAAAGGAGAAGCGAAAGGCAAATCCAACGTTGGGCCGTACAAGACGAGTTGGTTTTATATCTCGTGCCCATCTCTTGCAGATCTCCGAAACTTCAGCTTCGTCCTAAAACCAGGTACTCATAAGAAAATTTAAGCGAGCTGACTTTGTCTTGTATCTTCATTACTTATCATTTTTTGACCATTTGTTGTGCAGTGCTGAAGATGGACGAGTCTCCTCTTAACAGCGGGGAGGAACGAGCTCTTGACAAGCTCGCCAAATCGAATGACGCGGGCATCAGCAGCAGATTTGACGATGCTATCCTTAGAGCTTACAAGCTTGCTCCTCTTACGGACTCCCATCTTCTGCGAGCTGGGGAAGATATAGGCAAGATGAGTGACAGGCCTAGACTTCCTTCTGTTTTTGAGGTTTCTGTTCAGGATGCGTCTACTTCCCGACCTCCGCCAGCAGTTTCTTCATCGTCAGAGGATGTCATTCGCTCGGATAACATTCGCTCGCCTTCTCCACCTCGGAAGACTTCATCTCGAGGTGCTCCTGCTCGCACCTCGTCTAAAGCGAGATCTTCTTCAGCTCGCACACCAAAGAAGGCGAAGCCGTCTTCAACTCGCACTCCTTCAAAGGGTGCGTCTAAAAAAGGTTCTTCTACAGTTCCTGCTCCAGTTCGGACAGGTTCAGACCCAGTCCCTGCGGCTTCTACTGCACAGGCTGACCCATCATCTTCTCCACATCACACATCTACTCCAGGGGCTTCACTGCCATCCCCAGCTCGTGCTCCAGCCACTGCTCCTTCTTCTACGAAACTCCCAGCCAACAGGAGGAAACTTATACTCATGAAATCTCCTCCTGCAAGTCCCTCTGTATCTAAAGCTTCCTCGACTCCTTCAACAAAACGGCCTGCCGAAGACTTGGCCACTCCAGCAGCACCCTCAAAACGCTCTAAACTATCTGCCCAGGACCAGGCTCCTGCAATTGCTGCATCCAACGAAGCGCCTGTTGTTGCTGAAGCTACTGTCCCTGCGACCGCCGCTCCCAGCGAGGTGCATGATGCTGCTAAAGCCACTGCTTCCTCAACTGTTGCTCCTAACGAGGTGCCTCTCTCAAACGTGTTTGCAAATCTTCAGTCACCTCCTACTTCCAGTTCGCAGCCTGGGAAAGGTGATGCTCCTTCTAAGGTTGCTCCCCAGTCACCCCGAGCTGGCCCCAGCGGACATGCGACTAAGCGTACCGTTGTATCGCGACGAGGTGGTTCTTATGATGATGCACGCGATATCCCGGAGCGCGAGAGAACTCCTTCCCCAACCAGATCAGACATCGAGCTGGGTCCTGGAGGAAGATATTTAAATGCCTTCCTTGACAACTGGGCAACAATTATGCTCAATCATGCGAATGTCTTGGAAAATAGGTGTCTTAAGGGCGAGGACCTAGATGAGTTCGCGGCTCGCCATTGCATGCTGGTAAGTTATTTTTCCTCATCTGTTGATTCCCTTACTTCTAGATTTTAATCCGTTCATAATTTCCAGGGTGCCCTTGCTGCAATGAAGCGAAAAAGGGAGACAAAGGCTACCAAGGATGAGATGAGGAAGCTGGAATTCGACCTGGAGGCGGCTACTGAGGATTTAGCTAACTTAGCCTCGGGCAGAATAGAAGGTCAGGAAGCTCAGATCGCTAAGGCGAACGCTGCAAGTCAAGCCTTTGAGGAAGCTCTAAAGAAGATGGAACACGAGCATATCATGCTAAGAGACGAGCTTCTCAAGGTGAAAGAGGACCTGAGGCAGTCCGAGCAGCGAGCTGAATTGGACGAGCAGAGGGCTTCAGCTGCAGAAGAAAAGGTCGAAGTGCTTCATCGCCAAGTTGAAACTGCCTTGGCGCGGGCTGAAGCTGCTGAAAAACAGGCTGGGGAAGCCACAAAACGAGCTGATGAAATGGGAGCTGCAGCTAAGAGTGCTGAGGAGGCTGCAACCAAACGGGCTGAGGAGGCTGCAACCGTGGCTAAGCGTGCCGAGGAGGCTGAGCATCGAGCTGAGGTGCTTAGGCAACAGGTGGCGGAGGCCATTCAGCGAGCTGATGCTGCGGAGCAACGTATTGAAGACATGAAGAAAGAGGCTGAGGTCGTCAATCGTCTCGCTGATAATGCCTTCGAAGAGCTGTCGGTCTTCAGAGAGCAAGCAGCTCAAGAACTGGAAGTGCGGGTTGCAGATGCAAAGGACGAGGCTGAGGAAAGAACAGGTCGTGATTTTCTCTTCACATTGTGGACGTCCTACCCAGAAATGGATTTTTCTATCTTTGGGGATATAGGTCTTGAAATTATTGAAGATTTTAAATCACAAGCCACCTTGTCCTCGGCTGGTCCAATCCCTTCAGAGCATGCTCCTGGTACGTCCTCTCAGGCTGAGCCCATTGCTTCTCTGCGCAAAGCACCTTCAACTGATCCAGGCCCTTCAGCTCGAGACTGAAAATTTTGTTTTTCTCTTTTACTTCTATTTCTTCAGCTTTATACTTGTAGCCAGTTCTCATTTTTAATGAAATTTCTTTCATTACTCTTCCTGTGTTTGAATGTATTTAATTTTCTACGCATAACATATTTCATGCCTTTCATCTTTAGAATTACCATATTCCTTGCAAGCTGATTGTCAACGAGCTTTAAATCAAAGTAATTGCCTAATCCAACAATTAATAAAATTTGGTAAGTAACAATAATTGAAACGTTAAAATTTTGACGAGCTATGCAAAAACACCTAGTCACTTTGCTTTTTAGGCTCTTTCATTTGTAGCGAGCTATGCAGGGGTCGTCACCTCACCTGCTTTTTAGGCTCATTAGGTGAGCTATGCAAGGATACTTAGTCACTTGCTTTTTAGGCTCTTTCATTTGTAGCGAGCTATGCAGGGGTCGTCACCTCACCTGCTTTTTAGGCTCATTAGGCGAGCTATGCAAGGATACTTAGTCACTTGCTTTTTAGGCTCTTTCATTTGTAGCGAGCTATGCAGGGGTCGTCACCTCACCTGCTTTTTAGGCTCATTAGGCGAGCTATGCAAGGATACTTAGTCACTTGCTTTTTAGGCTCTTTCATTTGTAGCGAGCTATGCAGGGGTCGTCACCTCACCTGTTTTTTAGGCTCATTCATTTGTAGCGAGCTATGCAGGGGTCGTCACCTCACCTGCTTTTTAGGCTCATTAGGCGAGCTATGCAAGGATACTTAGTCACTTGCTTTTTAGGCTCTTTCATTTGTTCTTTGAACTGTTGAGTTCGGAGCCCGTTAGCCTGGTGAGGAAAGTTGAATCAAAAACAGGGGAAGAATGGAGCTATCATTTATAATTAATCCATATTACAAATAATGAAAAACTTATTGATAATAAGGGCGGAGATGCTCGGCATTCCAAGCTCTGGGGACTTTTGCCCCATTTACATTAGCTAAGCGATAAGCTCCATTTCCCAAAGCTGTTTTGACAACATACGGTCCTTTCCAGTTAGGGCCTAAGGATCCGTCACTTGGCTTGCGGGCTCCTGGTAGAATGAGGCGTAGGACTAAGTCTCCCTCATTGAATCGGCGAACCCGAGCATTCTTATTGTAGTACCTCGCTATTCTTTGCTGATAAACAGCTACCCTTAGCCTGGCCGTTTCCCTGTGTTCTTCAAGCAGGTCCAGGTTTGTTGCAAGTAGCTGATCATTGTCATTTGGATTGAAGGTCGCTCTTCTTTGCGAGGTGACTTCAAACTCAGCCGGGATCATAGCCTCCGATCCGTATACCATTGAAAATGGAGTCTCCCCAGTGGAGCTGCGAGTTGTGGTTCTGTAGGACCATAATACTTTTTGAAGCTCATCTACCCATGCTCCTTTCTTTGCTTCCAGTTTCATCTTCAGGGTCTGCTTGATGATCTTATTCACTGCTTCAACTTGGCCATTGGCTTGTGGATGATCCACTGCTGAGAAGCTCTTAACAATTTTGAGGTCGTTGCAGAACCTGAGAAACTGGTCACTAGCGAACTGGGTCCCGTTATCGGTTATAATCTGCTGTGGGACTCCGAATCTGCAAATAATGCTGCTCCATACAAACTTCTCAATCTTTGTTGTGGAGATTTCAGCTAGCTCCTTCGCTTCCGCCCACTTGGTAAAGTAATCTACCGCGACCACCGCATGTTTGCATCTTCCCCGAGCCATTGGCAGGGGTCCGATCAGGTCCATCCCCCAGATCGCAAAGGGCCATGGGCTCACCATCTGTTGGAGGTAAACTGGTGGAGCTCGCGGAATATGAGCAAACCTCTGACACTTGTCGCATTTCTTTACTAAATTGATGGCGTCCTGCCTCATGGTGGGCCAGTAGAAGCCTTGCCGAAGTGCTTTTTGAGCTAGAGACAGCCCCCCAGCGTGGTTCCCGCAATGGCCTTCATGTATTTGCCTTAGTACTGTTTCATATTCAGGGCCATCAATGCATCTTAGCAGTGGAGCTGAGAACCCTTTCTTGTACAGCGCGTCGTCATAGATGCAATACCTGGCTGCTCTAGCTCGAAGACGCCGAGCCTCCAGCTTGTCACGAGGTAGCTTTCCATCCTGTAAATAGCTGAGTATCGAGCTCATCCAGGAGTCAGGCTGCACAATGATGGCCATTGTCACATTCTTTTCCTCTGCACTTGGAGCTGGTAGAAATTCAACTGGGATTGCCCCAAGGAAATCTGTGTCTCGTGTAGTCGCGAGGCGAGCTAGTGCATCAGCATGCGAGTTCTGAGCTCGCGGGATCTGTTTCATTTCGTACTTGTGGAATGCACCTAGCAGCTCGTGAACTTTCTGGAGGTAGAGGGCCATTTTTGGTCCCCTGGCTTGATATTCCCCCAATACGTGGCCGACAACGAGCTGCGAGTCACTAAAGATCTTCAAGCGTTCAGCTCGCATCTCCTTAGCCAGACGTAGACCCGCGAGCAAGGCTTCATACTCAGCCTCGTTGTTTGTTGCTTGAAAGCCAAACCTTAGGGCACAAAGGATTTTGTGGCCTTCAGGACTAATTAGTAGAATTCCAGCTCCAGCCTTCTGCTCGCTGGCTGATCCATCAACATATAGCTCCCAAGCCGGACCTTCGAAAGACTCAGCCTCGTCATCTACAGATCCTGTAAACTCCGCAATGAAGTCCGCTAGAGCTTGGGCTTTGATAGCCGTCCTTGGCTTGAATTGGATGTCGAACTGTGCGAGCTCCACTGCCCATTTCAACAAACGACCTGAGGTGTCTGCTTTCTGCAAGACTTGCTTCAACGGATACTTGGTGAGGACTTCGATGGTATGAGCTTGAAAATAAGGTCGCAGCTTCCTCGACGCAATCACCAGGCAGTAAGCCAGTTTCTCCATCTGCGAATATCTGGTTTCAGCATCCTGTAACCGTTTGCTCACATAATAGACCGGAAGCTGCGTCTTTTCTTCTTCCCTCACCAGGGCGGCACTCAGAGCCTGCTCCGACACTCCCAAGTATAAGATCAGCTTTTCTTCTTCTCTGGGCTTGGAAAGAAGTGGAGCTCGTCCCATATACTCCTTCAACTGCTGGAAGGCTACTTCACATTGTTCAGTCCACTCGAAGCTCTTTGCTTTCTTCAGAATGTCAAAGAAAGGGACACACTTGTCTGTTGCCTTTGAAATGAACCTACTCAATGCTGCGACCTGGCCATTGAGGCTCTGTACGTCCTTTACCCTGGTAGGCGACCTCATGTCAATCAGTGCTTTGATCTTCTCGGGGTTTGCTTCAATTCCCCTACTATTGACCATGAAGCCCAGGAACTTCCCTGAAGCTACTCCAAATGCACATTTGAGCGGATTTAACTTCATCTGGTAACTCCTCAGAATTTGAAACATCTCTCTCAGGTCGCTAACATGGTTACCGATCTGCCTGGATTTCACCAGCATGTCGTCAACATAGACCTCCATGGTCTTTCCAATCTGTTCTTTAAAGATCATGTTCACCAAGCGTTGATAGGTCGCTCCAGCATTCTTTAAACCGAAGGGCATCACCTTGTAGCAGTATAACCCCCGATCAGTTATGAATGAGGTGTGCTCTTCGTCTTCGGGCTTCATTGGGATCTGGTTATATCCCGAATATGCATCCATGAAGCTCAGGAGCTCGTGGCCAGCTGTAGCATCCACGAGCTGATCTATCCTTGGCAGGGGAAAACTGTCTTTGGGGCATGCTTTGTTTAGGTCGGTGAAGTCGATGCAAGTTCTCCACTTCCCGTTCTTCTTTTTTACTAGTACAGGATTGGCAACCCAGGTCGGGTAGTAGGCTTCTCTGATGAACTTGTTAACCAGAAGCTTGTCTACCTCTTCTTTTAGTGCTAGGTATCGTTCCCCTGTCATTGCTCTTCTTTTCTGACGAACTGGCTTGAAATGAGGATCAATATTCAGCCTGTGAGACATCACTTCTGGATCTATTCCCACCATGTCCTCATGATTCCATGCAAACACGTCCAAGTTCGCCTTCAGGAAGTCAGCGAGCTGGATTCTCAGCTCCGGAGTTAATCCCCTTCCCAGCTTCAAGCATCGCTCAGGATCTACCTCGCTGACTGGTACATCTTCTAACTCCTCAATTGGACCGGTAGCTTGGTCTGCATCTACCTCGCGAGGGTCCAGGTCGTGACTGACTCCTTTCTCGGTCATAGCTCGTGGCTCGCCTCTTGAGACCACGTTCACTTTCTTTCCTTTTACACCCATCTTCACAGCATCTTCATAGCAACGACGAGCTAGGTGCTGTTCTCCTCGAACACATCCGATGCCATTAGGAGTTGGGAACTTCACTGTCAGAGTTCTGGTCGACGTAACCATGTCCAACTCGTTCATAGCAGGTCTTCCGAGGACCACATTATACGCTGATGGGCAGTTGATTATCAAGAAGTCTGTCAAGGTTGTTGCCTGACGACCTGCCTCTCCCAAAGTCAATGGCAACTTAATCTGCCCCACTGGTACCACAGCATCTCCAGTGAATCCAAATAAAGGCTCCGGGGATGGTCTCATTTGCTCTTCTCGCAGCCCCATTTGGTCGAAACAACTCCTATACATCACGTTCACCGAGCTCCCGGTATCGATCATAATGCGCCTAACTTCTGCATTGCTAATTTTAGCTCGTACAACAAGCGCGTCGTTATGAGGCCAGACTACTCCTCTAGCATCTTCGTCCGTAAACACAATCTCGTCCGAGGTCGGTTTTGCCCTTTTCGCAGGTCCTTCGGATCCATAGAGCTGAAAAGAATGATTCGCCTCTCGGACATACCTCTCATGCGATCTGTTGGAATCACCTGCGATATGAGGGCCACCATAAATGGTAAAAATGGTCCTTACCGCCGGCTCGTGGTCTGGTTCGGAAGCTCGTTGAGGCTGTTGATGGTGTGTTGGCTGTTGCTGTTGAGGTCGTTGTTGGTGAGGTCGCTGGTCAGCAGGTCTTGCCACATATTCTCCCAGGCGACCTCGCCTGATCAATTTCTCAATGGCGTTCTTCAACGCCCAGCAATCTGAGGTACTGTGCCCAACCTCATTATGATAGGCACAGAACTTGTTCTGATCTCTTTGTTGAATGGGAGCCCTTATAGGATTGGGCCTCCCAAAATCCTCCTTATTCCGCTCCGCAGCGTAAATCCTGTCCGGTGATGTCGTCAGGACGCTGTATTCTTCCTGGCGACCCCAACGCTGAGGTCGTTCATATCTTGGCTCTCTCCTCGCTCTTTTGGCGATCTGATTACTTGAGCCGTTATTCCTTCCTTCTTCGTTCCTGCCATTATTTCTCCTCTTTGGCTGGCTGGAACTGCCCGCTTCATTCTTCTGATTCTGCTTTTTCGGGCCGAAGGTCTCTTCCCATCTGATCTCTTTCGCAGCTCGCTCGTAGAACTCTCCCAGATCCTTCACTGGGGTCTTGTAAATACTCTCGTATAACTTTCCATCCTTGCGCAGCCCAGCTGAGATCGCTGTCAGTATGCTCTCATCTGATGGATGCTCGACATTTGCGACCTCGCGTCTAAACCTGGTGATGTATTCTTTTAACGACTCACCCTGACGTTGAAAAATGGTAGCTAGGTGGCAGGATGGAGCGAGCTGCCTTCTCAGTGCCCTGTATTGACCAACGAACTTCTGTTGGCATTGCTCCCAACTTCCTATGCTGCGAGCTGGGAGATTCTTGAACCACGTCCTCGGAATATCCCCCAATGTAGCGGGGAATACTCGGCACTTCACCATCGGACTTCCTGTCTGCAGGTCCATCTGAACGTTGAATGCGTCTAGATGGTCATATGGGTCACTGTCCCCATTGTACTGCTGAATGGTTGGCATCTTGAACCTTGGAGGGAGAGGTTGTGTCTCAATCTCCCTTGTGAATGGGGTCCTATCTCCGTAGAGCCCACGTTGTTCCAGAACTCCAGGTCGCGCTTCCAACTGCCGGACCCTTCGGAGGAGCTCCTCTACTTGGGGGTCTTGGAGTTCATATCTCCTCCTGTGATCATGACTTGGAGCCGGATGTTCAGGGTCATACCTTTCGTCTTCCTCGAATTGGTCCTCATGATGACGGGACCTTACCTGCTGCCCATCCACTTCATTGACATAACGAGCTACGGCTCGGACTCTGCCTTGGCCAACTTCTATCCGCCTGTTTCCATCCTGGCTCAGTCTTGCTACCAGGCTGTCAGGACGTGCGACCTCCCTTTCGTGTTGAACAGGGTGTCTTCCGGCCCTCGAACGCGCATTAGATGAGCGAGCCGAGTCTGCAGGTCGCGGGACTTCCCTTGCTAACCTTTCAGGTCCTCGCGCCGTTTCAGGAGGCTGGGGCACTCCCTGTGGTGCCTGAACTTCCACCCTAGTCACGTTCTGAGCCTGGGCCTGCACCAACATGTTGACGGCTTGTGTGAGCTGTCTAACCGTATCCTCCAAAGCTTCTTGTCTCTGCAACAACGCATTCTGTCCTTCGGCCATCTGGGCGACTGGAACCATTTGACGGTGAGGCAGAGGAGGGATGCCTGGCGCAGCCCCGAGTATCTGTCCTTGGGACGGGCCTGCTGCATGCGTGGTTGCATCTTGCCCAGGCTGTAAGTTCTGCTGAGATTGGTTCATGTGACTTTCTGCCTGGTCATCATCTCCAAGGAACCTGTTTGATCTAGTCTTTGCCATATCGTCAGAAGTTGATGAACTGAGATGAAAAAGATTGCAGTCTGGGCCCTCCTTCTAGCGCCAAAATGTCGACGTTGGAATTCAGTCGACGAGTAATCAATACCCAATACCTGCAATCAATGTGAGAAAGCACAAATACCAAGGAAAGACAAAGACAGAAACAGAGGATCAAACGAGGAACACGGAGCTTTTACGTGGTTCGGCAATAATTGGCCTACGTCCACGACTGTCTGTCTCTTTAATTCTGCAGAGTGACAGTATATTATTGAATTTTTTGTCTCCCCTTGTTACAATGATCTTGATCCCTATTTATAGGGAAAGAAGTGTTACAATTCTGATTGTAGCAAAATTAGGAAGAGAATCCTGAATTAATTACATTCCCTAAACAATTGGGAAAAATAAGGAAAAGAATTATAAATTAATTATGCTTCCTAATATTTTTAGATAATATTAGGAAATTACTATATTTATCTCAAGATAATGTTGACTTGATTTTGAATTTGAATTGATCTCCATATCTGACGAGGGAATCATGGTTTGATTGGACAATTGCCATATTTGGAGAGAGAATCACGTTTGAACTTGGTAACTGCCTGCTCTGGAAGATATGATGCTTATCACGTGTCTGAGCGAGCTGACGTGTCATGGTGATCCCAATCTCGAGCTCGCTGAGAGACGAGCTGCGCAGGCGGCGAGCTGCGACCTGGCTACACTTATGGGTCTGTTGATGCCAGCTGGAAATCTTGATGGTCTTTGAGTCAATACTGGGCCTCATCTGATGGGCTTTGACTACACTGACCTCATTGGGTCTTCTTATCGGGTCTTAAATGGGCCCAAATTGGACTTTTACCAGCCCAATTACTGAGTCCGAAAAATATGCATAACAAAGAATAATCAATAATAAAAAATATTAGTAAAATAGATTAACAAAATTAACAAATTGCAATATTAGAGGATTCAACATTGGACATCAAGTTTCGTGGATGACATAAATATATTTAGATTAACTTAAAAAGATACAAAACCACCCATCCATCGATATCCCACAATCCCCATCGGTCAAATTGTAGTTCTAATCAACACCTCCAAAATCACAAACAAACTCGTATACACATATAAACAAATTTCCTAAAAACAAATAAAATAAATATAGAGAAAGGTTTAGTTGAAAAAGAAAAGAATTGATTGTTTTATCTTTACAATATTAAAAAAGCAAGTCACAAAAACGTAATAAAAAACCAGCAATATGTCATCTATTGCTTGGGGTGTTAGTGCAATGGTAAAACTACACCCCCCTCCCAGTCATGAGTTCAAACACAAACACATCCTATTTTCATTAATAAAAGGTGGAGTTTTGCCCATCTATATGGGTTCAAACACAAGCACATTTTACTTTCATTAATAAAAGGTAGAGTTTTCTCTCATCTATATGGATTGTCTTCCATCCATGTGTGGATGGCTTCTAATTGTGTGAGAGTCGTGTATTCGAGTCGTGTCACCAGTATGCTACTAGTTTGTTTCGATTATCTCTCATGTTAGTCCCAGCAACTCAAAAAAAAAAAAAAAATGTCCACTATTGAAAGTGAAAACCTTTCCACCTACCAACAAACACAAAATAAGAGTAAGCTAGTTTGGCGCCTTGACCAAGCAACTGAGTTTGCAATCTATCATCTTTTAATTACAAAGCATATGCCTTATGACATGTCAACTCTATTAATTAGTCCAATTGCCACAATACAATGACAACATAAAAAGCTGCCAATAAATACTGATGAATAGCTTGTCGATACTGCGAATACAAAACACATGATTTTAGATTCAGAATTCATTTAATATTTTCATCATTAAGTTGGCCAGTTACCACTTCGTAGCTCTACTTTTTTTTTTTTTTCTATTACATACACTATTATGTGAATGGATATGTAATCGAACACTCTAAATAGGTTCATTAAGATGCGGCTCGAAAAAGAGACTTCTTAGAGTGGGAGAATGGATTCCAAGGAAAGAAGAGAGGATCCCACATGTTGAGGGAAAAACTTGTCACTATAAGAGTGGCTGTGGTGAATCGACTTTGGCACACTAATGCAGCAAGGTCGCTTGCATTTCCACATGGGCATTGGGCCTTAGCCATTTATTTGTTATTAAAACACAAAGTGGGTTTTGTTACTTGACTTCTGTTTGTTACAATGCACATCTCAACATGACAAAGTTAACAATTGCATCTTATAATTTACTCTTTTATTATTATATTACATTGGATTTAAAAGAAGTAAATAATTCGAACTCAATTTAAATTAATAATAATAATAATAATAATAATTCGAACTCGGATCATGTGTTTACTATCTCTCACACATGTTAGTCAGTGAACAAACAACCTATCACGTGTGTAAATGTGCGAACTCATGACCTCATTTGAATAAGAGTGTGCATTTCGGGGTTCGAATTTGGGTTGGAGATCTTTCAACCCAACATGGTTTCAACCTAATAAATTATTTAACCTAATTCAATTCAACCCAACTTAATAATAATTAGATTATGTTGGATTGTATTGAGTTAATCAGATTGGATTTAATTCACCATAAAGGCATAAAAGATTTAGTTTTTAAGTCCCATAATCTTAGTAATTTGATTACAAATAAAATAAGTACAAGATTTAATCCATCACAAAGTTGTCCTTGGTTCTTATCTTTGGCAAATGCTCTTCTAACGAGACGCGAAAATCTTAGATTTAGAATTAGAGATGAATGTTTATCTAGTTGATTTGAATCCAAACTAATTTAATTTTTAACACAACTCAACCTAACCCAATTCACCAATCAGATCCAATAAATTCTTCAACCTAATCCAATCCAGTTCAATAAATTTGTCAATCCAACTGAACCTTATAATAGTCAAATTAAGTTGGATTTAGTGTATGTTTGATACAACTTATCTACTGATTAAATTTATTTTTTTAATGTCAAAAGTTCTACTTGATTTTTTTTTTTTTTACATCGCTTGATTGTCATCCTAATAAAGTTTTTGAGAAATTAAAAAAGTTAAAAAAAATTTGTTTGGAGAAACTTAAATTTTAAGCTTTTTTAAGTAGATCTTTTTGAACTTTTAAGAAAATTTAAATGTCTAATATAACCCTATAAATTTCATTATAAATTTAAAACCATTTAATCATTTTTGATAAATTTTATAATTGACAACCAAATAACCAATAACTTATTTTTAAAAATTCTATCAATAAAAGATCTATTTTCAAAAGATTTAATTTTAAAAGATCTATTTTGTAAACTAGTATCGAATGAAGCCTTAATATACCTTAAAGACATAAAAAATCTAATTGATAACTCTCATAATCTTAATAATTTAATTATAAATAAAATAAATATAAATAAATATTCAATAATTATAAATAAAAAATTCAATCCACCGCAAAATTATTATTGACCCTCGTTTCTGGTAAATATTTATCTAAAGAGATAAAAATTAAATTTAAAATTAATGATAAACGTTTATTGGGTTGAGTGCATCCCATCATTTTTAATTTTTAACGTAATCCAATTGATTGCAGTTAATTTTTAAGATATAAAACCCAACCCGACGATGCCCACCACGCATCCTGCTTCTCTTGTGAAGCTGAAATATACATCAACAAAAGCAGTTGATGCCAGTTTATGAGAAACCATAAACGCAGACAAAGATATGTCTTCGTCGGAGCAGCAAATCGAGGAGCAGCAAAGCGACGAACTGCCGCCGTACCAACATATTCGTGAAAACGAGTTCCTCTCCCGAAAGTAACATCTCTAATTCTTTCTTCTTTCGAGCAATTATATATATTCTAGGTGGATTTTATAATGAATTGTTGCAGATATTGTTAATTCTGCTCAATTTCATGAAGCTATTGATCGTAATTGTTGTATAACCCTAGTGATCGTTTGATTCAATTTGTTGTGTCAGTCACTGACAAGTAACTGACTAGGGATTTTTGTGTTTGTTTTCTAATTTTGTGCGTGCGTGCATGCGTGTGATTGTCTTGTAGGGAAAGGAAGCAGAAGGAAGAGGATATTGCTGTATGCACGTGTAAATTTGATGCTGATGATCCGGAGAGTGCCTGTGGGGAGAGGTGCCTGAACGTGATCACCAGCACGGAATGCACGCCGGGTTATTGTCCATGTGGTGCTCATTGCAGGAATCAGGTATATATTGGGGAATATTGTGATGGAAAATTATTGTGTTGTTTTTGATTGAAAAGAAAAGTTTTGAATTTAATCAAATTGATTGATTGCTATTTCGATATTTGTAAGCACTTTTTGAAGTTGTTATATTAACACAATGTCGTCCAAAAAATTGACCTTTATTGTTCTACTCTAGGTAGATTTTCAGTAACTGTGTATGTGTAGAATGGTTGTACAAGAAATTGATGCATTTGAATTTCTTGTAAAGATTTATGGGAAAGGTTGATTTGAGGGAGCAATGAAGTGATATCAAGTAACTGTTAACAATGCAGAGGCAAAATGGTTAATAGAGTGTGTTTCTTTTTGAAAGAGATTTTATTGTTTTTGAAGTGGCGACGTTGTAATCGTGATCCATTAATGTACCAATTACAGTATGTATGAGAAGATCTTGGTTTAGCTTTGGAATTTAGTAGCTTAGGAGAATCCTGTTATAAACCTGTCTGAATTGTTTAGAAAGAAATATGAATTTAGTGTGAACATGCTTTGTACTCACTGTAAGCTGTAATTTTGTTGTCAATTTATGTTATTATCACGTCAAGCGATTGATTGTTTTAATGTCTCTTATTATTATTATTATTTTTTTCATGTCTTCAAGGACTGATAATTATAAAATTTATGTAACATTTTAATAGGAAAGATTGCTATGCATAAACCCAATCAACACATTCTCTCTGGTTACTGTATTATGTATACCTGCAGACATTTGTTTTATATTTCATGGGCTTAGAATTTTCTTCAATGCCTTTTCTTCCTTTAATGAACTTCTTTACTTTATTTATTTGCATAATGTGGGATGAGGATGTAGCCAGGAACAGTTTGATGTGTTCTTGAGTCACCGTATCTGAATCTCACTCTCTCTCTCTCTCTGTCTCTCTGTCTCTCTGTCTCTCGCTTGCTCTCCCCCTCTCCCTCTCCCTCTCCCTCTCTCTATATATAGTTGTGTTTAGGTTTAGGATGCCACGCTTGATACTTTTCACATGCACGCAAACGCATACGCTCTCTCACGCACACACAACGTATATATTCTCTTGTTTGGGTGAGAGTATAATGTTTCATGTGTTGACTGCTTTGCAGAGATTTCAGAAGTGTGAATATGCAAAAACAAAGTTGTTTAGAACAGAAGGCCGTGGGTGGGGTCTTTTGGCTGATGAAAACATAAAGGTAGCTCTTACAAAACTAGCACAAATTCTTACCACATCTATAGTGAATTTCTTAGGTTCTTGGATTCTTTACTATGGCAAGATACTTTGAATGAGATCATTTGACCATATTCTTCTTGCTTATGATTAACACGAAACCATTTCAAATATATTTTTTTCTATATTGCAGGCTGGACAGTTTATTATTGAATATTGTGGTGAAGTAATATCATGGAAAGAAGCTAGACGGAGATCCCACACTTATGAAGTTCAAGGTAGAAAATATATCTATTAGAATTATGCTTATGTTTCAGTATCTATATTTTCCTCTAAAAGTCAGTTTCATCTTTTTGCATGGCTTTATGCAGGTTTGAAAGATGCATATATCATTTGTCTCAATGCATCTCTATCGATTGATGCCACTAGAAAGGGTAGTCATGCTAGATTTATTAATCATTCATGGTGAGCCGCTTAAATGATGCTGCAGGTTTAGAAAAGAATTGATATGTCATTGTGAATAACTAGAAACACCTTTAATCATTACAGTTAATCATAGTTTACATTGACTGATTCTTATTTCTAGTTTACAGCCAACCAAATTGTGAGACGAGAAAGTGGAATGTTTTGGGGGAAATAAGGGTTGGAATTTTTGCAAAACAAGATATTTCTGCTGGAACTGAACTGGGATATGACTACAACTTTGAATGGTATGGTGGTGCGAAGGTTCGTTGCCTCTGTGGTGCAGCCACATGTTCTGGATTTCTTGGAGCAAAATCTCGTGGTTTCCAGGTAAATTCTGAAAGACTTAAAGAAGTAATGGTTTTATTTTGAAGAAAGACACAACATTATGTCAACATTACATCTGACCATCCATTTTGCTTAAACATACAAGACTATATAATGCAAAATAAAGTTTCATGAAATTTGTCACCGCAGATGCATATTTTGGTACAGTTTTCTACCATTTAATGAGTTTCCCTTCTTTTAGCTAGTGTTACAACTTTCTATATGGCAATAATAATTCATTTTAATGCTTCAGCTAAGTCGGTTGTGTTATTTCCAGTCTTCTGTGATTGGCCTTATTTTGGACTAATATTTGTGGCAGTGTTTTTTTTTTTTTTTTTTTTTTTTAATATATTTATTGTTTAATGTTTATGTTCTGATGGAAGTTGAAGTAAACATATGAAGTTGACTTTCCTATTTATTAGATGTTTCATTGCAAATTAATTACTTTAATAATTATGAATAATAAGCAATAGCATCATCTAAGTGGTATGGAAGTGAATGTTCTATAATCAATTTTTGCAAAACAAATTGCACAATCTTTCCATCTTGAAAGTTGTTGATTTATATAGTTTAATTTAAAGTGCATCTGGGAGGTTGACATTTGCTCTCCTAGGTTGGAAGAAACCAATCATTTTATCTTAGTTCCAAGGAATCCTTTCAGACGGATACTGAAGGGAATGTAATTCTTTTAGAAATCAACATGCTCTAAATCGCACTCTATTTGGTGAACATTATAGTTCTGATGTCAAAAATACATATTTCCAGGGTAGGCAGAAGATTGACCTCCAGGGTTTACTGCAAGCGAACTCTGTTAGTGAATCATCTCACAAAAGTTTCACTAAAGCAAACTCTGTTTGAACACTATCCCTAGTGATTTGTGATATTGATTTCCTGATAGGTTCTTTATAAATGCACAGAAGAGTAGAGAAGACCATATATGTTTTAGCTCTTCCTCTTTATATTTGTGTCATGGGTTTTACTTTAGCTTCTGGTATATATCTACTTTTGCTGGCATATTTATTCCAAAGCCTCATAAATGATCAGAAATTAGGATGAGACGCCCTTAAATCATCTTTCAGGCTGAAACAATGCTATTTCCTGTTTTCTGGAGTCCTGAACTAATTATCTGATCGACTGATTCTGCTGCACTTGATTAATTTCATGTTTGTATACTATTTACTTGTGTAATAGTTTTTGTTATACATCTTGCATAGATGGTTAGTTAGTTCAGAGTTTTTAGTGTGTCAAGTAGGGAGAGTTTTTCTCATGTTTGGGCAAGGACTTAAAATACAGTATGACCTAGACTATACTAGCTGATTTTGCAAGCTTATACAATATTGATGTTAATTTGTTCAATGGTAACGTGTAATAGGCTGAGAGTAGTCAAGATGTTCCTATATGTTATGGCACGAATTGTGTACAATAATTCTTGACATGTATTTTAATTATTTTAGAAAATATATGTGGTTTCCAGAATTCAATAGGATATAAGTTGTCAACATCTAGAATAACTAAGATTTGAGACTGCGATGAAAAACTTGCTTAGTGCTGTTAAAGGGTACAAGGTTCTTTAAAATTAAGAGGAATTACAAGATTGGTCCATCCCTGTTATAGTTCAATGATGATTATATATTAATGGGCAAATTGCACTAATTTCTCCCAACTCTATCATCATCAATTGCACTTATCCCTAAGGTATTGGCTTAGTTACACTAACTTTCCATTTGACTGTCAACTGATGATGCAATACACCATTAATCAATAACAGAAGATGAGAAAATACATTATTACCCTTGAAGAAATAAATTAAAAATATTAAAAAAAATTAGAAAATAAATAAAGCTGAAAAAATATATATATTTTTAAAAATACTATTAGATCTCCACTGTCCATTTTGAGACGCATGGTGGAGATTAGATTAGCAACATGGAATTTAGAAAAGATGTTGACAGCTTCAAGTTCATCTTCATTGAAAGACACCCTAGATGTTCTAGTCTCATCTAGAACTGCCTCTGACTGCGCCATTCTTCCTTCCGGTGAACCCTTCTATAGTCCTCTAGCTCACTCAATCGATCCCTTACTCCTTCATTGCGACTTGCGAGTGTATGTTATTGTCACTAAAGCTACTTAGAAACCTCAGTCCCAGAGAAATTTGCAATCAAAATACAATTGTTGAGCAAAATGGAGTTAGAACTATAATTGATATTCTGATTAGCTCTACAGCAGTTCAATTCATCACAGATTCTGGGGCCATTCAAATGGAATTGCTGGGTACACAAGGGAGTTGCTTTGAGTGTTGGTTGTTGTTATTTGTTAAGACGGGGTTTGGCAGCAAGGGTGGTGGAGGAGGATGAAGTTGAGTATAGAATTGGAGATTGGAGGGTTTTTTTTTTTTTTTTGATTTAGAGAAAAAATAAGATACAAAAGAAACAAAAGTGAACCAGAAGTCCACTAACACACAAAAGAACCTAAAAAAAACACTAGATTGGAGAGAACAAAACACAAACAATCAACAACCAACTGCCTTCCAATCTAACATAATGAAAAATAACGAAATGTCTTTAAAATCTACACAAGAAGATGCCCAAAGGGAAGCTAAATAATACACTTTATCCCATAAAAAATTCTCCTCCTCTTCAACTTCATTGAATATTCTTCTGTTTCTTTCTTCCCAAATAACCCATAGTGGCGAAAAGTCCACACTTCCAAAGAATATTAGCCTTTTTTCCCCCACCAAGAGCTTGAAATTCTTCCATAAAGAAAGACCCTAAAACCTTAGGAGTAGCCCATCTCGAACCCCCTAAAGAGAACAACTTACTCCATAATTTACCCACCACCGAACAATGAAGAAAAAGATGATCTAAGTTTTCACCACTACTCTTGCACATGACACACCAATAGGGAGAGAGACAAGAGCTAGGATGTCTTTTTTGAAGAACCTCACACGTACTTAACTTTCGGTGAGCAACAAGCCAAACTAGGAACTTAACCTTGTTTGGCACCTGAGACTTCCAAATAAAATTATCAAAGACAAACTTTGGATGAGAGTCATTAAGAATCAACTTTCAAAGAAAGACTTGCAAGAAAAAGTTCCATTGGAACTTAGCTTCCAAAGTCTTTGATCTTCCTTTCTTGAATTGATGGAAACACCTTCAAGTAATGAGATAAAAGAAGAGAATTCTTCAATCTCCCTTTCATTCAAGTTCCTTCTAAAATCAAAAGACCATCCTCTATAAAGAGAAGAGCTATCCGAGATTGGAGGGTTTTGGGGGAACTGTTTGTGTAAAATTCTTAGCCATTAATTATTATTTATGTATTTATTTATTTTTGTTTCAAGTGTTTTTTTTTTTTTTGTTTTTGGTTGTGGTGAGGTTTCAGTTCATGAAGGATTTTAGTTTAGTTTTAGTTTTTAGTTTTATGGATTTTCGAAGAGATTTTGGAGAAAGCTTAAAGAGTTCATTTTGAAGTTCTGTTTCCAGATCGTGCATCTGGGTATGGTTGTTTGTACTTGTTATAGAAATTGTGAATTGTTTCAGGTTCTTCCTGTAAAGGGCTGTGGATTTTGGTTAGACATGTATTGTAAATGGGTGAATTGAAGATCTCAATCTCTGTCATTTGTTTTTCGTTACACATGTATAGTAAATGCATGATTTTTAGGATTTAGTGTGATATTGACTTATCCACTTGTTCAAATTTAAATGAGCTAGGTGTTCGACTGAGTTTATGCTATGTGTTATTGATGTGGTAATTCCATTTATAGCCTTGTGTATTTTTTTCCCTTAAGAAAAAAAAATTCTCTTATGTTGCCTTATAGTTAAAGTGAAAATTGAACCTCATTTATTAATTTAGCTATAATATTCTATTTTTCCTTCACAGGAGGATACTTATGTTTGGGAAGATGATGATGACAGGTAACTTGTTATCCTTTATAAAGGTTTAAACATTCGAAACTAGTGGTCATTCTCATATTTTACCCAAATGATGTTCATTTCATTCATAGGCATTTTCATGTATAGCTGGTAAAATTTCTGTGGTTAATGGTGAATGAGAAATAATATATTTTAGTGGTTCATTGCTTTATTAGAATTGGGATTCCTTTTATTTTATGTTGTTCTTAGGTTTTCACTTATTTAAGTTGATTTAATTTATTACTTTTTTAAGTAGATTTAGTTTCTTATTTGAATGAGTTTATTTGTCTATAAATAGATCTCTCTATATGATTAGATTTTTGGAAAATTTGATTGATGAATATGAATTAATATTTAATTTCTTCCTTTTATTATTGTTTGATTTCCTTACTGTTTTTCTGAATTCCCACTTTCTTCTAACATGAAATAGAATAGAGGGAGAATTCAGATTTAGGAGTGATAGAAATTAGAATAAAGGTGGGGAATTCAGAATAAAGGGAAGGAAATAGGAGTAAGATAGAGGATAACAATTAGGGAAGAGAAACTTAATATTAATTCATATTCATCAGTGTAAGTTTGAAAAACTAATAGCATAGAGGTACCCATTTATAGGCTACTAGCCTTATTCAAAGAATAAACTAAATCTACTTAAATAGGGAACAATCAAAATCACCTAAATAATTAAAATATGAAGAAATTAAAAAAAAAAAAAAAAAAAAAAAAAGAAAGGAATTGCTAAATAAGATCTAATTCTAACATAGCAAGTAATCCCTAAATACTTGTAATGAATAAAAGTTAGAAGAATGAGAATAAGTATAACAAAATGAAAGAAATAAACTTTAACGTTGTAAATTTTATTTATAACTCACATCCATTTATAGTGAGTAGCTGACCCTCCATTTACTAATCAAATTAAGCCGCTCATATGTTTGTGTGAATGACACATCCGAAGGATCATGCCAACTAACAATTGAAGTGGAAAGACACATGTTACAACACTCCTTAGATTTCACTTCAATTGTTTGGTGGTGTAAAACTTTTGATGTGTTAATTAAGTCATTAAGATATATGAGTGGTCAATTGTGATAGGTTGATGTATGAGGCAAGTGGTGTATTGGCTACTTAAGATTAATAGATGCAAGTTATAAGTGAATTTTAAGATCAATGAAGTTCACTGCTTTCATTCTTGTTATACTTATATCAACTATTGTCGTCATCTCTATATTTCTTAATGTTATTATATAATATTTTTCATTATTTTTTGTTTTGCATTAGGTATATATTTGAATTATCGGACTAGGCATGCCTTGGTTGTTTGAATTGGAGGGACCACCCACTTAGCCATTTTATTGATGGATGGTTTGGGACAGAATAATAGAAGAAACTGATGTAAAACCTTGACTTTGGGCAAGTTATTTTTACAGGACCATGTGACATTAATAATATTTAAATCTGGGCAAGTTTCCATGAGACGATGTTTACCCATCACTTTGGAAAGTGTTTGGTAAGACCATGTGACATTGATAATATTTAAATCTGGGCAAGTTTCCATGAGACAATGTTTACCCATCACTTTGGAAAGTGTTTGGTAAGACCATGTGACATATGGACAAATTTTTGATTAACCTAAGCACCCAAACAGCCAGTTTCAATAAAAATTTGAATCCTTAACAATTAACCCAATAAACCTGATACATTTAAATAGAGTGCAATTACTGTAAAATAAGTTTTGATACCGTAGTTTATTCTTAATAGCAACTAAGGAATTCTTTCTGAAGCTCCTTTGATTAACCAGGATCCCTCGATAGATCTTAATACATCTAGAATACATATCTGCTACTGCCAGAGAGTTTGATGAATGCTTGGTTATGCTTTTGCTGTGATTTCCTTGGTTGTACATTTATCTTAATCTGCCTTGTTTGGTTGCAGGTATTCAGTGGAAAAGATTCCACTCTATGATTCCGCGGAAGATGAGCCTTCCAACAAGCTCATTAAAACTATTGACTCAATAAAGTCTGAATATGATGGCAATGCAGAAAAGGATTACCCCATGGTGATGAATGGTAGTGTGAAATGTGAGCATCAGTTGGAGTCTACTTCTCTTGTTGTTCATCCACTTGAATCAGTTCCAATGGATGGTGTAGTTATGAATGGGGGAAAAACTGAAGAAAGTGAAGAGAGGAAATTGTATTCAAAAGATACTCAACAGGCTTTTCCACAAAGCAATGCAATGATATCTCGTATCCGAAGTAACAGTGCATGTCGGAATTATCGCATTGGACCAAGCTCCACGCCAAGGAAAAGGGCACAGCATTATTCTAATGGAAAGTTGAGACATATTGTACAAAAACAGGTTGATGTGAAACATGTTGCTCAATTGTTAGCATCAAAGGAAGCACAAGAGGAACTTCTCATAAATGAGGTATAAATGTTTTTCTATCTCTATATAGTAATAGTTTTCTTATCTGTTGTCTTCATACCTAAACTATAATACACTGAATCTCACTAGTTTTTGTTTAGTCTTGGAATTTAGCTTAAGCAACCATAACTGGAAGTTGGTGTTGCATATTCAATTCATACTTGCATAAAATATGTAACCAAAGAAGCATTTTTGTTTTACGTTTTTTTTCTTCAGCTTAAGTGCATGTTAGCCAATTTGTATAATTTTTTTTCTTACTTTAATCCTAGTGATCGGTATTTAAGACATCAAGAGTTGAATTGAGTGCTACCATCTGGTAATGCAATGACCAGAATGTTGGAGAATTGTCTCTGCAGTCTGAAGAAAACTAAATGAGGTAAAAATAAAAAATAGCAGGAAGTTATGCTGTCTGTAGTTGTTGCCCTGTATTCCCATGTCTTCGGCAACAATGGGAAAGAAGTTTCTTAATATCTTCAGTGCTATTAACTTTCTTAGTGAGTTTATTAAGAGGTTTCCAAGTGCCAAGAAACATTGCCTGTTAGAATTGTTTTGAAACCACTCTCCTAGGACCTCAATTTCTAGAGACCTGGCAGATTATCACATTTTTAGTGGTAATAATCAGCTGAGATTTTGACAATTTTTTCAGAAGTTTGTAAGTATGTGTGTGTGCGCTCTTTTCTTTTTTTTGAAGAAATGTTTATTGGGGCATCAAACTTATTAACTTGTCATTACCTTAAACTGATTTAAGTACTTTTTCTTTTTCTCCTTTCTTATGTTCTATTTTACATCTCTGCCAAAAACCTTTGTTTGTAGAGTTTATGCACTATTATATCTCGTAGCAGTTTACACCTGAAATCTATATCTTAGGTTCCTCTCCTTTAGGAGAGTGTGTGTGTGTGTGTGTGTTTGGCCCTGTAATGTATGAAGTTCTTACTACATCAAAATAAATTTTACTAATCTTTCCCTCGTTACCTTCAGAGATGCATTACTCAGTGCTCTAGCTTCTGAACTTAAACTCAGCGTATCACCTGTCCATTTCTTTTGTAGTATTTTGCAGAATAATAATTTACTTCAAATCATTGATTTCCACATTTTTCAATATCTGCAAGTAACTTTAATCTTTTTGGACTGTGAGATCGGTTGTGTAACCAGCTCCTGTTGAAACTTTTGATTGTCGGCAGGAAATGAGGAACGATGCAACCGCCCAGCTTTCTTCTTTATACAATGAAATACGTCCAGCTATTGAGGAGCATGAAAGGGACAACCAAGACAGTGTTGCCACAAGTGTAGCCGAGAAATGGATAGAAGCCAGCTGCCTGAAAATGAAGACAGAGTTCGACCTTTATTCCTCCCTTATCAAAAACCTTGCTTGTACTCCAAGAAGAACCCTCGACCAAGCGAATGGTTGTGGAGACAGTGAAGTGAAGTATTTGGAATTTTGAAACTGCTCGTGTAATTTTCTGGTCTCCATACAGAACTTCAATTGATACGAAAAATTAGAAACAATGAACACATCATTAAGCTCCTTAAAGAGGGTTTTTGCCCATCTCTAGAGACCGTCATCGAATATGCATAACCATTAATCAGGTTTCTGTCAATATTAGAACATACGTGGCATATTTTATTGATGGGGACGTGAACAGTCTATTGTTGACATCCTGTAATGCAACTCCTTAAAGAGGCCCAAGGGTTCTTTGGGTTAGGTGGGTGATTGTATGACCTGTTGCACTGAGCTGAGACTTGCAACGTGTGGTAGAAAAAGTTGTCTGACGCAGGGACTGTAGCAATAGCCAATGCCGTGTGGGTCCATTTGAAATGTGGCAACCAAATTGTGTGCTTTTCATCGTTTGCGGAGATTTTTGAATAGGCAGATTTGACTGATTTCAACTTATAAAAAACCGTATTACAATAAATAAATAAATAAACTTATTAAAAAAACCAAATACTAGTTCGTTGACTGCTAAATTATTCCTATCTAGGTTGTACTCTTGCAATTGGAGTATATAATGCTACATGGTAAAATTCAGACGACCTTCCTCGGATAAATCTGACGCGTAAATTTCATATGGTAGTCAACAGCAATTTCATATGAGATGACAAGTAAATTAAGCTGATGTCGATTGGAAACTGTAATGGATAAGAACCATAATTTTTTTTTTTTTTTTTGTATTTTAAACGAAGTTGTTTGATCATTGTGGACTCGCTCTCTGTTTGTGCATCTATTTTATGTTGCTGTGTTGAAATTTATTAAGATTTTTGTCATTTTTATTGTTTTTCTTTTATGTGAATGATGTTACATAAGTATTATTAATCAAATTTTGTAAAATTTTTCCAAAGACGAAGTCGTGGTATTTCCTTTCCAAAAAAAGATAAAGTCAAGGTGTCTGAAATCATAACTTGTAGTGGTGTCTACTTGTTGAATACGAAATGAAAATTAGTAGAATGAGGATGAAGTCATCTGTAGGAAATCCTTCACATGATCAATAATTTAAAAAAAAAAAATTAACACTTACTTTTTTAATGATACCTGGGCTACGTACATCCTTATTAATTTTATTATAGGGAATAGCATATTTTATAAATTTATGGAGGTTTATATCTGGTCATAGGCCATATATATAATATTGGGGTAAAGAAAGGTTTTTCAAAAAATTATTCAATTTTTTTTTTAAATGATGTAATATTGCTAAGATGATTTATAATACTCATATTAATTATAATATAATATATTGATGATATGTTAGTTATAAATATATTGAGTTTTGCTAGTTTAGTAGTTAAGTAAGATTACTCGTTAATAACAAATATTGAATGAGTTTAAAAATAATTATTGATGGATAATTTTATCTAATATTAATTTTTTTTTTTAAATTATGTGATGAGACGATTTATAAAAATTTCATTAATTATAAAACAATGATGCAATGATGTGAAGGGTTTTTTTTTTTTCTTATTTATTTATTTATTTATGGTGGATGAGAGAGATTAAATTCAAGAAATATTATTCACATTTTCTATTTTAAAATAATAATAAGATTAAAACAGTTATCTTTTAGTATAAAAGAAAATACTCAATTATTTTTATTACGAAATAGTTATAAATAAATTTATCACATTATTCAAATAATAAATTTGGATAAAAATTTGGTCGGTGCAACGTTAATTGATGTTAATAAGTGAGGTATAACTTATTTTATTGGGAAAAAATAATTTTAATCTCTAACTTTTGAGAAAGAATTAAATTTTTAACTATATTTCAGAAAAATGATAAAATGGATCCTAACGTTTCAAAAAATATCAAATTAGTCTTTCTCGTTAGTCAATTAACGGTTAAACTTAACAGATGACATGATGTACAAAGGTAATTTTGTCATTTTAGGGATTAAAATGATCTGAACCCTCAAACTTTTTTTTAAAATTTTTTATAGATCATTTTAATCCCTAAAATGATAAAATTACCCTTGTACATCATGTCATCCGTTAAGTTTGACCGTTAATTGATTAACGAGAATGACTAATTTGATATTTTTTCGAAACGTTAGGGTCCATTTTGTTATTTTATGAAATATAGTTTAAAATTTGATCATTTTCCAAAAGTTAGGGACTAAAATGATTTTTTATTTATTTTATTTTATTTTAAAAAGGGTCAATGATTAAAAACGCCCCGAACACACGTCGAGAGCACCACACACAGAGAATCGAAACCCACCACCATCTTCCCTTGGTTGACTCGTCGTTGCAAGAGACGACTCTGATCAGCTCTTTTTTTTCTTCAATCAAACCCCTCTCCTCCTCTCTAAAAAACCAAAACGCTTCTCTTTTCATTCACTCCACAAACCTCTCTCTCTCTCTTTATGGAATTTAGTTTTGTACCAGGAATATTAGCAGCCGTCGCCAGCTTCTTAATCATAACCGCAGTCTTCGCTGTCCTCGCGATTTTCTGCAACGCCAGACGCAAACGGGGCAACCAACGAGCCAGAGCTCCTCCCCGAAACCGAGCCGCCGCCGAGCTCACCTCAGTCACATCATGCGATAGCGCCACCTTTGACCCCTCCCTCAGCCGAGTCTCCATGTCGGAGCTCCTCCACGCCACCAAGAACTTCTCCGCCGACCTCATCATCGGCGACGGCAGCTTCGGCTTCGTCTACAAAGCCAAGCTCTCTAACGGAGTCACCGTCGCCATCAAGAAGCTCGACCAGGACGCCTTCCAGGGCTTCCGCGAGTTTCGGGCCGAAATGGAAACCCTAGGCAAGCTCCGCCACCCCAATATCGTCAGGATGCTCGGCTACTGCGTCTCGGATATGGATCGGGTCCTGATTTACGAGTTCATCGAGAAAGGAAGTCTCGACCAATGGCTGCACGACCCGTCTCCCGAATGCGGTGGCGTGGACGGGTCACAACCGCGGTTACCGTTGTCTTGGGAGACGCGGCTGAAAGTAGTCGGGGGTGTAGCCCATGGGCTGGCCTATTTGCACGGCCTCGAGAAACCCATTATACATCGCGATATTAAGGCTAGCAATGTCTTGTTGGACTCTCACTTCGTGGCCCATATCGCCGATTTTGGGCTCGCTAGAAGAATCGACACGTCGCACTCCCACGTGTCGACTCAAGTCGCCGGAACGATGGGGTACATGCCGCCGGAGTACATGGGCGGGAACACGGCGGCCACCGTAATGCTCGATGTTTATAGTTTCGGAATACTGATGATAGAGATCGCGACACAAAGGAGGCCCAATTTGCCGGTAATGTTGGGCCAGGAGGAAGTTGGGCTAGTGGAGTGGGCTAAGAAAATGGTGGAAGACAATAGGCAAATGGAAATGATTGATTCAAATATTTCAGGAGCAGAGTTGGACCAAGTTCAGGTTAAGGAGTATTTCAGGATTGCTTGTATGTGTACAAATGAGAAATCAAGAGAAAGGCCTGCCATGCGAAAGGTGGTGGAGTTGTTGAATCAGTTAGCAGCTTGAACTTTCAATTTCTTGGTAAAGATCGTTGGACATTCTTTTTTTTTTTTTTAATATAATTCCTATTGTGTATGATGTTCGAAAGAATGTATATAGTTTATGGTGTCAATTAAACAAGATAACTTGCCTAAGCAGGATTGTTTAAGATCGTGGAGTTTATTGTTTTTATTTTGATGGGTTGTTCATTTATATATGTATCTTAAGGACACACATTAAGTATGTTTGACAATAGAATAATCATTTTAACCTATAAAAATGTTGTATTTTTTTATTAGTATTTTAACGTATGTAAGTCTTTCTAAAATTGATTATAATGTGTTGGAAGATGATTATCACATTAACTTTATTATAGGTAAATTGTAAAGTGTTCGAAGCTGATAGCGTTATTATGTAGCCGCTTTATAGTGGAATGAGTAATTAGGGTATTGAATCTTCTTTCCATCAATTTTAGAGAAAGATTTTTTATTTTATTTTTTTTTGGTTTGAAATATTATAGCAAATTTGGGTTTTGAGGAAGGGAGATGACTTACAGATAAGGACTTTAATGTGTAAATGTTCATGCTGAAAAATTGAAAAAAAGTTATAAGTCTTGCGCTCGTGCTTGTTTTTTATTTGACTTGCAAAAGGCTGTTTTGTACTAAAAAGTAGGGGTGAGCGTTTTCGGGTTCGGGTTGGGTTGGGTTGAAAATCCCTCAACCCAACATGGGTTGGGTTGAAAATTTTTTAACCCAACCCAACCCAATCAATTCTTTAACCCAACCCAACTCAACCCAACCCAATAATTGTCGGGTTGGGTTGGGTTAAGTCGATCGGGTTAGCACATCGCTCAAATACAAAACATTCTATTAATCAACTTGTTTAAATGCAAAACATTCTCATTGATTACATAATAGATTTAATACAAATAAAGTTTAAGCCACTACATAATTTTTTTTTAAAAAAAAAACGTTCAATTCACCACAAAAAGGCATAAATAAATAAATAAAATCTAGGACAATAATACTAATAAAATTCGTCAATGTAACTTGTTTGCTATCATTAAAGTCTTCAAAAGGACAGGTGGGCGTTTTTGGGTTCGGGTTGGATTAAGTTGAAAATCTCCCAACGCAACGTGGGTTAGGTTGAAAATTTTTCAACACAACCCAACCCAATAAATTCTTCAACCCAACCCAATAATAGTCAGGTTGTGTTGGGTTGATTGAGTTAGATTTAATTTACCACAAAGGTACAAATGATTTAGTTGATAGTTTTTTTAGTTTTGGTAATTTGATTATAGATAAAATAAATACAAATAAAGATCTAATTATTGTAAATAAAAGAGTAAATTCGACATAAACGTTGTCCTTAATCTTTATCTTGAACAAATATTTTTCTAGAGAGGGGAAAAAATCTTGGATTTAGAATTAGGGATAGATGTTTGTCGGGTTCGGGTTGAGTTAGGTTGAAAATTTTTTAACCCAACCCAACCCAATCCATCTAATTTTTTTTAAGATGTAACCCAACCTAACCCAATAAAAAATGGTCGGATTGGGTTGGGTTTGTCGGGTTGGGTTGGAGATGCCCACTCCTACTAAAAAGATTTGTTATTATTATTTTGGTTTTTTGTTTTTGTTATAGTTTATTATTCTTTATTTTGTTTATAGAGAAAATAAACAATGATTTTTCTTTGTTTCGGTTAGCTTTTTACTGTTTCTGTTAGCTCTCCGTGTACTTCCCTCGATGTCTCAAATGGTTTTTCTTTTGTTATTTATTATTTTTTTAATACTACTATTTATTATTTCTATCTCTAATATAATTAATTTCTATTTTTATTACTTTTTTTTAATACCTACTTTCCCTACTCATTGAATTTTTTCTACTTCTATCTAATTATAGTTTTCATTTTACAATTTTTCCTTTAGTCGGGTGTATGTTCTTATTATTTACTTCTACATTTGATAAGCCACACAATCACCATTAGTAATATACAATTTTACTGAACAATTTTTTTTTTTTTTTAATCTCCACATGACATTTCTTCAACTTCACTTGTCATTTTATAACTTACCAGATTAGCCTATAAAATTTATTACTTTTTAAAGTTTTTGTTTTAATAATTTTAATTTAACTTTCATCCATTAATAAATCCTAAAATCTTAAACTTTATATTATTGCATTAAAATTGTCCATGTTTTGTCATGATTCAACTTTTTTATATTTATTTATTTTTTTACTTTATAGTTTTATTTTACATAATTTATTAAAATTATAACTTTACGTAGTTTTTTTATAGTTATTTTAATAATTTCATTAAGATTTTTAAGTATAAGACTACTTCTTTTGTATAAATATGGCATATGTTAAAAATATTATATATTTAATATGATCTTAATTTTCGATATTTTATTACATTGTTAATGTCATCCTTACAAATTTTCTAGATCTGTCATTAAATTAATGGTTATATTGTATGGTGAACTTTAATAAATGAACATTCAACAAATTAATAATTTCAGCTAAGTTATAAAGTCTTTTGGGCAAGTTAGGGTATAAATTAATAACCCCGTTAAATGTATAAGATGATAACTTTTAGGATATTAGATTTTGAAGTGTATGCTTAATGACTTTTTATGTATATATGTTAATTTTTGTAACTTTTATGTATATACATGCTAATTTTTTAGCTTCTACATATGAACTCATTAGTTTTTGAGCATATTTATATATTTTTGAATTTATAAGTCAAAATACGTATGTTAATAAAAAACAAATATATGTACAAGTAGTAAAAACATAGAACTCTTTTTAAATTATTAAATATTCATTTATCAATAAATTAATATTGATATATTATACTCTTTTTAAATGATTAAATATTCATTTATCAATATTAATTTATTGATAAATGAATATTTAATCATTTAAAAAGAGTTCTACGTTTTTACTACTTGTACATATAATTGAAGTCATTGTATATATATTGTTTAATATATTAATAATGAGAAACTAAATCTTCCTACCTAAGATTAAAATTGATGAAATCATCTAAATATCATCAAATAATAGAAAACAAAATATTTTGTGTATTTAGACAATTTTGATTGTGATTTATGTGGCTTTGATTGAGATAATAATAATCAATTTGAGGAGTTAATTGAATTTTAATAATATATATTACATACAAAAAATTATAAACTATTTTTTTTTTAAAGTTCATTTGGCTAGGGTGTGTCATGGCTCTTGTGGGCAACCCCACAGCCCTGTCACTGTTCATAATTATGATTTAGTTTATTGTTATAATAAAATTGTGATTTTGTTTCTGGATTGAACCTATAGATGATTTTTAATTTTTTTTTAATTATTATTTCCAGATTTGAATTGATAAAATTGTTTAAATTAGAAGTTAAAAACAAGATGAAAAAAAAAAAAAACTGTAAGAATAAAATAAAAAACTAGAAAGTCTAAAAACGAAAAACAAATAGAGTGAAAAAAAAAAAAAAAAAAAGTCTCGATGAAACAATATTGCTTTTATCAAGATTTAGCAAGACAAAAATTAGTTCCTTCAAGAGTAATATTAAACTTCCTGCACGATTTTTATTTTTTCGGGTAAAAAGGTTGTCCAAAACACAATTTTTAAGTCCAAAATCTATGTTAGGTGCTAAAAATTTTAAGAGAGGGTGTGTCTATTTACAATATGGTAGACAAGTAACTGGTCTAATGATTTTCATCACTATGGAGGGTTGGTCGATAGAAAATTATCATCCAAATAATTTCATTATCAACTATATTATACAGTCGTCATTGAATTGTTGGAATTGGAACTGTACTATTATTTATTCTTAAGTGCATAATTAATTTAATATAATTGCACAGAAGATGCCTTATTTAGGGGAGAAATTATTGGATAAAAAAAACAATTAACCATAAAACTTTGTTTCAACATCTACCCCCTGAAAACACGTTAATATAATTCTCTATTTTCTTTGCCGAGTCTACCGACAAGGTTACAACCGAGAAAAAATTAGCTGCATCATGTTCGACACACCGAGTTGATTTGACATGTAAATTTCAGAAGATCACTTTCTGTCAAAGTAAAATTAGAATCGGGGTCGGGAACCGCATTGAGGTCATTGCACTTGCAAAAGCAACGAGATATACACATGTATATATTAATTGTTTTCTTTTAATATAATATAATTCAATCATTATATAACTGTAATATTGCATATATTCCAAGCATCACTTTTTTATTTTCTTAAAAATTTATTAACAAAGTGTTAGCTATAAAAGCAAATAGCACTCAACCCCCTGAGATAAGGTGTTCAACACATGGATTCGAGGTTTGGTTTTTGTAACAAAAAACACTCTTCTTTTTTTTTTTAAAGTAAAAAAACACTCATTTTAACAGTTAAAATATGTTAAATTTGATGGTTGATTGTAGTTTGCAGTCAAAAGATAAAAACATCATTAGTTTTTGGAAATTAATATTAAAAATAAAATTTATTAATGAATAATTAAAAATTATTTAAATTTTTAAAAAAATTAAAAACAATGGATCTTCATTGTCCATCTCTTTAAGATAGATGGTGGAGATCCACTTTCGATTGAATCTCCACCTAGTTCATCTTCTACCACCCTATTCATCAACAACCTTTAATATCATTCATCCACCATCATCAACATCAACCTATCATCATCATCACCATCATATATATATATATATATATATAAAATGACTTAGATGAACCTAAGATGACCATATGTTCTTCTTTAATGAAGAACAATGTTCTTCTTCATACCAAGATGACTATCTATCTATTCTTCTTCAATGAAGAACAATGTTTTTCTTCATTTTTCATCAAACAAACACCAAATTATCAACAACAACAACAAACAAAAAGTCTTGTTCTCTCTCATCCATCTCTCTCTCTCTCGACACCTTTGTCTCTCAATCTTCTCCAACGTCAATGACCTCTATCTCTCAATCTTCTCCCTCTTTCTTCTCTTCTTCTCCCCACCCCCCCCCCCCCCCCCCCCCCCCCCCTTCTCTTTCTTTTCCTTCTTTATTTTCTCTCCTTATCATGAAATTGAGTTTCTAGTGTCTGAAAATCGAGAATCTAGGTTTTTAGTATCCTAGATGGGTTTGGAAACCCGTGGATTTCTAGGCGACTAGAAACCTAGCGAAGCCCAATCTGTCATCAAACATCATCCCCAATCTCCCACAAAATCATCATCAATCATTAGACCAATATTATCACTCATCAATCCAAAATAAAAAAACATCATCAATCATCAATCCAAAAAAAAAAAAAAAGCGCTTTATTAAAATGAAATGGTTAAAGTAAGAAGAGAGAGTGAAACAGAGGCATGCCCCTTTGCTTGATTAAGATAGAGACCCACAACTATCTTGCCAAAGTTAGTGAGGGAGAGATGAGTTCAGAGATGGATTTGGAGATCCATCCTAAATTCGTTTTTAACTTTCTTTTTTTTTTTTTGGTTTCTTTTTTACATTAGTTGATCTGCACAATCCATTTGTTTGTTTGTTTTTTTTTTTAATAAATATTATTATTTTTAATTTTTTCCATTTTTAATTATTTTTTATTCTTTAAATTTATTTTTATTATTTTTCATTTTTTAGTTTTCTTTTTGAAAATAAAAAGGTGAGTGCATTTTTGCTATTGCATAAAAAATTAAGGTCAACCGTTAATTTTAACTAATTTAACTGTTAAAGTGGGGATTTCTTGTTATAAATATAAAACTTCGTATCCGTGTGTTTAAGGCCTTACCGAGAGATCGAGAGAGAGAGAGAGAGAGAGAGAGAGAGAAGGGCGGGGGGGGGGGGGGGGGGGGGGGGAGGGAGAGGGAGGTAGGGGGGCTCGTTGCAGGTTGAGAGCTATTCATTCTTACAAAAAAGTAAGCTGTAGTTAGAAACTTTCTAATTAATTTCCGTTTTATTATTAGAACGAATTGCATACACCCCTTTAAGATATGCTTTTAATCAGATGGAAACATATTTATCTATTTATTACAAAATACCTCCACTTCGTCAGTTAAATGTAATAGTTGACCATTATTTTTTATTGAATGATGAAAATAACTTTAATGGATAAAAAGAAGATGAATCTCCACCGACCATTTATGGACATGATCAAACTAGTAAAAAAAAAATTATAAAAAAAGTATTGTCCTCTCTCTACTCCATCTCTCTCAACACCTCTATGTCTCTCCATCTTCTCCGACACCAATGATCTCTGTTTCTCTATATTCTCCCTCTTTCTTTCTATTCTCTCTCTCTCTCTCTCTCTCTCTCTCTCATTCTTCCTTTTACTCGACTAAAAACCTTGAAAAAAACCAAGAATTTGGGGTTTCCAATCTTCGAAAACCTAGAAATCTACGTTTTCAAGTGCTTATGGGTTTCCAGATCATTGGAAACCTAAAAGATTGTTCACTTATTGCATGTTCCTCTGCTTCCATCTCCTATCAATATATCAATCCCCACCTTAATCATCATCACGTCTCATGTAATTCACTCTTAAATAAAAATCAACCATAGTTAAAGACTTTCTAATTAATATCCATTTTGTTATTAGAACGAATTGTATGACACCCTCTCTGAGGTATACTTTTAATTAGATGAAATACCCCCACTTTATCGGTCAAACTTTGTTAAATATAAGAGTTGACTATCATTTTTTCATTGAATGATAAAAATACCTTTAATGGTTAAAAAGAAGAGGAATCTCCATTGTCCATCAATGGACATGATCCAACTAGTAAAAAAGAAATTGTAAAAAAAGTTATTTTCTCTCTTCTCCATCTCTCTCAACACCTCTATCTCTCCATTCTTCTCCAATGCTGGTGACCTTCCATCGGTGACCTCTGTCTCTCTATATTCTCCCTCTTTCTTTCCTTTCTCTCTCACTCTCTCTCTCTCTCATTCTTTCTTTTTCCTCTACTGAAAACCCAGAAGAAACCTAGATTTTTGGGTTTTTAGTCATTGAAAACTTAGAAATCTAGGATTGGATCTCCACCGTCCATCTTCCTCTATTGTATATATATATTTTTAAATATTGTTATTTTAGATGGATGATGGAGATGACATTAATTTTTTTTTTAGGAAAGAAAATATGCTTTTTAAATTTATTTTTTAATTTTTTAAAATTTTATTTATAAAAGGGCATTTTAATCATTCCAATTAAACTAGCTGGTTAGGAGTTAAATTTAACATGTTGAGTGAGTGGGAGTTTGGTGTAATTTAAAAGAAAATCTATTGTCGTCTGATTAAAAAAATGCCTCGGGGTCTCGGGGTAATTATTCTTGTTAATATGTTTTCTGTCTTGGTTTGGTTACTCACCAGAACATATTTTGTAATGATTATTTTTATTTATTTATTTATTTTTAAATTTTCTATTCTATTGATTTTTGCAATTTGTGTAAAGACTGCCATATTTGACTTCCAAAATGACAGCCTTCACTTCACTTGAAAATTTGTTGTAAAACTGGAACTTAATCCCGATAAATAATATGCATCAACTATGTGAACATAGAATTGAAAAAAAAAAAGAAAAAAAAATTATTTTGCTTACTAAAATGTTACAAGATGTTTGTGGTACAGAGATTTCGTGTACAAATTAGGATTTGTACAGGCTCAATCGATGCCAAAAAATTCTTATAATATAAGGTATATACAATATGCAAAAATTAAACCCTGATGGTCTGTGCAATGTAAATTTATAATTTATGAATTGACTTTGCTAATCATATTATGAGGCCCCTTTGCTTCATTATTTCAGCTAGTTGAATTTCTTAACCATGATAAATCAATATTTATTTAATTGCAATACGTTACGTACGCTGCCTTGATTTCATCTAATCGAACTTTATATTAAGCACCAAACCAAGCCAAGTTAAACAAACCAAACAGAACACACACAACAGTAATAGTCCAAATGACTTTTGATTTTTGAGACCTCAGTTGGGTTCTTACAATGGTTCACAAAATTTGTCCTCATCAGAGCTGAGACTTCCACTAGGTTCTTCGATTGAATCCAAAAACTGGTCCTCTTGATCAGAGCTTAAACTTCCGCTTGGACTTTCAATTGAATCCCAAAACTCATCCTCATTAGGGCTAAAACATTCACTTGGTTCTCCAATATCTTGTGCATACATTAAACGAACCCCACACTTTCTCACTTCGCAATATTCTTCAAGTTGATCATCAGGATTCTCAGGATTGAACTCAATAAAGACCTCATTATAGGAGCAATGTGAATTGGAATCATTAGGATACATCCCAGAATCATATCTCAAGAAAACATGATCTGACCTGTTTTGTTGTCAAGTTTGACGTTATTTATAAAGTTGTAATATCTAAACTTGTTATAAATTATCAAGTGCAACGTATGACATTAGCTAACATCACTTATCAGCTACATTGTCTTCGTTAACAAGGAGCATAATGTCAACTTGATCATCTTAACATTGAACTTGTTCGCTGTCAAGTTCGACAATAAAGTTGTAACGTCTACACTTGTTCAAATTTATCAAGTGTGATGTGTGACATCAACTGACATTACTTACCAAACAAATGCAACATCTTTTTTAACAAGTAATGTAACATCAACTTGATTATCGTAACATCAAACTTGTTTGTTGTCAAGACCGACATTATTTATATAGTTGTAATGTTTAAACTTGTTAAAAATTATCAAGTGTGACATATGACATCAATTGACATCATTTATCAACTACAATGTCTTTTTAAACAAATAACGTAACGTCAATTTGATCACCATATTGTCGAACCTTTTCGTTGTCAAGTTCAATGTTATTTATGAAGGTGTTATGTCTAAACTTGTTAAAAATGATCAAGTATAACATCTAACATTAGCTGACATCACTTATTAACTATAAGATCTATTTTAATAAGTAATGTAACGTCAACTTAATTACCGTTACGGCGACCTTGTTCGTTGTCAAATTTGATGTTAGATATGAAGTTGTAACTTCTACACTTGTTCAAACTTATCTAGTGTGACCTATAACATTAGCTGACATCACTCATTGACTATAATGTTTTTTTTTTTTTAACAAGTAACATAACGTCAATTTGATCTCTGTAACGTCGAACTTGTTTCAATTTAATTTTCTTTATAATCTTTATTTTCTCCATTTTCAATCTAATTTAATTTATAATATTTAATTTTTAAACATAGTAAAATATAATCACTTAAATTGGATTATTTTAAAAAATAACTTAAATTTTTAAAATACTATATATATATTTTTCAATAAAATAAGTTCATTAAATTTATTTCCTAAAAATACGTAAAAGTATTTACACTTAATTTTAATATAATTCAAGGATTTTTTTTTTGTTAGGATTTAATTTTACATTTACATATTTACCCTTATGATGTTTAAGAAATGGTACGATGGATTTTGAAGAATAATGAAAGTGCTAGGGTGTATTTTGGCCATTTATGATACTTAGGGGGGGGGGGGGGGGGGGGGGTTTTAGCAACATCTTATGAAACAAGGTGAAATTTGGCAATTTATGAAATTGTGGAGTGGATTTTGTCCAATAATTTATGAAATGTGTTGTATTTTAATAATATCCATAGATATTAGAGTATAAAAGATTGTTGCCCAGGATCGTAGAGCTCCAAAACTTTTGAGAGAAATCATTTTTCCAGTATAATTTATGCAGTGGATGATGACCTCTGATTAGCTTGCGACTGTTTCTAGGTATGAAAATTTGCTTCTCTATTCCCATTTAGTACTTCTTCTACCTTAAGATTACTAGCCGAACGATTTGAGTTGTGACGTTTGATAAACCAATTCTCCAATGTTGTAAATATGTCTAAAAACTTCTTTTAATTTCTTTTTAATTGTTTTTTGAATGCTAAGAATTCATGAAATGAAATGATTATATGTCACACGCATTTTTATTTTTTCCATAAATTACTAACTTTCCTCTACATTTACAACAAATATAATTAATGTTTATATATTTTTCAACTAGTATAATTAATTATATAGGAATCAAATTAGGTGTTTAACTAATTTTTTAAGGTTTAGCAATTAAAATAAGTAAATTCATATTAAAGGGCGTCATTGGTGTTAAGTTGGGCACTTATAGTGATGATTTAATTTTCAAATTTTAGACATGGGTATAGGCGTGTGGTTCATAATTCTTTTAAATCAATTCTTTTAGGCCATAATCAATTAAACTCATAATCTATTATACAAGAATTAAACTTGTAATCTATTGAACTAATTTCACTTTTCACATAATCAATTCCATAATCAATTCTTGTCAAATTTTACATGTGACAATGAAAATTAAAATTTATCCTTAATTTATATCCCAAAATTGAAAAAATAAAAATAAATAAAAATAAAAAAACACAAAATGAAATTGTTGGGGGTATAATTTGGGCTGTGTAAATGAGCTGGTAAAAGCCCAATGAACTGACCTAGGGAGTTGATCCAATAGACAAAACCTAAGATCCAAAGAACGAACCCAGCTCTCAGCTCGCTGATGAGCTCTGAGCCCCTAGCTCTCAAGTCCCAGCTTGCTGATGAGCTCCCAGCTCTCAGATCTCAGTAGCTCGCAGCTCGCTGAACCCAGCTTGCAGCTAGCTACATCCAGCTCACAGCTGGTAGGATGGAGCTCTCAGCTCCTCAGCATCCAGCTCGTTACTCAGAGCAGGGTCTAGCTCGAGGTCATCCAAAACAGGCTCTAGCTTGTACAATGAACAGTTAAAAAATGAAGTATTCCAGAAAATGCAGTGACCCGATTTGATCGTAATTTTCTCATCAGAATTGGAAGTTAATTCAAATTTAAACTGAGTCAACGTGATGCTAAGCTTTACGAAGCAGTTTCGTAATTTTACTCTAACTAATTAGGAAGCGTAATTAATTCAGGATTTTCTTCCTATTTTATCTCTACCTAAACTGTAACGCCTCTTTTTCTATAAATAGAGATTGAATTTATTATAACAGAGAGACAAAGAAAATACTATACTGTCACTCTGCAGAAATATTGAGAGACAGTCATGGACGTATGCTTATTGGCTGAACCACATTAAAAATCTTGGTGTATTGTTCTTATTCTGCGCCACTTTCTCTTGTTTTCTATTTTATTTCACATTGATTGCAAGTACTGGGTATTGAATTCTCGTCGACCAGAAAATCATGTCGACATTTTAACGCTAGAAGGAGGGCCCAGACTATAATCTTTAAGTTTTCAGCAACCATGGTAAGAGGAAGAACAACCAAAAGTTCAGATGCGGTGGCTGATCAGCTAGAGAGGCAGACAGACCAGCAGCAGCATGATGTCCAACCGATGGAGAATGCTACTGTGCTCATGTCAGGCACCTCTCACACCCCCATAACAAGTGTTGCTATAGGTATACCTCCACCAGCCTTTTGCCAGCCAGCACCATTGGACTGTATAACCGAGAGGCTGCATGTCTAGCACCAACGGCAATAAGCATTAAAACACAGTGCAGCAACTCGCCGAGGCAATCAGGGCACTGGTACAAGCCCAAGCTCGAAACACACCTAGATCCGAGGTCGCTGCCCTTAGAGAAATTTACCAGCAGCAGTTAGAAGAAGTATCAGCTCCTGAAAGGTCACTCAGAGATCAGCCACGACCTGCTAACTCAGTTCATTCCTCCAGCTCGCATTTCAAAACTGAAGTTCGCAGAGCTCGTGAAGCTGGGAGCTCACCAAGGTCTCGTCTGTAATATATGCCAGATCGCAACTCCTCAGGTCGCGAGCTCGAGAGAGGATATAACCCTCAGAACCCAGTATTAGAAGAGTTATTTCAAAGGGTCCAACAACTTGAAGCACTCCCCGACACTCCAAACCAACGCCATCAGAATGAGGAGAGGTCCCCTTTCACTAGAGAGATCGAGTTACAACCTCTCCCTCCCAGGTTTAAACTCTCTAACATTTCACCTTATAGTGGGGATAGTGACCCTTATGACCATCTAGATGCTTTCGATATACAGATTGACCTACAGACGTCCAACCTCTTAGTGAAATGTCGTGTTTTCCCAACCACCTTGGGCGACGTTCCGCGGACCTGTTTAAGAGTCTTCTAGCTCGCAGTATAGGTAGTTGGGAGGAATGTCAGCAAAAATTCATCAGCCAGTACTGGGTTCTAAAGAGGCAACTCACACCACCCTGCCACCTCGCTACAATCTTTCAACAACAGAACGAGTCCTTAAAGGACTACATTACCAGGTTCAGACGTGAGGTCACTAATGTGGAGAATCCCTCAGATGAAAGCATCCTAACCGCGATCTCAGCTGGGCTTCACAAGGATGGGAAGTTCTATGAGAACATTTACAAGTCTCCAGTGAAGGACCTGGACGAGTTCTATGAGCGAGCCGCCAAGGAGATTAGATGGGAGGAAACCTTCGGCTTCAAAAAATCTAACCAAACGGATGAACTGGACAGTTTCAACCAGCTAAAGAAAAGAAGCAATGATGGGAACGGAGGTGAATGTCAGAGTAATAGTGCAAATAGTCAGGTCGCTAAGAAGGCTAAGAATGAACCTAGAAATGAGCGACCTCAGCATTAAGGCCGTCATGATAGCTATAACACCCTATCAAATACACATGACAAGATCTTTGCAACGGAGAGAGAGAAGGAGGACTTCGGGAAACCTAATCCCATGAAAACTCCTGCTAGGTTCAGAAACAAGAGCAGGTTTTGTGACTATCATGATGAAGTTGGGCACAATACTTCACAATGTTGGGAACTAAAAGACGCCATTGAGGACTTAGTCAAGAAAGGCCACTTGAGAGATTATGTGATTCAACCGGCAAGTCCGCGACCTCAACAGCCTTTATAGCCAGTATAATTGCAGCCCCAGTGAGGCCTTGAAAGAGACATAAAATCAGTAGTGCATTCACAACGCAGTTGCACCCAATAGGTTTTGTCTCTAACTTGTAATTCAATATCTGAAATTAATAAAAGCTATGAATTTCCCTTGTCGATGGCCAGTGACCTCTCTATCAAATTTTTCTTTGAGAAGTTTAATTAAGTCTTGATATATTAGCTGAGGTCTAACCTACTGAATATAGCTTGGCTAGAACTATGTTGTTAGCTGAGGTCTCAACCCTCTGGACAGCTTCACAAATTGTGCTGTTAGCTGAGGTCTCAACCCTCTGGACAGCTCCATCAATTATGTTGTTAGCTGAGGTCTCAACCCTCTGGACAGCTCCATCAATTGTGATATTAGCTGAGATCTCAGCCCTCTGGACAACTCCACCAATTGTGCTGTTAATTGATGTCTCAACTCTCTGGACAGCTCCATCAATTGTGTTGTTAGCTGAGGTCTCAACCCTCTGGACAGCTCAATCAATTGTGCTGTTAATTGATATCTCAACCTTCTGAATGACTCAAATTTCACTATGTTAGCCGAAGTTCCGACCCGCTACTTGGCTCGACAAAATCAGCAAGCTATAATCTGCAAACTATGACTTGCGAGCTACGTCGCATCAAAATTAGCGATTTCTAAAGCTCCCATCAAATGATCTTGTGGAGCGAGCTTTGACAACCTCTTTCTAAGCAGCTTCAGCTAGCTACTTAGCAGCTTCAGCAACTATAGCTCGCTATTCAACAGCTTCAGCTAGCTTCTCAGCAACTTCAGCTAGCTATTCAGCTTCAGCTAGCTATTCAGCAGCTTCAGAAACTCACAACTCGCTACTCAGCAGCTTCAGCTAGCTACTCAGCAACTTTAGCTAGCTATTCAGCTTTAGCTCGCTACGGTCAGAGCGTCCTCAGCCTCCTCCCTAGCTTCCTCAGTATTCATTAGCTTGACTTGAAGGATTTGTTGATCTCTCAGCTTCCATTACCGTGAATGGGAACTTGCCAGACAACTTTTTCAAGCTATTTATTCTCCTTAAAGACTTGAAGCCACAACCGCTTCATTACTCTCATAGTGGCCTGAAATACAACGAGTAAACATTTAACCCAAATAGTCACCATGAGTCAAGTGATAGGAAAGAATCTGAAAAGGCAACACAATAGATAATAACGCATCGGCTTTTACCAGCAGGCTATAGCTCCCAGTCCGAAGATCGAACTGAGAGCTGGGGGGCTAATGTTATGGGTATAATTTGGACTGTGTAAATGGGCTGGTAAAAGCTCAATAAATTGACCCAGACAGTTGATCCAATAGACAAAACCTAAGATCCAAAGAACGAACCTAGCTCTCAGCTCGTTGATGAGCTCTGAGCTCCCAGCTCTCAAGTCTCAGCTCGCTGATGATCTCCCAACTCTCAGGTCCCAGCTCGCTGATGAGCTCCCAGCTCTCAGATCTCAGTAGCTCGCAGCTCACTGAACCCAGCTCGCAGATCGTAGCTAGCTATCTCCAGCTCACAGCTAGTAGGATGGAGCTCTCAGCTCTTAGCTTTCAGCTCCTCAGCATCCAGCTCGTTACTTAGAGCAGAGTCTAGCTCGAGGTAATCCAAAACAGGCTCTAGCTCGTACAATGAACAGTTAAAAAATGAAGTCTTCCAGAAAAGGCAGTGACCCGATTTGATCGTAATTTTCTCATCAGAATTGGAAGTTAATTCAAATTTAAACTAAGTCAATGTGATCCCGAGCTTTTACGAAGCAGTTTCCTAATTTTACTATAACTGATTAGGAAATATAATTAGTTCAGGATTCTCTTCCTATTTTATCTCTACTTAAACTGTAACGCATCTTTCTTTATAAATAGAAGCTGAATTTATTGTAACAGAGAGACAAAGAAAATACTATACCGTCACTCTGCAAAAATGTTAAGAGACAGTCGTGGACATAGACTTATTGGCTGAACCACGTTAAAAATCTTAGTGTGTTGTTCTTATTCTACGCCACTTTCTTTTGTTTTCTATTTTATTTCACATTGATTGCAGGTATTGGGTATTGAATTCTCGTCGACCAAAAAATCACGTCGACAGAAATCAAGATGGTGATGACTCTTCTTCATCTAATGCATTATATACTTATTCCTTCATAATGCCAGCTAATTGAGAAAAATCGAGTGAAAAATTAAAAATTAAATTGATGGTTGCTATAATTACATAAGGATTGTGATGGCTCAAATTTCAGTGGGAGTTTTTTTCCCTAATTAAAAAGGTAATAGACCGCCTAGACCTTAGTATCAGGTTGATGATAAAAAGTGATCAAGGAACTTCTCTAGCTGTGTTTTGTTTGCACTTACATTCAGGAAAAAGAACAATGCTTCATACATTTTTTGTTGGGGCTTGCAAAGAATAAGAAGAGCTTCAACAAGCTCATTATCTGTATTAATCATAAGTATATTCTTGATATAGTACCAAACAAATCCACGAAATTTTTTATATAAATTTTGGCAAATGTCAAAGAAGCCATATTCAGTTTAGTTCATCATCAGATCAAATATCCAATGCATTATTCAAGGAGTTTTAAACGATAACCGTGAGGTCCAATAAGCTAAGTGAACAAGAAATTATCATTTTTAATTATAACTGGCCAGATTAATAGCAAGAAGCAATATGTGCATTCTTTATTGAAGAAACAAATTTCAGCTTCCCTAAAGCATGCATTAGCAGGAAGCTACCAAGACATGAATCGTTCAAACTACTAGAAATTGGAAATTTCTACAATTTTTAGGAATGTCTATATTGGGTATAAAAAAAGCAACCAACGATAGCCCCACTTTTTCCAGTTAAGGAAATCAGTCCAATTACATGGGTCTAAATTGATTAGCATATGCGATCAGAAATGGGAATAGAGAAGGTAATTCCATTGAACTACCAAGAACAATGCAATAATAACCCTACTTACCATTACAATAAGAGAAAAACGAGAACAACTCAACTAATCAACATTTGCACGTTTTCACAACACAAAATTTGCTAACAAACTGAAATTAAATAAATATTTCAAAAAAGAAGGCAGCAAGGGCAATAATATGCAAAGAAAGAAGGTGGTTACCGCAGCTGCAACTTGCCATCAATGCTAGCATCTATTGTAACTGTTGGCAGAGCTGCCCAAATGCTGTCACAATCTGTGCAGGCTGAACCACAGTCCACTCATCCAATGTCCCAGCATATGGAGTTGGCACATCTTGAGCAGACAAGCATACAAGAGGAGCATCCAAGTAAGCATGGAAATTCTTGGTGATAGCTGCGGTTAAACTAGCGCCAATTCCACCAGACTCCTCCACGATCAGCACAGGGTGTGTCTTGTTAATTGAATTTCCAATAGTGTAAAGATCAAATGGTTTCAAGGACCTGATGTTGATAACTTCACGATCGTACCCCTTGTTCACCAAAGTTTTGACAGCCTGCACCACATGATACCTCACTCGGGAGTAAGTTAAAATAGTGACATGCTCCCCAGGCCTAACCATCTCAGCTTCCTCAAGATTACAAATGTACTCTTCATCTGGAATCCTCTCCTTGAGGTTGTAAAGCAAAACATGCTCAAAAAGTAGAATCACCGGGTTCTCAATTCGGATTGCAGCTTTCATCAAGCCCTTGGCATTATAGGGAGTCGAGCATGCTACCGTTTGAATTCCTGGGATTGATTGAAAATACGACTCGAGACATTGAGAATGCTCAGCTCCAAGTTGTCGACCAACTCCACCAGGTCCATGAATAACAATTGGTATTTTAAACTGCCCAACAGAAGTATAGTGGAGCATGCCACAGTTGTTGGAGACCAGCTGGTTGAAAGCTAGAAGTAAGAATCCCATGTTCATACTCTCAACAATGGGCCTCAGGCCAGTCATGGCAACCCCAATGCCCATACCAGTGAAGGAGTTCTCAGCAATAGGGGTGTCAAGGATCATGAGATCCCCATACTTGTTAGCCAGACCTTTGGTCACTTTGTACGAGCCTCCGTAGTGACCCACATCTTCACCCATCGCACATACAGTTGGATCTCGGTCCATTTCTTCTTCCAAGCCTTCTCGTAGAGCTTCAAAGAGTAAAAGTTCATGCCTGAGAAAAGAAAAGAAATCAATTTCACTACATGAACTAGTAAATGGGAAACCACTGCACTAGCACAGATCAGTTGAAGATAATGGCCATAACAGATGCCCCAACTTAATCCATTTCGCCAATAAATGTCATTCAAATAATTATATTTGTTAACTACAGAGATATATTGCATGCAATGGTAAAATTATCAGCATGTACATTTCATCTAGCAGAGCTGATCCTATATTAAGCTAACTCTAAATAACCATCGTAACAATAGCACACACAGCATATTTTAACAAAAACATGAAATAGACCACAGCCATAAATTAAGATCATCACTACTCAGTGTTTAATGGAGAAAGATATATTGACTGACTAAACAATATTCCATGAATAGCAGATACATTTCTTTGTGCTCTATTAGAAGAATACATAACTTGGACAACCTTATAACATTTTTGTCAGAACAATTTTGTGATATTTAACCTCTTCCTCTGTTAAAAGCTTTGTTTGTTGTTGACTTGTTGCTGATCATGTACCTACCGTTTCTCTTTTTTCCATTTTTCATCAATGCATCACATTAATTCCAAGTTTATAGACGCATTCTCTCTCAATCAATAAAAAAATACACAAAGAGCTGCATCATTTTATATACATATATTTATATATGTATATATATTTTGAAAGAGCATCATTTTATATTAACAAGACCTAAATTTATCTTGTTTTGGGCACAATAATGAATGACATCCTTTGACGTTAAAAAAAAAAAGAAAATTATTACAATAATGTCTAGCATTGACACTGAAAAAAATATAAAGTTAAACATTTGCCTTTTAAGATACACCCAAAAATACTATTTGATTATTAAAAATTATTAAAGGAGGCTATGTAACAGTAAAAATATACCCAAAAAAACTAGTCGATTCAAATTTTTTATTATTAATTTATTAACTAATATTAGGTAAGGTTCATATCATTATAAACAGTCCAGGATCCATAATAATAACTTGCTACTTATAGATAGCAGAAATCAAAGCTAATTTGAAGCATGAAACAGTGACCAAAAAATTACACAATTAGAACAGAAAATTACAATGATTTTCACGGAAGCCGCAGAATTGTTAGCTTTCATCTAAAAAAACACAAGAAAAAGTATATTCAAAAACAATACCAACAATAAAAAAAATTTCCTATAAAAAAAAAAAACCAACAATTAAAAAATAAAAAAAAGTAAGAAAGAAAAAGAGAAGAGAATTACTTCAACTACATTGGTGATCAAGTGTTGAGTCCTGTAACCTCTAGAGTTGGAAGGAAATTTGAGGCTTCCATCAAGATGGTGATGGTCCTCTCTTATTTGGGATGGTATCAAGATGGTGATGGCTCTTCTTCACCTGACAGTATAGGGATGGTCTAACTCCCTTGAAAGAGAGGCTGTTTCGAGTATAGAGCCCTGGACTCCTTCATAAGGATCCGTAATCCTGATGGTCTTCTTTGCTACAATCTGACCAATCTTCAAGTCACAACACAGTTGAACCACACCCAAAGACTCCTTTGCAACATGACAGCTTATCTTGTACTGTGAATTCACCAGCATGAGATCATACACAAGTCAAGAACACATGATTACACAAATGTCAAATAACATAACTGAAGAAAAATATGTATGACCCTGGAATCCATTTGAGACTACTGAGAAAAGAAAAGTTGTAGCAATGCAAATCAACCTATACAGGGTGAACAAAAGCACAATTAGTCATTAGAGATTCCAATTTGAGTAGAATATCAACCAAACAAAATAATCGTTGTTGGCCTACCAAGATTACAAAAACCAAATTCATGTATATATATAAAAAGCTCAATTCAAACACAAAATTTCATTACCAGCAAACCATCACAATATAATCACCGTTTTTTTTTTTTTGGGAAAACGTTTATTTTGGTCCCATTAAATGAGGTCACTAGCTAAAATAACAGCCTTTACATGCAAATAATTGTACAAACTCAAAAAGGAATAAATTTCTGAAATTGAAAGCCACATTACACTCTCAACTGGGCACCAAGTCAACGAATTAACACAATTGAAGCGAACTCTTGATCAAATGACATCAAACATAAAGATTACCGGCCACTAAACTGAGCTCACATCATATCCAAGAACCACAAATAAACCAACCCCACAACACGACAAATATTATATTACAACAAAATCAAAACAAAAGCACAAGTTTAAGCATTGTTTAGATAACTAAAAAAGACCAAACATTTATATGGCTATGAGGTGACCAACTCTTCATAGGGGGTTCTTTGTTTTTTGGTCATATTCGTCCATAACACCAGTGACCTTTGCTACCTCCAAAACATTCTTGTTCTTTGCTACAAGAGCTACCCTTCTCTTATTTGAGAAAAGGAAATATGCTGACATGGGCTTCTCAATCAAACAGTTAAAAAAAAAAAAATCAATCAGTCACAAAAGCTGGAGTCAAACCAGGCAAACGGAGAAAGAAAAAAAGGTGGGAAATTTTACTTGGTCTTCTTGTTATCTTTCTCTGCTTCCTGCATGAACTGGAGATATTGGTCAAGCAGCTCCATAGCTGTCTTTTGTTTGTGATCTTCCTCAAAGAGCTTCATGGCTTCGCTTTCGCGCTTCTCCTTGGCCATTACTTGCAAATAAGCTTCCTTCTCAGCCTGATACTTCTCCTTATAAGGCTTCTTCTCTTCCACACTAACGGTCTTGAATGTTTGAGATCTCCCTGAATTCCGCTTCCGGGTTCTCCTTCTTGACCAGCAAACACAAGCAGCCAAAAAATGCCAAAAAATACCAAAATATGAACATCAGTTTATGAAGATCAGAAACATTGTAATTGAAATATCATAAAACAAATTTCTCTATTTGACCTCATTCCGATCTTTAAACCACAAAATGTAAGGTGGACATGGCCTTTCATTCTTCTTCTTCTCTTGCTCCTTGCTCATCAAAGATTGAACAAATGGGAAACTATGAAGGTAGAAAAAAAAAAAAAAACCAAAATCAAAATCAACCCACGTTTTGGAACCGAAAAAGATAACAAACGAACCCCAAAAACAATCAAGAAGAACAGGTATCAAGAATCAGACAAAATCATTACCATGTTAGGCTTGAACTCCTTCATTATCTGCAACTTCTTTAACTCCATTTGAAGCTTCTCCTGCTCTCTGCCCTTCACTTCAAGCTCCTCCTCTTGCGAGAAAACAGTATAAACAAATACCCAGAAACCGAATCGGAGAAAACAGTTACTGGGTTTAAAGCTTTGGACACGGCGGTGATGGGGAGAGAGAGCGAGAGAGGTGCAGGCGAGCAGAGCTAATTCCCTCTCTTCTACTTATTTAGCCGGTCACCAACTTTCCTAATTTTTTTTTGTTTTCCAAACACCGTAACTGTTGGATGCAAATTTCGCTCATCCAACGGTCGGGCATTCTTTTTTTGCATTGTAACTGTTCGTATCATAGGTGTTGCCATTGGACTTCCACTAGGTTCTTCCTTCAAATCCAAAAAATGGTCCTCCTTATCCGAGCTTAAACGTCCACTTGGATTTTCAATTGAATCCCCAAACTCATCCTCATCAGGGCTAAACCGTCCACTTGGTTCTCCACTATCTTGCGCATACATTAAACGAACCCCACACTTTGTCACTTCACAACATTCCACAGGTCGATCAAGAAAATTCTCAGGATAGAACTCAATAGAGACCTCATTATAGGAGCAATGTGAATTGCAATCATCAGGACACATCAAGAAATCATATCCCAAGAAAATATGATCTGACCTGATATACTGAGGTCCATGACAATCGTCAGACCAACCGTGCAAATAGCCAGCAGCTTCATGCCAATGCTCATTTTGACATTTGAATTTACATTCACAAGTAATACCGAAAGCCAAACCATCATCATGATATCCTCTGAATGCTATAACAACACACAGAGCAAAACCGACAAAGTTACTGTTGAACCACCCTGGTTGTAGCTCAAGAGTAATGAAAGAGTCCTCACTTTGAAAGCTAAACCACTCTGGAATTTCACTTCCTGGATAACTCATAGAGGAAATACGTAGGTGATAAGCCTTCTGTACGATGAAAACCGTCACTTTTCATTACATGCATAGTTAAAGAAGAAAACAAAAATAAACTTTGAAGGAGAGAGAAAGAGAGACACCTTATCATTTTCCCACCATACATTTGCTATAAGCTGAAACTTAAGTAGAGCTTCTTCTATGAGCGCGCTGAGTGCTTCCCGATCCAGTTTAAAGCAGTTGATGAAATTAACTATATGTGTTGACCGTGAGTTATTTTTTAATCGAATTGAAAAACCTGATAATGCTTGCAATTCTGTGCAATCATTTGCTTCTATTTCTGCATGCCATGGAAGTGCTGGCAATGATTCAAGCCTCTTACAATAGCTTATGTCAAGGAGGGTCAAATTGGAAAGGCCTAATATGCTTGTTGGTATCGTCTGGAAATCATTTTTTGCTAACTCCAAAATTACCAGTGAGGATAGCTGGCTAAGACTCTCAGGTAACTCTGTGATACCACAATCTGATAGAGTTAGAAACCTCAGCTTGTGCAATTTGCCAAGTAACTTAGAAGGCAAAATCAAACCTAGTGACTCCTGTCCCTTACATCCCTCAAAAGATAAACTTCTTAGGTTGCTTAAATATGCGACGGATGATGGCACTTCTGTTATAGCAGTTCCTTCAACTTTGAGTTCCTTCAAAGCTTCCAGACCTCTCAAGTCATTAGGCAAACTCTCGAGTTTCGAACAGCCAGAGAGATAAAGATATTCAAGAGATTTCAGCTTACAAATGTTGCTTGGGAGACTCTTGAGCCTTGTACAGTTATTCAGATTCAGCATAACTAGTCTGGATAGATACTCTATGGATGAGGAGAGTAGTTCTTCTATGACAGTTCCATCTAAAAATAGCTCTTCTACATCGCATGACATCTCCGAACATGTATTGAGATTTGAACAGCCAGAGAGAACAAGTGTTCTAAGACATTTCAAATGACTGGTAGTTGGAATACTTGTAAGGCTTTTGCATTCTCTTAGATTCAAAACAACAAGCTCACTCAGATGTTCAATAGATGAGAGCTCAAGCAAATTTGTACAACCTTCTAAAGTCAAACTCTCAAGATTTGGGGCTACTGAGAAGTTTGGGCTTCTGGTCAGGAGCCTAGAGTGACTGAGATTTATATGTTTCAAATTAGCAAACTTCTGAGAACCAAAAAGGGGGAAAAAAAAAGAAAAAGCCAAATTAGCTTCTGGCTCTCACATGCAATATAAAACAAAAAGATCTTACAGAAATGTGGAGATATATATACCTGGACGCCATTCCAAAGTTGTTCAACATTGCTATGAGACAGGTGAAGCACAACGATGTTCTCTAAATGGAAATTTGATAGCAAATATTTGAACGGGTATCCATGCCAGTGAAGATATATTAGCTCGGTAAGTTGAGATTCCGCGCCTTGAAAATCATGGATCTTATTGTGGGTCTCTTCATAGCTTGAGTTGTGGAGTTTGAATAATTTCAGATTATCCATCAGTGCAAAAGCATCGGGTTTTAGATGTATATCTCTTGATTTAGACAAATCCAAGGAAATGCCCTCAATTGCTTCACTACCCTGTAGATGTTCAAAGAAATGATATAGTTAATAGCAAAAATTACTTTCAAAGTTGAAGTTTTACTAAATCTCACATATGGAAAATAGGAAAGTTGTTTCCAAAAAAAAAAAGGAAAGTAGACAATGCTTTAAGACTCACCCTATTTTTTGTCAACACATTAAAGATATCCTCATGATACCATAACCGGCTGCGTTTATTAGGATGTTTAGACTCTTGTCGAACAATTTCCTGACCCATTTCTTGTAATAAATCATGCATTGCTATTGTGTTGCCTGATATAGTTATCAATGATTTATCAATGAGAACACTCAAGTTGATCTCTGCGGATAAGCCATTGGCATCTAAGATATTTCGTACAAGATCTTTATCCTCTCCCTTGAAAAAACATGCAATATCAAGAAATATATTTTGTTGTTCATCATCCAGCCCATTATAACTTATTTTCAACACATCATAAATATCTTTATGGGGAACTCTTTCTAGCTTATGCATTGCGCTTTCCCATTTTTGTTTGCTCCTGCCACGTAAAAAAGAGCCTAAAACTTTAAGAGCTAACGGAACACCATTAGCATATCTTACTAATTTGTTTGACAATTCTTCATAACCTACTGCTGGGTGGTTTTTTCCAAAGGCATGCAGGTTAAAAAGTTTAAGAGCTTCATCATAGAATAAGCCCTCAAGCTTATATATTTTGTCTGGATCTACTCCACATATGGTAAGTACATGTTTATCTCTTGTTATTATAATAATTCGACTTCCAGAATAGAACAAATGAGGATCTTTAATGAAAATTTCTATTTGTTTTGGATCTGACACATCATCGAAAACAATGAGAACCTTCTTACGACCAAGCCTTTTCTTTGCAAATGCAAAGGTATCACTTCTTGCCTCATAAGTACCTATATTAAGACCTTTATCCCCCAATATGGAAGAAAGCAGTTCTTGTTGCCAGCGAATAAGTCCATGTTTTTCTGATTCTTCCCTGACATTTTGAATAAAATAAGAACCTTCAAACTGATGAAACACTTTGTTAAGTAGAGCACCAGCCACAGTCGTTTTGCCTATGCCACCGATGCCCCAAATTCCAACCATGCAAAAATGTTTTGTCCCATTGCATAACAACAATTCAATTTCCCTCATGATTGAATTTACTCCAACCAAACCATTGTCATCATTTGGGGACATATCATTCAATCTCTTCAAGATATCTTCAACAAGTTTTTCTATTAGTAAAGACTCAGGCCTAACAAACATGAAAAACAACCGTAGAAAGTTTTAGCAATGAATTACAAACTAAAGAGGCATATAGATTAGAATGGCCGGTTATGATAAGAGAAACAGATACATAACGATAAATATTTGATTAAAAACAATATATAATAATATTGATATTAGTCACTAATTGAAGGATTGCAATGGAGAATATAAATGGTCTCATTGCCAAAATTCACACGAAGTTTAGAACGATTGAATTAGATTCAATCTTTGACTTCAACAAAATTTTTCTGTGTTTCCAGTGTTATATCGATAAATTAAGTATCTTAGTAGAATGATTAAACATTTTTTTTAATTGTCAAATGTTCAAATCTTGTTCTTATTCTAAAACATAAGACGTAGATAATTCTCTCAGAATTAATTCCCTCCCCACCATAAAATAAATAAAGTACGACACAAGAGCAGAAAATTTTAGTAGAACTAACGTTCACTTGACACTTACTTGATGACATGTGAATTCCACCCTGACAGATTCGCTGCTTCTTCCAAAGCAGCCCTCCATTTTTGCAGCATGTCTAACCTCTCCTTAAATCGTTGTTCATGCTCAGCAAATGCATTTGCGAAAGTCCCATCCTGAGATCTTACTTCTGAAGGATAAACATGATAGAAAACCGGTATTACGATTTGTCCATACACGCTTTTGCACTCGAGGATCTTCACAAGTTCATCCAAACACCATCTAGAAGAGGCATAGCCTTTTGAAAAAATTATAACCGAAATCAGCGATCCTTCAATTGCTTTCAAAAGGGACGTTGAAATTTCATCTCCCCTTATAAGTTGGTTGTCCATGAAAGTTTCGATTTGTTTCCGACACAAAGCTGCGTAGAGATGACTGGTGAAATTGTCACGCGTGTCCTCACCTCTGAAACTCAGAAAAACATCATATTTCGCTTGATGAGTGATAGAAGAAGACGAAGAATAAGAAGAAAAAGCAGACAGCATGCTTGCTTAGATCTTATGTAGACTACAAATATTTGAAAATTGAAATATCAAGAACCCACACCCAAGCTGTATAAAACCATGGTTTGCTTATATGGTCTGCCCTTTCCTTTGCCTTCTCAATAATTGTGTGATAATTCTAAGTCAATTAAAAAAAAAAAAAAAAAAATACCTTCTAAGTCAATTTGGTCTGCATTCGGTAGTTCCAAAAAACTACGAAACAATAAATTAACGACGGTGTATTCAACTTCGAAATTTATTGAAATTTAAAAGATTTTAAAAGTTTGGATGTATTCAATCTGAATTTTTTAGAAATCTATTAGAATCTTGGTGTATTCAATTAAGATTTATAAGGATTCCAATAAAATTTTGGTATATTTAATTTAAACTTTTAAGAAATCTAAATAAGTTTAGGTGTATTAAAAAAATCAATGATTTTATAGAAATTGGATTTTCCTAGATTGTGATGAGTTTTTTAGACCCTAGGTATAAATAGAAAACTTCATATGAAATCTTGCCACACTGCCAAAGATTTTTAGGTTTTTCATACATTATTATTTTTTTCTCTCTCGGAACAGACGACAACAAATTATTGAAGGTACGCTGTGTTTTTTTCTCTTCCATATTGAATCGTATTGTCTACTATAATTCTTATATTTTTTATTCCATTTCGCCGATTCAATTTTGATTTGCTCTAGGATGAAGGATTATAGGGGTTAGTGTACTGCATAAAGAAAAGTCAGTTGTAACCATAAAAAAATATATTCTGTGATGCTACTAGTGGAGCCATAGAAAAAATCAATAATATATATTCATAACATGATTGCTATGATTTGATATATATAAATAAATAATTAATCAATAACTGTTGCATAGACATATGCTTCTGGGTTTTGTGAGTTTCTGTGGTTTAATTTGTGTTTTGGTTTTCGACAACGATGGAACATCAACGGGAAGGTTCGATAAATTGAACAACTTAATTAATATGTCCCAACAACCTCTTTAAAGTTTTCTCATCAATGCAAGATAAACGGTAAAAAATATTAAAAAAAATTACATTTGAAATCATTGTTTGCTTCTGCTTTTGGTGCAAGAAAGGTGAAAATGTGCTTCTGGGAGAATAAAATAGTGAGTTGCATGAAGAGCGCTTAATGATGTGCTAAAGTACTGTAGATTGAATTGACATCACCTTTCTAAATCCTTTTGTTTTCTTGTATTGAGTGTTGATTAGACTATTTCTTTCGTTGTATTAGTCAGACCTAAAATAGAAAAAAGTAATAATAAAAAAAAAAATCCTGACAAAACTATTTTTACCTGTTGTCTTGTGGGTGACTTGACATTGCAATTTTACAAAGACATTTGGGAATTGCGGATTTTTTTAGTTTAATAAGTTTTTGGAATATTTTATCACGATGGTTGGTTTTGACATGAGAATTAATTTATAACATATATTCCATGGAGATTAGATGAATTATTGATCACACTTTTTGTTGATGGGTGGTAGAAACATAATTGTTCAAGGTATCATGACCAATTAATTGACTTTCAACTCTGTTAATAAGGGATCGTTGAAATTTGTAGGAGAACCAATTAAGTTGACTATTTTTTAATCGGATTTTTTTCACATTTGCATACCTAGTACATTAATGTAATAAAAAAAAATACAAAAGAAAAGAGTTCGATCCATCAAATGTCAATATGATTAGCAAGTCAATGATCATATTCACCCCTGCTACCTGTCATGCATATCAATTGATAATTAGATAATAATTAAACTTGATATAGGTCCCTTAATTGCAAGTAAGCGAAACCTTCTAATGTCATTGTCAAGTGGTTCGTTGATTATCAAAGTTAATTAGTTTTATTTTATTTTTTGATTTTATGTTGTTTGTGTCAAAATTGAAATTGTATTAATAATAAGTGAGGTCTTTAAGTTATGGTGGATGATTATTATCTATTAGTTGTCAATTGTTTTATTTTTATTTTATTGTGATTTGGGATTTCCATGTGTGATTAGTATATTTACAAATGAAAGAAAGACAATAAGGAAATGAGAAAGGGAAAGGCAAAGTTGGGGGAAATTATAATAGTTGGACTGTGGTACAGAACAATTTATTATTACAACTTATGGTTAAAGCCGTCAATCGTGGATGGCGTGATGCTAATGGATTGCTAAGCAAGCAAACAGTGGAAACATCAATACTCCTTATTCTCAATGAAAAACTTAATTGTAATAAGACTTATAATAATTATCAAAGTTGACCGAAATGGTTTAAGACACAATATCAAAGATACACTGAACTTATACATCATAGCTCTGGTTTTGGAAGGAACCCAATTACGAAGAGATTCAGTGCTAGCGAAAAAGTATGAGAAGACTATTTTAAGGTAAGGTTCTTGAATTTTTGTTTATATATAGTTTGATAACTACTTTACTTTTTAGGTTCTTTATATTAACTTTTTATTTTTGTTTTTTTGTTTTTAAATAGTCTCATCCAAAAAAACGACAACTTCACACAGAAAATTATGTAGATTATGATGATTTGAGGGTTGTAATTAGGAATGCAATTGCTTCAGGGAGATACGCAGTTGGATTAGGTGATGATACCGATGTAAGAATACTTGGAGTTCAATATAGGCATACCAATATTGAAGATTATATGTATGATGAGAATAAAGATGCATTTGTGCAAAATCAACATGAATCATCACATCAAGCTTCACCACTTGAACGATCTACTTCACCCAAATACTATCAGGGCATGAGTTCAGAGATTCCTTCAAAGAGCACTAATCAGAAAAAGAGAAATAGAACCGGTTATGAAGGATCTAGCTCATTTGAGAACAACCAAAGCGAAGTTATTGAAAAAATTTCTCTTTTCATTGATTCAATTGTCATTGATTTTCGAGGAGTACGCAACCTAATGGAGAAGAGGGAGAGTGAGAGGCAGAAAAGGGAAATAGAAAAAAAAGAAAAAGAAAGAAAAAGTAATATATGGGATGCCATAAAAGAGATTCCAAACTTAGATAATTTTGCTCGTTACAAGGTGCTTGCATTGCTTAATACTAAAACAAAAAAGGATGCATTTTTGAAAATGTCACCTGAAGAACGTGCAGCTTGGATCACATATTCTTGAATGAGTGTGGTTATATGAACATCATACAGTTTAGTTTAAAATATTTTAGTGTAGGTTTAAATTTGAATTGTTTTCAATTACTGATTAGATTTGTTTTTATTATGACTTGTTTATCAATTTTGGTTGGAACTAGTTAATTATTATTGTTTTTTTTTTTTTTTTTTTTTTGTGATTTGCATGTCTATCATTAATATGAGATGTTTTATTATTATTTTTATGGATGTTTGTAATGTTATATACATAATGAGTGTGGTGATAATGAAAATGTAATAATTTGAGACTAGCTTGGACTTATTTTATATATATAGTTTTGTTTGTAGATAGTTTTCTATATAAAATGGATCATCATAGCATAACTAATGAAACAGAAGAGATGGAAGTCGAGGAAGAAGAAATTTAGGGAGAAGAAGTGGAAGATATGGAGGAAGAAGAAGATGAAGAAGAAATGGAAGAAGATGAAAAAGATGAAGAATTTTATGAAACCATTAAATATTTATTGATGGCAATTCAAGCTATAGTCGATGTGTTACATGAGTTTATGATTCTCATACATGCTTATCATATTGAACGTCCATTAACTCGACGACCAATAACTACAACTGGATACAATTATATACACAGAGTATTAAATGAGGATCCTCAAGATTTTCGACAATTATATCGAATGTATCCGGATGTGTTTCGTAAGTTATGTAACATTTTAAGAGAAAAAACACTCTTAAAAGATACAAGATATATTTGTGTAGAAGAAATGCTTGGAACATTTTTACTAATTGTGGGCCAAAATAGTAGATATTGTCAAACTCGTGATACATTTAGCCGATCACATTTTACTACTAGCAAAAACTTTAACAAAATTTTGAAGGTATTGAATACGATTGCACCAGAGTTGATGGCCAAACTTGAATCCACTGTGTCATCTAAGATCAGGGAAAGTACAAGATTTTACTTTTACTTTAAGGTAAACATTCTATTATTTATATATAATTATTTAATTATTAGTTATAATAATATTGTTATTTTTATAATTTATTACTATGTAAACTTTGATTTTTATTTCAAGATTGTGTTGGAGCTATTGATGGCACACATATACCAACAATGGTAACTGAACGTGATGCTAGCAGCTATCGCAATCGTCATGGAACAATATCACAAAATGTATTAGCAGCTTGTAACTTCGATTTGGAATTCATATATGTGCTTAGTGGGTGGGAGGGGTCAGCTCATGATTCACGAGTGCTAAATGATACTTTATCAAGAATGAATGGGCTTAAAGTGCCACATGGTAATAATTTATTATTCATTTTAATTATATATATATTTTTGTTAAGAAATTAATTTGACATTAGATTATACATTACATATTACTAATTTATGCATTGAATCAGGCAAATATTTCTTAGTGGATTGCGGATTTCCAAATCGACGCCGACGATTGATAAAGCATTAACAATTCCATATTAAATATATCCAATTCCATTTAAATCTATGTAAACAATCAAACAAACTCTAAATAAAATTCTAACAAAATCTGATGAAATCTATTAAATAATTTAACGAACTTTAAAATAGAATTCTAACAAAATCTGATGGAATTCATGAAATCTATAGACTTCATCAAAATATGTCATTAAAAAACACTCCAACAAACTTTAATGAAATCTAGATTGAATACACCCCCCTAAATAATAATACGCTTGTTTTCATCAAACTATACAATTACTTAGCGCCATTTGGGTTCCTAGAAAACTAGGTCAACTGAGTTTGACGTCAAAAGATGACATTGCTACCGTCTTTATATGTATGTTGGGTGTAATTTGGGTCACTTACATGACAGATCCATACGAAACGAATACGAATATTATGAATTAGGATTAAGTATAAATTGGTTATATACTTGTATTATTAATCGTGTCAATTCATCTAACTCGTTTAGTAATCGCATCATATTCGGATTTCACTAATTGTGTTATGAATTGACCTATTTAATGAGGTAAAAAGGTAATTTCATTAGTAATGGGTGTTTATGCCATTTTAGTTATAAGAATATATAGTGAAAATCGAAAATCCTTAACCTATTTTCAAGTTTCGATCAACCATTTATACGCACAGCTATAAGTCATTTTGATTTTTTTTTTTTAATTTTTAATATAAGTCATAGATTAATTTATTGAGTCGTGATAACAATTGATATACATATTATTCTCTTGAGTTTTATGCTTTCATTGTGGGATTTATCTCGCACCTTTTCTTTCTTCACACCTGGACACTTTAACACAATGTCAAAAAGAATTTATTTTTTTTAATTGGATTTAATTTTTGTGTATCAAGAGTAAACCATTCATAATACTTTTCAATATGCCCATCTACTAATTCTACCTTAAATTGTTTATTGAAACATAAATTAAACTTAAAGAAATTCTACTTGAAGGTTTTTCACTGTAGTATGAAATATGTTACGTAGTTTATGCAAAATTGTTTGTTACAAGTTGTGTCATAAAATGTAAAGTTTCTGTCAGATTGTCTCGTATTTCCATAATTTAAAACATATTGATGCTCAGACTAGATAAACAAAAAAAGTCGGTAGAGATGGTGCGTGCACCCCATGCTCTACCTATGATTTTCTACTAAATATCCTAGTGTCATCACTTCCAGCCCACTTGAAAATAAAGTGAAATAAACAATAAGCAACTTGACAAAAGGGCGACCTAGGTCAAACGAAGATAATAACTTTGTAACCAAGAAAATGCTTCGTCTTTGAAGGGTGTCCCTTCCTCGAAACAACAAAGCATATTCGGCATTTTTTTTAAACAATAATAATAAAACTTAAAATCACTTGAAAATTTTCAATGAAACACTGAGTTGATGTGATATACTAATGCAAATGTGACCTTTGAATAGTGATATGTGACTTTTTAAATAAATATTAATATTAATATCTTTCCTTCTTTACAAGAATTCTTGTCTCCTTTATGAAAAAAAATTCATTTAATTAAAAAGTTACATCGCATGTTACATTGTTATTAAAACATCACGTCAGCATTAATTTTTATTTGAGTAAATTACACAAAACCTTCTGGACATATGCTTATTAACAAATGGAAATCACGTTTACCTTTTATTATAACGTCCTCCTCTGCACTAACGGTTTGATCGAAATTGGTCATAAGAGATAATTAGAAAATGATAAAGTAAAGCAAAAAGATGAGAATACCCTTGACTAACTAATTTATGAATGAAATGAAATATTTACCCTTATTTTTGTGGGAAGAAAATTTAAAAACTTAAAAAAATATCAATTATCTATATCGAAAATGAATAGTTGAGATATAGTTAAAAAAATAATTAAAATTCTAGAAATACTTAAAAATGAAAAATAACTAAAAATAATTTTAAATTATAAAATAATTAAAATTAAAACCAATTTTTTTTTTTTTTAAAAAGTGAGAACAGTTACTTCTCTTCTGAATCTTCCTCATCATCATTGTCAACACCCATCATCATTAACACCCATTGCCGCCGTGTTCTTCATTTTCAATAGCCGCTGTCACATAAAGGAGTGGTGGTGAGGATGCCGATCCTCATTTTTACCACGATAGCTGTTATCTCCCTTTTTTTTCTTCTCATCTCTTTCTCCATCCGCACCTGACTTACCTCCCTACTGTCATTTCCTCAACCTCCGATCACTTTCTTCTTCTCTCTCTCTCCAACCACACCAGCTCATGTCTCAATGTCTAGAGACTTAGAAGTAGGTCTCTAGTGCCGAAGAGTTGTCTATCGTTAGAAACCCATATGGGTTAGTAGCGACGGAAACCCAGAGCGAGTCTTCATGGTTGGAGACCTAAGAGCCAGAGACTTTCTCTTAGGTCTCCAGCCTTAGAGACCCAGGTCCGGATTTCCATCCCCATGGCTGGAGACCCAGGTCTGGGTTTCCAGCACACCAAGCAATTTGGGTTTCTAATTATGGAAACCAAAATTTCATCCAATAATTTTTTTTTTTCAATTTATGATGTTGAAGGTGTTATTTGAGTTGCAATTTGGTTTGAACAAATGGAGATGGATTGACGTTGGTTTGATGTTGGGTTCGCTACCAAACTTCTGGATTAATGCATTGATGATGGCTGATGTCGGTGGGTGTTTGTTGGTTGATGGAAATGGGTGTTTGCCAGTATAGATGTTGGTTGATGAAGAACGTCTACATATATATATATATATATGTATATATATTCTTTTAAGCCTAGAAATTTGCCAACAACGATGTTTAAGGATGGACGCTGGAGATCTAATCCAGGTCTTTACTATCATCTTCAATTTTTTATTTTTATTACTAGTAAAGGGAAAATGAGTACATTATTCTCGTAGGATTTGCGTTATTTTTCTTTTTTTCATTTCTATGTTTACATAATTTGATGCATATTTATCGGGATTAAGTTCTAGTTTTATAACAAATTTTCAAGCAAAGTGAAGGTTGTCATTTTGGAAGCCATATGTCGATATTTGAAATTGGTCGACCTGAAGATTCAAGGGTCTAGACTATAACTCTGATAATAAATGAGAATTAATATTGTTTAAGATTGGTGAACGGTAGTAAAGAAGATTAAGTATTGGTTAAGGTAGGTAGATAATAGTAAAGAAGCAATTAAAAACGGAGAAGAGAGAAAGAGAACAAAACAGACACAAAGATTTTTACGTGGTTTGACAAGTGTGCCTACGTCCATGGGTCACTCTAAATGTATTTTAGCAGAATGACAGTAATACTAGTGTTAACTCGTTTTTTACAATGAATTTCTCTCATATTTATAGAGAATGAGGGTTACAATTGAGTGTAGTACATGCTAAAAATCATCATTATTTTCAACTAATCTGACTTTGCCCATTTGGTGAAGTAATCCATTGTGATCACTGCATATTTGCACCTTTCGCGAGTTATCAGCAGATGTCCAATCAGGTCTATTTCCCAGATCGCGAAGGGTTACGGATTCACCATTTGTTGAAGGTAAGTTGGTAGAGCTCGAGAGACTTTAGCGAACCTCTGACACTTACCACATCTCTTGACCAAGTCGATGGCATTTTACTTCATGGTTGACCAGTAAAACCCTTGTCGGAGTACTTTTTGAGCTAAAGACAGGTCCTCGGCGTGGTTACCGCAATGGCCAGCGTGTATCTCTTTTAGTACGATCTCGCAATCCTGACCGTTGATGCATTGCAGAAGTGGAGCTGAGAAACCTTTCTTATACAGCATGCCATCATATATATAATAGCGGGTTGCTCTAGCTCGCAAGCAGCGCGCTTCCAGCTTGTTGTTTGGCAATTTTCCCTCTTACAAATAATTCAAAATTGTGCTCATCCATGAGTTAGGGTGGACAGTTATAGTCATTATTGCATCTCTTCTTTCTATGCTCGGGGCTGGTAAGAACTCTACTGGGATGACCCCCAGAAAGTCTGCATCCTGGGTGGTTACCAAGTGAACTAATGCATCTGCATAAGAGTTTTGAGCTCGCGGAATCTGATTCACCTCAAACCTTTGAAAAGCTCTTAACAGCTCCCTTACCTTCTGGAGATAGTCGGCCATCTTAAGTCTTCTTGTTTGGTATTCCCCTCGAATGTGGTATACCGTGAGCTGAGAATCACTGAAAATTCTTATCTGTTCAGCTCGCACCTCATTTGCCAGACGAAGTCTAGCGAGCAGCGCCTCGTATTCTGCTTCATTATTGATGGCCTAAAATCCAAACCTTAAGGCGCAGAGGATCTTATGATCTTCCGGACTAATCGACAGTACACCGACCTCGACCTTATACTCATTAGAAGATCCGTCCACATAGAACTCCCAGGTCAGGCCATCGGAGGACTCAACTTTTTCTTCTGTAGGTCATGTAAATTCAACAATAAAATCCGCTAAAGCTTGGGCCTTTTTCACCGTTCTTGGCTTATACTCTATGTCGAATTGAGCCAGTTCCACAGCCCACTCGAGTAATCGACCCGAGGTGTCTGACTTTTGTAGGACCTGTTTCAGTGGATACCGCATGAGGACTTCGATCTTGTGAGCTTGAAAGTATGGACGTAGCTTTTTTGATGCGACCATCATAAAATATGCTAACTTCTCCATCTGAGGGTACCTGGTCTCGGTATTGAGTAGCCTTTTGCTGATATAATACACAGGCAGCTGTGTCTTCTATTCTTCCTTCACCAAGACGCACTTAAAGCGTACTGATACACTCTTAAGTACAAGGTGAGCTTCTCTCATTCCTTCGGCTTGGAAAGGAGTAGAGCTTGGCCTATGTAGTCTTTCAGCTGCTGGAATGCCACTTCGCACTACTTTGTCCATTCAAAATTCTTCGCCCCCTTTATTGCATTGACGAATGGGATGCACTTGTCAGTGGCTTTGGAAATGAATCTGCTGAGGGCCGCGACCTGACGGTTTAGGCTTTGAACATCCTTAACCCAAACTGGGGATCTCATCTCAATCAGCGCCTTGATTTTCTCAGGGTTGGTCTCAATTCCTCTACTATTTACCATGAAACCAAGAAACTTACCATATGCCACCCCAAAGGCAAACTTGAGTGAGTTCAACTTCATTTGATAGTTCCTCAATGTTTGGAATGTCTCGTTCAGATCGCGGACGTGGTCAGTTATCTGCTTAGACTTCACCAGCATGTCATCCACGTAGACCTCTATAGTTTTCCCAATTTGCTCCTGAAACATCATACTGACCAGACATTGGTAAGTTGCCTCTGCGTTCTTCAGTCCAAAGGGCATCATCTTATAGCAATATAGGCTTCAGTCTGTGATAAATGAAGTATGCTCCTCGTCCTCTGGGCTCATTAGGATTTGATTGTAGCCCGGGCAAGCATCCATAAAGCTCAGGAGTTGATGGCCAGTTGTTGCATCCACGAGCTAGTCAATTCGCGGCAGAGAGAAACTATCTTTTGGGCATGCTTTGTTCAGGTCGGTGAAGTCAATGTAGGTCATCAATTTTCCATTCTTCTTTTTCACGACGATCGGAATGGCAACCCAGGTGGGATAGTGGGCCTCATGGATGAACCTATTGGTTAGTAGCTTCTTCACTTCCTCTTTTAAGGCGGTGTACCGTTCTGATGTCATTGGCCTCCTTTTTTAGCAAATTGGCTTGTGGTGAGGATTGATGTTCAATTTATGACATATAACTTTGGGATCTATCCTCACCATGTCTTTATGATTCCACACAAAAATATCCAATTTCGTCTTTAGGAAATCAGCGAGCTAGGTCCTAACCTCCGAGGCTAGATCTCGTCCCAACTTCAAGCACCTCGCAAGGTTTACTTCATAGACCTGCACATCTTCTAGCTCCTCGATTAGCCCAGTAGCTCGATCCGCGTCCACCTCACGGAGGTCGAGGTTGTGACTTACTCCATTCTCAATCGCAGCTCGTGGTTCGCTACCTGAAACCACGTTTACCTTCTTTCCCTTAACCTTCATTTTCCAGCATCCTCATAACAACGTCTGGCCAAGTGTTGTTCTCCTCAGACGCATCCTATCCCATTAAGGGTTAGAAATTTGACCGTGAGTGTTTTGGTAGAGGTGACCATATCCGAGTCATTCATTAAGAGCCTCCCCAGTACCATATTATAAGCTGAGGGGCAGTCAATGATCAAGAAATTAGCTAGCACGGTGGTCTGTCGACCTGGTTCCCCAAGAGTGAGCGGCAATCTGAGTTGGCCCACTGGTGTCACAGCAACTCCAGTATAGCCTTAAAGAAGCTCTGAGGAAGGCATAAGTTGTTCTACTCTCAGCCCTATTTGGTCAAAACAGTCATTATACATTACATTGACCGAGCTCCCAGTGTCGATCATTATTCGTCGCACCTCTGCGTTGCTAATCTTAGCTCGGATGACTAATGCATCGTTATGGGGTCAGCATATACCTCTTGCATCTTCTTCTATGAATACAATGTCATCCGAGGTTGCTCTTGCTTTCTTTGCAAGTCCTTCCAATCCGCTGTGACTTGCGAGTAAGGCGTCGTTAGCTTCTCGTACATATCGTTGGTGCAACTTGTTGGATGTACCTACGATATGGGGACCACCATGTATGGTAAAGATGGTTCTTACCGCGGGTTCATATTCTTGTTCGGGAGCTCGTTGAAGTTGCTATTGCGCTAGTTACTAATGCTAAGGTCAAGGACGCTGTTGTTGAGGTCATTGACCTGCAAGTCGCACTACATATTCTCCCAAGCGATCTCGTCTGATCAGGTCTTCAATGGCGTCCTTCAGCTGCCAGCAATCTGAAGTATTGTGCCCAGATTCATTATGATAAGCACAGAACTTCCTCGGATTTTGGAGCTTGTTTGGGAGACTTGTAAGGTTGAGCTTTCTGAAATCCTCTCTGTTTCTTTCCGTGGTAAAATCTTGTCTTATGTGTCTGACAGGACGTTGTAGTTTCCGTATCGACCTCGAGGCTGAGGTCGTTCTCTTTTTGGCTCTGACCTAGCCCGTTTTGCCACTATATTGGCGGAATAATTTTTCTGCTTGTCATTTCCACTCCCACCATGACTTTTCCTTTTTCCTTGGTGGGAATTGCTTACCTCATTGCGCTGGGTAATGGACTTCTTGGGCCCGAAGGCTTCCTCCCATCGTATCTCCTTGGCAGCTCGCTCATAAAATTCGTCAAGGTCCTTCACTAGGGACTTATATATGCTCTCGTAGAGCTTTCTGTCTTTCCTAAGCTCTGCCGAGATCGCAGTCAGAATGCTCTCATCTGAATGAGTTTCTACATTGCTCACCTCGTCCCTGAATCGAGCAATGTAATCCTTTAAGGACTCGTTTTGTCTTTGGAAGATTGTGACAAGGTGGCATGAGAGTGCGAGCTGCCTTTTTAAAGCCTTGTATTGAGATATGAATTTCTACTGACATTCTTTCCAACTCCCTATATTGAGAGCTAGAAGGCTTTTGAGCCAAGCTCGCGGAGCATCCCCTAAGGTGGCTGGGAAGACTCGGCACTTGACCAATGAGTTACTTGTCTGGAGGTCCATTTGTACGTTGAACACATCCAGATAGTCATATGAGTCATTTCTTCCATTATAAGGTGGAATATCGGGGAGCTTAAACATGGGGGGTAGAGGCTTTGCCTCAATCTCCCTAGTAAATGTGATCGTATAATTCATTCTGTTCTTCTTGATTCTGGGGTCCAGGTTGTGCCCAGCTGCTGGATCATATGCAACAATTCTTCCATCACTGGATTGTAAACCCCTAGCTCCGACTTCTAAAGTCCCAACGTTAGAAACTAAGTTAGAGAGATAATATAACTCTCTACAGTTAATTGATTGAATTTTTATAGTCTCTGAAACTTATTAAATTAAGAATACAACGAAAATCGTCGATTTTAAAAGTTTAGTAATGTGTCGATGAAAATTCAAGTTAGGGAATCTAAGATGTTAGTAAATGATAATCCAATTAAAATTCGATTTAAAAGAGAGAGCCAAGATTAATAAAACAAGCTTAGCGTTTTTAAAATAAATTCTAGCGAGACGAAATTTAAATCAAATGAGAAATGAAAGAGACACGGGAGAACAACGAGGGATGAGCATGAAAGAGTACCAAGAAAAAAGGAGATAAGAATGAAATTAAAGAAAGTTGGGGCAAGATGCAAATAAGAAGACTTGGATTAGTATAAATACAAAGCTAAATCTGAAATTTTTCAGCAACCAATCAGTCACAGCCGAGAGATAGAGAAATCGAGAGAATTCGCGAGAGAAAGAGTGGAGCTGTTGCCGTGAACCAGAAGAGAAGAAGAGAAGCAACCAGCAAGCAAGAGGAGAGCAAGGTAGCTACTGGTCGAGCAAGAGACAGCAGCTGCACCAAAACAGTTCAGACGTGGAAGCAGAAGCAGAACCAAACGCGCAGGACAGCTCGCGCAAGAGTAGCTCGCGAGGGAAGAAGCTCCTGGCCGTGACCTGCAGCAAGTTGGGCAGCAAAGGAAGAGGAGAGGGAGGAGACACGAAGGAGAAGAGGCACCAGCAGCTGCTGGTCGTGAGAAACAGAGCAAAGACGCGAACAGAAGCGAAAAACAGAACAGAGGCCGAAAGTGACGAGCTGGACGAGCAGCAAAGGAAACTTGAGGAAATCAAACCCTTTCCAGCCCATTCAAGCCTCCAAATCCTTCTTTGAATCTTCTCCCAAGTCTCTCTCAACTCTCCAAACAAAGAACCAAGTAAGAAAATCAAGTTCTCAATCTTTTCTTGCTGAAAATTTCAGCAATGTTGCTGAAAAGTTTGATGCAGAATTTTTGTTGATTGTGAGATTAGATTGATTTTAAATCTTGTTAGAGCCTCATGTGAGTGTTATGGAATCATAAGAGATGATTGTTGTGTGTAATGGATGCCATAAAAGATGTAAATATGGGCTGTCATATGTACAAACGAAATAGAAACAGAAAATGGTTATATATGCACACCAAGTGATTGAGAAAAGTTTTGAGTGAAGTTTGAGCACTCTAATGACCAAGTTAGATTTATATATGTATTAGAGACTTGAAGGGCAGTAGTTAGACCTTTAAATTAGATGGTTTTGAAACCAATTTTAAGCCTTAAAGAGGTTAGAAAAGTTAGAGAAGTGTTTAGAGTTGCAAAGGCATTGTTATAGTAAAAAATGTCATTCCCGAGCTCAAATTTTGAGCTCTAGAAAACCTGACATTATTTCACTTATTTGGGAGTGTTTTACACCTCAAATGATGCCTAGGAACCATAGAAAACCATAGGTTTTGGAACGGATCAAATCCGATAAAAATTGTGCAAGTTATGTACAAAATAGTGTCGTTAGAGCTCTGAGAAGTGAAACGGCTAGCTTAATGTAATTTTTATGGCATGAAATGAGTTTAGTTAGTCATTATAAGTTAAATGAAGCTTAGTTGTGGAAGAGAAACTAGCGTCGCTAACCCGAAACCAAGAGTTTGCAAAACGTGCACTAAAACGCACCCGAAAGTGTCCAAAACGAACGTTTTCCTTAGATTTGACTTAGCAAACGATAATATTTCTCAACGAAATTTGACGTATGACTAGAATGGGATATAAGTGAGCCATAGGAAAAAGAACGAAGGAAAACGGAGCCCCGAGCAGCAGGTTATCGTCTGTTTTGTCAAGGGCTGTCCATTTTAAATAAAATTGTGATTTTTCGTTTTAAGCCTCCGACAAGTAAATGGACCATGTGGGGATATCCCTAGGGGTCCAAAACTAAAACTTTTCCACAAAAATTAGGATTTAAGAGTCTCGGTTGAATTAGAAACGAGTTAGGAGCTATATAGAGAGAATTGGGCATAGTTGGGAATTCCTAGCATATAGTTGAGAAATGGAGGTAAGTGGTTCGCCACTTAAGAACTTTTCAAATTGTTATGCAAATTCTCGATTATGTTAAATGTATAAAATTGAAAATAATATGTAATGATATAGTTAAAGTTAAGCGTATGGATTCCTATGGAATCCATATGTTTCTAGAAAATGATAATGAGTTGCATGTAGAGAAAATGGAATAAGAAAGTTTTCAAGATTTTCAAACTAGTGAGTTTGTACTTTTGCACTTAAAGAAATGTATTATGAAAACCCATGTGTATACCTTATAAGTTAATGAGATTTAGCGTTACGTGACGACGTAGAGAATTCCGTCAGTAATCGCTCAGTTTATAGAAAAGTATAGCGCTACGTTGCGATGCAGACAATTCCGCACGTAGTTGGTTAGTTGACAGTTAGCACTACGAAGCGATGCAGTAAATTTCGCTCGTAGTTGTCTAGAGATTTAGCACTACATTTGCGATGCAGAGAATTCCGCATTGTAGTTGCTCAGTGAATAGATTTAGCGCCCTACGTACGATGCAGTAAATTCCGTAACGTAGTGGTCGAGACACTTTAGTAGCTTCACGATTGGCGTTAGTTATAATCGCCCGTGATGGTTAAAATGAGTCAAGGATACACATGGAAGAATTTAAAGAAATTGTAAAACTTGAGTTAATAACGAATTATTATGTTAGTGTATGTGATATTGTATATCCTTGTTGTACTAACCCTTTGTTTATTTTGTAGCTTATGGAGTTTTATTGCGTGGCGCCGTCGGACGAGATCGCGGTCTTTTGTTTGTATATACATTCATAGGTGGGCGATCGCGCAAAACGCTTAGAAACATTTTGTATATGTATTTAATCATGTATATTTTGATCGCGAATGATGTTGAATTTGTAAAATGTAAATATATTCATGCATACTACATATATATGATTCATGTTGTATACTTGGCATTAAAGTTATTGTTTATGCTTATGGAAATGTGATGAATATTGCATGGTTGTGGATATAGAAGTTGGGAGGTTTTCAGAAATAGTCGAAGTGTATTTTCATGACAGGTGAAATTTTGGTTTATAAAAAACGCAGTCGTTATGCTGTCGAAATTTTTATAAAATGTATTTGAAATAAAATAAAAAAACAGTTTATCCCTCCCAACCAGTTACAGATAAAATTAAATCACTAAGTTTTAACGAGTAAACCGGAACAGAAAGTTAGAGTTCGCTTCCCGGATGTCTTCGATCCGACGAGTCGGTTTCGAGGAGTCTGTTGAAGTGCCCGACAGGATCCTCCAGATGAGAACTTAGATAAGGTCTGAGATGGGTCCTGTCATGGATCTTGGGGCCCGGATCGCCTAGATGGGGATCGTCTACTTGTGCTCTCCCGTTCACCCGAGTAGCGACCTCGCGACTTGCATCTCCAATCAAAACTTTCCAGCTGTCGTGAGCCCTTTCGAGGCTCATGCTTGTAGTCACCACAATGCTCGTGAGCTCACTCATGCCCATGACTAACTTCTATATGCCGACTGCCATCACGACTGACCATCACTCTTAGGTCTGCGAGATGGGGCGTCGTTTCCCTTCCCCGAACTCGTCGTTCGTTCCCTTTCGGATCCAAACTTGAGAAGTGGACTGACTTTTCAGACAGCGGCCTTTCCTTGCCAGCTCCACCTTCCGGAGTTGGGACTTCATCTGTAGGCTGCTGGCGAGCTTCTCTAGGGGAAGCGATCTCAACCCGTCTCCGTGCGGCCTAGGTTTGAGCTTCTATCAATGCCTTAACTACTTCAGTCAACTGTCTTACTGTGTTTTCTAAACTTCCTGGCGTTGTTGCCATTCCTAAACAGCCTCTCCCTTGAACAGCAGGGTGTTTTGCTGATCCTCCTAACCCTCGGGTTGCTCATCTACCACGCCAACACTCCTGGTCGTTCTTACTCTAGCCATTGCAGCTGGTTAAAACTTAAATGCTTAAAGAAAATGTTTCAAAGCCGCAGTTGGGCCCTCCTTGTAGCGCCAAAAGATGTCAACGTTTGAAATTGGTCGACCTGGAGATTCAAGGGCTCAGACTACAACCCTGATAATAAATGAGAATTAATATTGTTTAAGGTTGGTGAACAATAGTAAAGAAGATTAAGTGTTGGTTAAGGTAGGTAAATGATAGTAAAGAAGCAATTAAAAATGGAGAATAGAGAAAGAGAACAAAATAGACACAAAGATTTTTACGTGGTTCGGTAAGTGTGCCTACGTCCACAAGTCACTCTGAATGTATTTTAGCAGAGTGACAACAATACTAGTATTAACTTGTTTTTTACAATAAATTTTCCCCCTATTTATAGACAATGGGGGTTACAATTAAGTGTAGTACATGCTAAAAATCATCATTATTTTTAATTAATCTGACTTTGATCATATTGCATTTATTACTACTGCACTAATCATTCTTACATGTCCATGTCTGCATTAAATGTTTTGTATAAAGTCTTCACCGTATTAAATACATAGTCGTCATTGCATTAAATGTCTCTTGGGAACTGTAGAGATCGTGTCGGCGTAAAATCAGGAAATCAGGACGATCTGTTATCTGCTTCCTGAGGGATCACTTAAGGTGAGCTCGGGGACCCGACCTGTTCGTCTTCACGAGTTGAAGATGTTTCGAGATAAGCCTTGGCACGGATGCGAGCTGAGAATGCATTAAAGTAGATCTGTTATGGGGGCGAGCTGAGAGCGTACTAAGGTAGATTTGTCATAGGCGCGAGCTTAAAGACCTAACGAGCTCGCCATCACGACTTGAGAATTGGGCCTTTTGGGCCCTTCGTTACTATATTCATCATTTGGGCTTTCAACGGCCCATTTGCTTATATCGTGAAAACGGGCATAACACCATATAATCTCAATGACAGTCTTTACACAAATTGCAAAAATCATTATAATAGAAACAAAAACCAATCTTGAACGAAAGGAAAAAAGAAAAAAATAATAAAAAGAGATTATTATCAAATATATTCTGATGAGTAACCACACTAAGACTGAAAACTTAATAACAAGAACAAATTATACGAGATCTCTCGAGATATGCTTTTAATCTACAGACGGAAACAGATTTACTTTTGAATAACACCAAACCCCTATTCCATTAGTCAATGTCGTTAAAAGTTAACTGTTAACTAGCTATTTTAATTAAAATAACCAATATACCCTTTTGTAAATAAAATTTAAAAATGAAAAATAGAGAATAAATTTAAAAACATATTAAAAAAACATATATTTTTTAAAATAATATTATTTCCACCGTCCATCTAAAACAATAATATTTAGAAAAAAAAAAAAAGTGGAGGAAGATGGATGACGGAGATCCAATCTAGGATTGGATCACCACCAACTGTTCATCTCCATATCTATCTAGAGATGAAGACATAGAGATAAACAGACCAATCTCATTAATCATTATCAACATCATTTCATCATGTTCACAGTTCACACACACAAATTGCATAAAAATATATATATGAAAAGAAAAAATTATTCATATGCCATCTTCATCTATCCAGAGAGACCTCTAAGTCTCCAGCAAAGTCTCCATCATCGGAGAGCTAGATTAAAGGCCCAATTCTAGGTGTTCGGTGATAGAGACCCAAAACTGGGTCTCTTTCATCAGAGAACCAATTATGTTTTGTTTTGTGGTTTGTTTAAGAAATTGGATCTCAATCTGGATTGTGTTATATTTGAGAAACAAAAGAAGAATATAGAAGTGGAAGAGAATAGGAAAAGAAGAGAGAAGTGAAAGCGGTTTTTAGCGACTAGTTAAATGAGAGTATAAAGGGAGAGAGTTCTTACGTATGCTAACTGTTGGAGGTGGTGGTTGATAATAAAGCAAAACAGTTAGTTAGAGACTTGAAAGAATGCTCTCCCGATCTCAACTTTCTTACAAGTGACGGTTACTAGTTAGAGTGAGAGAGAGAGACAGAGTGAAAAAGAGAAGAGAGAGAGAGAAGAGTGATAATGATTAAGGTAGGGATTGATATATTATGTTGGGAGAGAGGGCAGAGAAATGTGCAAAAAATAAATAATTTACGTTTACAAGTCGTTGAAAACCCCAAATCACTTGAAAACCTAGATTTCTGAGTCTATGATGATTGAAAACTCTTGGCCTCTTCTAGGTTTTCAGTTAGAGAGGGGAGAGAGAGAGAGAGAGAGAGAGAAGATGGAGAGACAAAGGTGTCGAGAGAGATGGATAAAAGAGTGAAGAAGACCTTTTTTTTTTTTTACCTTTTTTTTTTAACTAATCATCATCAACATCATCTATGGACGATGGAAATTCATCTTCCTTTTCAACCGTTAAAGGTATTTTCGTCATTCAATTAAAAATGATGGTTAACTGTTACATTTAACGAAGTTAGACCGATTGTGGGGTATTTTGTAATAAAAAGATGAACATGTTTTTGTCTGATTAAATTAGTTCTAATAACAAAATAGATACTAATTAGAAAGTGTTTAATTATGGCTGAATTTTCTCTAAGAGCGAATTACATGAGACCTCCCCTAAGATGAGGCCTTAAATACATGGATACAAAGTTTTATTTTTATAACAAGAAACCCCAATTTAATGGTCAAAGGTGTTAAAACTAATGGTTGATGTTTAATTTTTACGTAATGACAAAAATGTCATCATTTTTTTATTTTCAAAATGAAAGCAAAAAAAGCTAATCAAAAATTAAAAAATGAAAAATAAATTTAAAAATAAAAAATAATTAAAATGGAAAAATAAAAAAAAAAAAAAAATAGTATTTGTTAAAAAGGAAAAAAGAAATGGATCTCCACGATCCATCTCTAAGATAGACCTAGAGATTAATTGATGTAAAAAAGAAAAAAAAATGTTAAAAATGAGTTCAGGATGGATCTTTAGATCTATCACTGAACTCATCTCTCCATCGCCGACTTTGGTGATGTAGCTATGGGTTTCCATCACTAATGGATGATGGAGACCCATCTTCGAGTAGAGGGGTGTGCCTCTATTTCACTCTCTCTTCTCATTCTAACCATTTTATTTTAAATTGTTTTATTTTTGATTGATGATGACTTTTGTGGGAGATTGATGGTGATGTTTGATGACAAATTGGGTTTCGCTGGGTTTCCATACCCAAATTCTAGGTTTCCATTTGACTATTTGTAGGTTTTCAGTTAAATGGAAACCCAGAAATTACCCAATTTCTAGATAGAGAGAGAGAATAAATAAGGGGAAGAGAGAGAGAGAAGGGGGAGAAGAAAAAAAAAGAGGGAGAAGATGGAAAGACAAAGGTCACCGGCTTTGGAGAAGATGAAGAGACAGAGGTGTTGAGAGAGAGAGATGAATATGAACGAGAATGAGACTTTTTGTTTAATGTTGTTGTTGATAATTTGGTGTTTGTTTGATGCAGAATGAAAAAGAACGTTGTTTTTCATTGAAGAACAAATGGTGATCTAGGTATGAAGAAAAATATTGTTCTTTACTGAAGAAGAAAAAATGGTCATCTGGGTTCATTTGAATTTTTTTTTTTTAATATATATATATATATTTTTTGTGGTTGATGATGGTAGATTGATGTTAATGATGGTGATGATGATGATAGGTTGATGTTAATGATGATGGACGGATGATATTAAAGGTTGTTGATGAACTATGTGATAGAGGATGTGGAAGATGAAATGGGCGAAGATCCAACCCAGAAAGGATCTCTGCGCTGGATCTCTCTCTTTTTTAAACTTTTCTTAATGATTTTTTACAATTGTTTTGATTTTTTTTAATATATATATATTTTTATCTTTGAAATAGCACAAAAAATGTGCTAGTTTTGAAATGATTACTGTAGAATTGAAATAGAGTTTTTTAGCACCTTCAACTATTGTAAACTACAACTCACAAACAAATGAAATAATTAGCAACAGTTCATAATTAAAGGAAATAATTCAAATTGATCTTATTATTATCAGTTTAAAAATTATGGATCTTGGATTGGTTGATTTTTTTTTTAATTAATATCACTTGTATATAATCAATGATTCATAATCTTAAAACTGACATATACATATTATTATTATTACTATTATTTTGATATAAGGTAACTTTTTATAAACCAACCCCAACAAGAAACATATTACATACATTGGTATCGAATCAACTTAAAGCCTTCGAGAAGGACAAGGCTAAAAACGCGAAATTATAAGTCAAGCGATTCCTATTACGGGGAAATGACTTGACACTTACAATCACCCACTACCTCACATAACGTCTTGACATCACTAATAAGAGAACTCGCTTTGCCATGACTATTATTACATGAATTAATAGATGAAGCTACATTCACATCATCCATTTCCACCACATCGACCCTAATATTAAGCTAGGAAGCAAAGCAAAGACCCTCGCAAAGCGCTAACAACTCACCACACTTAGCATTGAAACACCTTGACCATTGTTTGGCCATGGTAGCTACTATTGAGCTCGAATGGTCTCTCATAGCAAACCCCAAACCTGCCACTGCTATTCCTGGCCAAATGGCTATATCCGAATTAAGCTTTAGACAACCGGTAGAAGAAGGAATCCAACCTGAGACAGAAGAGCAGCTAGAAACCTGGGCCTTAACTTAGCCAACAACTTTAGTGGCTTGAAATTCTGCAAGCAGATCCAACGCCCTCTCAAACACAGCTTCTGGGCTCTTGCATACCATCTGCTGCAGTTTAGAATTTATATTCAACCAAAGAGTCCACACAACCATACACACTTCAATCACAGCCCCAACCTCCTGATCTTGTTAGATTCTCACCAGGATATCCACCACTCTATTAGACTTGAACTAATCCAGAAGATTGCCCAACCTGGAAGCCTTCCAAGACCATTGAGCCACCTGACACCAGAACAGCACATGGGCCTCACCCTTTGACTCCTTGCTGCAACCCTTACAATAGTCATCTGTCAGTACCTGACGCCTCACTAGATTGGATTTAGTAGGGAGCGCTTCTATACATGCCCTCCACACAAAAATTTTAACTTTCGAGGACATGTTTAGATTCCATAAGACTAACCACCACTTTTGCAACTGATTCCCAAGTGAGGAAGTCCCTATCTCCACTCTCCTATCATTAAGAGCTACTCTGTTTGCACTCTTCACCGAAAACATACTTTTTTATCAAAATACCACCTTCACTGGTTTTGGACACCCCTACAGCTAAGGGGAATGTACAAAATAACTTATATATCCATTGAAAGTAATAAACGCTAAAGTTTTTTAATGTTCCATTGATGACAAATGGGATTGATAAGATCTTGCACCTTGAGAGACAAACCTTGATTATATGAAACAATCTTAAAGGATGTTGGGCGTGGCACCTATGGGTCTTTGAAAACATTAATGTTTGCACTATCCCCTGCACACCATAACAACCCTTTCGTCAACAGTTCCCTTCCCCACACAACACTCCTCCAAATGTGAGACCCACCCTGCTTTTGTTTGGCCTATAGAAAATCCCCATTAAGAAAGTATTTGGCTTTCAGCACTTTCGAAGCCAATGAGTCCTGGTTTACCACCATTCTCCACGCTTGCTTAGTCAAGAAGGCCTGGTTAAAAAGCTGAAGGTCCTTAAAACTGTTCCCCCTTCTATCTTAGGGTGACACATCTGTTCCCAGCTAACCCAGTTGATCTTGCGTTTACCATCCTTCAAGCCCCACCAAAACCTAGTAGCCAAGGCCCCTAACTTCTTGCACAAACCAATCGGTAATTGAAATATGTTCATTATGTACGTTGGAATCGCTTGTGTAACTGCTTTGATAAGGACCTTTTTGCCTTCTTAAGGGAAGAGATGACACTTCCATCCCTTCAGCCACTTCCAGACCTTGCTGCGAATCTCATTGAAAGTCTTAGTTTTATTCCTTCCCACTACAAAAGGTAGACCCAAGTAGCTATTATGGGTGGCACCATCGATAATGTTTAGCATAGATTGGATATCTTTTTTGGATTAAGGATTTAAATTTGGGCTGAAGCACAAGGTAGATTTATCTAGGTTAATATACCACCCCCAACCTTTTCCATATACTTTCAAAATGCTTTTAATCAACTGACAGTTGGCAGGAGTTACCCAACAAAAAAGCACGCTGTCATCCGCAAACAGTAGATGATTAACAATAGGTCTCTTTTTACCACTTTTTAACCCTAAACCCTTCCCATCGAGTTCTACTTTCTTTAACCTACTCGAAAAAGCCTCCGCACAAAGTAAGGTAAAGAGAGAAAGGGCACCCCTGATGAATCCCTCTAAAAGGTCTAATGGAACCAATCTTACCACCATTCAAAATTAAGGAAAGTTGAGATGTTGACACACACTCTAAAATCAATTCAATCCATCTTGGAGGGAAGTCCATCTTTTTCGTAACTACCTCGAGAAAATACCATCCCATCCGATCGTAAGCCTTACTCATACCAAGCTTTAATGCCCTACACCTTCTTTTCCCTTTGTTACGACGGTTTATAGAATAGAGTAGCTCAAAGGTGACCATCACATTATCTAAAATCTACCCACCAGGAACAAAAGCTGACTGGTTAACATAAACAATGGATGGAATGACCAACTTGATTCTTTGAGCCAACACCTTTGTTATTATTTTGTACATGACTGAACTCAAGCTAATTGGCCTGAAGTCCTTTAAAATTGAAGATTTTTCTTCTTTGATAGCAGGATGACATTGGAGTTATTAAAAGCCTTGATGGACTCATCACCCTTAAGAATTTTCAGGCACACATCCGCCATATCCCTTTCCACAGCATCCTATATTTTCTAAAAAAACATAGCGTGGAAACCGTTTGGGCCAGACGCTTCTGTGGGACCTAACTCGAACACTGTTATTTTAATCTCGTCTTTTTTAAACGATTAAACCAGCTCCTTTTTAGCTCTTTCGCTCAGGGAGGATTTAATTAGAGCACATGCCCATTCGATCTTCTGCACTTTAGGGTAGGATGATGAGAACAAATCTGCAAAGTACTTACACATGACCGCTCCAATATCCACGAATGTTTTTGTCACCTTACCATTATCATCCACCAACCTGCATATTCTATTCTTTGACCTTCGAGCTATAGCCTGTGTATGGAAAAATCTTGTATTACGATCTCTTGCAATAAGCCAATCAGCTCGAGCCCTTTAGCACTAATATAGCTCATTCTTTTCCCACAACTCCTCTAGTTCTTTCTCGGTTCTATTTATCTCTTCCATGACGCCATTCATTTGCACCCTATTATACAGTTTCTCCACCAGTTATTGTTTAGATACAATGTTGCGCTTTAAAGAGCCAAAACATTAACTGCTCCGCTCTGTTAACAACATTGCATGCCTGGATAGCTTTGCCACTAGCTCATATATTGACCTAGAGAACTAGATACTTCCCAACTTGTTTTAACAATCCTCGAACAATCTTCCTCTTTAAACCAAAAAGGTTCAAATTTGAAACCTTTATTTGTTGAGACTTCACCCTTGAACCCTTCTTTTAATTTCAATAGTACAGGCTTATGGTAAGACCCATTAAATCCCAAGTACTCCACACAAATGTCACAAAAACTATCCGTTCAACTTGAATCACCCAAAAAGCGGTCAAGCTTTTCTTGAAAATTTTCCTTACTGTCCCTCTTATTATTCCAAGTAAAGCGAGGTCCAGTAAAGCCAATGTCTAACAAACTACAGTCCTCCACCACCCTCATGAACTCCATCATTCCATATATAGACTTTTTAGAGCCCCCTTACTTCTCATTGGTACTGATTATTTTATTAAAATCCCCAGCTATCAGCTAAGGTAAGTCATCCACTTTCCTAATCCTCCTTATTAGTTCCCACAAATAAACCCTTTGTGAAGGATTTGGATTTTCGTAAAAACCCGTGAACCTCTACACAAAGCCATCTTCTAACACTACTCTAGCATGTATGTGTCCAACCGAGTAGGACAGAACCAAAATCCTTACACTATCTTTTCACATCAATCCCAAACCTTCGCTTTTACCTGAACTACTAACAAGAAAACCATCATCAAACCTCAATAAATTGTTTAATCTACATCCCGGTCTATCTTGTAATTTTGTTTTACTAATGAAGACCAAGACGAGGGATTTATTTCTTATTACCCTTTTCAGGGTAGAGAATGTATGAGGATTCCCCAGCCTCCGCACATTCCAACATAAAACTATCATGGCGTCTGGCGGGCTTGCACCACAGGCTTTGTCAATACATAACTAAGGACATGATATTTCCCACTTCCACACTACTCTTCTTGCTACCCTTCTCTTGCGCTTCATTAAACACCAGTTGCTTTCGTTTTCTTCCCACATTAGACTCACTCTTCACTTTTCCTTTTTTTAAGGGAATTCGTCAGTAACACTACCCCTTTCCCTTTACTTGCTGAACCAGGTGACAAGCTCACACTCCTACCCCCTTTTTTAATCATTTGATTTACCACTATCAACTCCCTGTTGGGACTACCCAATTTTCCAATTAAAGGGTCTTCCCTCGCTACCCTTTTCCACCTCCTCACCCCACTCTTAACAGGGCTCATATTCATCACCTTCATCCTTGGATTTTCTTGATTTAATAGTGTTGTCTCTTGTTTAGAATTACATATCATCATATCCATATCATTATCAATACCTACACCGGTGTTAAAAGACTTAACTAGTTGGATACCCATTTTAGGACTCTTTGGCATTTGCTATTATGGTTGGTAAGAAGAGTAAATTATGTTTTTACTACCCTCCATCTCGTCTTGTGGGACCTGTGTTACATTATCACGCTTAGCCGATGTCTTCGCCTTTGCTAACATAATTGTCCCCGAGTATTCTTTGGGACCACTGAAGTTGTCCCTTTTTCTACCTTGGTTTTTACTGCCTTTTTTTTCACATTTTCCTTAAGATTCCCACTTTGCACGCCTATCAACTCTACATTAGAATCAGCTGGCCGACTTTTGCCCCCATAATACCCTCCACCCGATTTCCATTCTGATGGAAACTCGAGTCAAAGGATGCTATCTGAATCAGTTCATTCGTTATTATTTTACATATGTGCACTATAAATTTTTTTTCTTGAAAATTTCTTTTATTCGTTTATTTTAATTTACGAAAAATCCGGCAAAGTTTTTTCTGTTTTTTGGAAAAGGGCAAAATGCACAAAACCCCCCTCAGGTAAGCCTTTAAATACGCAAAGTCAAAGTTTGGGTTTTATAACAAGTTAGTCCCCAACTTAACAGTCAAACTGAATTAATTATGACCTAAACCATGTGATTGGATAAAAAGACAGAAATACCCTTAAATTAAACATTAAAATATGATAAATAAATTAAAAATTAAAAAAATGAAAAACAGATCAATTACAGAACCCAAAGTCTTTTTTCTCGCACACTCTCTGTAATTCATTCACCATTTTCTCACTTCTCTCACCTTCAAGTTTCAATCCTTAGAACCCAGACCAGACCTCCACAACCACCCCCTCGCACGCCGACCACCATCCTTTCCACCAACCCACTCTCTCTCTTTCATCTCTATTTCTCTTATCTGACCTTCTTCTTCTCTTCTTCTTCTTGTTTTCTTCTTCTCCTTCCTCTTCTTCTTCCACGAACCAGATGATGAAATCTGGGTTTGTTTCGAACCCAGATCTAGGTTCGTCGAACCCAGCATTTCAATGAAATCTGGGTTTGTTTCAAACCCAGAGACATTTGGGTTCGAATCGAACGTAGCATCTGGGTTCGAAACGAACCCACATGTTTTGATTTTTGTTTTAATTTTTTGCTGTTGAGTGTTGATATATGTTGGATGTTGATATGAGCATGGCGACGAATCCAGATGATGCTGGTTTTTTGTTTTGATTTTTTTGTGTTGAGTCTTGATGAGAATGAAGAGAAGAACGGTTTCAATTTTTTTTTTTTTCGAGGTTTCAATTTTTTTTTTTTTTGGTGTTTAGTGATGAGAATGAAGAAGAAGATGAATGAAGATTGAAGAACAAAAACAGTACATTGTTCCTCAAATTTTCTTTTTTCAATTTTTTTTGGTATTTGTTGATGAGAATGGAAGAAGAAGATGAACGAAGAAGAATAACAGTACACCGCTTTTCTTTTTTTTTTTCAATTTTTTTTGCGGTTTTCAATTTTTCTTTTTGTGTTTGTTGATGAGAAAATAATAAATGAAAAAGAATAGTGTATTGTTCTTTGATTTTTTTTTGTTCTTCAATCTGATTTGGAGGTTTTTTTTTTTTTTTTAATGTTTTTATTGTTTTCTTCTTTGAACAAACCTAGAAACTGGGTTTATTCTTCATATTTTTTTGCTTGTTTTTTCTTTCGTGTTCATCTGGTTGCACATTGACAAAATTACCCTTGGTCAAATTAACGTGGACTAACTGATGCTAACAGGTGGGGGCTATCTTGTTATAAAATGCAAACATTAACTTTACCTGTTTAAAGGTTTACCTGAGGGGGGTTTTGTATATTTTGCCCTTTTGAAAAATCTAAATTTACAAAAACCTGCAGATTTCATAAGAAACACTTCTAAAATACATACATTTTCTCAACTTCCATTTCGGACCCTCCATCCGACTCCAAAATCACTTCCTCACATAAACATTTATAAATATAATATTTAATAAAAATCAGATCCATCAAAATTAAATACAATTTAAATAGTAAATAAGAATTTTGTTTATAAAATTATTTTACAAACCAAAAACTTTTTATACGATTTATATATATTATCATTTATAAAATCTCGTATAAACAAATTCATATATAATTCTTCCACGTCAAAATACTTAGGCATAGATATACAATACCAAAAGAATGTCTACCCACAATGTGGAGAGATGTGACTCGCAGGAAACGTGGCAATTGTCTTCTTGCTTGTCTCTATTTACAATGCCCAAATTCTCAACCTACGCGTGGTAAATCCAACGCGCTAAGTATTTCTACTTAGTAAGTGTACACACTCTTTACAGTTATCATTTTATCAAGAATATTGTATTATAAATATATATATATAATTTTTTAAATTCCCAAATTGTTATCAAACTTCACAAATAGATTCATTTATTAATAATCTCACGTATAAAACACATGAAATTCATTTTCAGGCATATCAAGAATCGAACTTCCAAAATGATCAAACTTTTATTAAGATTCATACATAAGTCATTTTACCACTAATTACACATATAAATTAAATATTTAAAATTTCTCATTCCACGGAAATGTCACAGGGTAACACAACATTTTTAAGTTTTCTTAAGATACTAAAATAATACGTAAGAAAATCATTTTATTAATGAAAAACACACATATATATATAAAACATTCTCAAACATATCAACACGATTTCTTCCAATTTCTATAACAAACCTCAACGAAAACACATACTAACAATTACGTGTATAAAACCCATAACAATCGTTTTTCAACATAGTTACACGATTTTCATGTAATATATATATATATATATATTTCAGATACAAGTGGTAAATCATTATTTCACAATTTTTAAATGTTTACAGATAAATTTGTAAAGAATTCAAATTTCTATTCACTGCACGCATAAACACATTTATTTTCATTTTCAAGCATGTTAGCACGATTTTTCTTTAATAGTATTTAGCGCCCTTTGTAAACACTAACAAGATATCATAGACTGAAAATTGAGTTTCACGTTTTCCCCGGTATCGAACACTCAATGACTACCCGTCGGAGCACGTTTCATATAATACACAAATTCTAAGACCGGACACTCGGTGCCTTGCAAGGTCCACGAATTCAGTATCAATGTTTATAAGCATATCGGTGCAGTACTTCTATAATCACCCTATTGGCATGCCAAGTTCTCCGACATCGGTCACTCGGTGACTACCCGTCGGATCATATTTCATATATCATGGGTTTCATATTTTTCTCTAGCATCGAACACTCGGTGTCTACCTGCCGGATCACAATTTCACAATCGTATCGATTTCTGAACCGAACACTCGGTGCCTCTTAAGGTCCTTAAATCAACATCGGTATACAATCATAACGGTGCAGTATTGCTAATATTTCTCTCTTTGCATATCAATGTACAAGTTTACTCGGACTCTCAATATTTTTCAATAATTACGAAATTTTATCAATTCGATTAAACTTTTTAAAGTCGCCTAAACATCGAACATCGTTGTTTATTTTTGTTTTTTGAAACCTTTCAAAACTTCCCTCTTTGCCATTACCAAATGACCATTTTGTCTTTGGTTTTATTATCAAAACTTAATTACACCACATCATTTCTTTTCACATTTTCATTCAGCCCCAAGAGGTAGTTTTCAAATTTTTCTCTTCGAAACCATAATCCATCACGCATATCATCAAATCACTATATAATTAACATGTTATTGGAAGCGAAATGACAAAATTACCCTTGGATTCTTCTCTAACATACCTTTGGTCAAAAGGGTGTAGATTTTCAAATTTTGTTTTAACTTCATAAATTATCACTCACATCATTCAAATATTATTCGTTTATCACATAAATAAGCTTGAAATGAAAAAAAAAAAATGTTATAGGACCATTTCTAACACATATTCGGTCTAGTGTGGGAATTTTTGTAAAATTTTGTTCCAATTAATTTTTCATCATAAAATCCATTTCATCAACACTCCAAAAACCCATAAATATCATTTATATCAAATCACTACATCAAAATAACAAAATCATCAAGTTATCGAACAAAATTTAAATTTTTAAGCCACTAATAAAATCAAATTTGAGAATATGTGTACACCAACAACATCACAATCACACTTCAACTTAAATTCATTTCAAAAGCTCATATAATTCATTCAAGCATAAAAAAAAAAAAAAAAAAAAAAAAAAAAAAAAAAAACAATATCAACACATGGGTAACATAATTGATCCCTACACTAGTATAATTACTCATCATATCATTCATTTGATTTTCTTTTCAAAAATTCATTCTAATTTCACTTAAATTGTCACCTAAATTCATCAAACTATCAAATTAATTTCATTACCTAAACTTTTCTAAGTTTGGTTATATACTAGTATATCACACAACCAACTTATTTACTTCATTCCAAGCTTATAAATCACACACAGATGATTCAAATAATCCCTATTTACTCAACTAAAGCTTTAAAATACAAAATCAATTTTAATTTCATCCAATCCATAAATCAAACTCTAACTTTATATTCAAACTTTTCATTTAAAACTTTTCCCAACACTTATTTGATTCTAACAATTCCAATTCATCCCAAAATATTCAACAACTCATTCAAACATTAAAAATCACTTCAACACATGCACAAACACAATGCATCCATTTACTAACATAATATACATCACTTCACCCTATTTCCAAAGACTATTCTCACACCCATGTCATTTTATACCCCTTGCACCAAGGCATTCAAACACACCAAAATATCACTAAAATACATCAAAATTATTTACTAATCATTTAGACACCCATTCTTGACCTTAATCGAAATCAACATCTAAACTTTCAAATTCTATTTTTCTTCCATTATTTTGATTCCAACCAACATAATTTCATTCCAAAACCTCAAACCAACCATTCAAATACTAAAATTCACACAAATACATGCTTAACCTAAATGATCCACACACTAACATAATGCTACTCATTTAATTTTCTTGATTTTCTTTCCATCAACATAAACTTTCATATAACCTCATCCATGCATTAAAATAATATCATTACATCCATATTTCCAATTTGACCATTTACTAACAAAAACCATCATTAAATTCTCCAATTCATTGCAATATCAAAATAATGTCAAAATACTTCAAATAATCATCACTTTTATTACTAATGCCTTAAAAAATCAAAATTTATCAAATTTCATTAAATCTCTATAATCAAACCTAACTTATACCTCACTAGTTTCTTAACCCAAAATCATTTGATGCTTCATTTCCTTTCCAAGTTAAATTTAATGATACACAACCTCCAATCATACTATAAAATTCATTACAATTCATTGAATCACCAAACTAAAAAAAAATCCAACAATTAAACATAATTCAAATTCCACTTACTATCACTTTTCCTTGGATAAACTTGATGGAATTGAGAGGTTAGAGATGGTAGATCACCTCTCCTTCTTCTTCTTCCTTCTTCCTCTCTCGACTTTTTCTCTCTTCCACGGGCTGCACCTCATTTTCTGGTTTCTCCCTTCATTTTGCTGGCCTACACCACCTCTCTCTTCATCTCATGCTTTTCACTTTATATATAATCCACCAAATTACCATTTTGGCCTCCAAAAGTCTCCAAAATCACAAAAATATCATCCATAAAAGCTTGACAAGAGTCCCCCTCTTTATTCACAATGCCACTTATCACATTTTTATTGGTTGCTTTTTCTATCCTTATCCCTTCTTTATTCTTTTTGATTTTTGACTTTTCTAAGACGTCCGGATTCGACTTTTCTAGAATTTTTTCGAAATCCTTTCAAAATTCACTGGGGCTTATATTTAAACTGCTTACAAACTCCTGGTAACTTCGGTGACTCTTAAAAGTCATTTCATGTTCCTTTTGGTTTTCCGCCTAATTCACTAAATCACCTCCAGCGATTTTTGAATTGATTATATTTCCATCTGAATCTCTTTCGGAAGTGTCATTTGAGTTTCTAAAATACTTCTTGAGCATCTTCACACTCATTCTGACACTTTTTTAAATTTTTAAATTTTTCGAAAATCTTTTCGGATTTCCGATCGGATCCGAAAACTGTCTCATTTTACCTCAAATAAACTCATTTTTAATTCGTTTCAGTTTCCTTAGACTCTATTACTTATTCCGGAGCTTTTCGACTTTAGGGTCCACTTTTTAAAAAATTCACTATTCACACAGACACTATTGCATCCGAAAAATATTATTCACCCCGAAAATATTATTCATCCTAATATTTTCATTTCTCTTAAATAGAAAAAATCAGGGGCGCTACAGCCCCTATTTCCTTCCCATCTCTTATCTCTTGACTCATTGCCCATGTTACTACCCCCCCCCCCTCCCTTTAAATTTGTTCTCGGGTGTAACCGCTCTCAACCAAGACCCATATTTCAACTCTCTTCTCTCTCGTGCTTCCTTCTTCGCGATTTCATCTTCACAGTCCTTGCTGACATGTCCTATCCGACCTCAAGTAAAACAGAAATCTAGGAGATGCTCATATCTAAGGTTCGCCAATACAGCTTCCTTTGTACTCTTCGAAGTCACCAGCAGATTTCGTCTCAAGGGTTTTGAGAAATCAAACGAACCCTAACCCTGAGAAAGCTTCCTCTATAGTCCTTGGACTCTTTAGGTAATCCAACCATTTCACCCAGTTAGTTGGCTAAGATATTAGCTACCCTTTAATTCATACACATAATGGGTAGGTCATGAATCTGAACCCACATCTCCACCATATTAAACCCTAACTTTGAGATATCTCTAACCCCTTTGGGTTTTTCCAATGCTATCATACCATGTTCGAAATGCCATGACCCTTAGTCCACATATGATTCCTATCCTCCTTTTCACTGAAGTAGAACATAAACAAGTTGTGTCCCACCGCCTCTATCTCCACTTTTCCAATCATACTACACAGTTGTTCAATTACTATTTTGAAAGCTTCTCGATTCACCATTTTCCCTATCAACACCTTTCCCACCAAACAGTGTTCCACACCTTCCAAACCTACCTCTTCCTCCAGCCCTTCAATTTGGCAGATCTGTTTTTCCTCCTCCGTCAAGGAGAGACCTTGACATAACCAAGCAATCTCCTCTTCTTCCATCTCATGGTCCCAGAAAAACAGAGAAACTAAATTTACATCTACCTCTCCAAACATCTTGAGAGACCCCAAACCCTAACGGGACTTCTACCCCTACACTGATTCTCTAGAAAGAGAAGCTAGAGAGAAGACTTTTCCAAGTACCATGTACATATATATATTAAATTTTATGGGTTTGCAAATGCAAGTGTGAAATTTTTCTGCACCTAAATTTATATATGAAGTTTTATGGGATGGCAAATGTGAGTGTGAAATTTTTCCGCATCCAAATTTGCTTCAGTGTAGAAGTTCATATCCATACTCATCCACAAACTCATTTAATAAAATTTGTATTTGTCCTTTAGAGGTATAAAATCCATAAGTTTGTGAGTTTGCAGATGGAATTATCATCCGTATAAAGGACAAGGAAAATAAAGAAACACTAATCAAAGTGAAGAAATGCAGTGCACAATAAGCAGACAATTAAATATCTCCAAAAAAAAAAAAAAAAAAAAAAAAGCAGGCAATCAAATATTTCTAAAGAAAATAACAGGCAATTTAACGTAAATATATAATGAATTGATTTAAACGTAAAGGTATATTTGAAATCCACAAATGACTGTATTCTTTGTTCACATTTTTGATATTTAGGTTTCCATTTTGATTCTTTACCTCAGTTTTAGATGTTATACAAACTTAATGTTGATGCTATTGTTGAAATAGCACCCAATGTGGTGGTTTTGAAATGGTTACTAAATAATTGAAATTGAGTTTTTTAACACCTTCAAATATTACGAATTATAACTACCAAACAAAAGAAATAGTTCACAACAGTTCATAAATAAAGGAAATAATTTGAATTGATCTTATTATTTATCAGTTCTAAGATTGTGGATCTTAGATTTGTTGATTTTTTTGTAATTAATATCACCTGTATATAATCAAGGATCCATGATCTTAGAACTAACAATATATATATATATATATATAAAATTTTTATAATCAAGTATATATGATTTTAAAAAGTAAAAACCAACCAATCAAATTCATTTATTGTATTTTCTCTCCTAAAACAAATTTTTTCCTATTCAATTCAAATGTAATGACTGAATTTGATTAATTGATCATTATTTTTTTAAATTAGATATACCTAATTATAAAAGTTTTATATATTTTTTGTCACTTCTAAGATCATGGATCATTGATTATATACAAGTGATACTAATTACAAAAAAATCAACCAGTTTAAGATATATATTTTGTCGGTTCTAAAATCACGGATCATTGATTATTATAAGTGATACTAATTACCAAAAAAAAAAAATCAATCAATATAAAATATATATATGTGTGTGTGTGTGTGTGTGTGTGTGTGTGTGTGTGTGTTATGTGTATTTTTCGGACTCACCAAATGGACTGGTAAATGTCTGATAAAAGCTTATTAAGTCAACTTAATGCAAAAGGCCTAGTAGACAAGACCCAGTTATCATCTTCAAGCCTAATGAGCTCTACAGCTTGTCTGAACGAGCTTTGTAGCTCGCATGTGTCAGCTCGTTTCACAGTCAGGCTACAGATCGCTGTTAACATTATGCAGCTCGCTCTATTCATAGCTCGCTACTCGGTGAGGTCCAGCTTGAGGTCGCTCAAGGCAGTGAATAGCTCGCTCAGTGGCCAATTAATACAAAATCTTCCAGATATGGAAGTTACCCAATTTGATCGTAATTCTCTCATCAGAAACGGAAATTAATTCAAATTCAAATTCAGTCAACGTAATCTCGAGATTCACGGGGCAGTTTCCTGATTCTGCTTCAACTGATTAGGAAATGTATTTATTATGAAATTCTTTTCTTATTTTATCTCTTCCTAATCTGTAACATATATTCCTCTATAAATAAGGGCTGAACTCACTGTAACATATATACAAACAATAATATATTGTCACTCTATCGAATTGAAGAGAGACAGTCGTGGACGTAAGCACACTTGCTGAACCACGTAAAATTTGTGTTGTTTCTATTCTTGCCTTTATATTTTCTACTCTGTTCTTGGTTTTTGTGCAGTTCGACATTGATTGCAGGTATTGGGCATTGAATTCTCGTCGACCAGAAAATCACGTCGACATTTTGGCGCTAGAATGAGGGCCCAGACTGCGATCTGTCCAGTTTTGATTTCTCAGTTTTCAGCAATGGCAAGAACCAAACAGACCAAGTACATGGGTTCACAGGTTGATCAAGCAAAGAGCCAGACCAGCCAGCATCAGCGCAATGCGCAGCAGATAGATGATGCACTCATGCATGCAGCAGACCCGTCATATGGCCAGGCAGTAGGTGCTGCAGTGGGCATGCCACCCTTTCCCCCTCGCCAAGCAATTCCAATCGCCCCAACAGTTGACGGACAACAGGTATGGTATCAGAGGCAAGAAGCCTTGGAGCTCACAGTCCGGCAACTTGCAGACGCTGTCAACTTATTAGTGCAAGCATAAGCGCAGAACGCGCCCAGGATTGGAATTGAGGCTCCAAGACAGGTACTTCAGCAGCATGAAGTGCAAGGGTCAGAGAGGCCAGTTAGAGAGGTGCAACGACCTGCAAACTCAGCTCGTTCCTCTAATACGCACTCTAGAGCTTGAGATCGCTCTGTTCGTGATGAAAAGAGGTTGCATGTCCTGCGAGCCTGGTGATAAGGGTAAGTCAGGATGGAAACAGACGGGTAGAAGCTGGTTATGACGGAGTACGAGCTACACCTCAGCATGAGAACGAGAGGGATGAGCGACATGCAAGGTCGTATCGAGGTGGTGGCTCATACAGAGACCAGAGGTATGAACCAGAGTACTGCTCTCCTGGTCGCAATCACGGGAGGAGATATAGGCCCCGAGACCCGTAAATGGAGGAACTTCTTCAGAAGGTCCAACAGCTTGAGGCGCGACCTGATGCCCAAGGCCAGCGTGGGCACTACGAAGAGAGGACTCCGTTTACAAGGGAGATCGAGACGCAGCCTCTCCCTCCAAGGTTCAAGATGCCAAATATTCAGAAGTACAATGGGGACAGTGACCCCTATGACCATCTTGACTCCTTTAATGTTCAGATGGACCTACAGACAGACAACCCGATGGTGAAGTGCCGCGTATTCCCAACTACTTTAGGGGATATTCCGCGAGCCTGGTTCAAGAATCTCCCAGCTCGTAGTGTAGGAAGTTGGGAAGAGTGTCAGCAGAAGTTCGTTGGCCAGTACAGGGCGTTGAGAAGGCAGCTCGTACCATCCTATCATTTGGCTACCATTTTCCAGCGTCAAGGTGAGTCGTTGAAAGATTATATCATCAGGTTTAGACGCGAGGTCGCAAATGTTGAGCATCTATCAGATGAGAGTATATTGACTGCGATCTCAGCTGGGTTGCGCAAGGATGAAAAATTGTGTGAGAGCATTTACAAGTCCCCAGTGAAGGATTTGGGAGAGTTCTACGAGCGAGCTGCAAAGGAGATTAGGTGGGAGGAAACCTTTCGCCCGAAGAAGTCCAACCAGAAGAATGAAGCAGGCAGTTCCAACCAGATGAAAAAAAGAAATAATGGCAGGAATGAGGGAGAAGGTAGAAACGGTGGCTCAAGCAATCAGATCGCTAAGAAGGCGAGGACAGAGCCTAGGAATGAGCGACCTCAGTGTCAAGGTCGTTATGAGGGTTATAGCATCTTGTCAGACTCACAAGACAGGATCTTTGTAGCGGAAAGAAACAGATAAGATTTTGGGAAGCCCTACCCTTTGAGAGCCCTTGTTCAGTACAAAGACAAGAGTAAGTTTTGTGTCTATCATAATAAGGTTGGGCACAACACTTCAGATTGTTGGGCGTTAAAGGACGCCATTGAAAAGTTAATCAGGAGAGGTCGCTTGAGGGATTATGTGGTGAGACCTGCAGACTCGCGACCTCCACAACAACGACCTTAGCAACAATAGCCAATGCAGCAGCAGCCCCAACGAGCTCCCGAGCCAGAACATGAGTCTGCGGTAAGGACTATTTTTACAATTCATGGTGGCCCCCATATCGTAGGTGCTTCAAACAAGTAGCATAAGAGGTATATCCGAGAGGCAAATCATACCTTTCAAGTCAGTGGGTCAGAGGGACCTGCAAAGAAGGCGAGGACGACCTCGGACGAAATTGTGTTCACTGATAAAGATGCTAGAGGTGTGATCTGGTCTCACAATGATGCGCTGGTTGTACGAGCTAAGATCAGTAACATGGAAGTGCGACGCATCATGATTGACATTGGGAGCTCGGTGAATGTGATGTACATGAGCTGTTTTGAGCAGATGGGGCTGAGAGCAGAGCAACTGAGACCTTCCCTAGAGCCTTTTTATGGTTTCACTGGAGATGCTGTTGTACCAGTGGGCTAGATTAAGCTGCCACTAACGCTCGGGGAGTCAGGTCGCCAGACAACTGTGTTGGCAGATTTCTTGATTATTGACTGTCCATCAGCATACAATGTGGTCCTAGGAATACCTTCATTGAACGATCTGGACGCTGTTACTTCAACCAGGACCCTCACAGTCAAGTTTCCAACTCCCAACGGCATAGGGTGTGTTCGAGGAGAGCAGCACTTAGCTAGACGTTGCTATAAGGATGTTGTGAAAATGGGTGTAAGAGGAAAGAAAGTGAACGTGGTTTCAGGGGGCAAACCACGAGCTATAACTGAAAAAGGGGTTAGCCATGATCTTGACCCTCGCGAAGTGGTTGCAGAGCGAGCAACTGGGCACGTTAAGGAACTGGAGGACGTTCAGGTCAGCGAGGTAGATCCTGAAAGATGTTTGAAGCTAGGAAGAGGTTTGGCACCAGAACTAAGAGCCCAGCTCGCTGACTTCCTAAAGGCGAACTTAGATGTGTTTGCATGGAATCACGAAGACATGGTGGGGATAGATCCAAAGGTGATGTCACACAGATTGAATATTGATCCTCATCACAAACCAGTTCCCCAGAAGAGAAGAGCAATGACAGGGGAACGCTACTTATCACTGAAAGAAAAGGTAGACAAGCTACTGGCCAACAAGTTCATCAGAGAAGCTTACTACCCGACCTGGGTCGCCAATCCCGTGCTAGTGAAGAAGAAAAACCGGAAGTGGAGAACTTGTATCAACTTCACTGATTGGAACAATGCATGCTCAAAAGATAGCTTCCCCTTGCCAAGGATAGACTAGCTCGTAGATTCTATAGCTGGCCATGAACTCCTGAGCTTCATGGACGCATACTCGAGTTATAATTAGATCTTAATGAATCCCGAGGACGAAGAGCACACCTCATTTGTGACAGATCGCGGTCTATACTACTACAAGGTGATGATGCCCTTCTGACTGAAGAATGCATGAGCGACCTACCAACACTTAGTAAACATGATGTTTGAAAAGCAGATTGAGAAGACCATGGAGGTCTACGTGGATGATATGTTAGTAAAATCCAAGCAGATGGGTGATCATGTATGCGACCTGGGAGAGATGTTTCAGATTCTGAGGAGCTATCAGATGAAGTTGAATCCACACAAGTGTGCGTTCGGGATAGCTTCTGGGAAGTTTTGGGTTTCATGGTGAACAGTAGAGGTATTAAAGCCAATCTTGAGAAGATCAAAGCATTGATCGACATGAGATCGCCAATCAGGGTAAAGGATGTGCAAAGCCTTAACGGCCAGGTCGCAGCATTAAGCAGATTCATCTCGAAAGCTACAGATAAATGCATCCCATTTTTTGAAATTTTGAAGAAGGTAAAAAGCTTCGAGTGGACTGAGTAGTGCGAGTTAGCTTTCCAGCAGCTGAAGGAATATATGGGGCGAGCTCCACTCCTCTCCAAGCCCAGAGAAGGAGAAAAACTCATTTTGTACTTGGGGGTATGTCAGCAAGCTTTAAGCGCTGCTTTGGTGAGAGAAGAGGAGAAGACGCAGCTTCCAGTGTATTATATAAGTAAAAGATTGCAGAATGCTGAAACCTGGTACTCGCAGATGGAGAAGCTCGCTTACTGCCTGGTAGTTGCATCGAGGAAGCTGCGACCTTATTTTCAAGCTCATACAATTGAAGTCCTCACCCAGTATCTACTGAAGCAAGTTTTACAGAAAGTGGACACTTCAGATCGCTTATTAAAATGGGTAGTGGAGTTCGCATAGTTCGATATACAGGGCCTGCGGATGATGAAGCTGAATCTTTTGAAGGTCCGACCTGGGAGCTTTATGTTGATGGTTCATCTAGCGAGCAGAAAGCTGGAGCTGGAATTCTTTTGATCAGTCTTGAAGGCCATAAAATCCTTTGTGCATTGAGGTTCGATTTCCAGGCAACAAATAATGAAGTTGAATATGAGGCATTGCTCGCAGGCTTACGCTTGGCTAAAGAGATGCGAGCTGAGCGATTGAGGGTCTTTAACGATTCACAGCTCGTGGTTTGCCACATACTGGGGGAGTAACAGGCTAGGGGACAGAAAATGGTCATGTACCTCCAAAAAGTTCATGAAATGCTAAATGCTTTTCAGAAGTACAAGGTGAAGCAGATCCCACGAGCTCAGAACTCGCATGTAAATGCATTAGCTCGTGTGGCAACAACTCGAGATGCAGATTTCCTTGGGGCGATCCCAGTAGAGTTCCTACCAGCTCCAAGCACAGATGTGAGAGATTCAATGATGGCCATAACTGTGCAGTCTGATTCATGGATGGGTTCAATTTTGAATTATCTGCAGGATGTGAAGCTACCAAATGATAAGTTGGAAGCATGGCGCCTGCGAGCTAGAACAGCTAGATATTGCATCTACGATGATGTGTTGTAGAAGAAGGGGTTTTCAGCTCCACTCTTGAGATGCATTGATGGCCAAAACTGTGAGACCGTGATGAAAGAGATTCATGAGGGTCATTGTGGTAACCACGCTGGGAGGTTGTCTCTAGCTCACAAAGCACTTCGGCAGGGTTTCTACTGGCCCACGATAAAACAGGATGTTGTTGACCTAGTGAAGAAGTGTGATAAGTGCCAAAGGTTCGCCCAGGTTCCACGAGCTCCATCAGCCTATCTCCAATAAATGGTGAGCCCGTGGCCCTTTGCAATTTAGGGAATGGACCTGATCGGATCTCTACCAATAGCTCGTGGAAGATCCAAACATATTGTGGTCTCAGTTGATTACTTCATAAAGTGGGCAGAAGCTAAGAAGTTAGTAGAAATTTCCACTACGAAGATTGAAAAGTTTGTGTGGAATAATATTATTTGCAGGTTTGGAGTTCCTCAACAGATCATGACAGATAATGAGACCTAGTTCAGTAGCGACTAGTTTCTCAGGTTCTGCAACGACCTCAAGATTGTCAAGAGCTTCTCAGCAGTGGACCATCTGCAAGCCAATGGCCAAGTTGAAGCTATAAATAAGATCATAAAGCAAACCTTGAAGATGAAGCTGGAAGCAAAGAAATAAGCGTGGGTAGACGAGCTTCCGAAAATGTTATGGGTTTATAGGACAACAGCTCGCATCACCACAAGCGAGACCCCCTTTTCGATGGTGTACGGATCTGAGGCCATGATCCCAGCAGAACTCGAAATCACCTCGCAATGTAGAGCAACCTTCAATCCAAAAGACAATGATCAGCTACTTGCCACAAATCTTGATTTACTTGAAGAAACAAGGGAAACAACACAATTGAGAGTGGCAGTCTATCAGCAGAGGATTGCGAGGTACTACAACAAGAAAGCTCGAGTTCGCAGTTTCAATGCAGGAGATCTAGTACTGCGTCTTATTCTACCTGGAGCTCGTAAAGCCAGTGATGGGTCCTTAGACCCGAATTGGGAAGGACCCTACATCATCAAAGCAAACTTGGGAAATAAAGCTTATCGTTTAACCAACATGAACGGAGCTGAGGTTCCTCGAGCTTGGAATGCCGAGCATCTTCGACCATATTATTGGTAACTTCTTTGTTACAAGTATTTTGTAATTCAATTTTATTATGATTAATGAAAGCCCCAATTTCCTCATGTCATATGTTGCTATTAATGATTCATGAGTTCAAAGTTCACAAGTTAACAAGCCAGCGAGCTCCGACCTGATTAGCTCGTTGCCACACTAAAAAGAAAAGGAGCCTAAAAGGTAGGTGAGGTTATGTGCCCCTGCATAGCTCGCTAAAATAAAATGAGCCTAAAAAGCAAGCGAGGTTACGTATCCCTGCATAGCTCGCTGAAATAAAAATGAGCCTAAAAAGCAGGCGAGGTTACGTACCCCTGCATAGCTCGCTAAAATAAAATGAGTCTAAAAAGCAGGCGAGGTTACGTACCCCTGCATAGCTCTCTAAAATAAAATGAGTCTAAAAAGCATGCGAGGTTACGTATCTCTGCATAGCTCACTGAAATAAAAATGAGCTTAAAAAGCAGGCGAGGTTACATACTCCTGCATAGCTCGCTGAAATAAAATGAGCCTAAAAAGCAGGCGAGGTTACATACCCTTGCATAGCTCGCTAAAATAAAAAGAGCCTAAAAAGCAAACGAGGTTACGTACCCCTGCATAGCTCGCTAAAAATAAAAAGAGGCTAAAAAGCAGGCGGGACTACGTACCCTTGCATAGCTCGCTAAAAATAAAAAGAACCTAAAAAGAAGGTGTGGTTGAGTACCCCTGCATAGTTCATCAACACTCCAATGTGGTAGAAAAAGGTTCTAATCAGTTGCTTATATTACAAGATTTTATTAACTGATTGAATTAAACGATTGCTTGAATTATTATATCAGATTTCGAGCAAGTTTATATTTTAATGATTAGCTCACATGAAGTCTTATAACTTATAAAATGAAGATTATAAAATGTGTTACAACAAACACAATAGCTCAAACACATTCAACAAAGAAGATATGATAAAAGAAATTTTATTAAATTCAAAAATTCTTTATAAATTGAAGTTGAAAGAATACAAGTGCAAAAGATAAGCTACTAGTTTCGAGCTGGAGAATCTGAGCCTAAGAGAGAGTTCGCACTAAAACAGGACGTGCTAGAAAACTCGGGGTCACCAACGGGCTCGGCCTGAGAAGTCGTGCCAGGAGTCTCCATTGCCAAAGGGGCTACATCAGCTACAGCTGAAGACGAGGCAGTCTTTGCTTTGAACTTCTCCACAGCTCGAGGTCCCTCCTCGCCAAAGATAGAAAAATCCATTTCAGGATGGGACATCCATAGCGTGTAAAGGAAGTTAAGGCCCGTTTTTTCCTCAGCCTCGTCTCTGGCTTCAACGACCTGCGCCTCCGCTTCTTGAATAGATCTCTCTCTGAAAATCATCAACTCTTCGAAGGCGTCATTTGCGTGGCATTTAGCAACCTCAACTTCTTGATTCACAGCCTCTGTTAGTTGTTCGGCTGCCTTAGCTAGCTTCTCGGCAGCCTCAGCTCGCTGTAGCACATTCCTCATTTGCTGCTCAGCAGCCTCAGCTTGCTGCACTGCAGCCCCTACTTGCTGTCTGAGCACCTCAGCTCGATGTTCAGCTTCTCGGCCCGTTGCTCAGTAGTTTCAACTCGTTGTACTGCAGCCTAAACTTGTTGCCCCAGCACCTCCACTTATTTCTCTGCAATCCCGACTCGTTGTTTGGCCTCCTCAGTTCGCTGTGCTGCAGCCTCCACTCTGTCAGCCCGCTTTTCGGCCAGTTCGACCCGCTATTCAAACTGCCTCAGCTCGTCCTTCACCTTGTTCAATTCATCTTTTGCCTTATCACGTTCATCTTCACAATTACGTAACAAGGCAGTAAGGTGCGACCTAGTGGCTTCGAAATCACCTTCTAACTGTGTCAGAGCTTCCTCGGCTATCTGTTTAGCTATGTTCGCTGCAGCCATCATCGCCTCATGGCCCTGCACGAACTTCCTCCCGTCTCAGGCTCTCTCAGTCAAAGATGTTATTTCCTTCTCAGCTTTCTCCAGTTCGCTCTCCAGTCTCATTATTCGATCCTCAGCAAATCTGGTCAGTCTTATTTGCTTTATTAATGCAAGAGCAGACTGAAATTCCACAAGTTAATATTTGATAAAGTAAAGAAGCCAAAGGATAAAGAAAAAATGAGTTACCAGCATGGCATGGCGAGCTGTATATTCGTCCAGGTCCGTCCCCTTAAGAGACTTATTTTCCAAGACTCTTGTATGAGTCAGCATAATGCCTAACCAGTTGTCTAGGAAGGACCTCAGATATCTTTCCCCAAGTCCATCTTCGAGGTCTGACATGGTTGGCGATGGAGTTCCTTCAGCCTCTACGACCTCAGGCTTTGTACCCTAATAAACATGTCGCATAGAACGTCTACCCCGACTCTTTCTTCTGCTTCTACTAGTACCAGCTTGGGGCTCTTGGGGCGGGACCTCAGTTGGAGCGTCCCTTGCTTCGGGTTATGAGCTGGGGGCTGGAACCTGGGGAAGATCTGCTGCTGCTTCAAAAGGTGGCACCTCGCTGGGAGCGGCGACCGAGGGAGTTTTTACTTTAGTAGGTCGCTTAGGACCCTTCGAAGAAGCAACTGGAAAGGCTGAGACTTCAGCAGGTCGCTTTGATGGAGTAGTTAAAGAAACCGAAGCTTTGGCAGGTCGCTCAAGAGAGAATTCCAGAAGAGTAAACTTTTTCCTCTTGGCCGGAGCTCGCTCAGAGGAGGAAGCAGAAGTTGGAGGAACGGCTGTTCGAGATGCACCTACTGGTGGGGTACGAGCTAATTGAGGAGCCGGTGCCTCAGTAGGTGCTGGAGCTGTTGGACTGGGGACTGGATTTGCTTGGGCAGGTGGAGATGGAACCCTTGGAGTAGTTGTTCGAGCAGGAGAAGGAGTTGAATCTATTTGTACAACTGGAGCTGCCCGAGTTGGAGCTGTCCGAGCTGGAGGAGCTAGAGCTGTTATTTCTACACGAGCTGGTGCAAGAGTTGGAGCTGTTGTTTCTGCGTATGAGGTAGAGGTAAGAGCAGATGCATCCTCTTCCTCAACAGGAACTTCGAGAACAAAAAGAAGTTCGAGCTCCCCAATGCTCGATATATCATTCTCACTATTTATCAATGGAGAATCCTCAAAAGGAGCGAGGCCATGAGCCTAGAGAAAGGCGGTGTCAAATTTGTTACTAATGCTCGCTGCACTTGAGCTTGCGAATACTTCAAGAGCCCTTTTCTCCTCGCTGCTGAGAGGAAACTTGTCCATTTTCAGCTCTACAAAGCAAAATGTTATAAAAAAAAAGGTAGCTCGCTAAAGATTCTTCTCTACATACCTGGGCTCAGGACGAAACCGAAGTTTTTAAGATCTGCGAGATAAAGGCATGAGACGAGAAACCAGTTCGTCTTATATACCCCTACGTTGGACTTGTCTTTCGCACCTCCTTGGGGCAAGAGACTCTTGTATTTTGACGGACGAGCTGTAAGATAGTAGATGTCATCTCGCTTTCCATCCTTTGAATTGCTCAAAGTCTTGATGATGTAGAGGTGCTAGATGATCTTTGGAGTTGGGGGAGGAAAATTGTTCTTAAGGAAGGCTAGAGTTAACGAAGTCAGCTGTGTGTATGAGTTCAGTGTCAACTGGAATGGCGCGAGCTTGACAATGTTCAAGAACTTGATCAAATAAGAAGGAACTGAGAATCTTAGCCCGTGTTCCAGATGCTGGGTACTGACAACGACATACCCCCACGGAGGATAGCCTGTATGGTTTTTTGGAATGGGTGACATCGCGCAACAGCCTCTATGGATATGGAATTGAAGAGCAAGTCCCTCCAACTCGAAAACTTCTACAGAAGATGAATAGTGAGCGAACGCTTTGCGAGCATTCCTTTCCTTTTCAGCACGTCGCTGAGGTCTAGCTCACTCTCCACCTTGAGTTGTTTCACTAACGTTGCGAGCTCCACTTGAAGACATCTATACAAAAGGGGGTATGGTCAGGTCACAAGGAACAAATTACTAAAATGCTGAAAATTTTCTAAGTTTCCTAGTTCGCAGATCACTCCTACAGTGAGGGGCTCAACTTACAGAGAAACGACCTACAAGCTAATAGTCTACAGATGTATAATCTTACAGTTTGCATGCATAACATGCCATAAACAGTAATCAATTCGCAAACAAACAAGCTACAGAATCGAACAAGCAGAAACTTAAAAGTCGTGCTTAACAAGAAACCTAGAACAGCAAAGATTCAACATCAAAAGTACAACATGTTTAAACTCATTTCAGACAACAGAAAGCAAAACATAAACACAATGCAACATTAACTCAACAAAAATAAACCAATAATAGAAAACTTGAAATCAGAAAACAAACTTACTGTGAATCTTTGATGAAGGTGTATAAAACGGTGACTGGAAGTGAAGATTTTGTGAAGAACCAGTGAGAACGTTGAGAAACTTGGAGGCTTTGAGAGAAAATGACAGATAAAAAATAAAACGAAAGGGCTTCACCAGTTTATATAGGTGGACGAGCTCGAGCCCTAGCCGTTCGATCTGGGTGCTATGTAATCGCCTTGAATCTAACGGTGCAGCACGAGATACGACTTTCTAATCATGTAGCCGTCAGTTGAAAGACGTGCGCATTAAATGCGCATGCATAAGACGTGCCAATATTGATTCAGTTACCTCATGCATGATCGTCACGTGTCAGACAGATGTGATAGCATTTGAAAAGGCACGAAAACGGTAATTCAAGCTGACTTACCAAAGAAGTTAGCTTTTACCAACGAGCTCGAGCTCCCAATTCGCAGAACGAACTGAGAGCTGGGGGACTGATGTTATGTGTATTTTCCGGACTCACCAAATGGGCTAGTAAAATCCTGATAAAAGCTCATTAAGTCAATTCAATGCAAAGGCCCAGCAGACAAGGTCCAGTTATTATCTCCAAGCCCAATGAGCTTACAACTCATCTAAACGAGCTCTGCAGCTCGCATGTGTCGGCTCGTTTCACAGTCAGGCTACAGATCGCTGTTAACATTATGCAGCTCGCTCTATTCATAGCTCGCTACTCGGTAAGGTCCAGCTCGAGGTCGCTCAAGGCAGTGAATAGCTCGCCCAGTGGCCAATTAATACAAAATCTTCCAAATATGGCAGTTGCCCAATCTGATCATGATTCTCTCACCAGAAACGAAAATTAATTTAAATTCAAATTCAGTCAACGTAATCTCGAGATTCACGGAGCAGTTCCCTGATTCTGCTCCAACTGATTAGAAAGTGTATTTATTATAAAATTCTTTTCCTATTTTATCTCTTCCTAATCTGTAACATATCTTCCTCTATAAATAGAGGCTAAACTCACTGTAACATATATACAAGTAATAATATACTGTCACTCTATCGAATTGAAGAGAGACAGTCGTGGACATAGGCACACTTGCTGAACCACGTAAAATCTGTGTTGTTTCTGTTCTTGTCTTTCTATTTTCTATATTGTTCTTGGTTTTTGTGCAGTTCGACATTGATTGCAGCTATTGGGCATTGAATTCTCGTCGACCAGAAAATCACATCGACAATGTATGTGTGTTATCATGTATCGTGCAGGGTAGACTAGTTCAGCCCCATTTGTTGGTACATGGAATTTGCGAGATTATTTGGTTCCCCTCAACGCCATGGCCCATAGGGACTAATAGCGTATGTCTACCTTTGTTGTCAAGTATCATGCAGGATAGGCTAGTTCATCCCCGTTTGTTGGTACATGGAATTTGCGAGATTATTTACTTCCCCTCAATGTCACGGGGACAAATATTGTTCATCATTATTTGTCCCTTCGTTTATTATTTCTGTACTTCTTTTTCATACAATTACGAACTACGGTTTTTCATGCTCTCATTTACCCTTCCAATAGTGAAATTTATTACATCAATTTTAAGAGTTATTTTATTAAAATAAGCAAATTAATATTTTTGGACATCAATTAAAAAATATTATTATTTTAATTAAATTTACATTATTTATTTTTGAGGAAAAAATTTAATTATTCAGAAGTAATTTAAAAAAAAAAATTATATCAGATATAATAAGTTAAACCAATTTAATTCAAATTTTAACTAAATTTAATTTAAAACCATTTAATTTTATTTTATAAACAAATTAATTTATTCTAATTTTATACTAATAAATCTCACACGCTCCTAAGCATATTTATTTTTTATTCAATATCAATTATGTTAAATATATTATAATATTAATTTAGTTCAACTTAATTTTATCCTATTAAACTAAATCTCATCTTTTAAAAATTTTTAATTCAAGTTGGTGCACCAAACTCCCTCATGGAGTCGCAGATGACGGATGCAAACGCATGCCCTACAGGAAGCACAGTCCAGCAGGACTGCAGGAGGAGGCTGCTGCAGTGTAGGTAGATTCGTCAAAGCATAAGATCCAAATACAATAATGTCTACCTAATCTTTGTATGATTTGCCGTAATGATGAAAGTGGAAGTTAAAAAAAAAAAAAAAAAAAAAAAAAAAAGGGTGAAAGTGGGATTCCACTGAACCCTTTATGCGTATATAAAGTAATAATAGAAAATATATATACATCTTTTTAGAAAAATAAAAGAACAAAAAAAATTAGACGTCCTTTATTGCATGTGCAACTGGGATATTACAAGCATAAGGTACATACAAATACAATGATGTCTACCTAATCCTTGTATGAATTGCTGTAATGATAAAAGTGGGATTCCACTAATTAACTCTTTTTGAGAAACATCATAGGAGAGGCAGACAAAACTCAAAAGGAGATGAATTAGTTGACAGGGATGACTAAGAGCTCTAAATGTGGTTTTAAGATTGAGAATCATTTAATTAGATGATTGTGCTAATTTTTTTTAAACTTCCTTGTATTTTCGGTTAAATACATAAAATATATAGTGCTTTCCTGAGTTTTATAAGTCATGAATTTTTTTTTTTAATAAGTGATAGACTGTGGTAAATCTAATTGTATGTGGATGCCACCCTTTTGGTATTCCCTTATCCCTCTCAAACCATCATACTCTCTCAATAATTTTGCTCTTAATAACGCCTTAATATTAACTTGTATGATTCTATTGAGATACAATTTAACAAGTGAATGAAATAGTAGAAAGTTATTATCTTCTAAATTTATTTTTTGTTCTTTCTAATAATCTACGATATTTTGATATTACATTTATTTTCAAACATAAATTAATTTATTGAGTTGTGATATCAATTAATATACATATTATACTCTTGAGTTTTATGCTTTCAATATAGAATTTATTCATAATACTTTTCAATCTGCCCAACCACTAATTCTACCTTAAATTGTTTATTAAAATAACATAAAGTAATTCTACTTGAAGGTTTTTTACTACAGTATGCAATATGTCAAGTAGTTTATGCAAAATTGTTTGTTACAAGTTGTGACATAAAAGGTAAAGTTCCTGTCGGATTGTCACTTTTTTCCATTTAAAATATATTGATGTCCACACTAGAACAAACATCCCACGCTATACCTTATGATTTTCTACTATATATCATAATGTCATAACTTGCAGCCCACTTGAAAATAAAGTGAAATAAACAAGAATCAACTTGACAATTACTTAATTATAAAAAAAAAAAAAAAAAAAAAAAAAAGAATCAACTTGACAAAAGGAGAGCCTAGGTCAAAAGGAGACAACAATGATTTTTTATTTCTTCGAAATAATAATAAATAAAAAATAATGATTCATTTCAAAAAAAAAAAAAAAAGAAAAAGAAGATTATTATTATTATTATTATTTTGAAATGAGAAGATGATGATTTTGTGACCAAGAAAATGCTTGTAGTGTTTCAGGGGGTCCCTTCCTCGAAACGACAAAGCATATTAGTTTTCTTTTTTAAAAATAAAACAATAACTATAAAACTTTAAATCAAGAAATCACCTATTCCATCTTTAAATTAATATATTGTCTACAGAAATGGAGTGGGCATATATCTTAACCTAAACTTTATCTTTGTTGAATTGGACAGAAGAAATTACTGCATTAATTGCTAGGGAGATACGAGTCTCTTGAGATTGAAAAAATGCATAAATTATAAGGAATACATTGAAGAATTATGTTAAAAGTATACGTATCTTTGATTCATAAAATTTAGGCACACGAATTCATGCGTCACTATTAATTTATAATATATATTTCGAAAGTATAATTTCATTTTTCTGTCCTTTTTGTTATGATTATAAAGGAGCACTTGTTTTTTATAATAAAGAAAATTAAGAGAATATTCTGTCGCCCTTTCCCGTTTTCGTGTAGTGCATTTGTGGATAAATTATTTTAGTAGTGAACCCTGCCCATACAAGTTTAATTTGTTTATTGTTTAATGTGAATTAATTAATCTCTCATTTAGTATAAAAAACAGTCAAGTGACCCACATCGTGGTTGCCAGCCTTGACTAAAAGATCGACACTCGATAGCCTTTTGCTAAAGCTAAAACTCAACCGCGTTGATTCATCGTTCAATAATTAAGGGAAGAAATTACTGGTGATTTTCAGCTGTACAACATTGAAGAGTAAGAGACAAAAGCCTTTAATACAAATAGAAAAAAATCATAATTAGACGGAGATAACAAGAGGCAGATTTTGCAGATGGCTGTTGGTGCCTGTCGCACTCAGCCGATAAGATTTTGTCAATTCCAATCGGACGCTTATAATTCGCTATGCGTTCGAGATTTTTAAATTAAGGATAATTTTTTTTTTTATAAGATGTGGGCTTTTTTATTTGCTCGCTTTTAAGAGCTTCAGATCAAACCTCCAAAATTTTGATCAATAAAATCCGATAAATTATATAATATATAAAATATTTATGATATGTATAATAAATAAAAGAAAAAACTAAAAGGCCGATTTTTTTTTTTTTTGAAAGAGATAACGAGAGGCAGATTGTGTGGACAGATGTTGATTTATAGAAAAGAAAGTCAAATGTAAATATTTAACCTTAATTTTTTTAAGCCAATATTTAACCTTAATTTGATTAAAAAGAACATAGACGCTGCTCTTCAATTATGAAAATCCAAGCTATTAAAAGATGGGAATATTAATGGTTTTCTTAAAGAAAAAAAAATAGTGTTGGCTGAGAAAAGCAAATGATACCGTGATAAATCATCTTCCACATATTCACCATTCACCGTTTAAATGATAGATTTAAATATTAATAGTACCATTATTTATATGAATAATTTTTTTTCGATATTTAGAAATAGAGTTCTGAACCATGTTACTACATGCTTATCCATTTATATGAATAATTTTTTTTCAATATTTGAGAATAAAATTTTAAATTTTGTTATTGAAATTCTATTTAAGTTAATATCGATAGTAACTGACTCGTGTTTAATAATTTTTTTAAAAAGATAGAGTTGATTGGATGATTTGGATTTATTCATGTATAATAAACTGGATTTCTTTCTGGGGCATTTTTTCTTTTATTTCTTCCAGAGAGAAACTTCACTTCAGGGATAATTTTGGATTTTTATTGGATATTTTCTTATATGCAGCCACCTATTCCATGTTTTTTTTTTTTGAAAGACACGTATTCCCTGTTACAATTGCCCTCACTTGCATAAAATAAATACAAAGAAACGGTAGCGGAAAAAGTGGACAGTGCACGTGGGCGGCTTGAATTGGATAATTGCAACATGTCAATACTTTATCGAGCACGTATTATGCGGATAAGCACAAGAAAGATGATGCTCCGCAAGTTCATCTTTATTTTTAGAGTCAATAATTGTATAACTTTCTAGGTAAAAATAAAAATCACATATGTATATTTTTTGAATCACTAAAACAAACTCAAGATATAATCGAAATCATATAAGATCAATACACATTAAATACACGGATAAAGATTTTTAAAAGAAAGAATAAACTCATACATAAATCGAAAGATTATCTTTATAAAAGAAGAAGGAAAAGAACCTCATTTTTAATATTAATATTATTATTATTATTATTATTATTATTATATAAATAGCTTTTTTGGGATTTGACGAATAACGGATGCGTTGTGTAGAGCCCATGGGCATCAGAGGGGTGCACTGTTTTCCCCTTGGCTGACCCCCCTAACACAAAAATCACATATAATTGCATATGTAAAATCATGGGCCATTCCCATTGGACTTGCTTTATTAATTGATCGGTCCTTCCTAGAGTCAGGATAAATTGTCATTTCATTCTTTCTTTTTTTTTTTGGAAAAAAAAAAAAAAACGAAGGGCTAGTTGCATTTTAATTTTCATATTTTTACACTTACAAAATTTTTATACTGTGTTCAGTTTCACTCCCGTGTCTCTAAAATTTTACAGGGGAATTTCATTTTTATTTCTACATTATTAGAAAATTTTATTTTTTTAAATACGGATTCATTTTTAACGCCCATGACCCAATACATTTTAAAAATGGATCATATTAGTCCTCTTCATCAAAAATTTGACGATCAACATTAACAAATATTGTAAAAAGACTATTTACCCTTGAAGCCTTAACTATTTGTGAACTCTATAAAATTATGATTTTATCCTTATTTAAAAACTAAATTAAAAAAAAACAATTAAATAAAAAAAAAATATAAAAAACCTACCCAATAAAATTTTGACACATCATAAATTATTTGTTTAAGATCAAATATTTAATAAATAAAAATTTTATTAAAAAAAATATGGTTGGATCTCTATCAATTGATGGATCTCCATCGGATGGAAAGGAAGAATGAACCTAAATTGTATGTTTGTTCATCAATGAATGAACGTTGGTCATTCATCAACAAATGAATATAGGATCTGTGTTCATTCATCTTCGAATGACCTAGGTCAACTTGGGTTTGTTTGGCTTCGAACAAACTTAGGTGTTGTAGTTTATTTGAAGTTTGTTTGAGAGATTTAAAACTCAAATTTGGTGTTTGGGTTTTGAAACTCAAAAGTCGAAGATCTAGGTTTACACAAATCATCAAATGATGATTTGGTTTTTGAAACCAAATCAAACTTGATTTGGTATAAATTGCGCGGTAATAATTTGTCAGATGATTTTAAAAAAACAATAAAATTATGTTATGTAGAATACTTTATAAATCTTATTTTATAAAAAAAAAAAAAAAAAAAAAAAAACGAATACATTATAAATCATAAAAAATACAATGAAATCATGAAAACGATTTGGACAAACTATATATGATTCCCTGGCAGTGCAAGTTGAAAAGTCATTTTGAAAATAATGCTTGAGCTTTATATAATTCATCATCATTAAAGCAACTGGCTCCTAAAGAGGCAATAGTCTCTTAATTGATGAAGTCCCATGAGAGGGCAAAACCGATTAAAGAGATAAATAAATAAATAAATAATTCTCTTTCCTCTTAGAGACTATTGGAATCTTAATTTCCCCAGTAGAGGCACAAGTATTGAAGTAATGATAATATCATTCTTCAAAAGAGAATTTTGTATAAAGAGGCATGTATATTGAATATTAAAGGATTTCTTTTATAGCCCTAAAAGGGGCTTTGAATTACAAAATTCATTACAAAATAAACTGAAAATATTGAAATTGAGATTATATTACTTAGCATATTATGAAAAATGGTAAAGCTCTTATATCTTAACTTATATTTAAATGTCGACATAAAATTTAGAAGAGAAAAAAAAATTAAGGCAGAGCCATATTCATTTCAAATTGAAATTTTAGACCTATACTCCATATTGTTTGATGACATCAAATTTATTGAATATAATTAATTTTTCGTACGAGTAGACTAAAGGGATTATTGCAGAAATCTAGTTTGATTATAAACATACATCCTTGGAGGATTTAAATTACCTGAAGAATTTCAAAGTTACATATATAAATTTTTGTTTTATTGAATCAAACAGACAAAGGATACGTAGTACATACAGATTGGTAAATATTTGACTAGAAGAATCACCAAATTTAAAATCATCAAAAAAGGTATTAAAAATTCCGGGTCAGTTTATACATCCTAAGTTTCAAAATATTTTTGGAAAAACTCAATCGATGAATTGGGTATTTTCCATTTAACAAAACAATCAACATATATTGGAAAAAGTCCTTGAGCACTTTTACATGGAGAAATCAAAATTCCTTCGCTATATACTTACATGATTATTTTGTATTTCAAAGTGATCTCTGCTTATAATACCAAATATAAATGTAATTGGTGTCTATGTTGTATTCGGTAAGATATAAAATTGCACAAATTAAAAAGTAATTGAACATCTTACAAAAAGTTCTTCTTGATACATTATCTTCAAAATTTGGTAATCTAGAAATTAAAAGATATGCTCTAATCCCAATCTTGCAAATTTATGCACTACCATTGCAAAAAACAAAATCTTGGTGCATTATACTGATATATGATATGGATTCATATATCTTTACAAAAATATTAAAGCATTCACACTAGAATGATGGGGAGCTTATTCCGTAGAGGGTAGTTTATGCCCTGATGCTAACAAAGGTTAAAGTTAATGCAGATGAATAGTATAAACTTTTTCGTCTGCTAGTTTTTTTTTTTTTTTTTTCCACTAAGTTTTTATTAGTAAAGTTTTTGACGAGAAACTGGTTATATGATTGATGTCCATGGGGAGTGTCATGTAAACATTATTTCTATATAAGTAGATATCTACATTAAACAATCACACCATTTAATCTTCCGGTTTTTCTCTTGTAGCCTAAAGTTTTATGATCAATATTATGATTCATTAAGTTATAATTTATATTCTTTATTATGTTAGTCATATACGTGAGGCTATATGAAAGACTTCTCACAATTGCATTTTACAGAATAGATGGGTATATGATGGCTAACAGATTTGTTTGCATTTCACATTTCATGACAATAAAGACCATCCCAAAGGTGTCCGAGCTGGAGAGTAAAATAAATAAAATAATTATTTCTAATTTGATACTTAAAATTTTGTTCAAAAATTTATATATTATATATATATATTATATTACTAGGATTGACTCAGAAAACAACTAAATCAAGCGGAATTGAATATTGATAACACTGTTCGAAAAGTGGTTCCCATACAAAAGAGAGTGATTTACATATAGATGAGGAGACTACTCTCATATAAAAAGGAGAAAACATAAGATGCCGCTAATGATAAGGAAACCCCCTTTTATGAGAGAAGTGGGCTATAACATTATTATATGATAATTGTAATTTTTTTTTCTTTTAAGAAGAGGGATAACTTTATAAAACAACACCACAAGGAGTGGTGGAAGAAGAAACGGAGAGGGCATTTACATCTTGATCTATCAGATTCAGCAGTCTTATGGAAAATGAGTTTTTTCAAGCTGTAGAGGAGTTATAGCCTAGAGCCCAATTGCAATACCGTGGGCTAATTGATTACCTTCCCTATGCATAAAAACAATGGAACCTGTATTATATAGGCACATCATATGCTTAATATCATGGATGACATTTTCAATATCTAGCCTAGTGAGATCATCTCCATTGTACAACTGAATCACACAAAAAGTCGTAAGTAATTCAATGATGGGACTGTATCTAACATTAATGATCTCTGCATGTCTATTTTAAAAATGTTAAACGAAAAAATTATATATGCCGTAGCGTGAGGCACGTGAGACAGTTTAATGAGGCTGGGTAAACAATTTATATTGTTAAGTCTTCGTTCACTTTCACACCAGCATTTGATCTTCCAACAGTCAGTAACCAATATAAATATAAAAGCAAAGCTATCGAAATAATTTATTTAAATTATGTAATAAATAATTTATAACTATCATATCATTAATATATCATTTATAATTAATATGATATTAAAAATCAAATTCTTATATTATTTAAATAAAATTTTAAAAATATATAATATTATTTTAAACATAAATACAATAAATATACGCTGATTACCATGATTCATGTAATTTTATGGTAAATATCTCTTATATATCCGTCAATTAATTGTTCATCAACATCCAAGTTGGAATATAAAAGAGCGGTGGACACTGTGATGTGTGTTCACCACGGGTTCCTTTGCATCCAGTTATTCAACATCGATCTTCCAAAAAGTCTTAACCTGTTCCTCAAGTCACGTTTCTTAATTATTATCAAGTACGGAGAGAAATTTTAGTAGGTTATCATGGACGGTGCATTTTTAATTCAAATTACATTAAATAAAGTAAAAGTAATATGCCCGTTGATCATACTTCTATGACGTTATTTTTCCACACGTGATATTGTAAAAAAAAAAAAAAAAAATTCCACCCGCACATGATGTGATTAAAATGGAATGTGTAGTCGTCGTGCACTTCTATACACTGATACACTCAAACGACTTTTCTCTAAACGAAGACTGTTCAAAAAGAGTGTGCTTTAGTGAACACTTTTACTTGCCTATAAGTACCCTTTTCTTGTGGCTTGGTTGAAGACCACAAAACACAGAAAAAGCCCCAATAACAAAATGGCTAGTTCATCAGCTGCTGCTGCTTCAATTGTTTCTCTCCTTTTGTTATCTTCTTCTCTTTTGATACTGTCTGAGGCAGAGACCTCTGCCCCTATTGTGAACGGTCTCTCATGGACTTTCTACAAGAAGAGCTGCCCCAAGGTTGAATCCATCATCAGAAAACAGCTCAAGAAGGTCTTCAAAAAGGACATCGGCCAAGCTGCTGGCTTGCTTCGTCTCCATTTTCATGACTGCTTCGTCCAGGTAAACCAAGTAGCTTACTGCTAGCAAGCAATTTTATTTACTTGTAATCGATCTTTTATTGAAGGTCTTTATTGAGATTAATTAAGTTCATTAACCCTTCAAGGGATGCTCCATTCAGTTTCCTAGTTTTACCTTCTATATATATATTTTTTTTTTCTTGGCTAATTTTATTTGGTAGTTACATGGTTGAGTTTTTTACCATGTATTCATTTGTGGATATTAGCGAGTTAACTTAATCATTAAGTTTTTTATTTCAAAATCCATTCACAAGAAGTTTGATTTATAATTTTTTTAATAGTTTTACCAAAAAAAAAAAAATGATGTTTTCAAAAGAAAATTAGTTATATGTATTTAGAAAGTTTTAGAAAGAAAAATTAAATGCTGGATCTGTTCATCGGCTAGTAGATCATCACCAAGGTATGGACTGTTGCTTAGTTTTTAATTTGGATGTCTAAGAGGTCGTATAAAATGGTCGTTTTCTTGCAAAACAACTCAGATTCTTGATGTGAAAGAGTTGGGATATATTCTTTATTTTTGGAGCTTGAGTTGGGATATTTTTCTAATTTTTATTATTAGGTGTGAAAATGACTTCTCTTATTCTTGTATCCTAGTAACTTTGTTTGTATTCCAGTGGATTTTTTTTTTTAATTAAAAAAATAACATTCCAAAATGTCTTCTATAATTCTTTTATCCAACTCAAGGTAGTTTTTATCCAAAAGATATTTAAATTAGGATAGATGAATAAATACTTTATTATTTAATTACATCAAACATATTTTTATGCACTTTAAAAGAGATATAAGTATAATTTCTGTTAGTCACTTTTCAGGGTTTATCATGAACCGCACATAAATTTTTTAAAAATTTTTCCTCAGAACAAAACAGAAATACTCCAGTAAATGCTAATAACCTTAAATATTGATAAAATTTGTGTTGGCTATAGGCCTGGCTATGGTTAGGATCGGTCCGGTTTCGACTAGAGGCTAACCAAATAAAAATTTTGGTCCCAAGAAAAAAAAATGAATTTGGATCAATTTTTTTTTTTAGATCAGATTAAACCAAACTAAATTTGTTTGGTTCGATTTGGTTTAGTTTAATAAATATGGATTTAATTTAACTTTAAATTTTATAATTATATAATTTAAAATTTATATAAAAGATTAGTCTTATTATAATAAGAGAGAATATTGGATATGATATATCGTATCATAAACTGTGTTTTTATGGTATTCGGTTTTACAATTTACATTGGACATAATGAGTTTCGAGTATGAATAGGATCAAACGATATAATTATCATAAGATTGTTCTAAAATTTAAAAAGCAAGTCAGGCCAGACGATTTGATTCGCTTAGATTTGATCGAATTTTATTGTACGGATTATACGCTTTTTTTTTTCCCTCAGCCCAGTCGGTTATCTAAATGGCCCTCCATGTATTAGTTTAAATTTAAATAATAGGGTTAGCGTGTATTCACGTACACGTATATACATTTGTTTCGCGTGTTGGATAATTATATATATTATGTATGTGCGTGCAGGGATGTGATGGATCAGTGTTGCTGGATGGATCAACGAGTGGACCAGGTGAGCAGGAGGCTATTCCCAATTTGACCCTTAGGAAGGAAGCCTTCGACATTATCGACGACCTCCGCTTACGTGTCCAGAAGGAGTGTGGTAGGGTTGTCTCCTGCTCTGATATCGTAGCACTCGCCGCGCGTGACTCTGTTTTCCTGGTAATTTCTTTATTTGTTTATTCACCATTTTACTATATTATTTCATAATGGTTTGCATGTGTGTATGTGGTTTTGGAGCTGGATTCCTACTTTATATAGTGATTTTTTCTACGTGTTGTCTGTTGGTGGTTGATTTTGTTCACCTAACCTCATCTGCTTTTTTGACTTGTGACTTTGTAAAGGTGATTGTGATAAACTTAGATCAAGTCGCGTACCCTTTTCTTGAGCATTTAATTGACAGTTTTAATAGAGATTTATTATGGATTGCAAGTTTTAACTGTCTTGATGACAAAAGATAGATAAAGCCGTAAAGGTCTCCAAAAAACTTCATTGCTAAGTCTCTATGTTTATCAACAACTTAAAAGTTTTGTTGATTTGAATTTTATACATATGTAAGATTAATTCATTATTGCACAAAGAATCATTGTCTCTTTACTGTTTTCTTCAATGTTTTTGATATAAATAAACATAATTATAATTTACAAATAGTCTTCATCAAAACTGTCATAATTATTGAAAAATTTTGCTCATTGTTATTAAAACAAAATGTCTTCATTTCAATTGTTATGGAAAACTATAATGACAATGATTTGATCATTATATATATATATATATCATAAAAGCAAAAGGTAAAAATTATTGCGTCCAATTCTCCTAAAGACGTTTAGGAGATGAGGTATTCGTTTGTAGGATGATGTGTATTTACAAATAAGGGATTAAAGATTTTCAAACAAGTACATTAAAAATTATTTTTTCAAAAAGAATTTAGTAAATAACATTAATATCTATGCTAATTTTAAAAACACATACAAATTTCATAATATTTGACTATCATATTGGTTAAGTAATTTTATTTATCCATAACAATTTTTGGATTTTGGATATCTTTATTGCAGTCTGGTGGTCCTGACTACGAAGTGCCATTGGGGCGACGTGACGGTCTAACCTTTGCAACCGAACAAGCGACTTTGGATAACCTGGTGCCCCCCACCGCAAACACCACTTTCATTTTGAACCGCCTGGCCACCAAGAACCTCGACAAGACCGACGCCGTTGCCCTCTCCGGCGGTCACACCATCGGCATCAGTCACTGCACCTCCTTCACCGAGCGTCTCTACCCCACTGTGGACCCGACCATGGACAAGACCTTCGCTAAAAACCTCAAGGAAAGCTGCCCTACCATTGACTCAAACAACACCGTCTTCCAAGACATCCGCAGCCCCAATGTGTTCGACAACAAGTACTACGTCGACCTCATGAACCGCCAGGGACTCTTCACTTCTGACCAGGACCTCTACACTGACAAGAGAACAAGAGACATTGTCACCAGCTTTGCTGTCGACGAGAAGCTCTTCTTTGAGCAGTTTGCTCTCTCCATGATCAAGATGGGTCAATTGAGTGTGTTGACTGGTAACCAGGGAGAGATTAGGGCAAACTGTTCTGTCAGGAACACTGATAACAAGAAGTTCTTGGCTTCAGTGGTTGATGAGGAAGTCAGCGAGGAGGGCTGGTCTGCTGAGTTGAGAAAGTGATCACCAGAAAGCTGATTATCATGTTATGTTACGTCTAATGGTTTTCTAAATGGGTGAAAAGCTTGTTTTTTTTTCTTGGTGATAAAAATGTTGGTGTTTTGTCTACTTTGGTTGTCTAGTAGCGTTGAAGATGTTAATAAAAGGATAGCTGGTTATCTTGGAAATAAAATGTAGTGAGTACGTTTTCCTGAACACCGTATTCTTCATTATATATATATATATATATATATACATATATCATTGGGATTAACTTGGATGAGATTCTAATAGCATATATTGGGATATATTGGGAGAGGGTTGTTCATACAAATAGTGGTATTGTTGAGAATTTAAATAGTGGTATTGTTGAGAATTTAACCTGTCACTTGGGATTTGGAGTGGGGGGAGATGGCTTACCAAGGGAATACTTCACTTTATCTAAATGTATACAGCCTAGACGACTATCCCACCAAGTAATATTTAGACAAATCAGACCTCTAGTGTTTTTTTCTTTTTGTTTCTCACTAAGTTTCTGTTAATAAAGGTTTTGACGAGATACTAGTTGTATGATGGATATCTATTATCTATGAGGAGTGTCATGCAAACATTATTTCTATATAAGTGGATGTCCACATTGAAGAGTTACATCTTTTAATCTTCCGGTTTTTCTCTTGTAGCCTAAAGTTTTATGATCAAAATTATGATTCATTAAGTTATAATTTATATTCTTTATTATGTTAGTCATATATGTGAGGCTATATAAAATACTTCTCACAATTGCATTTTAAAGAATAGATGGGTATATGATGGCCAACAGATTTGTTTGCATTTAATATTTCATGATAATAAAGACCATCCCCAGAGGTGTCCCAGCTGGAGAGTAAAGTAAATAAAAATTATTATTTCTAATTTGATAGTTAAAATTTTGTTTATAAGATTGTTTACATAATAATTTTAGTGTATCATTTTACTACACAACATGTTATTAAAAGTGGTACGTAATTCAATAATGGGGACCGTATGTAGCATTAATGATCTCTGTGTGTCTATATTAAAAATGTTAGAAGAAACAATTACATATGCCTTAGGATGAGGCGCGTAAGATGAGTTTAATGAGACTGGGAAAACGGTTTATATTGTTAGGTCTTCATTCGCTTTCACACCTGCATTTGATTTTTCAAGAATCAGTGGCCAATACAAATATAAAAGCAAAGCTATTGAAAAAATTTATTCAGATTATGCAATCAGTTATTTACGGCTATTACATCATTAATATATTATTTTATTAAAATCAATTATTATATTATTTAAATAAAATTTTAAAAATATATAATATCATTTTAAATATAATACAATAAATATACTCTGATTACAATGGTTCATATAATTTGATGGTAGTCATTTGGTTGTTGGCGCAGTTGGCGCCAGCAATCAAAACCCGTGCCTCCCTTTGCAAGAAGGCACGGGTTCGACACTCGACATACCTCCCTCTGTATATAATATAATATAATATGATTCTTAATTTTTTATCATTTGTGTGGATCGACCTCCCATTTCAGTGTGGGTTTCTCTTCCACTTTCGTGTGGATAGATTCCTCTCAATTTAGGAGTAGTCCCTGGATCGTGTTATCAGTGTCATATCTTGGTTCTAAGGTTCCAGACGCCATTTGAATTTATTTCAGATACCGTTGTTGTATTCAAAAAATATATATATATATATATATAATTTGATGGTAAATATCGCTTATATATCTGTCGATTGTTCGTCAACACCCAAGTTGGAATATATAAGAATGTGGTGTGTGTTCACCACAGGTTCCTTGTGTCCAGTTATTCAACATCAATGTTCCAAAAAGTCATAACCTGTTCCTCAAGTCAAGTTCCTTAATTATTATCGAGTGTGGAGAGAAATTTTAGTATATTGTCATGTAGGGTGCATTTTTAATTCAAATTATATTAAATAAAATAAAAGAAATATGACCGTTGATCATACATCTAGATGTTATTTTTCCACGTGTTGATATTCTGAAAAAAAAATCCACACACACCTGATGTGATTAAAATGGAACGTGTACTTGCGGTGCATCAAGACACTGATACACTCAAACGACTTTTCTCTAAACGAAGACTGTTCAAAGAGAGTGTGCTTTGGTAAAGACTTTTACTTGCCTATAAGTACTCTTATCTTGTGGCTTGGTTGAAGACCACAAAACGCAGACAAAAAAAAAAAAAACCCAACAACAAAATGGCTAGTTCATCAGCTGCTGCTGCTTCAATTGTTTCTCTCCTTTTGTTATCTTCTTCTCTTTTGATACTGTCTGAGGCAGAGACCTCTGCCCCTATTGCGAACGGTCTCTCATGGACTTTCTACAAGAAGAGCTGCCCCAAGGTTGAATCCATCGTCAGAAAACAGCTCAAGAAGGTCTTCAAGAAGGACATCGGCCAAGCTGCTGGCTTGCTTCGTCTCCATTTTCATGACTGCTTCGTCCAGGTAAACCAAGTAGCTTACTGCTAACAAGCAATTTTATTTACTTGTAATCGATCTTTTATTGAAGGTCTTTATTGAGATTAATTAAGTTTATTATCCCTTCAAGGGATGCTCCATTCAGTTTCCTAGTGTTACCTTTTATTTTTTTTCTTGGCTAATTTTCTTTAGTAGTTCATGGTTGACTTTTCTAACGTGTATTCATTGTGGATATTAGCTAGTTAACTTAAACATTAAGTTCTTTATTTCAAAATCCATTCACATCAAGTTTAATTTGTAAAAATTTTTTAATAGTTTTACAAAAAAAAATGATGTTTTCAAAAGAAAATTAGTTATATGTATTTAGAAAGTTTTAGAAAGAAAAATGAAGTGCTGGATCTGTTCATCGGCTAGCAGATCATCACCAAGATACGAACTGTTGCTTAGTTTTTAATTTGGATGTCTAAGAGGTCGTATAAAAAGGTCGTTTTCTTGCAAAACAACTCAGATTCTTGTTGTGAAAGAGTTGGGATATATATATTTTTTTCTAATTTTTATTCTTAGGTGTGATGACATCTGTTATTCTTGTATTGTAGTAACTTCGTTTGTATACCAGTGGTTTTTTTTTTTTTTTTTTAATTTAATTTATTTTATAATTAAAAAAATAACATCCCAAAATGTCTTCTATAAATTTTTATCCAACTCAAAATTTGTATTGATCAAGGCAGTTTTTATGCAAAAGATATTTAATTTAAGATAGATGAATAAATATTTTATTCTTTAATTACATCAAACATATTTTTATACACTTTAAAAGACATATGTATAATTTCTGTTAGTCACTTTCCAGTCTTTATCATAAACCTTATATAAAATTTTTTAAAAATTTTCCTCATAAAAAAACAAAAATACTTCAGCAAATGCAAATAACCTTAAATACTGCTAAAATATGTGCTGGTCATAGGCTTGACTATTGTCCGTTCGGTCCAGTTTCGACTAGAGTCAGACCAAACAAAAAATTTCGATCCTAAGAAAAAAATCAATTTGGACCATTTTTTTTTCTAGTTCAGATTAAACCAAATTAAATTTATTTTGTTCGATTTGATTTATTCTAATAAATACAGATTTAATTTGACTTCAATAATAATAATTATGTAATTTAAAACTTATATAAAATGTTGGTCTTATTTAAACTAAATAAAAATTAAAGTAAAATATTGGATGTGATATATAATAATATATAATTTATTTTTAAGGTCTTCCATTTTAGGATTTGGTTTGGGTTTAATGAATTTGGATAATGAATCAGATCAGACCACATAATTATCATAAGATTGTTTTAAAATTTAAAAAACAAATCAGACAAAGTGATTTGGTTTGATCCGATGTCATGATGGACTTTTTTTCTCCTGTCGGCGTTGGTTATCTAAATGGTCCTATTATGTTTTCAGTGAGTTAGTTCAAATATAAATAATAGCATTTAATGTGGTACTGGGCGTGTATTCATCTACTGATCTACACCTATATACATTTATTTGTTTTGTTGGATAAATATAATATAATATATGCATGCAGGGATGTGATGGTTCAGTGTTGCTGGATGGATCAAAGAGTGGACCAAGTGAGCAGGACGCTCCTCCCAATTTGACCCTCAGGAAGAAGGCCTTTGACATTATTGACGACCTCCACTCTCGTGTCCACAAGGAGTGTGGTAGGGTCGTCTCTTGCTCTGATATCGTAGCACTCGCTGCGCGTGACTCTGTTTTCCTGGTAATTTCTTTATTTGTTTATTCACCCATTTTATTTTATAATATTATAATGGTTTGCAAATTGCATATGTGGTTTTGAAGCTGGATTGTATTTTGTATTGTGATTTTTCTACGTCGTCTGTTTGTGCTTGTTTTTGTTCCATCTAACCTCTTCTATTTTTTTGACTTGTGACTTTGTAAAGGTGATTGTGATAAACTTAGATCAAGTGACCCACCCCTTTCATGAGTATTTAATTGACAGATTTAATAGAGATTTATTATGTATCGCAAGTTTTAATTGTGTTGATAACAAAAGATAGATAAAGCCGTAAAGGTCTCCAAAAAACTTCATTGCTAAGTATCTATGTTTATCAACAACTTAAAAGTTTTGTTGATTTGAATTTTATACATATGTAAGATTAATTCATTATTGCACAAAGAATCATTGTCTCTTTACTGTTTTCTTCAATGTTTTTGATATATATATATATATATATATAGAAGCATAATTATAATTTACGAATAGCCTTAATCAAAACCGTCATAATTATTGAAAAATTTTGCTCACTGTTATTAAAACAAAATGGCTTGATTACAATTGTTATGGAAAACTATAATGACAATGACTTGATCATTTTATATATATATATATATATATATATGATGAAAGCCAAAGGAAAAATTATTATTGGACAATTCTCCTAAAGACGTTTAGGAGATGAGGTATTCATTTGTAAGATTATGTGTATTTACAAATAAGGGATTAAAGATTTTCAAACAAATACACTAAAAATTATTTTTTAAAAAGTATTCAGTAAATAACATTAATATCTGTGCTAATTTTGAAGCACATACAAATTTTATGATATTTGATTATCTTATTGATTGAGTGATTTTATTCATTAATAACAATTTTTTGATATCTTGATTGCAGACCGGTGGTCCTGAATACGAAGTGCCGTTGGGCCGACGTGACGGTCTAACCTTTGCAACCGAACAAGCAACTGTGGACAATCTGGTGCCTCCCAACGAGACCACCACCTTCATTTTGAACCGCCTGGCCACCAAGAACCTCGACAAGACCGATGCTGTTGCCCTCTCCGGCGGTCACACCATCGGCATCAGTCACTGCACCTCCTTCACCGAGCGTCTCTACCCTACCGTGGACCCAACCATGGACAAGACTTTCGCTAAGAACCTCAAGGAAAGCTGCCCTACCAGTGACTCAAACAACACCGTCTTCCAAGACATCCGCAGCCCCAATGTGTTCGACAACAAGTACTATGTCGACCTCATGAACCGCCAGGGACTCTTCACTTCTGACCAGGACCTCTACACTGACGAGAGAACAAGAGACATTGTCACCAGCTTTGCTGTCGACGAGAAGCTCTTCTTTGAGCAGTTTGCTCTCTCCATGATCAAGATGGGTCAATTGAGTGTGTTGACTGCTAATCAGGGAGAGATCAGGGCAAACTGTTCTGTCAGGAACAGTGATAACAAGAAGTTCTTGGCGTCAGTGGTTGATGAGGAAGTCAGCGAGGAGGGCTGGTCTGCTGAGTTGAGAAAGTGATCACCAGAAAGTTGATATCATGTTATGTTATGTCTAATACTTTTCTAATGGGTGAAAAGCTTGTTTTTTTTCTTGGTGATAAAAATGTTGGTGTTTTGTCTACTTTGGTTGTCTAGTAGTGTTGAAGATGTTAATAAAAGGATAGCTGATTATCTTGGAAGTAAAACGTAGTGAGTACATTTTCCTGAACACTGTATCCTTCATATATATATATATATATATATATATATATATATATATATATGGACATTGTAACGATCAACTTGGATCAGACCCAAGTAGCATTGAACCCTATCATTTGGGAGATGGAGTGGTAGGAGATGATTTACCAGCAGAACACTACACTTTATTTAAATGTATACAACCTAGAGGGCTATCCTACTTAGTAATATTTAGACCTCATTAGCGAAGAAATAGCCACCACAATGACCTCAAAATTTTGTTTTATTTATGTTTTAGAAGACTTCCTCTAGGAACTGAAGTTTAACCAGATTGGGCCTTCTAGTTTTATAAATAAATCGTCTAATAAATACTACACTAAAATTATCTGCGTATTTATAAATTTAAAAAGTTCATTTTTAACTTGACGGGAAAAATCCATTTTTCTTGAGAAAATCCTTTCAAGAAACAACCCGATTTAAAATGAAGTGGTTTTCATGATTTTTCAATTTCCAGTCTCTATGATTTTCCAATTCTAATTGAAAACAAGGCCGGATTACGTAGAGAGGTCGTTGTCTCGCTGGAGTGGAAAGCCTACCCAAAACAAAACCCTTGTGGCCGAATGGCTACCAGCTAGCCTTGGGTGGCCATTAGACCAGCCCAATTAGTGCAAAGTGGCCGCACAGCCACCTTAGCCCAATAAGGTGGCCGTGCAACCACCTTTTCCAGGCAGGGGATAGTTATGGCCCATCCCTCCCAAGGTATGGCCGAGCCCATCATTCACTTCCTTGTTTCACCCAACTAATGAGTCCAATAATCCAATATGAATAAACCATACAAATTCATGTAGATTAGGGATTGAAGGAGTACTTTTATTCTCGAGCTCCAATAGACTAAGGGATTGTTTGTTTTTTTGTCTAAAAACTATATAGTACTGTTAAAGACTGAAGACTAAATAGTGACTGAAATATGAAATCTGAATGACATATTTTTGTTGTTGTTGTTTTTTTTTTTTTTTTTTTTAACTTTACTTTTGAATGTATAATAATATTGTTTATTTGTTAAAGTTAAAATTATTTGAAAATTAATAATTTGATATTTACATCTTTTTGCTACTAATTATTATGTAACTGCATTTAATATATTAAAAATAATTATAATAAATTATTTAGCAATTACTAAAACACTTTTATGCATATATTAATAATATTTTTATTTATAATTAAAATATGATTAATTATTATAGTAAAATATTTTTTTTGAAAATTATATATACATAAATAAATTATTATAATAAAGTAAATTAAATTTATATATGTAAACAAAAATAAATAAAATGATATTAAGTTGAATTACTATTGTTATATATTTAAATAAAAATAACATTAAAAGGAATTTGTATAATGTAGAATTAGGACAAATTTGGAAATATATCATTTTAGGAATAATAGATTTGAAATAATATATTTTAAAAATTATTAAGTGATTTGATATTCAATTAAAAACTGAAATTATAGCATTTTATTTTCAATGATTTTTAGATGCTTTAAGTGGTTTGACCACTTAAGAAAACAAATAAAAATCATTTAATAGATGTAATTCAGACCCATTAGGTGAAAATTGATAAAAACAAACAACAATAAGTACAAACCTAATTAATTCTTAATTAATTGAACCCAATCTATTAATTTAGTTTATTCCATTAAAAATATAAAATTGCATTCTTCAAATAATATCAATATATATTTAATTATTTAATACATATTAAATCTCTTAGCCGTTTGTAGGAACATGTATCCTCATTAAAAACACCAATAAGAGGGATGTGCTTGAGTGTCTCACTTCTCTAAATATTTATTCCATATGACCATCTTATATCTAATAGATAATTTGATTTATTGAATCCAAGTAAGACCTATAAGATAGCGTTTACTCTTACAAATAAACAAAAGACATGATGTTCATGTTTATAAATATATGTTCTCTATCATTAATAAATCATAATACTAAGCTATCGAAAAATTAGGTTGTTATCTCTTAGCTATTACCCATTGATAGCTCAAATATTACAATCTATAACCACAAGTTACATTATTTATTTTACAATTGAGATAGATATTTCATTGCTTTGATGTGAAAAGTAATATTCTATGAATGATTGATAGAATTATTCTATTCACGTGATTCAATTCAACATATTCTCATATACTAGGTTTTTTTTTTAATTCAAAGTCTTACACTTTGGTGACTTTAGACTCATCACTTCCACTTAAAACAAAATCAACCTACAACTTTAATCAAAGTAAGATGCTCAACCATAATTTTAAGTTGTGAATTAACATTTAAACTAAATAAAGAATTATGTCTACCATACATAAGCTCCTTTATCTGTTTAATGCTTTATTTTCTATTAGTTTTGGAAACTTAAAATGTTTATATTTAACAAAGATAGTCTTACATTACAAGTCTACATAGTGTACCTTATTTTATTGAATCAAAATAACGTTTATTAGGAATACCATTATTAGAAAACAGCATGCTTTAGGATATATTTTCCAACATTATTATTAATACTATATATATTATTTATTTTAATAATACTTTAAGAAACTATTAAGTTCATATAAATTTGAAAATATAAATGTATTATTTATAAGTTATAAAAAGTATGTTGTTAACAACATATTAAGAAAACCTAAAAATGTAGAGATCAATAAGTCAACCTCAAATTATATATATATATATATATATATATCTACCGCTCTATTTTCCACACTAGCTCGAATGTGAACCGTCTTGGTAGTGATAGACCTAGAAATTGATATGAGACAGGGTGCTTTAAAAAAAAACATTTAAGTATAATTATAATTTATATTGTATATATTCTTTATTTATAAATTTTATCTCCTAAAGAATTTTATGTTATACAAAAATAATTGATGTTTAATAAAAATATGACATCTATCAATTTTTTCATTTACTAATCTTCTATATTATTAATAAAATATTTATATTTATATAAAGCACAAAATTAATTATTAAACTAAGATATGAAACACAAAGGAAATCATACATTGTATATTTCGTTAATTAAGAAAATGATGAATTAGTATTCAAAATTGTATTGTATAAAATAATTCAACTTATAGTAATATAATACAGTCATTGATTTTTTTTTTTTAAATCATTGAGACCAATCCAAGATGCTGTCGAGACTAGTAAAGATATGATTTTGAAATGTGATTTAGAGATCAATTTCCAAAAGACGGGATGAAGTAACCCACATACATGAGGAGAAAATATCCATATAAGTAGGATTTATACAAGTAGAACTCATGATCTCTAAAGACAATATGGGTAGGCTGGTTGACCACCACCACAATCGCTTTCTCATATATTCCTTGAGTTTTGGTGCAACAAGTTTATACGATAAATGCACAATATTAATACTACAAATTCAATTAGGAATAAGACCTTGGTCAAGCTGAAAATATTATAAATAACAAAAAATATTTAAATGAATAATGGCAATTAAAAATAAAATATTAATTGAAAATAAGTTTTTTTTTTTTTAAATATAGAGAAAGAGAGATTTAAACTTGAAATCTCTGCTTTGCCAAGAGGTATGAATTATGATTATTAGTTAGGTCATACCTGCAATTATAATTGAAAATATGTATTAGAAAAATGTTAATAAGTAAAAGTGATAAAAAGCAAATAATAAAAGTCAGGAAAAATGAAGAAAAATGTATAAATATTTAATTTATTTATAAAATTTGAGCATTTCAAAAATTTTCAAAAAAATTGAGGTGGGTCACAGGCCCCACGCGGACGAATGCTAGGTCCGTCACTGCATCTTGGAGTGCGAGCTTCAAAGAGTCAATGGCGTATGTTTTCCAACAGATCAATTGCTACAAAAATTTAGTGAAAGATTTGAAAATATATCTCGTCCAGAATTTATTTATACTTGCAAAGTTGCTCCACCTTGATCATCAATCTTCATGCAGATCCTAAACAACAAAAAAAATTTATAAGTAAAAAAAGTGTTTTGTTATAGAATAAAATCAACCAAGTTAATGGACCTAATATTCACTTATGATATTTTGGAGGCATCAGAAAAGCTTAACAGATTTTTTTTTTCTCTTTTTGAGAAGTCCAAATTTTCGAGGTCGTTCCATCCCATGTAGTGTAAGTTTCTGAATTAATCAAAATTCTATTAAAATAATGAACCAATGAGAAAAAATAAATACATAAAATCAGAAGAGATTTTGGATTGAAAAAGTTGATTTGGACAAATGAGCCCTACCGAAGTGGCATGAACTCACATTCAACAATCTCTTAAATAGCTTTATCTTAAAAGGCATGCTAAGTCGCAATTGACATTATAGCTTTTTGTCATTTTGGAGAAGTGGGGGCAGAGCTATTGATAGTGGGAGCAATGGATGTCAACTTTTCTGGTGAGATTCCATTAATTTGGTTCACTTTCTGCATGAAAATTGTCTCCTTTTTTGACGTATGCATGTTTCCTCCTATCTAATGTGTTTAGATTTGGTCCATGTTAATTTAATTTCATCACTCTTTACAACACTTTTATTACAAGAATATGTTCTTGCCTGCGTTATCCTTAGCATGGGATTGATGCCATAAAAAATGTGCTCTCCTTTCGGCTTCGAGGCACGTTTGATCATGAGTCCAATCTTATTATGGAGCCTAGTAATGAAATTTTGTAATTAATTCCCCTCATGCATTTAAATTTAAGGTCGCCTGCTCGAAGGCACTATACATATTTTTGTATTTTTTGTTGGTAGATAAAATAGTTATAGCTAGACTCGCTAAATATTAATCAAGATTTTTTTGTTAATTCAAATTTAAAATACAAGGTTAATAAAAATTGTTTTTGCCTCTTATAATTGATCTCATAAATCATTAAAGAACAATGTTACATGGTTCAAATTGATATTCAAATGATATGATATCTTATAATCTTAGTAGGATTTGTCATATCATTAAACATCTCATTAAATTTTAATGAATTAACATTTGATTAATTTATCTTTCTATTTTTAAAATATCATATCACTATCAATATGGATAATATGTGATAAAATAATACAATTGGTAATTAAAATACATGATATAGTTAATCACGTCACAAGATATGTTTCGATGGTGATGTTATTTTCTTTCCACTAGTTGTGGTGGAGTAGGCACTCATTATGGAGATAAGATAGCTCGACAACAAAGAAAACGAAAGACTCCTGGCACCACTATGACTTACAGATTCAGATCCGTCGATATATTAATTTTTTCATTTTTTTTTTCTTTTTTTACTAACTTAAATAAATTTATTGATATTTGTAAGATAGTATATAATTAATAACTATTTTGCTCGTGTAAAAAAACTGGAATAGGAGGAGAGATGATTCACTACATTTACTAATTATGTACCGAACGGATATCTTCTCATTACGTACGCATGCATAAGCTAGAAGATCAATCATTACATAATTTTATGATAAAAACTTCAAAATATCTATTAGAAACACATCTATACATAGATGATAAGTATGAGGTATATTTAGTGTATCCCATTAAATTAATATTATAACTGTTTGGTTCCAAAAGTTTGAGAGACTGCTAGTGGCCATAATTATGATGATGAGGTTCTTAACTCCATCATTGTTTGTACTCGCAATAATGGATTATAAATTCAGCAGGTTGATATTATTTTTAGGTCACGCTTTTGGTATTGATCATTAAATATTTCTAACCTGATCATACTACAATTTCATTCGAATCAACTGTGTCACACAAGACGCACCCTCTCTTAATACAGTGTATATATATTTTTATCTTTCAAAATATTAGAAATTCAATTTCTACTGAATGCATATTATAACTTATATGGGTAGTTTTTTCTTTTTATTATGAGAGTAGTTAATTTTTTTTTTCATGTGATAGATATTCAGGTTATGTAAGTAATATTTAATCTTAATAAGTTCCAATTGACTTTTGATAAGTTCAATGTTAACTTATTATAGTAGTATTGTCTTCTATTTATGAAAATAAATGTTCAAATTACGTAAATAATTTTTTATCTTAAGAGGTTTCAGTAGATCTTTAATCTGTTTAGTATTAACTTTTAAAATATACCTTTTTATTAAGTGAAAAGTGCAAAATTTTCACTTTTAAAAATGTGTTATTTTGTGAAAAAGTTCAGCGATTTTTTGTTTTTTTGTTTTTTAATTTTGCTTAAGGTATATTAAATAAATAACTTAATGGAAATTAAGTGCTACTAAATGTTAAATTGAAAAATCAAACAATCGTAGCCTAACTTTGTGTTAGATAAGGGCTTAAGTCTCACTATATATAATTATTAATCTATTCTAGAAAATTATTCTTATCTTATTTTTGTAAGAATAAATACTACCACATATCTTGCTAATGGTTAAAAAAAATTCTAATGGACTTACAACTTCATGTGCATTTAGATTTTACAAATAATAATAAAACTACGAAACATCGGTGCAAATTAATTGTTGCAAATTTAGACGCAGCAGCTCCGTCTTTCTTGGCTGTATTACCACCATCTCCCGACATGAGTTAGTTCTGGTTGCACCATACATTTTATATAGTACACTTCAATCAATTGTTGTATTTCCCTACTTATCATGAATTTGATCAAACGATAATTAATTATAAGGCCTACTTGATGTGTCCCAACTCCCAATATAAGAATCAATGGTTCTGGTCATCCCTGATACGATTCATGGTATGACTATCACATTAGATCATCATCACCAACATGACAAGTCCAATTGACAAAGATAATTACTCTAAAGTGGAAGCCTCAAGATAATGCTTATTAAAAAAACAAACATGAAAGGCCCACACAACATTAAGCCACCAACATTAGCATAAAGTGGGAGATGACTCCAAATTGCTTTTTCATAAAAGCACTGGTTGCATTTCCTGACTATATTAATCTGACTAGACATCTTCCATGTTATTTTGCTGATCTTCGTGAACTTGCCAAAACACTAGAGGTCCATTTTAATGGAAGAGGAAAAAATATATATATATATATATATATATATCCCTCATCACTTTTCACTTCTATTTTCAATATAATTTCAAATGGTTTCAAAATCCATAAATATTTTGTTGTATATATCCCTATAATAAAGTTTCTAATCTAGTTCTATCAAACTTTTAGAATTAAGAGGAAAAATTTAGTAAGTTTAAAACTAATTTAAATTGTTTTGCATTTAGTTTAAATCACCAAGGAGTGAGGAGTTAACTAAGAACTTTTAAATGTGAACATTCGTGCTTTGAAGTTTTTTATATATAAAGTTATCACTATGTACAGTAAATTAAAGGAAATTAATAAAAAGCTTAGCATAGGGGGCAAAAAACCCTCTATTGTTTTGTCAATGATTAGCAGGAGAGAATTTCAATTTAATCACTATTTATAACTATTTATTTTATTTTTAACTGTAAATATATATATATAAATAAATGATTGGAAGTCATTGTTCTTAAAAAGTTTAAAATCTATCGTTTTGGTTCTTTTGAATAATAAATTTGACGACGAAAGGATAAAAATTTAAGGGGTCAAATTATAACTTAAAGAGCCATTAAGTTTTCAAAATTTCAGGGACTTAAAAAGGACTTCCAATAGCTCATTTAATCAGGAATAAAATGATGATTTCGCGTTATTAAAGCCTATAAACACTCCGGTGGAGCCCATAAGGAAATGTGGGTTAGTGGACCCAATAGGCTATCACCACGTGAACTCAATTTCGCAATTCACCGACGATGCCATCCTACACAACTAGACCCCACCCAACACCCCGCTAAGCTTTCATGATTTCCCCCACAAAGCATGCCTCTGCTCCAACATCACACATGATCTGCTACCATACTGGATCATCATCATCATCATCATCAACTTCATCTTGCCTCGCCAAGCCCAAATTACAATCACAGCCGTCCAATTCCTTTTACCTATCAAATTTCATTTTACGTGCATGTCCACCCAAAACGCACATCTCCCTTGTAATATATATAATAAACACCCCAATAAGATCAACAAAATCATAAAGAGAGAGACTGTTTTTGGTCATGGAGAAGAGCAGGTCATTTCCTGAATACTCATCATCCTTTTCCGGCGAGTTCGGATTTGATGGTCGGTCGAATTCGTATACGTTCAACGGACCGTGCAGCAAAGGGAATGGATTCGCAGCGTCGAGCGATCCGGAGCTGAAGAGGAAGAAGAGAATAGCTTCATATAATGTGTTTACAATGGAAGGAAAGGTTAAATCAAGCGTGAGAAACAGCTTCAAGTGGATCAAAACCAAGTTCAGTGATGTTCGTTATAGCAGTGTGTGAGAGTAACTGATCAATTAAACGGCAAAGAGTTTCTGTTATCACTTTTTTTTTTTTTTAATTGCATACAGTTTTATGTGATGGTTTTTGTTTTGGAATATCAGAGTCATGGAACTGAAGTTATGTCCAAAACCTTCAAGTAGACTCTTGCATGGCAACTGGTTAATGCACTGTGATATGCTTTTTTGGTGAAAATATAGTTGAGCTTTTATTTTATTTGATTTTTTCTGCAGTTTTTTTTTTTTTAATATTTTCACTTGGATAATTGTTATCGTAAGTTGTTGTGGTATCGGGTTTACAACTAAAATACTAAAGTAATATAGGTCTTTGTTTCTTAGTTCTATATGGTATCGGGTTTACAACCAAAATACCAAAATACTATAGGTCTTTGGTTCTCAGTTCTATATTAGATCTATGATTCAAAGAGAGTCAATCTTTAGCACATCGTTCTGAGGTTGAGGCCAAGAACTCTTTTGTGATAAATGACCACTATAGTGATGAATCACCTGTCGGATAATGATTACTATGAGAGGCTATCTTAAATCACCATGCAAGATCCCTTAACCATATTTTGGAATAAGCCTGCAAGAAGAAAGTAACTCAATTTCTTGATCGCTATCTCAATCACCTTGCAATAACTCTTACCTGGTTTCGGAAGTTATAAATTTGAAGAAAGAAACTCTATTTCTTGATGTTTACATCTGCTGTTTATCTAGCAACAAAAATCCTATTTTTTTATTTTTTATTTTTTCTATGAAGGCTTCTACTTTATCTATTATTTGCTTTTAGAATAGAAAAACAACCAAAAATATATAATTGATAATCATTTTCCTTATCAATAATTAATTCATAATTCATAAAACTAGTTAATTACTAATAGAAGAAGAGTCATCTTTATCTTAATCTAATGAGTAACTATTTAGTAGTTAACCACTTTATTAATTTTAATTTGTGAACAACTTGGCTGTACAATTCAAACAATGAAAATTAATTTTTCTCCACCGTCCATAATGGAGTGTTTACTAATCATCAACGAGAAGGAAAGAGAATTAAATTTCAATAGAAAGAGAATGAAGATGAATCCAAATTAAATTATAAGATTACATTAACTGACTTTTAGGAATTAAAATTAGAATTGAATTAAATTTGTTTTTTAATGTTTACTAAACTAAAGAATACTGATAAACCAAATTAAAGTTAATTACAAAAATAGTCATGTTTATAGAAATAGGGATAAACCTTTTTTTTTTTTTTTATAAATATTAATTGAGAATACATTAGTAAAATCACTTGAATTCCATTATTCGATCAAGAAAAAAAACTTTATTCCCAATGTGAGAGGAGAAAATCAAATTCCTTTCCAATAGGAAGTTGATTCTTGATTTTAATGCAGTGTCCACGTAATTAATTTTTTTCTTTAAAAAAAATTTATAAACACTATATTGACATTTGGAATTTGTCGATTTAGAGATTCAACAGCCCAGACTACAACTCTGATAATAAATAAGAATAAATATTGTTTAAAGTTGGTGAATGGTAGTAAAGGAGATTAATTGTTGGTTAAAGTTGATGAAGGTAGTAAAGAAACAATTAAGAACGGAGAAGAAAGAAGGGGAACAAAGCAGAAACAAGAATTTTTACGTGGTTCGACAAGTGTGCTTACGTCCATAGACCACTCTGAATGTATTTTAGCAGAGTGACGGTAATACTAGTATTAACTTGTTTTTTACAATGAATTTCCCCCCTATTTATAGAGAGAGGGGGTGTTACAATTGAGTGTTTTACACGCTAAAAATCATTATTATTTTCAACTAATCTGATTTTGGTCATACTACATTTATTACTGCTGCACTAATCATTCTTACATGCCCATGTCTGTATTAAATGTTTTATGTAAAATCTTCACCATGTTAAATGTACAGCCGTCATTACATCAAATGTCTCTCGAGAACTGTAGAGATTGTGCCGACATAAAATTAGGAGACCGGGACGATTTGTCATCTACTTCTTGAGGGATTACTTGAGGTGAGCTCGGGGACCCGGCCTGCTCACCTTCATGAGCTAAAGATGTTCCGAGATAGGCTTCGACATGGATGCGAGCTAAGAATGCATTAAAGTAGACTCGTTATAGGGGCGAGTTGAGAGCGTACTGAGGTAGACTTGTCATAGGCACGAGCTGAGAGCGTATTGAGATAGACTTGTCATAGGCGCGAGTTGGAGGATCTAGCAAGCTCATCATCGCGACTTGAGAACTGGGCTTTATGAGCTATTCTTTACTATACTCATCCTTTGGGCTTTCAGTGGTCCATTTGCCTATATCGTGAAAACGGCCATAACACACTAGAAGTCAAATTTTGGAAAAGTTTTCTTTCCTTATCTTAGATTCCCGATTAGTATATATGCCATAAGAGTAATGGATTGGAGATAAATTTTTTAAAAAACAAAATCATAAGAAAAAAAGATTTTTTTTATTTTTAAAATATAAATCTAATCTTACCACAAATTCATGTCTTGTTGTTTATTGATGAAGAACAACATTCAATAGTAAAGAACATCAACTTTAAGTATCACGTGATTAACACCATTTTTTTTTTAAATCAACACCATCAACAATGGATAAATCATGTTATTATCCGCTTTGGCCCAACGGCCCCATTATTTTGTTTTTGGGATTTCAAGCCCAAAACGCGTATTAATGAGTGAATGCCTATAGCCCTATTTAAATTACATCTAGCAACCGTTCAGGAGCGATGTGGGACTTGTAGTCACAATAACATCGCGATTGTGTTGATAATGTGTTATAAATGGCCCATCCATATATTGTCCGCTTTGACCCAACAGCCTCATGTTTTTGCTTTTGGGACTTTCAGCTCAAAACATGTATTGATGGATAAAGGCCTATAGCCTTATTTAAATCGCATCTAGCAGTCGGTTGGGAGTGATGTGGGACTTTTAGTTACAACAAATCAAACCATCTACCAATCATCAACATAGGGGTGGGTCCACCATAAGACCAGGTCACGTGGCTTGCCCTTAAGATTAAAAAAAATTTGAAAAGTAAAGGGTCCAATTTGTTTTTTATCTAAAAACTGAATAGTACTGCAATTAATTGAAGATGAAACAGTAACTGAAACCTGAAATTTGAATAACAAATTTTTTTTTCCTTACCTCTGAATGTATTGTAAATTTATTTGTTTTTAAAGTCAAACTATTTGAAAACTAGTAATGTAAGACCCTAATTCAAGTGGACCTAAGAGATTAATTGAAATATACTTATTGTTATTAATTTGACTCTACCCAAATTTTATAAATAAAAGGGTATATGGACAAATATTCTCTTTGGGGACATTTTAAAAAGAACTTAAGAAAATGAGATGTAAAAGGAAAAAGGTTATAGAGGTACAAAATGAAAATTTAAAGTTGATAAATATGGTGGGACATTACCATTGAAAATTTAAAAACATAATAAAAAAATAAAAACATGTAGGGGTTGCAAGAAAGAGAATAGGGACAATATTTTTAGAAAGGGCAGGTATTTGGTGATTGTGATATTTTTTTTTGAAAGAAAGGGGCAGGTATAGAAACAAATCACACATGGAACCAAACCATATAGCAAAACAAGAGAAAGAAACGGAAAGAAGAAGAAGAAGGTCGTGAGCAAGAAAAGATAGAAGAAATTTTATATGAGTGATCTGAATATTTTGATGTTAAATTTATTTAGATAAATAATTTTTATTTCAATCAAATTTGAATTTAGTAAATTAGTAAATTTTATAATAAGTTGTAAATTGAGTTTATGTGATTTTAGAATGGATCGAGGATTATAAGAAATCTGATAGAAATTCATTTTAGATCCAAATCTGAGCAAATATATAAATGGATTGTTTTTATGTAAATTGAATTAATTGTTTATAGTAATATATATTTTTAGATTTTTTTATTTATGGATTAGTATAAATGAATTATTTGTTAAATGGATTTTTTTTATTGTAAATTAATTTATTAAATCTTGATTATTTATATTTCAGTGTTTATTATTTATTGAAAATAAATGATTTATTCCTTTAAATAATATGATTTATGTTTTGAAAAATAATATTGATTACATTTTGAGAAACGTATTTATTCAAAATTATATGTATAATAAAAAAAGATTCGAGAAAGGAAAATAAAAATGATTTTAGAACACCAAGGTTGTACTCTCCCCTCTAAAAGTCAAGCAAGCTTCACGTGTGTAAGTTTAAGAGAGTCGCCCAACACGTGTATTACAGATGTTTAGAGTCATTGAGTCACTCAGCACGTGTATAAGTGATGTTATCTCTCGCTTTGCATGCATGTTGAGTATCTTCACCACGTATGATAGATTTCTCTGAGTACTAATTAGTATAAATTTTCATATTACAGATATTATATAGTGAGTTGGATCAGTATAGATAGAGATTTACAGAAAATCAGATTTATATAAAGAAATTTAAGAAAAGTTTTACAGATTATATTATTATAGAAATAATTTATATAGAAGTTATAGCTTTATTATGAAATAAGACTTATTTATTATTACCAACAATATGTTTAGTTTTAATAAAAATATTATAGAAAAGTTATATCCATTCACTGGGCGTTAGTGCTTACTTTTTTTCAAACTTATTTTTCCAGGTATCCACTGCAGATTGTGCATATTGTAAAAAAGAACACATGGTGATGACTAAATACATTTATATTATTTTTAAGTAGAAATATTTTATATCAGTGTATATTAATTTTAATTAATCAAATTTTGTAAATGCATTTCATGAATAGTTGTGAAAATGAAATATTTTTTCATATATTTTATGAATATATATTATACATTCATATATTTTATGCATATATTATTTATATACTCATATGAATAATATCCATATATTTTATGTAGATTAGTGCATATCGTGAGAAAGACCACATAGTGATGCCTAAATATATTCATATTATTTTTAAGTAGAAATATTTTACATCAATGTATATTAATTTTAATTAATCAAATTTTGTAAATGCATTTCGTGAATAGTTTTGGAAATGAAATATTTTTCTATATATTTTATGAATATATCTTATATATTCAGTATATTGGTCCAACATGAGAAATATAAAGAATTTTTTTAAAAAAAATTTGTTCAATTTATATTTATAAAGAAATTACAAAATTTACTATGATTTTTCTAAACGAATTTTATTAAATCTAGATTTCAATCAGAAAGACCCTAGTTTTCACGAGATCCTCCCGGACTTGAGAGAGGAGTTGAGTTGGGTCCTTTCAGTGGTATCAGAGCAGTGGTTTCCGATTCTGATAGTTTTCTTGTCACTGACATTCAATTTTCATTATTTTAAAGATAAAATTATAATTTTATCATACATCATTATGGTCAATATCACACAAAACCTGTAGAAGATATGGGTTAGCATTTGCAGTTTAGTGTTGATAGATTAAGCTAAATTGATTTTGACATAAGTATGAGAGATATCCATGATATGATTGTTATAAGAGAGTTATCATAGTGTTTAGCATTTTGAGTGTTTGGATAGCAATTATTGGAATATATATATATATATATATATATTTGATGATAAATATATGGATTGGGTAATTAGTGAATATGCCTAGAAGTTGTTTGAATTGTTTGCGAATTTAGAGTTGATATAAATATTTGGTGATTGATTTTCAATGTGCTTAGATGATATGGTCTTATATGGTGATCAAAAGAATAAATATGGTATTATTTTAGCTCAAGTTGTAGAGTTTGGGAATGTTGACATTTTGAAACATAAAAGCTTATGGAATCCATTGGACAGATAACATGTAATTGAGGTAGATCTTATGCGATTCAAGTCTTAATTTAGTGTTTATATAACCTCCTTATTGATAGATATGATAAGTTGAGATTGATTAGTTATATATGGGTCCCTATTTTTTAATTGGAGATGGAAATAAGCGTTTAACCCTCCCTTATAAAAATTTTGAGAGTTAAATGTTAATCATTGTATAATATTTTGCTTTTAAGTTTTAATTTTGAATCTATTTGTGATTATAAGGTGTTTTATGGAAGGTTATGACTTGAATATAATTTTGATGAACTTTAGTCAAGTTTAGCAGTTAAAAACATTTTTGGTGGAATTTTATTTTTATTAGTGGTGAATTTAATATAAATCTTCATTTGTATTGGTGTTAGTATATTAATTTTAATTAGTGAATATTTGTTGCTCCAAGTTCATTGTGATTTAATTTGATTAGTTATTTTATATCCAATTGGGTGAAAAGAGCAGTAAAATTCCAAGAAAATTTTGATGTAGAACTTTTATAGCATTATGGAGAATTGTTATATCAAAATAGTGATAACATGAGTTATTATTAGTCTCCTATAGTGAATTGAGACTAAAGTAGCTTTCAATAAACAGTGTTTTCAATAGGTTTGAATTTGGAACTGTTATTTGTAGATTATTATAATTTCGAATTTTGGACGATGATATAAAATATATGTGATGTTTCTGAATATTTATGACTCAAAGTTTTAGATGATTGAAATTCTAGAGTATCAAATAAGGTTCTAGAATGACTCTTCAAATGTGTGTAAAGTTTTATAATTGTTTGGTTGTGTTATTAATGACGTGAGTAAAGGTACTTTGTAAATCTTTTTGAGGAAATTCATGTTTATTAGGTTTGAAATTGAATTATGAGTAGTAGATATGAACCTTAGGATAATTTAATGAGATTTAAGTGAATGTGATATAGCATTGGTGTCATAGGATATGATCTTGAATGATTTAATTGTTTTTGAAGAGTATGGATTGAAAATAATAAAAAAAGTCTATTAATTGTTCATTAGTGGATATTAATTTGCTATTTGAAGGTTAAGAAGATTACTTGAAGTATAAGAGTTATATAGAATGGTTTATTAAAATTTGTTTATGATAAAAAGTGAAAAGGAATATAATTATTATTTAGAATAGTTTTAGGTGTAATTACTTAGAATTATATAAGTATGATTATTGTTGGGAATTCTAATTGAAGAATTTTGTTTAATGGTTGTCTATTTGGGTGTTTATTGTTATGGTTTTAGATATTATATGTGAGAAAATTAATAGAATATTTTATTAGGGTATAATTATGATTATTGAAGAATTTTGTTAGTGATTGTCTATATATGGATGAATTGTTGTAATGTTGAATGTAGGATTTTATGAATGTGGAAAAATTGGAGATTAATTGAAAATAGAATTATTGTGATTATTAATGAGAAAATAAAAGCAATAGCTTTAGAGTAAGATATCTTGAGTTGAGATGATTTATAAATTTCGAGGACGAAATTTTATTTGGGGGGATGATTTGCAAGGCCTTAATCCATGTAGACTAAGAGATTAATTGAAATCTAGTTATTGTTAATAATTTGACTCTATCCAAATTTTAGAAATAAAAGGGTATATAGACAAATATCCTCTTTGTGGACATTTTCAAAAACACTCAAGAAAATAAAACATAAAAGGAAGGTCACAGCGATAGAAAAGTTAAATTTACAAGTTGATAAATGTGGTGAACCATGACCACTAAAAATTGAAAAAAATAATAATAATAGAAAAAATAAAAACATGGGGTGATTGTGAAAAAGAGAATGGAGACTATTTTTATAAAGGGGCAGGTATTTGGTGACTGTGATAAATTTTTTTAAAAGAAAGGGGCAAGTATTAAGCTAGTGTATATATAGGAACTATGAAAACTAGAGACAAATCACACATGAAACCAAACCATATAGCAAAATAAGAGAAAGAAATGAAAAGAAGAAGAAGAAGGCTGTGAGTAGGAAAAGATAAGAGAAATTTTATATGAATGATCTGAATATTTTGATGTCAAATTTATCCAGGTAAGTAATTTTTATTTAATAAAATTTGCAATTTAGGAAATTAGTAAATTTTACAATAAGTTCTAAATTGAGTTTATGTAATTTTAGGATGGATCTAGGATTATGAGAAATTTGATGGAAATCTGTTTTAGATCCAAATCTGAGTAAAGGAGTTATGTGAGTAAATTATTTTTATTTAAATTAAATTAATTGTTTATAGTAATCTATATTTTTAGATTTTGTTATCTATGGATTAGTATAAATGAATTGTTTTTATTGTAAATTAATTTATTAAATCTTGATTATTTATTTATATTTCAATGTTTATTATTTATTGGAAATGAATAATTTATTCTTTTAAATAATAAGATTTATGTTTAAAAAATAATATTGATTTTGTTTTGAGAAAAATATTTATTCAGAATTACATGTATAGTATGAAAAGATTCGAGAAAAGAAAATAAAAATGCTTTTAAAACATCAAAGTTGTGCTCTCTCTTTTAACAGTCAAACATGCTTCATGTATGTAAATCCGAGAGAGTTACCCAGCATATGTATGACAGATGTCTAGAGTCATTGAGTCGTTTGACATGTATATAACAGATGTTATCTCTCGTGCTGCATGTGTGTTGAGTATCTCTACCACGTATGACATATTTAATTGGGTACTAGTTTGTGTAGATTTTCAAATTATAGATGTTATATATTGCGTTGAATCAGTATAGATAGAGATTTACAGAAAATCAGATTTATATAAAGAGATTCCAAAAAAGTTTTACAAATTATATTATTATAAAAATAATTTAGTAAAAAGGACTAGAAACACTTATTTTAAAAGGGGTCATTTTTTTTTTACCCAGTATTTTAAAAAAAATATTTTTAGCCCTTGAAACAAACTAATTTTATGATATACCCAAATTACCCATAATGTCCTTACACATTTTTACCCATAAACCCTTAATTTTTGAAAATTTATAAAATATAAATTGTATAATTATGAAATAGCCCCTGCCTATATAAACTCTAAGAAATCGATGGAAAGCTATTCCTATTATTTATCAAAAGTAAAATCTTGACTTGTTTTGTGTGACCAGCACCTAATCAAGACCCGACCAACCCCATTGGACATTTTTCGATCATTTTCTCGTCGTTGCCAATCTTGTCAAAGCATTTTTTACCATCGATGACCTTGTCTGTTTGCTAAGGTATGCAAACTTTGGTTTTCATTTGAAAGTTTTTTATTTTGTTTTTGTGATTTTAAGATGTTTTTTGTGTTATGGATGTTGAATTATGATGATTAAATTTAGAATAGATTAGATTTGGGTTGAAAATAGCTGATTTTGATAATAGCGGCGTGATCCCGATCGGATCGGTTATTCATAGATGTTTGATTTTTCACTTCGATTATTCAGACATTGATCGGTTATTCAAACAGGATGAAAAACTGAAGTGAAAAACTGCTCTATGACATTGATTAGTAACTTAGACATAGTTCTATTTTTTATATTCAAAATACTAATCGTTTGCTGTCTTTCTTTTCTATAGATAGATTTTCGGTACAAATATAGTTTGCAAAAAATTGGCAAAAATACGAGCGGGAATATACACAGTGATCAGAAATGACTTCATAAAATAATTCCAGTTATTACTAGATAAAATTTGTATGACTGGTTCATAGAAGAGTGCCCGTTCGGACATATTTTGAAGATAAGCAACAATACGACTGCTGCCTCTGTGATATTATGGTTTCTTGCTAGAGAGGTAGAGGTCCATGGTGGGCACCGTGATGAAATGTGGTTTGAAATCGAAGGAGAATATATAGGTTTGGGAAATAGAAGTTTTTATTGGTAACAAGACTTTTGAAATCGGGAGGAAAATATATATGTTTAGGAAATAGGAGTTCTTATTGGTAACAAGACTTTCTTTTGGGGGTGTCGGCAGAGAAATATTTAGTGCAGTGCGAATCGACATGAAAAATCTCCTATGACAATTGTTCAATAGAGTGTCATTGAATGTGTCCAGCCTAGCCACCTTTCTTGAGGCAATGAGCCATTTAACGCGCTAAGGCCGTGTAGTTGACAACATAATAAATGATAAAGATTTATTGAAGTTAGCTAATATAGGGATTGCTTTCGATCTTATCATGCGGCAGGATGATAAAGCCACCATTGCTTAATTTATGTGGGTTATGATAAAGAATGTAGAGATGTGGAGCTTGTTCCTTTGGGATACATTAAGCTATAGTACGCTGATCTACTACCTCCGTTTGGTGATTAATGAAGAGCGGATTAAAAACCCACCGAGTACCATTAATATTTATGATTATGTCCCGATATTTTAAGTACACTAATACAGTTAATAATTATAGTTTCCTCCTTATATTGTTAATATATAGAGTTATATATATACATACTAATTATATATTTGTTTTATGTTTAATCATTTTTACATTATATTGGTGGTTAGTGGAAATATTCCCAGTATTGAGAGAGAAGATAGTGAGAAGTAACCAATCCTTATGAGTTGCCAAGATGTAAGAGACGGACACTTAAGAGGACACCGAAAGACATAAAAAGCCTTAATGATTTTCCCTCTGTAAGTGGTGAACCTAACCTAAATTGTTTTCATTTTTTTGTTTGTTTTAACTATCCTTGTATACATTAAGCATGTAATCATAATAGAACTATATATATGTGTCTATATTGCAGATAATTGGTATGACGTAAACCCTTGAGCTCATTGACGTCGAAAGAGACATGAATTATTGGAAATCTTTCAATCCGAAACATTTGGTTAGCGAAAATGTACACAAAGTTGGAGGCAGAGGAAGTGAGGATGATGATGATAATGATGATGATGATGATGATGGTGCATGAGGTGATGATGATTATTAGGTAGAGGATGAAACGTGTGATGATGATTATGTGGTTGATAGTTTACAAAAGAGGATGATGAGTGGAATGAAGACGTCCGAAGTGTGCAATCCGAATCAGATAATACATTTTCAAAGTTTTGGACAAAAAAGGCGCACAATATACGAAACATACATCCTAAAGTATCAATCTTCTGTTTATTTTATACTTTACTGAATATCTATTTGAGTAAATGTAAAAGTTGTGGACATATTATATAGTGGTATAGAGTGAGATAGAGAGATGAAGTCTTTAAACATGATAGATGTAATTATTTAAATATGCAGGTTGTATTCCCTCGAATACTTAAAAAACATGGGAGACTATGAAAATTTTTTACAATTATGTAATGATATATATATTCTACAGGTAAAACGATTGTTTGAGTATCTTGTGGATTTATAAAAGGCAACCCACAAGAAATTAAATAGGATAGATAGGAGATAGAAGACAATCTACAAGATTGTTAGGGAGATGGATAGGAGGCTGAGACAAGTGGAAGAGCATTTAAAAATTTCATAATCTCTAACTGGAGGGCATGATCCAGAGTATGACAACGACAACGATAATGATGATGGTGGGAGTTTTGTTCAAGATGAGCACATCTATTGCCCACCACCACCACCATCATATCAGGATAAGGGGTCTATTGTTCCCTTCCCATGAGGACGAGGTGCTCCATCAGTCATCTCCCCATGAGGTCTAGTTAGCCATCCATCAGAAGGATCAGGAGGTCCATCAGTCGGATCAGGAGGTCCATCAGTCTCAGAGTGTCCACTAGTCGCCCCACTAGTAAGAGGACTAGGAGATTTACTACTCTCAGAAGGTCTCATGTGGTCTATTAGAGGCTAAGCGTGGTGATGATTAGGTACATATATATTGTATATCTTTTGTGTTACGGTCTGACATATAATTCTAAATGTGTAATTCATGTTTTTTATTTGCTTACAATTGCATGATGAGATCGTCCAGGAATAGGGCAAACGAAAGATGAAGACAGGGGCACCTCTATGGACACCATACATGAATCCTAAACCTTTAAAAAAGAAAAAGGAAATACCCTAACAACAGGTCGAAGAGGTGGCGAAGTTTGTAGACCCTGTAGAGATTGTCTACAATGAACATAAAACTTCCACATTTTTGGACCTTAGGTATTGATAAAAAACATCATTATCCTTTCATCCTAGTTGCTAATATATAAAATTTATAATTAATTAATTATTTTTTTTAGGCATGCGGTTCATTGTTATAGGTAATATATAATACTGAACACATTGGTATCCCTCAAGACAAAAACCAATGATTGACTTTAGAGCACATCGATTCTTATTTGATGTGCCTACGAAAGAAGTGGTGAAATGAGGCTGAGAACAGTAGATATACAGTCCATGGGAGTTCTTTGTTTATGAGTATTTACATTTCAGTCAGTTATGCATTTACAATTTCTTATTGTATGTCTCTGAAGTTAAATAACATACTTAATTTTTATTGTGCAAGCATTTATGATAATGTATTATAAACAATATTACGTCGATAAAAATATGAAATTTGATCTAGTTACAACTGATGTACGATCAGAATGACTTGCATTCAGTTATGGGCAGATAGACACATCAGTCCCGTGGTGACGTGTTGAAAATGTAAGTGTTGTTTGGAGATTAAGATTTATTATTTGATTATTCGAATTAGTTCTATAGCATTGATGTCTTCAAATTGCAGATGTTACTATCATGTAGTCTGAATCAAAATCACTAAATCCTTTGTCAGGTGTGCCTCAAAGAGCAGAAAATATTAATATACGATTCTCTGACAAATGTTGACGTAGCTGAACGAATCTAGCCACTTGAGCTATTGGTGTTTTTCATACCCATCTTGTTGCGGTTTATGGGATTTTATGAGAAGACCTAGATAAATATATAACTCGTGAATGAACGGTGGAAACTTGAGCATCTTGACAGATTAGTTGAACCCCGGCAACCCGATTGGTTAGTAAATTTATAACTTATTTAATATATATATTCTAAATGTCATGTTAATATCATTAATTAATTTATTATTGATACTGGACGAGTTATGGAGCCTATGTAGTAATGCACATACGTGACCTTTTACAGTCCAAAGAGAGTACATGGAAATCAAAACACCTCGATCAAGTTGCAAGCACCATTGCATTGAGGACAGAAACTGCTAGGGATATATATATGTTTTCTATACCACTGTATAAAATAAATAAATTTGGGAAATGGACATTAGACTATGATGGAGAGGTTTTATATAAGTAAATGTATTAATTTATATATTTATTAATCATTTTGTTAATTACTATTTTGTTAATTACTTTAATAAACATAATGTTAATACTGTTAAGTTCTAAATCAAGAAATCGGTTTTTTAAAGGGGTTGAAAAATCGTTATTCAACCAAAATCGGTTTTTCAATCTAATTGATAACTAATCAGATGAAAAAACCAATGATCAATTTTTCAAGAGTTGAAAAACCGAAATCGATTTCTTACCATCACTGAAAAACCGATCCTATGTTTTCTCCTCATTTCACCCCTTTTTTCACCACATTTGAAGGTTCCTAGTGACTAAAAAGACACAAAAACTATAGAACTGATGTTATATCTTGCAACAAATCAACAATACAAACAAATATAGTTGGATTAATCAACGTCAAGAATTACACAAGGTGAAACATTGTCACCTGAATGTCATGTCTCACTTCAATGTCACCATATGGAGTTATTATGTAAGTGATTTGCCTAATTCTATGTTAATTGATTAAATTGAAGCAATTTTGAGTTCATTTGTTAGTGATTGAAAGCCATTTGAAGGGAAAAAAAAACAAGAAAAACTATGATTGGTTGTTTAAGGGGTTAAAAAGCTAAAATCGATTTCTTACCCCTACTGGAAAATTGATCCCATGTTTTCTCCTTATTTTACTTCGATTTTACCCCTTTTTCCACTATATTTGAAGGTTCTTAGTGGCCAAAAAGATACAAAAACCATAGAATTGATGTTATATCCCACAGCGGATCAACAATACAAATAAATATAGTTGGATAAATCAACATCAAGAATTACACAAGGTGAAACATAGTCACCTAAATATCATGTCTTATTTCAATGTCACCATATATAATCATTATGTAAGTGATTTACCAAATTTTATGTTAATTGATTAAATTGAAGCAATTTTGGGGTCATTTGTTGATGACTGAAAGCCATCTAAAGGGAAGAAAATAAAGAAAAACTATGATTGGATTTTTAAAGGAGTTAAAAAATTGAAATTAGTTTTTCAACATGCTTGAAAACCGATTAAAAGAGAAAATCAAAAACAACAAGTGATCGGTTTTTGAAGCAGTGAAAAATTAAAATCGATTTCTTAACCTCACTAGAAAACCGATTATTTCTTTCTTCCCCTTTTTAGTCCATTTTCCACCGTATTTGACGGTTCGTAATTACCAATCAATTGTTGAAGCCATTGATCGATTGTTTAAGCGCTTAACTTCATTCATTAAATATAATGTTAATTAATTTACTTCATTTATTAAATTTAATGTCAGTTACTTTAGTTCGTTCATTAAATTTGCATTCATTTATTAAAATTGATTAAATTAAGATTAGTAATTTAAAAACCAATTCGATTATAGTAGTATCGTAGTATTATATAAATGGAGTAATATTTATATTTATTTAACAAAACAAAATAACATACATGAAATAGAACTTCAAATTAATGTCGATTTCTAATCATTGTTTTCATTATTATGCCCCTCTGGATTGGGAGTAGGAAACCGTTGAGGATATCGACATTAGTTGTGTCCAGTCTCATGATTCATGCGGTATCTTTGGGATGGCGGGGCATTTTTACGAGCATTTGGCTCATCTCAACTTCTACATCTACAGCTATGCTCGTCTCTTCGCTGGTGAAAGTAGAGGGATTAGGGCAACGAAGACAGTTGTGTCCACTCTTACCACATTTTCTACACTTTTTTGTAAGACAACTTTCCCCAACTAAAGGAATCCGAACCTCTTTCGGCATACCTATTTGTCTTTTTCCCATTGGTAGTAGTATAACTATACTTCTAACTTCAGTAGAAATATTCCAACTGGCCAATTTAGGAATGAGATTGATCGGACGTGCATATGCAACTTTTCGCCACTCTGTGCTAAAATATTGTTTGTAAAGTGTATCACAACTGATACCCTTAAACTTGACATGTATAAGAAATTTAAGTGTCATGATATGACATGAAATACCAAAAGCAATAACGTACATTATCATACCTAGCGACATCGTATATATAAACACATGACAACTGATCTAGGTTCCACTGTTTACACGTACATATGTTCTTTTGAATATTGACTATTGCATCACCTTTGCTAGGATACATTACACTATACATGATCGGTTCTGTAATGGGAAGTATGCTACATTTTGTTGATAATCTTTTACCAATATGATACGATCATACGCAGCGATGATAACATAAGTTGTGAACTTCTCAATAACAACATGTTTATTATTAAACCATTTTATAGCCAGAGGCAGACCCACGCCTGGGCCAGGGGGGACACGTGCCCCCCCTGAAATTTGAAAAAATTTTGTTTAATTTGCTGTACACTGTATATATAAAAAAAAAAAACTAATGTTAACTGTTGTTGTCTGTAGACGTGAAACAATGGATGTTAGCTATTGATTGCAGTGCAATCAACAGTTGTCAATTTCAATTTTTTTTATTTTTAATTATTATTATTATTTTACCATTTTATTTAAAAACTTATTTATATAACTTTCAAATATTTTCTGCACACCCCACTTTTGGTTCAAATCCCGTGCCTTCATTTTTTTTTAATTGTTTACTATATTTTTATTCAATTATTTATTTTTCCTATTTTTAATAGAATTAACTTCCTTTCTTATTTATTACTCCTATAAAACTTAGTTTTTCTATTTCTAATATTTTTTCTACTCCTAATTAATTAATAGTTTCTTTTTTCAATTTCGCTTTTTTAGTTCTCTCTTATATAAGTTCTATTTACTTTTACTTTTTATGTGTTATATAAAATCCATTGACAATTTGCAAGTCTAGTGAACAAGTTTTTTTTTTTTTTTTTTCTCTTTTCATCTTTATTTGATTTCTCTTTATTTTCACTTTGACGACTTACCAGGTTATTCTCCTAAATTAATTACTTTTTTAATTTATTTATTTTTAATAATTTGAATTTAATATACATTACATCAATAAACCCTAAAATCTTAAATAATAAATTATTACATTAAAATTATCCATGTATAATTTTTTTTCATAATTCAATTTTATATATATAAAAAATATTGTTTACTTTATAGTTTTATTTTATTTAGAATCATTAAATTATTATTATTATTTTTTAAATTTTTATTATGTTTTTATTCGTTGTGAAACAGTTATGGAGAAATATATGAAAAGGAAATCATCACTTGAGTTGGAATCATCTTCTTAAAAAAAAAAATTATGTTGAAGTCAATTTGTCAGATCTCTCTACCGATCCAGAACTTCGAACTAAAATATGGAACTATAATCCTAATGTTCGTGAGCAAGTTTGGAAAGCATATATGTTAAAAGGTCATTGTCAACCTCGAGAACATAATTTTTCTATGAGACCTTTTGGACAAAAGTCTGGGCGATTTAACGCTGTTAGGTTTACTGAACATTCAACTTGGTTGGAGCACAGTATAGCAAAAGATGCAGCATATTGTCTAAATTGTTATCTTTTCAAACCAGATATTGGAAAACAAACAGGTGGTGACTCTTTTGTTGGTGAAGGGTTTACAAATTGGAAGAAGACAGATTCATTAAAGCAGCATACTAAAAGTAATTCTCATAAAGATGCTTGAAGCAAATGTAAGGATCCATTAAATCATAATCAACATATTGAATCAACTATAAACAAACAGTCAGATCAAGCTCGAATTGAGTATCGAACTCGCTTACGTGCTTCAATTGATTGTAGTTGTTTTCTTTTACGGCAAGGGCTTCCGTTTCGAGGACACGATGAATAAGAAAATTCTAGCAATAAAGGTAATTTTCTTGAACTTTTACATTGGCTATGTGTTCAAAATGAAAACGTAAAAGCTGTGACATTCATAAATGCTCTTGAAAACTTGAAAATGACAACACCCAAGATTCAGAGGGACATGGTAAATGCTATTTCAAGTGAAATTAGTAATGCAATTATTAAAGATATTGACAATTCATTGTTTTCACTTATTGTTGATGAATCTCGTGATATATCTTTAAAATAGCAGATGACTATTGTATTGAGATATGTGGACAAGAATGGTAATGTGATAGAGCGTTTTGTCGGTATTGAGCATGTTATCGATACATCTGCACTCTCACTTAAAGCGACAATTGATTCCTTTTTTTCTAGATATGGATTAAGTATTTTTAGATTGCGATGACAAGATTATGATGGAGCAAGTAATATGCGAGGTGAATTTAATGGACTTAAAGCACTTATTTTAAAAGAGAATGAGAGTGCTTTTTATGTGCATTGTTTTGCCCATCAACTTCAATTAGCTCTTGTTGTTGTGGTGAAAAGTCATACAGATATAACTGATCTTTTTTATTGGATTACTCAAGTGGTAAACATTATTGGAGCATCCGCTAAACGTTGTGATATTCTTCGAGAAAAACAAGTAGCTAAAGTTTTTTAAGCATTAGAGAATAATGAGCTTGCAAGTGGGCGAGGTTTAAATCAAGAAACTAGTCTTAAGAGACCAGGTGATACATGTTGGGGCTCACATTACAACACTATAATCAGAATAATTTCCATGTTCTCTTCTATTGTAGAAATACTTGATATGTTAGTGGATGATGGATCAAATCAGGAGCAAAAATATGAATAAAAACTTTTATGGAATGCAATAGAAACGTTTGATTTTGTTTTTGGTCTTCTTTTGATGAGAACAATATTGGGAGTTACACATGAGTTGTCACTTATATTACAGAAAAAAGATCAAGATATCGTCAATACCATAACCTTAGTCAAAGCATGTAAAAAATGATTTCAGACAATGAGAGAAAATGAGTGGGATTCTTTATTAAAGTAGGTTTTCACTTTTTGTAAAAAGCATAAAATCGAAGTTGTTAACATGGATGATTTGTTTATGCCTCGAGGGAGATCAAGGCGTAAAACTCAGGAGATAAATAATATGCATCATTATCAAGTAGACTTGTTTTATGCTGTCCTAGATTTGCAAATTCAAGAGCTAAATAATCGGTTTCCGGAGACAAATACTGAGTTACTTCTTTGTGTTGCATATCTTAGTCCAAGAGATCAATTTCGTGCATTTGACAAACAAAAACTTATTCAACTTGCCCAATTTTATCCAAAAGACTTCTCATCTACTGAACTTTTGGTACTTGAAGATCACCTTGAGAATTATATTGTAGTCATGCGCTCTAATATTGAATTTTCAGAATTAAATAGCCTTATAGATTTTGCACAAAAGATGGTTGCAAAAAAACAAGATAAAGTTTTCCCATTAGTTTACTTGCTCTTGACATTGACATTATTATTACCTATTGCAACTGCTACTGTTGAAAGAGCATTTTCTGCTATGAATATTGTGAAGATTGAATTATGTAATCGAATGAGAAATCAATGGTTAAATGATATCTTGCTTGCATATGTGGAGAAATATATTTTCGACAAAATTGATAAAGAAATTATCATGAAATGATTTCAAGATATGAAGTCTCGTCGAGGAAAATTATAATTTTATGTAGTTTATATTTTTTTTTCCTTTTTTTATTTATTTTAATGATTTCATTAGGATTTTTAAGCATAAAACTATTTGTTTTGTCTAAATATAACATATGTTTTATTTTATTTAAACTATATAGTGTTATCAAACATTCTAATATATAAAAACATTATATATTTAGTATGTTATTAATTTTTGATATTTTTATTACTTTATTTATGTGCCTCCCCTGAACAAATTTTTTGGGTTCGCCACTGTCTGTAGCACATTTCTCACCATGTGCAGTTTTTATTAGCAAATGGCATGCCTGTGTCATGCAATTGTTGAAAAACTTTGCAATATTGATATTCATCATTTTATATCTTTTTTTGGGACAATGTCCTCGTGACCACCAGCTCACTCCAACCTTAACCAAAGTTTCATGTGCTCTCGGATGTAATGCCCGAATTTCTTCCAATATTTTGTTGCAATCATTAGACACATAACAATATGCTACATTGTAAAATGTATTTTTCACAGCAAAATGCTTTTTACAATGTTGTTTCAGGTTTTACCACAGATGAAAAAAATATAACATGTATGAAACTTCAAGAAAAGCTACTTTCATTCTATTCAATATGTTTTTATGATGATCAGATACGATAAGCAAAACGTTTGACATGCCAATCATCTCTCATAATTTTTTTAGAAACCAAGTCTATGAACAGTCTGACTCTCCATCAACAAATCTAAAAGTGATGGGATAAATCAACTCCGACCCATCTTTACATGTGGCAAAAAAAATTACCATTTTATATTCACATTTTAAATGAGTGGCAACAACTGGTCTCATATAATGCTGAAAACCCTCAATGGAAGCTCCAAGTGCAACGAAAGAATGCAATATCTGGTTGTTTTAACATTGCAGAGTTTGATAGTTTTAACATTTTAAAGTATGACGGAAACTATTGATATGACTCATCCGCTTATCCATATGCTAGCCTTCCAAGCTTTATTGTAAAAGATCTCTATGTCACACTGCTCTAGTATTTCTCTAGTCAAACAATTTGGTGTATAAATATCTCTCTTCACCTTTCCCGTATATAATTTTTTGATGACAATAACCGTCACACTCTTCATCTATGATTCTAAGGATGTCTGACGACATGGTGTTCCGCCACATGCTTTAACGCAAACCATATCAAACAACCCTTTCTACATCTTGCATGAACTATAAAGCTACAATTCGTATCCTTACAACCGCCCTTAAATTACTCCGTGTTTGAACTTCTAACCCGATATTCAAACTTGACTTTCAAAGCATATTCTCCAATAGTTATACATATTTCTTCTTTATTGTCAAAGAATGCATTTTCATGCAACGTACCACGTTGGTAGACGGTTGACATAGCACTTGAAGTAGTCTTAATGTCACTCAGTTCTACATCAGGAACAATCCAATATGGCTGTGAAGGATTGCTCTGAAATTGTAAACCTAAAAATCTCATTTTTGGAAACCTTTCTTCCTTAAAGACATCATCAAATCGAGCTTCCTCTTCATCACTATCTATAGTTTGCTCTTTGTCACTATTCCGTGTCCTATCGCCATCATTATTTGTGTCCTGATCTTTATCATCAGTGTCATTATTCATTTAATCATCATTAGCGTCGCAAATAAGACTTTCCATAGATGTAAATGAGGTGACAAAAGCATCAACCTAATTACTTCCAATACCTGAAGTAAGATAAAAATTATTTTCAATCATATACGGATTTACAGATCTATTCGTACTTACCTTGTCATGTCTTGTGTTTAGTATTGAGTCGATGACAATTGGACGAACAATGTGCCACTAACTCTAGCTCTAAAATCTCTCGCAATCTTATCGATATAAATCTCTTCAACATCAACATTTTTAATTGTTATCAAACCAACTATACCAAGATCGGACATTATGCTTATCTTTTTAACTTGGCCATTTATTATACTTTATAGTATATAATACATACGAATATGTCACATTTTTCTATCAATGTCAACCTCTCTGTACACAACGTCAACCAACGATGAAAAACTACTATCTTTGTAGACCCCACATATGATTGACTCACCCCAACGTAATTATATCTATTCTACTCTTTGTCGAAATTGATTACGATAATCTCTTGAGCTATTATTGTAACATTCAAATAATATTATTAAAAAATTAATCTCATTTCAATGGGTCAAAATTACAAAATACAATCATATTGAATCAAATCTAACAATATAAATTAATACCCAACATCAAAAGTACAAGAAATATCAAAATTATGTTAACATTGCTTAACTCAGTTTTTTAAGTAAACCAAAGAACCGGTATCGATTTTTTACTCTACTAAAAATCGAGTTAGATGCATTGATTGTATACTCACAACACTCTCTAGCCTAATATAATCAAATAGAATAAAATACAATCATATCTAACCACATATAATACTAAAATTTAATACACAGTATTCAAAACACAATAAATATAAAAAATATGAAAAAATTGGTTATTTTGGTTTTCAGTAAACTAAAAAACGGACCGGTTTTTTATTCTACTAAAAAACTTATTTACTTCTTCAATCGATTTTTTAGTATTAGTTATAAAAATCCGATTTCGTCGCAGATTTTATAGAAACGACTAGTCTGTCTTATGGATATCATATATATATCATTCTTATAGCTTTTAGCTTACAATATGAAAAAAATAACCCAAAAATCAACCAAAAAAACGCATATATTACCTTTAAAACTTAAATGATTTCAAATGAAAAAAGAAACTTCAAAACCTTCAATGGATGAAATTTAAATGAATTAAAAACCTTCAATGGGCGAAAAAGCTTTAACGAAGAATCCCTTACTAGATTGTTTTTCGACTACAATGGTGAATCCAACATAAAAAACCATGAATGAAGAAGAGGAAAGAAGAAGATATTGTTACGAAGAAGAAGACTATTTTGGTAATTTCGTGTTAAGGCAATTAGATTATTTTAATTTAAGGGTATTTTAGTAATTCTGGATATACAATAGAAATAATTTGTTTAAGAGGTCAATAACAAATTTTTTTAAAAAAAACCTGGGTAAAAACAAAAATTTTCTTTTCATTGGGGTAAAAACTATAAATTTTTCAATAATTTATATAGAAGTTATAGTTTTATTATGATATAAGAATTATTTATTACTATCAACAATATGTTTAGTTTTAATAGAAATATTTTAGAAAAGTTATGTCCACTTATTGGACATTAACACTCACTTTTTTATAAAACCCATTTTTCTAAATATCCGCTGCAAGTTCATACAGATCGATGCATATTGTGAGTAAGGTCACATGATGATGACTAAATACATTCATATTATTTTTAAGCAGAAATATTTTATATTAGTGTATATTAATTTTAATTAATTAAATTTTATAAATGTATTTCGAAAATAGTTTTGGAAATGAAATATTTTTTCATATATTTTATGAATATATATTATATATTCAGTATATGGGTCTAACATGAGGAATATAATTTTTTTTTAATTTGTTTAATTTATATTTATAAAGAAATTATGAAATTTATTATGATTTTTCTAAATGATTTTTATCAAATCCTAGGCATCAATCAACAAGATCACAATTTTGCATGAGATCCTTCTAGAATCGAGAGAGGAGTTAAGTCGGGTCCTTTCAAGTAATTTGATATCTATACCATTTTCACTATTTGTTATTATGTAATTTTAATTAATTTAATATAAAAAACTAAAAATAAATAATTTAATAAATTTCAAAACATTTTTATATACATATTAATAATATTTTATTCATAATTAAAATTTAATTAAAAATATATTAGCATTAACTATATTTATATATTTAAATATGTTAATATATTTAAGAGAGCAGTTAGAAATATTAATGTTTTAATTGTAAATTAAAATATAGTAGTTTAAATTCAAAATAATTTGAGAAGAGATATACTTAAGTTTCTTTTTTCAAATATATTTCTGACAAGTATCAAGGGAAAAAAAAAAAATTTGAAAAATATAAAATTATGATAAATTTAAAAATATATTATTTTGAAGAGGATAAACTTGGAATAGAATCAATTAAATGTATTTAAGTGATTTGTCATTAAGTGAAAATTAGTGTACATTTGTTTTTGAGTAGTTTTAAGTGGTTTGACTACTTTAAAAAACAAACGAAAATAACTTAATATATGCAATTCAGTATCAATTAAGTCTTAAATGAAAAAAAATAAATTAGCCCTAAGTTGGTTTGGGTCTCAACTTTGGTACTCGATAGACACAAAGCTGGAGGGGCAAACTAACAATATAATAACTAATCAAGAAGAATTTGTTTGACTTGATAAATACATTAGGCTTAGGGTGGTTCATGTCATTTCTTATTCTTTTATATAGTAGCATAAAAGCTGCTCCTCTTATGATTTTATATTTAAAGTTTTTTACAGTTGTTAGTTTTCTTTAGTTGTTTACGTGCATGCCTACTTCTTAAATTTTTTTAATTTTTTTAGTTGTTTATTATTTCCTTTTTTTAACACTATTTTTTTTTTTGAAAGAAACACAATTATTTATTTTTCTTTTTTGTTTCTAATAAGATTGATCAAAACTAACTTATTATTAAAAAAGAAAAAAGAAAAAGAGTTCAAATAGAGAAAAGACAAAAAGCTAATACAAAAATGAGAATCATCTTATGAAGATTAGAAACTGACTATAGGAAGAGAAAGACGACAGAAGATTCAACCAAAACTAAATCTTAGTAAGACCTTATTAAAAACCTAACCGAAAAAATCAAATGGGAAAAACCCGGTAAGAAAAAAAGAGTGCCAATCCTTAAAGTTAAAACTAACAAAACCGATACTGACGTTTGCCAAGTAGATCATAAAAAAAAAAAAAGAGAACCTAAAAAGTTAGGAGTTGTCCACCACCAAGTGAAACAAATAAAAGATGGAGAATGAAAAGCTAGGACATTCGTAATAGAATTTCCCTTACAATAAATATGTATTAACATGAAATCCATATTTTGCAAAATAATGAAGATACTTCTCCCAAGTTGATCGCCAATGCCAGAAAACTTTAGAAGAACAAGCAAGAAGAAGCGAAACCATATAAACGTAATCACTTTCAACCAAAACTTTGTCCAATGATAATCTCAAACATACTAAATGACATAAATAGCTACTACTAACTCTGCCTTAAAAGTACAACCCACTTCTAACATAATAGTAAAGGCACTCTTGAACGGGAAGCCCGAAATTGTTCCTATTCTACTATAATTAACTTCATTCCTTTTTATTATTTTTATTATACCTAGTTTTTCCACTTCTAATATTTTTCCTACTCATAATTACTTAATGTTTTCCTTTTTGCAATTTTTTTCATTTGGTCAAATACATCTTATCTCCTATATAAGTACTATTTACTTTACTTTTTGTGTGCTATAAAACTCCATTGATAATTTGCAAATTCTTTGATTTTTTTTTTCTTTTCTCTTCATCTTCACTTAGAATCTCTTTATCTTTCTTCACTCGACATCTTGTCAGTTAGCCTACTGTTATGTGTATTTTCTGGATCAAGCAAATGGGCTGATAAAAGCTTGATAGAAGCCCAACAATTCAACCCAATGAAGTGGCCCAGCAGAAAAGGCACGATTTATCAATGCTAAGCCCAGCAAGCTTACAGCTCGCACCAGTGAGCTCGTATCGCAGCTAGCCTATAGACCATTATGCAGTTCGCTCCATGCACAGCTCGCTACTCAGCGAGGCACAACTCGAGATCACTTAATACAGTATACAGCTCGCTCAACGATTAGTTAAACGAGAGAATCTTCCAAAAGGCAATGACTCGATTTGGTCGCGATTCTCTTATCAGAATTAGAAGTTAATTCAAATTTGAACTCAGTCAACGTGATTTCGAGATATACGGAACAGTTTTCTGATTTGACTCCAACCGATTAGGAAGTGCATTCAATGTGAAATTCTTTTCCTGTTTTATTGCTACCTAAACTGTAATGCATCTCTCTCTATAAATAGAGACTGAATTCATTGTAAGAGATAGACAAGCAATATTATATTGTCACTCTGCCGAATTATTGAGAGACAGTTATGGACGTATGCGCACTCGCCGAACCACGTTAAAAACCTTGTTTTCTTTGTGTTGTTTTGGTTCTCAGCCATTTTTATCCTTCTCTTTACTGTTTGCTTTGTTTGAGATTGATTACAAGTATTGAGATTTGAGCTATCGTCGACCAGAAATCAACGTCGACACCTACTAAATTGGTTATTATTTTTTATTTGTTTATTTTTTAATAATTTAAATTTAACATAAATCTCATCAATAAATCCTAAAATCTTAAGCTTTAAGTTATTGCATTAAAATTGTTCATATATTGTCATGATTCAATTATTTTTTTATATTTATTTTTGTTTACCTTATAGTTTACTTTATTAAAGTCAATAGAAATTAAAAGTTTAAAAAATTCATAACATGACTTATAATATATATCAATCAATTCTCATTGTATAAATTTATTATTATTCATTATAAATATATATATTTTTGATGTAAAAAATTAGACTGAAATTGTGTATCTAATGAATACATCTGGTTTATATCTCATTTAGATTAATAATTTTTTAAGTAAATAATATGAAATTATATCCACTTGAGTTTTAATAAAAATTATTGTTATTTTTTAAAAACTTTCTTATTATGTTTTTAGTTGTTATGAAACAATTATGGAGAAATATATGAAAAAAAAAAATTAGCATTTGAGTTGGAATCATCTTCTTTAAAGAAAAATTATGTTGAAGTCAATTTGTCAGATCTCTCTACAAATCTAGGGCTCCAAACTAAAATATGGGATTATGAACTTAATGTCCGTGAGCATGTTCGGAGAGCATATTTGTAAAAGGTCCTTGTCAACCTCGAGAACATAATTTTCCTATTAAACCTTTTGGAGAAAAGGCTAGGTGATTCAACCTTGTTTGGTTTATTGAAGTTCTACTTGATTGGAGTACAGTATAGCAAAAGATGCAGCATATTATCTAAGTTGTTATCTTTTCAAACCAAATATTGGAAAATAAGGAGGTGGTGACTCTTTTATTGGTGAAGGGTTTACAAACTAGAAAAAGAAAGATTCGTTATGGCAGCATGCGAAAGATAGTGCCCATAAAGATACTCGAAGCAAATGTGAAGATTTACTAAATCAAAATTAACACATTGAGTCAACTATAAACAAATAGTCAAATTAAGCTCGAATTGAGTATTAAACTCGCTTAGGTGCTTCAATTGATTGTAGCTTTTTTTTTTTTTTTTTTTTTTTTTTTTTTTTAAACAGGGTAGAGGCTTTCATTTCAAAGACACAATGTATCTAAAAAGTCTAGCAACAAAGGCAATTTTTTTGAACTCTTACATTAGCTATATGCTTAAAATAAGAATGTAAAAGTTGTGACACTTAGAAGTGCTACTGAAAATTTGTAAAAGATGAAACGAACCTAGAAAATTTGTTAAGAGAGAGCACATTAAACATACATAATTACTTTATTCATGTACATCACCCACCCCCGCCCTGAGCAAATTTTCTAGAGTACTTTTGATTGACATAGCTTTTACATTCTCATTTTAAGCACACAGCCAATATAAAAGTTTAAATAAAAATTGTCTTTATTGCTAGATTTTTCTAATTTATCGTGTCCTCAAAACGGAAGCTCTTGGCGTAAAAGAAAACAACTACAATCAATTGAAGCATCTAAGTGAGTTCAATACTAATTCGAGCTTGATCTAACTATTTGTTTATAGTTGACTCAATATTTTAATTCTAATTTAGTAGATCTTTAAATTTGCTCTAAGTGTTTTTATGGGCACTTTTAATATGTTGCCTTAACAAATCTTTCTTCTTCTAATTTGTAAACCCTTCACTAATAGAAAAGTCACCACCCACTCCTTTTCCAATATCTATTTTGAAAAGATAACATCTTAGACAATATGCAAAATCTTTTGCTATGTTGTATTCCAACCAAGTAGAATAAAGTAAATCAAATGGGGTTGAATCACCTAGACTTTACTTCAAAATGTCTCATATGAAAATTGTTTCTCGAGGTTGATAAAGACCTTTTAGCAAATATATTCTTTGGCCTTTCTCATGAACATTAAGATCATAATCCCATATTTTAGTTTGAAGCCCTAGATCGATATGAAGATCTAACAAATTGACTTTAACATAATTTTTTTGGTGAAGATGATGATTCAAACATCAAGTTTCGAAAACTGTTTCATAACGAATAAAAACATAATAAGAAATTTTTAAAAAGTAACAATAATTTTATTAATACTCAAGTGGATATAATTTGATATTATTTACTTAAAAATTTATGAATTTAAATAAGACACAAACCATATGTATTTATTAGAAAATATAATTTTAATTTAATATTACAACCAAAAAAAAAAAAGTATTTATAATGAACAACAATAAATTCATACAATGATAATTGATTGATACATATTATAAACTATGTTATGAATTTTTTAAACTTCTAATTTTTATGGATGCTAAATAAAGCAAAACTATAAAGTACCCAAACAATAAATATTAAAAAATGAATTATGATAATACATAGATAATTTTAATGCAATAACTTAAAGTTTAAGATTTTAGGATTTATTAATGAGATGTATATTAAATTTAAATTATTAAAAATTAAACATATTATAAAAAAGTAATTAATTTAATAGGTTAACCTGATAAGTGTCAAAATGCCAAGTGAAGATAAAGAGAAAAGAAACAAGAAAAAAATAGTTGTTTAGTGAGTTTGCAAATTGCCAATGGAGTTGTGTAGCACACAAGAAGTAGTAGTAAATAGTACTTATATAGAAGAGAACATGTATTTACTAAAAGAAAAAAATTGTAAAAAGAAAAATATCAATTAATTGGGAGTAGAAAAAATATTAGAGGTAGGAAAACCAGGTATAATAAAAGTAATATAAAGAAGTTAATTTTATTAGAATTATGAAGAATAAATAATAATGTTAAAAAAATAATAAGCATGGAGGACAAAAAAAAAAAAAAAATGACGTGAACACTCCTAAGCCCAATGTGCTTAGCAAGTTAAACTAATTCTAATTCTTCTTATTAGTTATTACACTGTCAGTCTATCACTCTAGCTTTGTATCTGTCACGTGTCAAACCAAGACTCAAACCTACTTGCTTTTCAATTTTTTATTTTTTTTACCTAATCCCTCTCTATCTACACATTTTACAACTTCTTTATCTAACTATCTAATCCACGTTTATCTACAACAACTTCTTTATCTAACTATCTAATCCCTGTTTATCCACTAGTAACCCAACTCCATCCTTCATGGACTAAGATAACAGGTCTCTTTGTCTTTTAATCCACAAAAACCTCAAATCCACTTCTTTGACTCACATGCAAGCGAAGTGAATCCTCCTTACTCTTTGCCCATAAGAAATTCATGGTTGCAAAGATGATAAGCCAATCACTCTACGTGCACACATAAGAATATGCATGCAAAACAAGTAATGATATGCTTGATCAAAAGACACTATAAGAATCTAGATACAAAAATGCTCTTGCGCAAAAAATTTAGACTCTAAAATAATTGTCTCTTAAAGGTTCTCTCAATAGCAAAGTATGTTAAATAAGCTCCATCATCAATAGGTGAGAAAGATAACTATTTATAGTCAAAATTGATTTAAAGTTCAAAACGGATTAGTAAATGTTCATAAGTTAGAATTTTTCTTTAATTCAAAGTAGGACTTTAGAATAGATTAGGAAAACTAATTAGGAAAGTTGAATTCAAATCAAAATGATAATTTTTAAATATTTTTTACCAAACATAAAGCATATTTTCTTGAAAACAAATATAAAAATAGTTTGAACCACAAAAGCTAAAAATTGAAAAAAAAAAGAAAAAAAATAACACTTCAATGCACAACGCGTAAATTCATATAGCTATTTGAAGACTTCTCTCAACAATGGTCGAATCAAATGGTTTAAATGTGATTAACCGTATCTCTTCTAGGACCATTCCTAGTGGAAAAATTGGTTTAGTGATTATAGTAGTCAAAAATTTTTTAGGTTCAAAATGAAAGCTCAAAGCTTGTTGTGATAGATTAGCCCAATAAGTCAATTGGCCCAAGCTAATGACCAATGCATGTTACAAGACAATAGCTTAGAAACTTGATTGATCCAACCATTATAAGGTCTATTTCTTTACGTAAGGATTGATTACTCCTGATTCATGAAATTTAAATAAATTGTAAAAGAAGATGCATTAAACTCTGTAACCAACATATCATAAACCATGACACTAAACTCTGTAACCGATATATCATAAACCATGACATTAAACTTTACAACCAATATGTCATAAATTATGACATTAAACTCTGTCACCGATACATCATTAACCATGATATTAACCTCTGTAAATAACATGTCATTAACCATGACATTTACTCTACAATAAATTTCCATGACATTTTTTCCACCAAAAATAGAGGTTTCATAAAGAGGAAGAACATCCGAGCTCTCTTGCTCATCTTTTATAAACCACTTGAGGTTTATGATTTTTTTCTCTTGTGTCTTCATTCTTCTACTCTAGATTTATAAATCCTCTGTGATGGATTTCATGTAGTAGTGTGATAGAATATGTCTAGGAAATATTCTAGCTAGGAAAGACTTGGTACTTAACTGTGTCTATTGTGATCAACCTTTTTTTTCCTAAAAACTTACTTGAAGTATTATTCACATACTACTTGCACTGTTTTATTATCCGGGGTTTTGTCCACTAACATTCAATATCTCAGTGTTCATACTCTATCCAGTCTTCAGGTGAAAACTCCGATACTCTTCCATCCTTCTTCTTCTCCAACACAGTCTCTTCAGTCTAATGACACTTTACAATTACCGCATTCTTTTACATTACGATTACTTTACTGACTTGAACGTTGGAGTGTCTTTGGCCAACACTCCACCGGCGTCAAGATTACCTGTATTCCTTTTATTTGATTTGTATAAAATACAAGTTGCTAGGTTTTAAGAAAGTTTACCGATGAGGCCCAGTCAAAGTCAACATACAGTAGAATTCACCCACTACAGTGATTATGGACATAATTGACCTTAACAGATAATCATTTGTTTGAAGGGCCCCTTTTTTTTTTTTTTTTTTTTTTTTTTAAATAGAGCATCTAATTTAGCCAAGATGGTTTTGGATCAAAATCAAAATTTAGTTTTTATGGAAGATATTCCTCATTGTTTATATAGGATAGTTGTTGAGGATGCTATTTCTAGTTTGTAATCATTCTTTGATTTAATGAATTCCTTCAATTTAAAAAAAAAGTATTTAACAATAATATTGAAATCTTAATGATGGACCACAACTTTCAAGTTATTTTCTATTTATAAAAAAAAAAAAAAAAAACTGGGCAATCAGTTTTTGTTAATTATAAGTATTAGGTTATACCAAAAAAATTGTTTGATATGATATTAATTTAAAATTGAAAATATATTATCTTTACGAGGATAGATTTGGAAGCAAATATTTTGAATGTAGTTTAGTAATTTGAATTTAAATTCAACGTCAAAATTCTAAATTTTTTCTTTCTTTCTTTTTTTTTTTTTTTTTTTTGTACTTTTAAGTTGTATGATCTTTTAAAAATATATTTTTAAAAAAAAAAATCAATTTAGATTCGTTAAATGATAAGTAGGAAAAACAAATAACCCTAAGTTTAGTTGACATAGATTGAGATGGCTCGTTAAGAAATATTTTACATTCACATATCAGTGGTAATTGGACATCTTGCATGAAGAATCCCACAAAATCTCATACCTAATAAACACACACTCTCTCGCTCTCTCTCTCTATATATATAGTAGAGAGAGTGTGTGTGTGTGTTTATTAGGTATGATATCTTAGAGAGAGAGAGAGAATTAAAACCATTAAAATAAAGTTTATTATTGAACCATTTGAATGGCCAATTACTAAGGAATCGTAACCAATAACTTCAAAAAAAAAAGGTAGTGTTTGCTAATTGATTAAAGATTCTCTACCATTTTTTTCCCTTATATTTTCATATTTAAAAAAATGTGTGATCAAAATTATTAAATTTTTTCTCTCTCATATATTATTCAAACTTAAATTCATTTCATAAAATGATTAACACAATATTAACATTGAAACTTGCCAATTATTAACACAATATTAACATTGAAACTTGCCAATATATATATATATATATATATATATATATATATCATATGCATGGAAAGTGGCACCCATTACCCATATCATCTCTCATCTTATGGTTTTTGACCGACAAATTATCTTGCTGGACCGAAATTAAATATTCCTTGCACATTATTTAGTTTTATTTTTATTTATTTTACTATTTTGTTCAATTAGAGAATGATTATAATGATAGATTGTGAAATATATGTTATTTTAAACATGGAAAATTTTCACTTTAATCCCTAATAATTATTTTTATATTTAGAGATTGTTTATTTTTTTATCTAAAGACTGAATAGTGCTACTAAAAAATGAAGATTAAATAGTAATTGAAACCTGAAATTTGAATAACATATTATTTATTTATTTATTTATTTACTTTTGAATGTATGGTAATCTTATTTATTTTTTAAAGTTAAAAGTGTTTGAAAAATAGTAAACATTTATATCCTTTCATTATTGATTATTTTCTAATTTTATTTAATATAAATGCAAACAATTATAATAAATTATTTAGTAAATATTAAAACACTTATATATATTAATAATATTTTTATTCATAATTAAAATATGATTAATTGTTATAGTAAAGTATTTTTCTTTGAAAATTATATGTATATAAATAAATGATAATTGTGAAGTAAATTAAATTTATATGTTTAAATAAAAAAACAACAAAATGGTCTTAAGTTGAATTACTATTGTTATATATTTAAATAAAAATAACATTAAAATGAATATATACAATGTAAAATTAGAAAAAATTTAGAAATATGTTATTTTGGGAATGATAGATTTGGAATAATATATTTAAAAAACCATTAAACGATTTGATATTTAAATAAAAGTTAGAAATTGTATAGGGTCATTTGTTTTAATTATTTTTCACTTAATAAGTCTGAATTATACTTATCACGTGATTTTATTTGTTTTTTTAAGTAGTCAAACCACTTAAAACCACCTAAAAATCACTGAAATAAATAAGCTATGATTTTTAACTTTTATCTAAATGTTAAATCACTTAATGGTTTTTTAAATATATTATTCTAAATCTATTATTCCCAAAATAACATATTTCTAAATTTGTTCTAATTTTACATTATATAGATTCATTTTAAACGTAATTAATGAAATATTCCAATGACTAAAATATATATTGCTTTATAATTTTAACTTTTGTTGCAAAAGTAATTCAACTTAATAACATTCATTTATTTTTATTTAAATATATACATTTAATTTACTTTACTATAATAATTTATTTACATATAATTTTTCTTAAAAAATTACTTTAGTATAAGAATTAACCATATTTTAGTTATGAATAAAAATATTATTGATATATATGTTGTAGGTATATTTGGGGCTGCATAAATGGATTAGTAAAAACACAACGAACTGATCCAATAGATTAACTCAATAGAAAAAAACTCAGTTCGCCAATATCCAGCTCGTAGAAACGAGCTCTCAGTTTACTATTATAGTTTTCAGGTCGTTAGTCAACCATGGTTAAGACTGCCTTATGCTTAGTTGTAGGTCGCTCAGAGCAAGGTCCAGCTCATCGCTCGAAATGCTTATTAAAGGAATTTTTCAGAAAGACAACAGTCTAAGTTGAAAAAGAGTCAACTATTAGAATTGGAAGTAAAATCAAACTCCTATTTCGGCGGAATCTATCCTTACAATGATGGACATGTTTTGGAAGTATAATTAACGTAGAATTCCTTCCTATTTTTATTGTACTCAAATTGTAACACCCACACTATAAATAGGGGTTGAAAATTCATTGTAGAAACAACAATTAATAATATAATGTGACTCTGCCAAAATAACCAAAGAAACAATCATGGACATAGGTATCTTTTTGGGCTGAACGACGTAAAACGTCTCCTTGCACTCGCTGTTCTTCCTATTCTCTTTCTTTTGTCTTTGTTTTTGTTTTGTTTTATTTGCAATATTGAGTCAAAAACTTAGGTCAACTAAATTTAGATGTCGACAATATACATAAGAGTGTTTTAGTATTTATTAAATAATTTATTATAATTGTTTTTATTATATTAAATAAAGTTATATAACAACTAATAATAAAAATATATAAATGTCAAATTACTAGTTTTCAGATAATTTTAATTTTGAAAAACAAACAAAATTACTATACATTCAAAGGTAAGGAAAAAAGAAATGTCATTCCGATTTCAGTTTTCAATCATTATTTAATCTTCAGTTTTCAACAACATTGTTCAGTCTTAAAAAAAAAAAAAAAAGACTCCTAACTTTTATTTTAAGTGATTTTTAGATGATTTTAAGTTGTTTGATCACTTAAAAAATAAAAAACCAAATTCACTTAATAGCTATAATTTAGACTCATTAAGTTAAAAATGATTAAAACAAATTACCCTTAAGGGGTTGAATAATGTTAAATCAAGGCCATGTTGGTACTTGTATGCTTTCTGTAAAGTAACTGCTATCTCCATCGGTCAAAGGCTTGATCAAAGATAATTTTGTAAAATTTAAGAAAAACTTGAATATGATTTAAGTTTAGATTAAGGTGAGCTTTTTTCTTGCAATTTTTCCCATAATATAAAAATAATGTTACACTTTTCAAGAATTTATCCAAAAATTTTATTCAAATGATGTGATAAGTTAACTTATAGTTAGCACATTAATTTTAAAATGATGTATGATATAGTAATTATTACATGTAAACTTGCGGCATCCAATGAATTGAAAAAAATATTTGGATAGTGTATCGTAACCATTGCACATAATGAAATAATTTTTCATACAAAATGCTCTGTGCAAGTGGAGGCCTCAGTGGGCCAAGTCTGGCCCAACATATTTTTATTTTATTTTTCCAGATAAGCAAAGCACTGTTGATAAATTAACCACCGAGTCTGATATTTCAAGTCACATGCACTATTTATATGCAACACTTTTATTACCCAACAAGCGATATCAAGTTTGATCTTCACATGCAATATTTATATTTCTCTGAAAGAATCAAAGTGGAAAAATTATATATATATATATATATATTTATATAACTCTCAGGACCAAGCAAGATAAGAGTTAGGAATCGAAATGATCTAGACCAAAACAAAAGAGTCCCAAGTAGACAATTGGCATGTAAAAATCTTTCCTAATTACAAATATAAAAAGCTGTCATGACATAAAGGCAAGTTTTTGTGATGTAGTTTCGTTAGATAAAAACCATGAAAAATTTTTGGACATTTTTAACGTGACCCTTTTTACTGGAGACAATTTTGCAAATTCTCCTAGCATATTCCTGCATGGTGCACAAGTCAAGAGGCTTGTACTAGGTGCTCCCTTATCTGAAAACTATGAGACGGAATTTACCAAAACAAAATAAGATTACAGAACCAGAAAGAAACATCATGTAAAAACAACTTTGTTGCAATGAACCAAGAGCAAAAGAATTTTCGATATGTGCTTTCTAGGCCAAGCCTAGCCCTCAGAGAAAATGACACAAAATTGATGATATATTATTGTAGCATTGTTATATTTATTTACTTGATAATCTAAAAATGAAGGGAAAATTTTAAAATATAGAAAATGAGAAAAAAAAAATTAACCGATTAAAAAAAAAAAAGCAAGAACAAAAAGAATCTTGGCATCATGTTTTCATCTGATGTTGTGTAACAAAATTAATCAAACGCATAGGCTTTCTAACTGCTTACTTTGATTCAATCTTCGGAAGTCTCTTGTTGATGCAGACCTATTGATCTGATTTATCCTGTACATGTTACCATTGTCTTCATCATAATTCGTGCCACGTGTTTTGGATGTTGGTAATGGAGGCCGGTTCTTCACGCCTTTGGTTTTCGGGGACATAGTTTCATGATAAGTTGCAACTGGGGAGAGCATGAAAGTTGGACTCTCAGGCATTTGGTTCTTCTTTGCACCAGATGAAGCACTGCTGGCACTGCTACTTGGTTCCTGGCCTTGAACTTTTAGCCTAGCCCCCTGCTCCAGCTCCTAAAATGAAATATACTTCATTAAAATACTATTTTTGTATGAGTTGAATTGTACAATTAGTAATAGCTAAGCATAATAAATTGCTGTGTTTATATAACATTGTAAGACCCCCAAAAAAGTGCCGAGCAGACTGCAATACATCACAGGTTGAATGTGCATTAGTTGTTGAAAAGCTTTAGTCTATATCAATATGCTTGAAGGGAAACAGTAACCTTAGATAGATAGTGAAGAAAACTATTGAGGCAAGATTAGACATCTTGGAAAAGGTGTGTTGTAGACCCTTTAAACATAAACTAAATTTTTACCTCTTTATCAAGTATAATTTCTTCTTTCAGTACTTCAGTGGCTGGATCTTTACTCCTGCGCTCACGAAGTGTGTGTGATCGTTTCTTCATTTTGGATCTCCTAGTCCTGAAGAATTGGAAAATTAATCAAACATTGCAACAAATACAGACGCCCAAATTTTTGCTTTAATTATCAGTATGATATGTAAATGACAGTTTAACTAAAATAAGATAAAAGAATATCAAATCTTAAAACAAGAAGATCTGGCGACTAAGAAACCAAAGCCTATAACTTATGCAAGATCGATGAACATGAGTATTCGATCAAATGTCATCTTTAATGAACTCCATTAAAAATTAGATTCTATTTAACCAAATGTCATCAACTCCTTGATTCTATTTAACCTACAACTTGTCAAAATCAAACTATAGCATAAATTTGGTAATATTTGACAAGGATGCTGCATGCTTTCCAGTTTTCTTTAAACTTCATAAAGTACATAATCCAGATTATAGCGCAGTAACAAAGACAAAACTTGGCAGCTCACTTGCATACATGGTAATGTGAAAATGAAACTACAGCCAAGGATTATAAAATGACTCCATCATCAAAGTTTCATTATCATACTAGTTTGATATTACTAACTTCCCTTCACAGTTCACACTCTTTCCCCTTCTCTTTCTTATTGGCAAAACAAGGAACTGACAAACGATAAAACAAAAGAGAAGACTAATGACAAAATATTTTAGTAACCAATACAAAAATGGGTGGAAATCAATGTAGGACAAGACAAAACTGGTGTTTTTGCTTCATGATGGTTTCTATTTCTATAATAGTGAAAACAGAAATATCCTCATTTTCAACAACACGCTCTATATCTTGTGTTCATGAATCAGGTTCCAAAAACTGTATTTCTTGACTGGTACCATGTTGAGCCCCGTCCTTTGTTCATGCAACTATTGTCTCGATGGCTTAACTTTCATAGCTAAGTAGTTAAACTTAACCCATTATATACTCAACTTCCAGCTTTTCAGTTTGAATCAATATTGCACAGGTATGAAAAAATGAATAAAATTATCCATGCAGCGCATGCAATCCTATACAGCAGACATTTCAACTTTCTCTTAAGGTACATGGTTTAGAAAAGGAAAAAGAAAAATGCATGCTCAGTTTGTTCGAGTTGGATTTAACAAATCTAATACCTAGACGTAATCCCTCACAGATGGATATAGAGTTCACGTCAAATAGCGCATGACCATTATAAGCCAATGCAAAAGTACATTTACATTCTGGTAACCAACAGCAGCTTATGACACTCATTATTTATTGAATATGGGATGTAGATAGAAGTGATGCCGCAACAGAATTTAGAAACATTCAATGTTGATCAGGTCAGTTGACTTACTTTCTCTGTTCAATGAATATGGGATGTAGATAGAAGTGATGCTGTAACAGAATTTAGAAACATTCAATGTTGATCAGGTCAGTTGACTTACTTTCTCTGTTCAATGATTTCGATCACTTCGTCATCTTTGTTATCAATTACAGGGAGACCAGAAAGGTCACATGCCAATGGACTTGTGTAGAAGAACTGCAAGCAGAAAGTACATCTTATCATTAGATTAAAGAATACGGTTTAGCACACAATTGACTTGTAATAAATGTTCAACACTGATGTAACACACATATATCTCTAAAGAAGATCCACTCAAGCAACAGTACTGAGAAAGCCACAAAACAATGCGACACTTGCAAAGTCCAACCTTTAAAGTGCCTACATGATGCAGTGCTTCAAGATGCATACAAAGTACTATTATCGAGTGTGATGCTTTATAGCATTAACAGATCCTTCAGTCCAATCAAGCAACATGATTAAGAAAACCATGAAACAGCTACGAAATTGGATTCTGTAAGTTTTAATCTTTTAATGCTGACTTGTAACGATGTGTATCAAGGACTCATAAAATATACTGTTACTGTGCATGAAGTTAAGGCTGAAATATATACTTTAGCCCATTCTTTTCAAACAAGACTAAGTTTAGATTGTATTACATTAATTTCTAATAATCAAGAGAAAAAAGTACAGCAAGAAAATTAACACATCAAAAAGCATGTTAACCTTGTAATGTTCAAAACTTAAATTGGATTAGCTTCCATGGAATGTATCTGTTCTGATTGGGGAACATATCAACCAAACAAAATAGTGAACATTAAATGTCAATAACCATTATATTGAAGTCAAAATAAGAATTTGCACATTGCAAGAACTTATTGTGAAACTATCTTTAAAATCAGAAAACCATATGTGGCATTTAAAAAGAAAAGAAACCTAAGAAAAAATGTTATCCATTTTTATGCCTGTGTACCTTTAAAGAGAGAAAAGGAAGAAATATATAAACATGATAGGTAAGTAGTTTTGATCTCTTACCTCATTCTGAAGAGCCGAAGATGCAGAACCCCGATTTGCAGGATCTAAGGCAAGAAGAGAGCTCAAAAGACCCAAAGAAGATTCAGGGAAATCCCCAAAAACTTCAAAAAGATGTGGTCTATAATGTGGAGGTCGGAAAGTAGTAGACAGCTTCAACTTTTTCCAATAATCCTCCGGTGGTGAGCCACATAGCTTGAAAATCCTATGAAGTTGCTCAATCTGATTGCATAAAAGCTTGATATATGAGAAACTAACATCATCAAACTTAACAGTCCAAACTAAACATTAGCAAAATTTGACAGTTCCAATGTGATCATTGATTAAACACTGTTAATATTGTTACCTCTGTTCTACCAGGCATAATTGGCCTGCCTGCGAACATCTCTGCCAAGAGGCATCCAGCACTCCATAAATCAATACCAACTCCATAACTTGTGGTGCCTAACAGTAGTTCAGGGGCTCTGTACCAAAGCGTCACAACTCGGCTTGTGAGAGGATCCTTTTGGTTTGGTGAAAAATAAGTCGCGAGTCCAAAGTCAGCGATTTTTAGCATCCCATTTTTATCAATCAAAAGGTTTGATCCCTTAATATCTCGATGCAAAATCCCCCTATCATGACAATGCTGCAGGCCTAAGAGCAATTGATGCATATAACACTTGACCTGCATCAAAACATCAAATTTTTACCTTCTAGGCAAAACTAGAATGCCACAAATAATTCCGAAACTTCTCAAACATACAAAAAGACAATATATAACATGTGACCTGCATCAAAACATACCTGTGGTTCAGTCAACCGCCCTTCAGGACGAGTAATAATTCTCGATAAATCTGACTGCATGAAATCGAAAACAAGATAAAGACTATATTGCATTCTTGATGTTGCCAATCCTTCAAGCTTTACTACATTTGGATGATCCAGCTTCTGTAATATCATAATCTCTCGCGCCATAAATTTCACACTCTCAGGTTCTGATGTGTCAAATTTAACCTTCTTTAAAGCAACAATTTTTCCAGTGTCCTTATCTCGAGCTTTATACACATTGCTGTAGGTACCCTGGCCAACCTATAAGCAACCCAGTCCAATCCAATTTAGTAGCAATCTTGCCAATTTTGCAGTGAACTTATATCATCTTCAGATTCCAAATATTTAAACAAAAATCGAAAATCACTTGAACAATGATCCTAATGCAACTAATTGTCCCGGCTAGCTACAGAGAAACTCAAGTTGAAGAAAGATAATATTAACAGATTTAGTTATCATATTGGTTGGGTACTCTTACCCAACAATTACAACCATTGGATTGACTTGAATAACCACCCTTACCATCAATCCAATTGATGTAATTAATGAGTAAAATTAACATATAATTTAATTTCTCAAAAACAGAATCCACCAAATTAGTATCTATGTTTCTATAACTATATAAATGGAAAGAATTAAAAGGAACCATCTACCTTATCAAGTTTATCATAAGCCTCTGCACTTTTGGGAACCAAACCAGCCAAAACATGTCTAGGAATGTTATCAGTGAGCCACTTAGGCCACCCATCCACAGTCTCACCTTCCACACCACCACCACCACCACCTCTCAGTTCCTGCCCTTCACTTCCATTACCATAAACAGCATTGTAGTTCATGGCAACCCGAGCAGAGTCCCTCCTCTCAAACCTCTGACCCGTGGACCTCCTATGACCTCTTCCAACATACCCATTATCCATTTTCAACTTGTCCAAGCCTCTGGGTGGCGAGTTTGTGGACCTCTTGGATTGAACACATCCCATGACTATCTGGGTCTGGTCTCTAACAGTTGCACATCACTTAACATTGGGTTGACATAACAAAGAATGATAAAGCATGAATGGTGTACACTTGGTGGAGTTTGAGAGAAAGAGAGGTAAAAAAAAAAAAAAGGCAAGTGATGAGAAATGCCGGCCTTGGCCTGCATTTTTGGATTTTTTTGCTTGCAAAAAGTGCATCTTTCCCGTTGATTTGTTTTGGGTCCCTGTTCTTTGTTTTATCCGCCGAAAAGGGAGCATTTTTTCATGACAGGTTTTTTTTACCCATTTAAAAGCCTACTGTTGTTGGCGGGAATCAAACATGAACATGAATGATGATGATGAGATATGTGGACCATTAATGTTTGTTTGATCGAAGTCAGTTTTGACTGTAACGCGTGTTAAAAGGGCCCCACGGTGTCTACCAAGATGTTGCCATGTCATCAAAACAGAAGTGGGTCTTGTCTGATTTGGAGGACCTCTTTTCCTCTTCTCTCCAACGTCATCCTCCTACACATGCAAATCCCCAATGGACTTGCCTAGTGTTTGGGGTCTCATCAAAGCAAATAATATATAAATATTTTTTTGATATATCAAAGCAAATAATTTCAGTCTCCTATTTCAGGGTATGTTTCAAGATCTCTCTTTTTTTGGTTAAATGTTTGCTAGTTTACTCCTACTTTGTAATGTTTAATTACATCATTTAGTTACAGGAATGATAACGGATCGAATTGAAACCAGAGTAGTCCACCCCCCGAACTCGACCTGATTTTTTGGTACGATGCTCAAAACCCAAACCTAATTAAGGTAGCTTATCTCAAACTCGACTCGTTTGATCAAATTTAGTTTTTAACAAATCACATAGTTAACATTAAACAACAAATATACAAACAAAAATAATAATTTAAACTTACAATAATTCAATCTTAACTCTCATATAACAATCACATTAAACATTAAAATAGCAATTTGCTCATGTGTTGTTCATGGGGCCCATGTGTTCGAGGTAATCTGTTCGTCCTTCAAAAAGCTCACATCAAATATATATTAGCAAGTGTTATAGTATTTTGGCTCATCCTACATTGAAAGCGTAGGAGGCTAAAGGGAGTTCCAATTACCTATAAAAATAAACTTTCATTCCTTTAAAAAATAATCCCAAAATTGTCATCCTCCTTTTGAAGCAATTTGTATTCTTTTTCTCTTTTGTAATATTTCTTTAAATTAATAAAATATTACTTTGATAATGTCCGGTGACATAGGCATAATTAGTCGAACCTTGTTAAATTTTGGTGTTTTTTATTTTATTTATTTAATAGTTATTGTTGTATATATTTGTAGTGATATATTATGCTATTAAATTATATATCTAAAAAATTCTATCTAAGGAGTTTAGGTTTTAAGTGGAACCACTGTGACCCCTCCATTATTTCTTGGAAATTTACCTAGTGTGATTTTTAAATCATTCACACTATTCAATTATGCAATATTATTGAAGATGAATTTGTTATTATTGATGGAAAGTAACCTAAGTTCCACAACAATTTGTATCAGAGCCAAAGTTTTTTTTAGTATACTCTGGAGTTATAGCTTAATCTAATCTTCCACATCAAAAAAGATTTCTTTGGATTTTTTTTTTTTTTTTTTGGCTTTTCACATCGACAGCTATTAAATATATTTGGAATAGAAATGACAGACAGCACAAAACCATCCATATCAACCACATCATCGTCTATTTTGGCAAGAAATGCGGTGACAAATGAGAGATTTCCAATGGCGATTGTTTATGGCACAAGTTATTTTGGTATGTGTCAAAGTGAGGTTCTAAACGCTCTCTTTCAGTAAGGTCTAGTTATTGCCATTGAAAAAAAGAAACTAAAAGATGTTGAGAAGAAAGAATTGAAGACTATTAATCGTTTGGCATGTGGCACAATTCGTTCGTGTCTTTTTAAGAGCAAAGTATGTATTTTCTAAAGAAACTTCTATAAGTAAATTGTGGAAAGCACTGGAGGAAAAATTCTTGAAGAAAAGTAGTCAAAATAAGCTCTATATGAAGAAGAGACTATTTCGCTTCACTTATGTTCCAAGTACCACCATGAATGATCACATCACTAGTTTAATCAACTAGTTATGAATTTAATGAATATGAATGAGACTTTTAAAAATGAAGATCTGACTTTGATGTTGTTGGGATTCCTTCTTGAAAAATTTGAGTTTCTTGAAAGTACTCTACTTTATGGGAAGGTTGCTATGTCTCTGAGTAAAGTAAGTATTGCGTTGTATAGTTATAAGTAGAGAAAGAAAGACAAGCAAGAAAACACAGATGGAGGAGCAAAAGCTCTAATAGTCGAATGTTATTGATAAAGCTAGAATAAAGAAAAGAAAGGAAGATCCAAGTCAAGGTCTAGACCAAGCAAAGATGAATGTGTCTTTTGCCAAGAAAAGGGGCACTAGAAGAAAGATTATCCCGAATTAAAGAATAAAGGTAAACCTGATAAGGGAAAGACTATATCAGATTCTAATATAACTGAGTGTGATGATGCAAGCTCAAATCTTTTACTTGCCATTACGCCGTCAACTAGCTCTTCTAGTGTATGGCTACTAAATTCAGCTTGTAGCCATCATATAAGTCCTTGAAGAGAATAGTTCTTAAATTTTAGAGAACTGGAAGGTGGAGTTGTCTACACGACAAATAATCTCTCTTACCACATATGAGATTGTTTCAATTCGTTTAAAGAATCAAGATGGATTAATCGCAGTTTTAATAGATGTTCAATATGTGCCGGATTTGATGAAGAATCTCATTTCTATAGGAAAATGGAGTATTTAAACTCATTTCTAGTGCACTTATGGTACTTAAGGGAATTTGGAAGAGCAATAATGTGCATCATTATTTGGGTAGTACAGTTATTAGGGCAACAGTTTCTACTAATGGTTGGGAGTTAGAAGCAACAGGTTATGACATATATGTTTGGGGCATGCAGGTGAAAAATCCTTGAAATGTTTGGTAAATCAAGAATTATTAAAAAGTACACTGACTTATAAATTAGATTTTTGTGAGCATTGTATCAAAAGGAAGCAGACAATGGTGAAATTTGGTACTGCAATCTGTGATACAAAAGGTATTTTATATTATATTCACTTAGATATGTAGTGCCCTTCTAAAACAACTTCTTTAGGAGGAAAATACTATTATGTGACATTTGTTGATGATTTTTCCCAAAGAGTGTGGGTGTATACAATGAAGATGAAGGATGAAGTGTTAGGAGTTTTCATCAAATGAAAAAAAAAATGGTGGAAATTCAAATAAGCAGAAGAATCAAACGTCTTCGCATAGATAATGGTGGAATACAAAAATGATCCATTTTTAAAGGTATATGAAGATGAAGGCATTGTCAAACACTTCACAGTCAGGAATACACCATAATAGAATGGAGTGGCCAAATGTATGAATCGGATATTACTAAAGAAAATTCGGTGTATGTTGTCCAATGTCGGGTTGGACAGGAAATTTTGCGCTGAGGCTATAATATATGCATGTCATCTTGTCAACTGTCTACCATTTACAACTATTGGTGGTAAAACACCATTAGAAAAGTGGTTTGGCAAACCTACTATAGATTATGATTTCTTACATGTGTTTGGTTCTGATACATACTATTGGAACTGTATACTATCATGTTAAAGAGTCAAAGTTAGATCCAAGAACAAAGAAAACAATCTTTATGGGGATCACCTTTGGTGTGAAAGGTTATTGCCTTTAGTGTCCAGAGACAAAGAAAGTAATCTTTAGTATAAATGTTACATTTAATGAATCTACCATACTGAAAAAGGTAACCGTTAGAAATGTTGAGTAGACAAATTATACTCCAAAACAAGTGGAGTTTGAAAGAAGAATTAGCCCAGCAAATGAAAAAATTGATGACTTTCCTATGGTAGAAGAGGAGGTTCTAACCTAAAAACCTCTACAGCAATATATATCAATTGCATTGAGTAAGCCAAAGAGGACAACTAAGAAACCTGCTCGTTTTGCTGATATTATGGCTTATGCATCTCTAAATGATGACATTCATGCTACTTATAATGAAGCAATCCATAGTTCAAAAGAAGAAAAGTGAGGATAGTTATGAATGAAGAGATGCAATCCTTTTATAAGAATCAAACATGGAAACTAGCAAGTCTTCCGAAGGAAAAGAAGGCAATTAGGTGCAAATGGATATGTGCAAAGAAAGATGGATTTTCTAGCAAAAATGATATACGTTATTAAGCAAGATTGGTGGCTAAAACCTACGTTCAGACAAAGAGAATTGATTATAATGAAGTATTTTCTCCAGTTGTAAAACATCCCTTCTATCGAATTTTTGTTGGCTTTGGTAGTGTAATTGGATATGGATTAGTTCAGTAAGATGCAAAAATTGCATTTTGCATTTTTACATGGAGACTTGGAAGAGAAAATCTATATAACTCAGCCCAAAAGGTTCAAAGTTGCTGAAAAGAGAACATGGTATGCAAACTTGAAAAATCGTTGTATGGATTGAAGCAATCTCTAAGGTAGTGGTACAAACGGTTTGACAAGTTTATGATAGAGCAAAAGTACACAAGAAACAAATATGATCACTTTGCGTATTTGTGCAAGCTACAAGACAAATCCTATATATATCTTATTCTTTATGTTGATGATATTCTGATAGCTTCCAAGAGTAAGTAGAAATTGAAAAACTAAAGATTTAGTTTAACAAGAAGTTTGAGTTAAAGGATCTAGGTAAAGCAAAGAAGATTCTTGGCATGAAAATAATGACAGATAGAAAATTGGGGAGACTCTATTTGATTCAGAAACAATATCTAAGAAAGGTATTGAAATGTTTTGACATAAATGAAAAATCACAACCAGTTAGCACTCTACTTGCTCCTCATTTCAAGTTTAGTGGATTTATGTCTTCGAAGAATGAAACAGAACGAGAATGTATGTCAAAAGTACCTTAGGCAAATGTTGTTGGTAACTTGATGTATACTATGGTGTGTACGAGACCCGACATTTCACAAGTAATTAAGGTTGTGAGCAAGTACATGTATGATCCTGAAAATGAGCATTAGTAAGCTGTGAAATGGATTCCATAGTGTATTCTAAACACTATAGATATTGGATTAGTATTTAAGTTGGATAAGCAAATTGGTCAATGTGTAGATAGATACTCTGATTCCGACTATGCTAGTGATTTGGATAAGCGTCGATCAACTACTAGTTATGTATTTACTTTTGCAAAGATACCGGTCATTTGGATGTCTACCTTACAGTCAATAGTTGCTTTGTCTACAACAAAGGCAAAGTATGTTACAATTATAGAAGCTATGAAAGAGGTAATTTGGCTTCAAGGGTTACTTGGTGAACTGGGAATTGATCAAAAGCACATCAAAGTGCATTGTGATAGCTAAAGTGTAATTTATTTAGTAAAGAACCAAGTTTATCATGTAAGGACGAAACACATTGACGTTCGATATCATTTTGTACGGAAGATTTTGAAAGAAGTAGAATAATCATCTAAAAGATTCATACCACTAAAAATCCTACTTATACAATGACAAAAGTGGTGACTACGGTCAATTTCAACATTGTTTGGACTTAATCAATATTGTGAAAATTTGAAAATTGACATTTGCAGACATTATTAAAAATTGGTTTTGTGAAAGAATTGAAGATATGAAATTTTGTCAAAGTGGAGATTTGTTATGTTATTTTGACTTATCCTATATTGGAAGCGTAAAGAGTTTATTTATCTATTAAAGTGGACTTTCATTCCTTTAAAAAATCATCTCAAAATTGCTTTCCTCCTTCTAAGGCAATTTTAATTATTTCTCTCTTTCGTAATATTTCTTTGAATTAGTAAAATATTAATTTGGTAGTATCCAAGAACATAAGCATAATTAGTTGAACCTTATTAAATTCTGGTGTTCTTTATTTTGTTTATTTAATAGCTATTTTCAAGTATATTTATAGTGATATATTATGCTATTAAATTACATGTCTACGAAAATTCTATCTAAGGAGTTTAGATTTTAAGTGGGACCATTGTAACCTCTTCATTCTTTCTTGGAAATTTATCTGGTATAATTTTTAGTACAATCGTTCATACTATTCACCTATGCAATATTGTTCGAGATAAATTTGTTATTATTGATTGAAAATAACTCGAGTTCCACAACAAGCAGTACCACGAATATAACATACAAAAATGGGTGGGCACGAGTCGGGTCAAGTCGGCTTAGGTTGGTTTTCGTCGAAACCGACCCGAATCAACTTTGATCGATCTTCAATATTGAAAACTGATCTAACCGAATTGATTGCATAAACTGACATGAACAAACTTATATAAGGTCAATTCGATTCGGGTCGATTTTATCGGTTTAGGCCTCAATTGTGCCTCCAATCAACACTGACCATTCTAGCCCACAAATAAATTTCTCTTGAATACATTATTTTCCCTCTTTTTCCCACACAGAAAATCATTTACACCTAGTTTCCAAAAAAAAAATCATTAACACCCATAAAAAAATCACATCGGCAAATCACACCAAAAAAGCCAAATTTAAAAAAAAAAAAAAAAAATCAGAGTGATTGAGAGGAGCAAAAATTAGTGACTACAAGGGTGCAATCTCAACATCTCCATCTCACTGTCCCCAACCAACATAATCACCATGCCTTTCTCATCATGACCAACACCCAAGCTGGAACCACTTCTTGGGCCCACTCACTCTTGCCATCCATCGCCACCACCCTTACCTCCAAATCGAAACTCGCTGCTAGGAAGTTGCAAATGTACACTCCCTTTCTCACCAATTTCTTCACCATCGCTCTCTCTCTTTCTCTTTTCTTCTTCCTCTCGATTTGGTGAGCGGGATGGTAGGTTTATACGATAGAGGAGTTGCATATTTAGTTAGGGTGTAATGAAGTGGTTAATGGGTGATTTGAAGGTAGATAGGGAGAGAGAGAGAGAAGGTTGAGAGTGACTGGGCAACTGGAATGAGAATATGAGATGGATGTCTTTAGGGTTGTTTTGGCTTTTATATAATATCGGTTTTTGGGTCGGTTTGAGTTTTTTCAATCTGAAATTGAGATTAGTCGGTTATTTATTTTCAAAACCAACCCAACCCAAACTATTAATGAAAACTAATAATTTCGGGTCGCGTTGGTCTCGATTATTTTGCCAACCTTACATGCAAAGATCATTTTGTTTCTTTTGTGAGGTGTAAATATGCAACTAACTCCCCTTAACTTTATATCTTTCTTTTTTTGGGTAAAAGATAGAACACTCTCACAATTTAACCAAACAATTCTGGTTTACACAAGGTAACATCCACGTGCAAACAGAGACGACTACAAACTTAAAAGCCAAGATAAAACAACAAGTTCACATTTAACATTAAATCAACAACATGTGTTATTGCATCTTGCACCATCTATCATACTACTAAACAATCTCTAGAGACACAAAGCACCTCTCACTATATTATAACTGGCTTGTTTTCATTTGCTTTCGGTCTCTGTTCCTCTGGCTTCTGCTCTTACGTTGGAAGCAAGACTTCTAAATCAGTTCAAATTTGGAAGCAAGGTTAGTACTGTATTTTAGCAAAATATGAAGACGAAAGGACTTCGTAATCTTGTAATTTATATAGCATACACAAATGCTTATTTTGGTTTTGCGCACAAAATACCAACCACCAGAGCATTCTATTGCTTGATGTTTGACATTGGTTTGCACATACAAGGCACTCTTTCTTGTATCTATTTTGTCTAGTGTATACTTGCACATGAAACATGCACACAAAATAGAGAGCAGTATCATTTGCTCTCTGTTTTTGTCTCATGTGCTCTCTTTGAAATGCTTAGAGATTGAGCATTTTATTTCGCTCTCAAAGAACCGCTGCCCTTCGTATTCAATTGTTATTTTCAAATACTAATTTATTTGGTCTTCTAGTAACTGGTAGCTAGTAACTGGTAGCAAATTACAAGTAACTGCACTTGGCAGTTACTTGGTGTTGGCATATCAACAATCACTACAATGATAATTGTAGAAGGAAACTAGGGTTTGACTACCTTATTCAACTGCTAATCTTATCCATCAATTAGAGTTCTTGGATTAACTTACTCAACCACCTTATCCATTAATTGGAGTTTTTGGATTGATTGTAAGGATTGGTTATAAGGGTCGTTATTAAAACCAATTGAATGACTCTAATAGAAATATAAGGTTAGTAATTAGGTAAGGTGTCAATCACATTCGATATTTAGTTTTATGGGTTTAGTTATTTTATTCAATCACTAATCTTATCCATCAATTGTGGTTACTGAAACCACTTCAAAGACTTCAATTGAGAGATAAAATTAATTATTCAAATTATCTCTACTAAAAACAATTAATAAAATAAAAATCTAGAGATCTCCCTTTTTCTAAAAATTCATATCTCACTCTCCCTGAGAAACCAAAATTCTTCTTCTCTCACCTTTTGAAACAAAAACCCAAATCTCCATTTCTTCAAATTTAAAAACCAAAAATCAGAGCCATCTCTAAAAATAAAACGTCACAAAACCTCCCACATCACAAATGATGCACTTTGCTACTTCGGAAAAAAAAAAAAAATTCCAAAAGAGATGTCATAGTGATTTGCTCTGTCAGATTAGATGGAGACGCATCATCAGCTATATGGCTTTTCTTCCATCCGCTTTTTCAAACTTTTTCCTTCTGTTATGTACATTTTTTGGACTCACTAAATGGGCTGGTAAAAGTTCATGAAGGCCCAATCAAGTCGGCCCAAATGCAAAGGCCCATCAGACGAGCTCCAGTTATCAATTCAAGACCAGTAAGCTCTACAGCTCAGCTCGCCCCAGCGAGCTATTCAGTTCGCATCAGTCAACTCATTTCATTGTCACAATTCGCTATGAAGCTCGTTCAAGACATAGCTCGCTACTCAACGAGGTCCAACTCGAGGTCGCTCAAGGCAATAGGCAGTGAACAGCTCGTTCAGAGAACAGTTAATGCAATATCTTCCAGAACAGGCAGTTACCTGATCTGATCGTGATTCTCTCACCAGATATGGAAGTTAATTCAAATTCAAATTCAGTCAACATTATCCCGAGATATTTGGAACAGTTTCCCGATTTTATTCTAACAGATTAAGAAGTGTAATTAATTCATGATTCTCTTCCTATTTTATTGTTATTAGATCTGTAACGTTACTTCCCCTATAAATAGGAGCTAAAATCATTGTAACAGAGGACACATTCAATAACATATTGTCACTCTGCAGAATTTTAGAGAGACAGTCGTGGACGTATGTGCACTCGCCGAACCACGTTAAAAATCCTCTGTTCTTTTGTTTGTTCCTGGTTCTTTATTGTTTTCTTCTCGATTTTTGTGTTTTCTCACATTAATTGCAGGTACTGGACATTGAATTCTCGTCAACTAGATTTCAATATCAACATTTTGGCGATAGAAGAAGAGCCCAAACTGCACTCTTTTTCATCTCAGTTCACTGATTTCTAATAACATGACAAGAACCAGACAAACCAAGTATGTGGGCTCATAGGCTGACCAGGTAGAGAGCTAGCCCAGTCACCACCAACATGATGCGCAGCAGGTGGAAGGTGCACCAATGCATGCAGTAGGAACATCGTATGGTCAGGTAACTGGTGTTGCAGCAAACATGCTGCCTTTGCCTCCCCGTCAACCAGTTCCAATCGCCCCAGCAGTTGATGGGCAACAGGCGTGGTATCAGAGGCAAGAGGCGCTAGAGAACACAGTCAGACAGCTCACAGAGGCCGTCAATATGTTGGTGCAGGCTCAGATACAGAACATACCTAAGGTTGAGGTTTAGGCACCAAGGCACGTGCCTCAGCAGCATGAAGCAGTGCAGGTGCCTGAAAGGCCAGCAAGGGAAATCCCGCGACCTGCTGGCTCAGTTCGTTCCTCTAATGCGTGCTCTCGAGCTGGAGGCCACCCTGTCCACGAAGAGAGGGAAGTCGCGCGCCCAGCAAGTCTGATAGTAAGATTGAGCCAGGATCGAAACTGACGGGTAGAAGTTGGACACGATAGACCTCGAGCTGAAGCTCGGCATGTAGACATAGTGGGTGAACAACACGCGAGGTCCTATCGACCTGGAGGCTCGTTCGAAGGGCACGAGAGATATGACCCAGAGCACCCTTCCTCAAGTCGCGGCCACAGAAGGGGATATGAGCACCGAGACCCACAAGTAGAGGAGCTCCTTCAGAGGGTCCAGCAGTTAGAAGCACGACCTGGAGCCTTGGAGCAGCGTGGGTACCACGGAGAAAGGACCTCATTTACAAGGGAAATTGAGACGCAGCCTCTCCCTCTGAGGTTCAAGATGCTGAATATTCAGTAGTATAATGGGGACAGTGACCCATATGACCATCTCGACTCCTTTAATGTTCAGATGGACTTGCAGACAGATAATCCTATGGTAAAATGTCTTGTATTCTCAACTACTTTGAGGGATATTCCAAGAACATGGTTCAAGAATCTCCCAGCTCGCAGCATAGGAAGTTGGAAAGAATGTCAGACGAAGTTCGTTGGCCAATACAGGACATCGAGAAGGCAGCTCACTACATCCTGCCACCTAACTACCATTTTCCAACGTCAGGGTAAGTCTTTGAAAGAATATATCACCAGATTTAGACGCGAGGTCGCGAATGTTGAGCATCCATCAGATGAGAGTATACTGACAGCGATCTCAGCTGAGCTGTGCAAGGATGGAAAACTGTATGAGAGCATTTACAAGTCCCCAGTGAAGGATCTAGGAGAGTTCTACGAGCGAGCTGCAAAGGAGATCATGTGGGAAGAGACTTTTAGCCCGAAGAAGCCCAACCAAAAGAATGAAGCTGGCAGTTCTAGCTAGATGAAAAAAAGAAGCAATGGCAGGAACGAGGGAGAAGGTAGAAACAGTGGTTCTAACAATCAAATTGCTAAAAAGGCGAGGAGAGAGCCAAGAAATGAGCGACCTCGACGTCTGGATCGTCAGGAAGGGTACAGCATCCTGACGGAGTCATCAGACAGGATTTTCGCAGTAGAGAAGAACAGGGAGACTTTGGGAAGCCCTACCCTTTAAGAGCCCCTGTTCAGCACAGAAACAGGAGTAAGTTTTATGTCTATCATAATAAGGGCACAACACTTCAGATTGTTGGGCATTGAAGGACACCATTGAAAAGTTGATTAGGAGAGGTCGCTTGAGAGACTATGTAGCGAGACCTGCAGACCCGCGACCTCCTCAAGAACGACCTCATCAACAGCTAGCACAGCAGCAGCCCCAAGCGAGCTCTCGAACTAGAGCATGAGCTTGCGGTAAGAATTATTTTTACAATTCATAGTGGCCCCCATATCGCAGGTGCTTTGAACAGGTCGCACGAGAGATACATCCGAGAAGCCAATCATACTTTTTAGGTTAGTGGGTTGGATGGACCCGTAAAGAGGGCGAAAATGACCTTGAATGAAATTGTATTCACTAATGAAAATGTTAGAGATGTGATTTGGCCTCACAATGATGTGCTGGTCATCCGAGTTAAGATCAGCAACATGAAAGTGCGACGTATCATGATTGATACTGGAAGCTCTGTAAATGTGATGTACAGAAATTGTTTTGAGCAAATAGGGCTAGGAGTGGAGCAATTGAGACCATCCCCAGAGCCTTTTTATGGTTTCACTGGAGATGTTGTTGTACCAGTGGGCTAGATCAAGCTGCCACTTACTCTTGGGGAACCAGGTCGTCAAGCTACTGTTTTGACAGATTTTCTGATAATTGACTGTCCATCAGCAAACAACGTGGTCCTGGGAAGACCTGCTATGAACGAGTTGGATGTGGTTACTTCAACCAAGACCTTTACAGTTAAATTTCCAACCCCTAATAGCATTGGATGTGTTCGGGGAGAACAGCATTTGGCCTGACGCTGCTATGAAGATGCTGTTAAGATTGGCGTGAGAGGAAAGAAAGTTAACGTGGTTTCGAGGGGCGAGCCACGACCTATGACCAAGAAAGGAGTCAGTCATGACTTGGACCCTCGTGAGGTAGATGCAAACCGAGCAACAGGCCCGGTCGAAGAGTTGGAAGATGTTCAAGTCAGCGAGGCGGATCCAGAGAAGTGCCTGAAGCTGGGAAGAGGTTTAGCTCCAAAACTGAAAGCCCAGCTCGCTGACTTCCTAAAGGCAAACTTAAATGTGTTCGCGTGGAACCACGAGGACATAGTGGGGATAGACCCCAAGGTGATGTCACACATGTTGAATATTGATCCTCACCACAAGCCAATTCGCCAGAAGAGAAGAGCAATGACAGAAGAGCGTTATTTAGCACTGAAGGAAGAGGTAGATAAACTGTTGGCCAACTATTTTATCCGAGAAGCTTACTACCAGACCTGGGTTGTTAATCCCGTGTTGGTAAAGAAAAAGAACGGGAAGTGGAGAACTTGCATCGACTTCACTGATTGAATAAGGCGTGCACTAAAAATAGTTTTCCCCTGCCGATGATAGACCAGCTCGTCGATGCTACAGCTGGAAACGAGCTCCTGAGTTTTATGGATGCCTACTCTGGTTATAATCAAATCCTCATGAACCCCGAAGACGAAGAGCACACCTCATTTGTGACAAATCGAGGATTGTACTGCTACAAGGTGATGCCCTTCGGGCTGAAGAATGCAGGAGCGACCTATCAATGCTTGGTAAACATGATGTTTGAAGAGCAGATTGGAAAGACCATGGAGGTCTACGTCGATGACATGTTAGTAAAGTCCAAGCAGATGGGTGATCATGTACGTGACCTAGGAAAGATGTTTTAGATTCTGAGGAGCTATCAGATGAAGCTGAATCCACACAAGTGTGCGTTCGGGGTAGCTTCTGGGAAGTTTCTGGGCTTCATGGTAAACAGCAGAGGAATTGAAGCCAACCCTGAGAAGATCAAAGCATTGATCGACATGAGATCGCCAACCAGGGTAAAGGATGTGCAAAGCCTCAATGGTCAGGTCGCAATATTAATCAAGTTCATCTCGAAAGCTACAGATAAGTGCATCTCATTCTTTGATGTCTTAAAGAAGGCAAAAAGTTTCGAGTGGACCGAGCAATGTGAAGTTGCCTTCCAGCAGTTGAAAGAATACATGGGGCAAGCTCCACTCCTTTCTAAGCCCAAAGAATGAGAAAAGCTAATTCTGTACTTGGGAGTGTCTAAGCAAACTTTAAGTGCTGCACTGGTAAGGGAAGAAGAGAAGACGTAACTTCCAATGTACTATGTAAGTAAAAAGGCTACAAGATGCTGAAACCAGATACTCGCAGATGGAGAAGCTCGCTTATTGCCTGGTGGTCGCATCGAGGAAGCTGCGACCTTATTTTCAAGCTCATACGATCGAAGTCCTCACCCAATATCCACTAAAGCAGGTTTTACAGAAAGCAGACACCTCAGGTCGCCTGTTAAAATGGGCAGTGGAGCTCGCACAGTTTGATATTCAGTACAAGCCGAGGACGGCTATCAAGGCTTAGGCTCTGGCAAACTTCATTGTAGAATTTACAGGGCCTGTGGATGATGAAGCTGAATCTTCTGAAGGTCCGACCTGGGAGCTTTATGTTGATGGGTCATCCAGCGAGCAGAGGGCTGGAGCCAGGATTCTGCTGATTAGTCCTGAAGGCCATAAAATCCTTTGTGCCCTAAGGTTTGGTTTCCAGGTTACGAACAATGAAGCAGAATATGAAGCGTTGCTCGCAGGTCTGCGTCTAGCTAGGGAGATGCAAGCTGAACGGCTAAGGGTTTTCAGTGACTCACAGCTCGTGGTTTGCCACATACTGGGGGAGTATCAGACTAGAGGACCAAAATGGCTCTGTACCTTCAAAAAGTTCATGAAATGCTAAGTGCTTTCCAGAAATGCAAGGTGAAGCAGATCCCGCGAGCTCAGAATGCACATGCAGATGCATTAGCTCGCATTGCAACCACACGAGATGCAGATTTCTTGGGAGCAATCCCAATAGAGTTCTTACCAGCTCCCAGTACGAAAGAAAAGAATTCGATGATGGTCATAACTGTGCAGCTCAGTTCGTGGATGAGTCCGATTTTGAGCTATCTGCAAGATGGGAAGCTGCCAAATGATAAGCTGGAAGCACGACACTTGCGAGCTAGAGCAGCCAGGTACTGCATCTACGATGATGTGTTATATAAGAAGGGGTTTTCAGCCCCACTTTTGAGATGCATAGATGGCCAAGATTGTGAGATCGAGATGAGAGAAATCCACCAGGGCCATTGCGGTAATCACGTTGAGGGATTGTCTTTAGCTCAAAAGGCACTCCGTCAAGGTTTCTATTGGCCCACCATGAAGAAGGATGCCATCGACTTGATCAAGAAATGTGACAAGTGTCAGAGGTTCGCCCAAGTTCCGTAAGCTCCACCAGCTTATCTCCAACAGATGGCGAGCCCATGGCCCTTTACGATTTGAGGGATGGATTTGATCGAGTCTCTACCAACAGCTCGTGGAAGATGTAAGCATGTCGTGGTCATAATTGATTACTTCACTAAGTGGCAGAAGCAAAGGAGTTGGCAGAAATTTCCACTACAAAGATTGAAAAATTTGTGTGAAATAATATTATTTGCATATTCGGAGTCCCACAGCAGATCGTGACTGACAATGGGACCCAGTTCACTAGTGACCAATTTCTCAGGTTCTACAGCGACCTCAACATCGTTAAAAGCTTCTCAACAGTGGACCATCCACAAGCCAATGGCCAAGTTGAAGTTGTGAACAAGATTATCAAGCAGACCCTGAAGATGAAACTGTAAGCAAAGAAATAAGCATGGGTAGACGAGCTTCAGAAGGTATTGTGGGCTTACAGAACCACAGCTCGCAGCACTACAGGCGAGACACCTTTCTCAATGGTATATGGATCTAAGGCCATGATCCCAGCAGAATTAGAAGTCACCTCGCAGCGAAGAGCGACCTTCAATCCAAAATGATAATGACCAGTTACTTACTGCAAACTTGGACTTGCTTGAAGAAGTAAGAGAAACAGTCAGGTTGAAAGTAGCTGTCTATCAGCAAATAATCGCGCGGTATTATAACAAGAATGCTCGAATTCGCAGCTTCAATGTGGGAGATTTGGTACTACGTCTCATTCTGCTTGGAGCTCGCAAACCCAGTGATTGGTCCTTAGGCCCGAATTGGGAAGGACCCTATATCATCAAGGCAAACTTGGAAAATAGAGCTTATCATCTGACCAACATGAATGGAGCTGAGGTCCCTCGAGCTTGGAATGCTAAGCATCTTCGACCATATTATCAGTAACTTTATTTGTTACCTACAATTTAATTTTATAAAGAATGAAAGCTCCAGTTTCCCTCATGATATGCATTATTTCACTAAGTTAACAGGCTCCGTGCTGATTAGCTCGCTGCTTGCTAAAAAAAAAAAGCCTAAAACGCATGCGAGGTTAGGTACATCTGCATAGTTCGCTAAAAGAAAAGAACCTAAAAAACAGGTGAGGTTAAGTACCCCTACGTAGATCGCTAAAAAGAAAATAGTCTAAAAAGCAGGCGAGGTTATGTACCCCTACATAGCTCGCTAAATGAAAAAGAGCTTAAAAAGCAGGAGGTTAAGTACCCCTGCATAGCTCGTTAAAAAGAAAAGAGTCTAAAAAGCAGGAGGTTAAATACCTCTGTATAGCTCGCTAAATGAAAATGAGCCTAAAAAGCAGACGAGGTTATGTACCCTTACATAGCTCGTTAAATGAAAAAGAGCCTAAAAAGCAAGAGGTTAAGTACCCCTGCATAGCTCGCTAAATGAAAAGGGCCTAAAAAGCAGGAAGTTAAGTACCATGCATAGCTCGCTAAAAAGAAAATAGCCTAAAAAGCAGGAGATTAAGTACCCCTGCATAACTCGCTAAATGAAAAAGAACCTAAAAAGCATGCGAGGTTATGTACCCCTGCATAGCTCGCTAAATGAAAAATAGCCTAAAAAGCAGAAGGTTAAATACCCCTACATAGCTTGCTAAAAAGAAAAGAACCTAAAAAGCAGGAGGTCAAGTACCCCTGCATAGCTCGCTAAATGAAAAAGAGTCTAAAAAATAGGCGAGGTTATGTACACCTGCATAGCTCACTAAAAAAAAAAAAGCCTAAAAAGCAAGTGTGTGGTTGAGTACCCCTACATAGCTCGTCAATATTCTAATATAGCAGAGAAGTTTCTGATCAGTTGTTTATATTACAAAATTCTATTAACTGTTGAATTAAGCGATTGCTTAAGTTATCAAATTTCAAACGAGTTTATGTTATAACAGTTAGCTCACAAGAAATCTTACAAATTATAAAATGAAGACATGCAATGTATTACAGCAAATATAATAATATAAACACATTCAACATAAGATGTGAAAAAATTTCTATTAAATTCAAAAATCCTTTACAAATTGAAAGAATACAAGTGTTAAAAAGCAAAAAAATGAGCTCTTAGTTTTGAGCTAGAGAATATAGATCACCAGCAGGCTTAGCCTAAGGAGTTGTGCCAGAAGCCTATGTTGCTAGAGGAACTTCATCAGTAGGAGACGAGGTAGTCTCAGTCTTGAACTCCTCCACAGCTCGGATTCCCTCTTCACCAAAGATGGAAAAGTCCATGTCAGGATGGGACATCCATAGCGTGTAAAGGAAGTTGCAGCCTGTTCTTTCCTCAGCCTCATCTCTGGCCTCAGCAACTTGCACCTCCGTTTCCTGAACAGATCTTTCTCTGAAAACCATCACTTCTTCGAAGGCGTCATCTACATGGCGATTAACGATCTCAGCTTCTTGCTTCATGGCCTCTATTCGTTGCTCTGCAGCCTCAGCTCGCTACACTGCATCCCCTCCTTGCTGCCTAAGCATTTCGACTCTATGTTCAGCCTCTTCAGCCCGCTGAATGGCAGCCTCTACTTATTCAGCCCGTTATTCTGCAGCCTCAGCCTGCTGTACTGCGACATCAACTTGTTGTCTGAGCCTCTCAACCTGTTCTTCCGCTATCTCAGCTCGTTGCTCAGACTGCCTCAGTTCGCCCTTCATATTGTTCAATTCACTCTTTGCCTTGTCACATTCGTCTTTAGAATTGCGTAGCAAGGCAGTAAAGTGCGACTTAGTGGCTTCATAATCATTCTCCATCTTCAGTAGAGCTTCCTCGGCTGTTTGTCGAGCAGCGGTCGCCGCAGCTATCTGTGCCTCGTGGCCTTCGGCGAACCTTTTCCCATCTTGAACCCTCTCAGTGAAGGCTGTGATCTCCTCCTTAGCTTCTTCCAGCTCATTCTCCAGCCTCATTATTCGATCTTTAGTGATTCTGGTCAATCTCCTTCGCTTTATTGATGCAAGGGTAGCCTGAAAATTCTACAAGTTAATATTTGATAAAGTAAAGACACCAGGAGATAAAAGAAAAATAACTTACCAGTATGGTATGTCGAACTGCGTACTCGTCCAGGTCTGTACCCTTAAGGGACCTATTCTCTAAAATTCTTGCGTGGGTCAGCATAATTGTTGGTCAGTTATCGAGGAAGGAAGTTAAATATCTTCCCCCAGGTCCAACCTCAACGTCTGACTTTAATGGCGATGGAGTCCTTTCAGCCTCCGGGGCATCAGCCTCTTCACTCCAGTAAACATGATTTCGTGTAAAAAAGGTACGCCTAGACCAGTTCTTCCCTACTCTCCTGCTAGTGTCAGCTCGAATTGCTTGGGGAGCAACCTCAGACGAAGCATCCCTTTCTCCAGGATGCGAGCTGAGAGCTAGAACCAAAGGAAGATCTGCTATTATTTCTGAAGGCGGTTCCTCGCTCAGAGCAGCGATCGAGTGAGTTTTTGCTTCAGCAGGTCACTTAGGACGTTTCGAAGAAGCAGCTAGAGAGGTTAAGGCTTCAGCAGGTCGCTTTGTTGGAGTAGAAGAGGCTAAAGCCTTATCAGACCGCTTCGAAGGATACTCCAGAAGAGTAAGCTTTTTTCTCTTGACTGGAGCTCGCCCAGGGGACGGAGCAGGAGCCCGAGGAATGGCTATTTGAGATGCACCTGCTGGTGGAGTACGAGCTGATTGAGAAGTCAGTACCTCAACAGGTATTGGTGCTGTTGGACTTAGGACTGGTTCTGCTTCGGTAGGTGGGGATGAAACCCCTGAAATAACTGTTTGAACAGGGGAAAGGGATGAATCTATTTGCACAAAAAGGGTTGCACGAGCTGGAATCGTTTCTGCCCGAGCTGTAGCAGCTGTAATGTCTGCCTGCGAGCTAAAAGCAGGAACCGTTGCATCTGCTCGCAAGGTGGTGGCTAGAGTTACAGGAGCTGTATTTTCTGCGCGCGAGCTTGGGGCAGGAGCTGTTGTACCTGCTCGCGAAGTGGTGGCAGGAATTGGAGATGATCGAGGAAGTGTATCTTCTTCCTAGACAGGGACTTCAAGGACAGAGGGAAGTATGAGGTCGTTGTCCATGCTCCCTAAGTCCTCTTCAGGCCTTAGTAGCGGAGAATCCTCAAGAGGAGCAAGGCCATGAGCTCGGAGAAGGGCGTTGTCAAATTTACCGTTGATGCTCGCTTCATCCGAGTTCGCGAGCACCTCGAGAGCCCTTTTCTTCTCACCGCTGAGAGGAGACTCGTCCTGTTTCAGCACTATAAAGCAAAATTTTAAAATAATAATAATAATAAAAATAATAAAATAAAATTTATAGCTCACTAAAAATTCCCTTTTACATACCTGGTTTCAGAACGAAGCAGAGATTTTTGAGACCCACGAGGGAATGGCAGGAAACGAAGAATCAGATCGTTTTATATTTCCCGACGTTAGACTTGTCCTTCGCACCTCCTTGGGGTAGAAGTTCCTTATAATCAAATGGACGAGCTGTGAGATAATAGATGTCATCTGATTTTTCCCCATTTTTTGTGCTCAAAGCCTTGAAGCTGTAGAGGTGTTGGATGATTTTTGGAGTTGGGGAAGGAAGGCTGTTTTTTAGGAAGGCCAGAGCCAACAAGATCAGCTACGCATATGAATTCGGTGTCAACTGGAATGGCGCGAGCTTGACTATGTTTAGAACTCGATCAGGTAAGGATGAATGGGGAACCTTAGTCCGTATTGGAGATGTTAGGTACTGACAGCGACGTACCCCCATGGAGGATAGCATGCATGGCTTACGAGAATAGGTGTTAACGCACGACAACCCCTAGGGATGTGAAATTGAATAGCAAGCTCTATTAGATCGAAAAGGCTCAATGTAGAGGAATGATGTGCGAACGTCTCGCAACTTTTTCTTTCTTTGCAAGCTCGTCGTTCTGCAGCCCAAGCCTCATCCTGCTCATGAGCCTCTCTACCTCGAGCTGTTTCACTGACATCACAGGCTCCGCTTGAAGACATCTGTATAAAAGGAAGCATGTTCAGGTCGCAGCAAACAGATCATTAAAATGCTAAAAAAATTTTAAATTTCTTATTTTGCAGATCATTCATACAATAGAGGGCTCGACCTATGAAAGAACGACCTACGAGCTAGAAGTTTACAAATATCTAATCCTACGGTTCGCATGCATGATAGGCCACAAACAGTAATCAGATTACAAACAAGTATGCTACAGGATCAAATCAATAGAAGTTGAAAAGTCGTGTTCAACAAGAAACCCAAAACAACAAAAACCCAACAATAACAACACAATACACTCAAACCGTTCAGGCAAAAAACAAGGCACAAGCACAATATGATGTAAACTCAATAAATATAAATCAAAAGCTGAAAGTTTGAAGTAAGAAATCAGAGGCTTACTGTGAATCTCTAATCAGATGATGAAAAACAACAACCGAGAATGAGATTTTTGCAGAGAATCGGTGAGATGTACAGCAACAGAGAGTTCGATGGTTGAAGAAAATGACAGATGAAAAAGAAAATGAAAGGGCTCCACCAATTTATATAGGTGAACGAGCTTGAATCCCAGCCATCAGATCTGTGTGTTGTGTGACCGTTATCGATCCAACGGTGCAGCGTGAGTTACAGTTTCTAATCATGCAGCCGTCGTTGAAAGACGTGCGCATTAAATGTGCGTGCACGAGACGTGCCAACGTCGGTTCATTTATCATTTAAATGATCGCCACGTGTTAAGTCAATGTGATGGGATCCGAAAGGGTGCGAAAACGGTAATTCAAGTTGACGTGTCAAGGAAGCCAACTTTTACCAGCGAGCTCGAGCTTCCAATTTGCAGAACGAACTGAGAGCTGGGAGGTTGATGTTATGTACATTTTCTGGACTCACTAAATGGGTTGGTAAAAACCCATAAAGGCCCAATCAAGTCGGCCCAAATGCAAAGGCCCATCAGACGAGACTCAATTATCAATTCAGGACCAGTAAGCTCTACAGCTCAGCTCGCCCCAGCGAGCTATTCAGTTTGCATCAGTCAACTCATTTCATTGTCACAGTTCGCTATGAAGCTCGTTCTAGACATAGCTCACTACTCAGCGAGGTCCAGCTCGAGATCGCTCAAGGTAATAGGCAGTGAACAGCTCATTCAGAGGACAATTAATGCAATATCTTCCAGAACAGGCAGTTACCTGATCTGATTGTAATTCTCTCACCAGATATGGAAGTTAATTCAAATTCAAATTCAGTCAACATTATCCCGAGATATTTGGAACAATTTCTCGATTTTATTCTCACATATTAGGAAGTGTAATTAATTCACGATATTTTTCCTATTTTATTGTTACCAAATCTGTAACGTTACTTCCCCTATAAATAAAGGCTAAAATCATTATAACAGAGACATATTGAATAATATATTGTCACTCTGCAGAATTTTAGAGAGACAGTCATGGACGTAGGCGCACTCGCTGAACTACGTTAAAAATCCTCTGTTCTTTCGTTTGTTCTTGGTTCTTTGTTGTGTTTTTCTCAATTTTTGTGTTTTCTCACATTGATTGCAGGTACTGGGCATTGAATTCTCGTCGACTGGATTTCAACGTCGACACCTCCCATACGTGTTCTTCCAATCTTCTTCAAACTTTATTCCTTCATCTCTAATCTTTTCATTTTGTACATGCAAATACATCACAATTGACCATGTTTCAATGAACTATCTGTAAACTTATAGCTATCCCCTTTTTTTTTTTTTTGAAAATTTATTTCTATCCATTTTTATTTTCGTTAATAAGTTTATTAATTATGTTTACTATTTAATTATTATTATTATATAATTTAAAATTAATGATTTAATAGTAATGGGTATGTCTTTTGGGTAGAAAGTACAAGGACATTTTGAACTTTTAGCAGTCTAACATCAGTCAACTGAATCTTACCATTTGTCCATGGGACTATAGCAATTTTATGGATTTGTTGAATACTACGCTTTTAGAAGAAAACTCAAGATAACTTATTGCAATTAACCCCATAAACATTTGCAAAAGTATTAATGATAACTGATATAAGGGTTGGGCAAAACCATGATGGAACCAAACATGGTTAATTTGGGAGCTGAAACCGACCTGAACCGAATAAGATTGGTTCGTTTGCATCGGTTCGATTCTCTCAGCTCAACAAAGGCAGTGGTGAGAATTTCTCAAACAATCTGCCTGCCATTATAGTTTGGGCCGGTCTCAAGTAGAAATTCTTACCAACTGAGAATAATGGCAGTTAATCAAACAATCAAACTAACCACCAACTAACCGTAAAACTTTTGGGCAATCCAATATATTAACACAAAACCACCAACTAACCACATCCCTCCCAAACAATCAATCTATCAAACCAAACCCATCCAATCAAAACCCTCCAAAAATCATATAAAAAATAAATAATGAATTAAAAAAAAAAAAAAAAACTTTCCACAACAAAACCAAACAGAAGCCAACAATAACAACAACCAAACAACTTAAACCAAAAAAAGAAAATGATCCAACAACAACAAGAAGAAGAAAAGTAAAGACCTTGAATGGCTACGACTACAACAAGAAGAAAAGCAAGGACCTCAATGGCTACGAAGAAGAAGAATAAAAACAAAATGGGGTTGTGATTTAGAAGAAGTACAAAATAGGCAAACAGTAACATTGTGACCTGCAAAATGAGGTTGCGATTTAGGGTTTGAACTTATATAGGCACTGTAAATTTACACATGTGCCTTTATGGATTCGGGGTCTCATTTCGATTTGGTTCTGGATATCTACAACTGAACCAGAAAAAAGTTGGCAGAACTAAATAGTCTCACTTCAAGTCACATGACCCAAACCAAGCACCCTCGGATTGAGGTGAGTTGGATTGTTTAGTTTGAGTCATGTTTTTTCGCCCGCCCTTAATTGATATATATGTACTTCCTAATATAGCATCTCGAATGAAATCGTCCAGCTTCTTCAAACATAAGATACCGGATATCTTCAAGCTTAACATTTGTGGTGTTTTGGCTCTCCATTCCAATCAAACAACACAAAATATATTTAACAAATATCTCAAGGGCATCTCTTTGCAATTTGTTAAAAGCAATTCTACTGCTATAGTATCAAAACATTTGTCCAAATTTATAACTTAAATGATGCGACAAATTGATCTATAGATCTCATCTCACCATTATATCATCACCTAATTAATATAGTAATACATAAGTTAGTTTACCGCATCATTTTAAAATAAAACTTTAACCAAAAGTTTTAACAATGAAGTGTTATTATCGAAATCTTCTTATACAGTTGGCAATATGAAAGGACAAACAGATATCCAAGACTCATCAGAATCATTCATGGAATTATTCCCTCTAAAAAAGAGTATTAATATTGTTTCATTTAAACAAGGCAGCAAGTTAAGCCATTTTGTTGTCATTGGATGCAAAGGTATTAAAGGGGTAAACATGGACAATTTGTGATGTTACAAGGCTGTTTTCACCATGGAAACACGTTTTTTATCTGAATGGATAATGTAAATGAAGTAAGATATTCATCAATGACACTAATTAAATTGGATTTATGTCACAATTTTTCAGGTCAATTAACTTACAACAAACACCTTTATCAGCATAAAATGTCAGTAGCTGTGCTGGTTCAATTCAAGTACATAGAAAAACAAAAACATTTTGTTCTAGCAAATGAGTTTTCGATGATCAATTGATCAACATAAGTAAATTAAAGCAATAGCCAAAGTTGCTGATATAACATTGGATGTAATAACAATTACAGAAACCAAAAAGTATGAAGGGTATTGTGGATCAAGCAGATTAAGTCATTCCAGATCTATTATCCCGAAATTGGAAAGAAGGATCTTTAGTTGATCAACAAAATCTGAACCTGTTGCATATTCCGTTAGCATCCCAACAGCGAAACCAAACATTGCCCATCTACCAGCAACATCACAAGTAGACAGTCAGAGACGAATTAAAGATGACATATCATGCCAAAAAGAATAAATCTTATTGTAGGCAACAGCCTATGCAATATATGTACATCTTGTTAATGTGTCAAAACCTTGAGTCTTAAATACTAAAATTTGGACTCTTTCTTCCTATCAGTTAAAACTTTTGAGTTCGATGGTAATTAACATCACAGTTTGAAGGTCTTGGGTTCAAACCTCCACACCACCCCCCCCCCCCCCCCCCCCCCCCCCCCCCCCCACAAAAAAAAAATAATAATAATAATTTGAAATCCTTGTTGCACATGTTAAATAGTAGGGAGCCTCTTTCCTTCTATTAACTAAAGTTTTTAAGTGTGGTGGTAATTAACATCAGAGTTTGAAGGTCTTTAGTTCACCTCCGAACAAAAAAAAAATCTGAAATCCTTGTTGCACATGTTATACGGTAGAGAGCGTTTTGTATTTGTTTGTCTTTTATCCATATCGTACATGAGAGAATGTGTCATAACTTCGAGTTTTAAATACTATAGTTTGGCCCTTTTTTATCATTTGATAGGGAGCGTTTAACATTAGTTTGTCATCTATCCACATTACACATAAGAGACATGTCAATGTGTCATAACCTCAAATTTTATATACTATAGTTAGGCTATTTCTTATCACCTAAAACTTTTAAGTCTGATGGTAACTAATATTTCACAAACAACTGAAAGCATATCATACACAATTGGTGTATTCATCCAATCCATATGTAAAATGGTTACACTCTATAAATGTATGACTAAGGTTATACCTAGACAATTCATCAAATAAAGTTGTGATATTTCCGAATATTTCCTACTGTCTTGTTAGAGAATGTTGGTGTGGTAAAGGTTAATGCCAACATACACAAGCCTTAGATGGCTCATTAACCCTTGGTCAAAATCCAAAACTTGACACCAGTACACACAAGAAAACTCACCAAATCGAGCAGCCATATTGTTTGTCAAAAACAAGATCATTACAATTACGCCATGTTCTAGAAGTAGTTGATATAATTAATCGAAACTAAGTAGCAGAACAAAGTTTGTTGAGCAAAGTCCATGCAACCTAAATAAATTTCTAAATCATTAATCTTATCAAACCCATCACATGGAAAATGTTCAAAATTGATGTAAATACACAGACAGGTACATCAAATCATTCTTAGAACCCTAGAAGCAAAACAAATTAAAGTTAGTGTAAACAGCAATATAAAAGAAAAAGGAGTACCTACCTGCCATTGGAAATCTCATTCTTCGGAAGGAAACCAAAGAAGGGGCCTTCATGGGCTTCTTCAAGCTTCTTCTGCTTGAAGTAGTCCTGAAGCTCCTTGGCCTTCTGCCTCTGAAACTCCAGAGTCACCACATTACTGTCAGAAGTAGAAGGCTTAGGTGGTGGAGGAGAGGAAGGTGAAGGAGGGGAAGAAGGAGGGACAGGCTTCATAACAGGAGGCGGAGAGGGTGCCACGGGTCTCCTTATGGGGCCTTCCGTTTGAGAACAGGAGATGCTCAAGGCATGATGATGATGATGATAAGGCTTCGTTCTATACCAAAAAGATGAATTTGGAGATGAAGAAGAGCAACATGTTGATGGGTTTGGGAGTTTCAGAGATGGGATGGACGATGCCACTGACATTTTTTCTTTCTGTTGTGATTTTTGAGATGGGGGGGTTTAGTTTTCTTGGTGTTTGTACAAGAAACAGAAGACGATCAAGTTGGAACTGGGTTGTGTGGATAAGGTGTGGCCAAGTTTGTTTCCAACTAGTGATGGTTAGTCTTGGTTTAAGAAACAGTTGGACTCACTGGCGCCACCAACTGCTTTTTTACACCACGTCATTCTTACCCGCCGACTCTAGGATTACACGTCCTATAATTCCACTTGTTAGGTATGCTTCTATGGTCAGCATTCCAAACTCTTTATATTATTATAAGCTGTGTTCACTACTCCATGGGCCTAATGAGAACAGAAAACGCCAGCAGAACAAGAATACGATATGTGGCACATGATATAGACTTTGAGCGAAGGAGAAGTTACGAATGTCAAACTATACAATTAACGTAATTAATTATCAATGATGAGAAACTCAACTTCAATGACAAAGAAGATCTCAAACTTGGTAAGTCAGTTAGAGAAATTTGAAGAGAAGAAATACTAACCTTCGGAGGAATTGTTGACCCTTAGAAGAACTATCTCAATAAATCAGTGATAAATATCCAACATGCAATGCACATCAGTCAACACTAAAATGATCCAAGCGACAAGTAATAAGCACCCTCGAATGTATAATGACACCTTAAAATTAAGTTCTTATCTCTTTATAAATTGTGATTTTGCAATTCATTAGTTAATGTGAATTATCAGACACTTTTAGTAAGATAAACTAATTTTAGAGAGATAAACATTTACTTGAACCTAGATTTACAAAAATGTGGGTTCACTCGAATCCAAATCTTCAAAGATCTAGTTTCAAATTCAGACTCAAGTCTTCAAGACATGGATTCAAATTAGATAGTCACAATCTAGTTCAATTCCTGATCGTCACAATCTAAGAACTTAGATCTTGACAATCTAATTACTAGATTGTCAAGATCTCGATTACCATGTTCTCCATTTGGTGGAGATCCAATCAGAATGTCTATAAACAATAAAGTTCTAATTTAGATCTCCACTTGATGAAGTTGTGCTTTTTTTTATTATTTTGTTCTAATTTTGTGATATTATTTATTTTAACTTTTTAATTATTTTTATTTCCATCATATATCTTTAATATGGATGATAAAGATTCATTCTTTTTATTTCAATTTTTATTTTATTTTAATTATATTTATCTTTATTGTTCGTTTTTAAGATGATCAATTCATATCACCTTTCTTTTTCAAATTTTTTCTTTCTATGTTCTATCTTTTAATAATCATTTTTGAATAAAGGGATAACTTCATTCTAGTCCCTATATTTTTAAAAACTTCTCGTTTTTAAATGCGAATCCATTTATAATCTTCATGGTCCCTTACTTTTCAAAAACTCATCAAATTAGTCCTTCTGTCATAATTTTTAATAAAAACATAGAGACCAAAATGAAGTTCTCTATTAAACATAGGGACCAAAATGAAATTTTATATTAAACATAGGGACCAAAATGATGACAGAATGACCAATTTGATGAATTTTTAAAAAGTAAAGGACCATAAAGACTATAAATGGATTCGCATTTAAAAACGAGAAGTTTTTTAAAAACATAGGGACTAGAATGAAGTTCTCCCTTAAATAAATATAGGGTTGACTAGTTGACCAAGGCTCATATTGACATTTTCACCCTTTAGTTATGAGCGATTGTTAAAATATTGATCACATGGACCAAATTATATATACATATATATATATATATATATATATATATATATACTCTGAAATATTAAAGACCACCATTAGGTTTCGCCACCAATATTGAAATACGACATGTTTCTTTAAATTTTAATGACTCCAAAGTTTTCCCGTAACAAAAAGTTAATAGAGAGAGCCCAAACACCGTCCAAAAACCACTCTCCTAAAGGTGGATGTATAATTCTTCATTTAATTGAAGAATTGAATTGAGATCCCACGTGCGTCAAGTAATAAAGCTTTTAGGACCCACAATTTGTTTAATTTTAAAACACAAAACCAGTCCCGAAAAATAAAATCTGAAAAAAGACATGTAACAGTTTAAACTTTTTGTAAACGTAATTTTATTAAATTGAACATTAAAATTGAATTCATAATGATTTAAACTTCTAAGTTGTAAAATGAACAAGAATTTCACTTCAATCTTCATTACATAACACAAGAATTTCACTTGAAATAGCTCATGACACACGAATTTACATGTATGGCAATGTTTTCTAATTTATTCAACCATTTAGCATCACCAGATTCCACCCAAATGTTCAAACATGCCAAAAATTATAAGAAACAAAACATTGATGACTTCTAGACACTTGAAACAAAGAAATATGCAACTATACTGATTTTGTATATCATCAGGATTCCCTAAACAAATTTCCCTATACATAATATCATTTCTGAAAATTCTTCCAATAGATGGGCGAAAATTCTCTAGATGTTAACTAGCAATGAGCCATAGAAAGCATATGAAAGTTAATTATGATGGAACAAAAATATAACACATTAATTACGATGAAATAAGAGACAGTAAGGTAAGGCTGATGCATAACATGAATAACATATCAAAACAAATCGAAGCTCCGATGACAAAATTGAAATTCTCAACAAGTAAATATAGACACAAATGATGGATCCAACAAGGGTGGCCAGAAACGAATCTCCTCACTACGGTTGCTTTCTTTTTGTGGGATCAAAAAAATCACTTTCCTTTGCACTGAAATCAGATGAGCAGCGTTAGCGGTATATATATATACCTGAAGCACCATTTTGATTGCATTTTGAATAAAGTTTTTCTTCGAGTCCATGTAGTGTCATGGTAAGCACAAAATTACATGATCGTGCACGAACAACTTCTTTCAATTCCATTGTCAAAATCGTCATCTGACCCACCTGTTTCACTGCCATTAGATAAAGTTTCGATTTAAGTCCAGCCGTGCAATTATAAGAAAAAAGAAATTAACAAAAGTTGATATGATCGTTATGACATGAAAGAAGAAGGCAAGATAATAGTGCAAGGGGCCCTCTACTTTCTGCATATGGACACCATGCTTGACATGACTATAAGATAAATATGTTGAACAACAGATAATTCACTATGCATGTAAATCTTATGAATTATAAGTTTGGACCATATTTGACAAAAATCTCATCAAAGTACTATTTAAGCACTTATACTACTATATTTGTATTGAAGACAGTATTGTAAGTATCATATATACAGTACATTGATTTCTGAATGTCATCAAACACTAAATATGTTAGCATAGATAGATACACAACACCAACATAACATGTTTGCAAGACCAGAAGAAACAGGGAGACAACAAACAGATACAAGCCCATCATTCAGATATGTAGGAAGGACTTCAAAACGAAAGCTGAATTCAAGCAATGAGATCAACTTTGACAAACATAGGACATAAATAAGAAATGACATCCAATGTAGATAAGAGGTTCAACTTTTTTGAAAAAAATGGTTTCACCAGCTGTTATTTACTAGATGTCCTGAATGCGAACAGTCAGCAAGCACCATTAATCAACACTCAGCAATTGGGTATAATCAGAGATTTGAACCTTGCCAGGACCTCATAAAGATAGTAATGTAAAATACAGAGACCAATATATATGGTGAAGTTTGATCATACGCTCTTGATCTGATAAAAAAAATAATTAAACTTCCATTAAGAAATAAAAAGATCTTATGAGACAATACGAGACCCTATTTCATATTTCCATGATGTTTTCTTTACAAGTTAACATCTAAAGGTCATGGTAAGCCATTTCATAGCCTCAATTATATTTTTTTGTATCCTTTTTTAAAAAAAAATAAAAATAAAAAATAAAATGAAATGAAAATTCTCTGCAATGCTTTGGAGAAGTAACTTTATAAAAGATATTCATATGAAGTGAATAAAATGATAAATCAGACACTTATAACTTACTTAAGAGAATGCTTGCAAATTTTAATCCCAAGTACACTTGCATAGAGGTAAGGGAATTTTAAAATTAAAACTAAAAAGGGAAACAGGGTTCATGCAAACCACCAAAACTCAATTCCATGAGAAGCAATAACCTCTAACAGATTAACAATACATATATATATATATATATATATATAATGAAACTAAAATAGTCAAATTTTATTCTTAATGAAAGCAAATAAAACTTGGACAAAGATACCCAATTACCAGGTGAAAACAAAAACCCTTACCCTAAAAAAAGCTTTCTTTTCTTGAGGAAAAACTAAGTGTGACAAGAAAATTTGGATGGAAGGTTATCGTAATGTAGATTGTTGCAGTAATTGCATTTGTATTTACATTTCAACCTTCATTGCAATTAAGCATATATAACTACACAAGTCATTTGGTATTAACAAGAATCTATCTTCATATTTCTCTAAGAGTAATGATAGACTTCTTCTAAACATCAAGTTCAGGATCCCAAATGACATGGCAGCTTACTCTCAACTACAATCTAAATCATTAGATGATGTGGCAGTTATAACTAAGTCCAGCATTATGGCTTCTCTAATAATGACTTGGGATTAAAACTACCAAACTCGACTACGTATCAACTCAAACCAATAATCTTCTTACTAAGACTTCATCTAACCAATAAATATGCACAAAGTTACAAAAAACATTATGTTGTACAAACTTGTAAAACATATTGTGGATCTCAGCAACTAGAACATAGTTGTTGATGATCTTGGTTGTTACTACTATTCATTGTTGTCAATAATAGCAGCCTTGCTAAGCCAACTAACTATACCATATCCTCAACACATTCCTTTATTTGTTTTCGACAGATTTAGGTAAGAACTGAAGATCGACCACCTTCAGATCATCGGAGGAACAACATGGAGAACTCCAACAAGTATATTAGAAGTCTGCATGTAGGACTATTTGCACCGCCCAAAAAACTCAATGATATTGGGCACCACTTGATGACTATCCACACCAGCTTCAAACCACCAAGAAACTATAGATATCAGAGACTATGCCTCATAATCAGTACCATTAAGATTAATAAGTACTAAAATAAGCAGTTGGCACTACAGCTCATCAGCTTCCCCATCCCAATCATATCACTCATCTGTTGTAACTTCATTTACATCAGCAGCAGCCAAGAAATTCTACAAATACCACATTGTGTTAAACAGTGGCAACTGGTTTCACAGAACTGGCCAAAGTTATACATACTTCCAATTTAATTACTAACTCCTCAAGCACATCAAAAAAGCAATAAAAAATCCTCCAAGACATATCCAGTTTACTTTAAACTCAATGCTCATCACAACAACACAAGAATTCCAAGTTCCAGCTTTCCTCAATGAATTGCACAATCATTAAGCGCTAAGTAGTCTATACCAACAAAATCTATGAAGGTATAAATTCATATGTCAAAAAACTTTAATTAATAAGCCTCTTTTCCAAGCTCTTATAAATTGCCATATATTGCAACAGGCAGCGATCCAATCCTACAACCTTTTCTGATAAGACTCTTAAGCTTGTCATGGACACAGTTAAGCAAATGAGCGAATTACACAAAGCATAAGAAACTCAAATTCACGTATGTTTCCAACTTAAGCCTGTCAGGCAGGCAGCTATACAAATAACATCAGTGCTTCCACAAATTCTTCAGATAGAGTTATTAAAAAAATAATAATAAAAATAAATAAATAAAACCTGCATTATCTAAATATGCCCTTACCTGGGCTCAAATTCCCTGATTTCAACGAGTTCACTTCCACAGGTATCTGTCCACTGTACTTTCCTCCTATCCATATGAACAGGGATGTCACTACCTTCTTCACCCACCGCTTCACGTTCATTAACATTCTGGACAGGAACTGGAATGCTGCTATTTGATGACTTCTTCAAGCTACTCTTAAGAGAAACCTTTATTACATTACCATTATCATCTTCAACATCAATAGTGTGATCATTTCCCTTGCCCCTGTCAGAAGCCGGTGAGACATCCTGTTGGTGCGCAGGGCCTACTTTGAGAGGGGATGGGGTGTCGAGTCCTGCGGAAGCGCGACCAAAGCAAACAAAGGAAGCGCAGCCGCGGGAAAGCCGGTTCTTGGCGGGGGAAGCCAGCTGGAGGTCAGGGTCAGGTTCTCGGTCCACCAACTGGTACTGATTCCACGGGGAAACTCTCATGGGTTTGTCGTCTTCGTTTCTCTGACCCAAGAGAAGAAGGGTCAGGCCTTTGCTATACCCAGATGCCGAAGAAGAGAAGAACCCTCCTCCTTCCACTGCCAATAACATCAGTTCTGTTCATCTGGGCACCCAATAGAATATGATTTCTTGATAGCCACCCTCACAACTATCTCAATTCTCAAAGTCACCACCAACCCTTCAGCCACACCAATATTTCACAATCAGCTCAATTTCAATATATCAAACCTTCATATCATCATCATCACCATCAAAAACAACAACTACAAATCAAATATATCAAAATTATCCAAATATAACCAATGTAACTTAATCATACAACAAATATAATCCAAACACTCGATAAGAGATCTCACCAGCTAAGCTAATATCGCAAACAAACACTTAAAAACCATCTAAAAAAACCCTTATACAAAAATTACAAACTAACACATAATCATAAAAACAGCGAGACAATTGCGAAGATCTGTAAACTTCAAAGACTGTAATGCAAGCAAACAAAGCGAATACAAATTAAAGCTGGCTGCTAAGACGCAACACTTATCAGAATAAACAAACAGCAATATTTTTCACGTTCTTTCATTTTCTCACCAACCAAACAGAAAGAAATTTGAGAACACAAACAATAAAGTAATAAATTTTTTCAAAAAAAATACCCAAAAATATATTGACGGATCTATCTGAGAGTGAGAGAAATCAAATCTAGTTGGAGTGAGTTAAATCGGCGGCGCCCGCCTGTTTTGATCGAATTAATCGACGAGGAATTCGAAAACCATCCAAATTTTCATTTTAAGTTTCCTTCTGGATGGAATTATTTAAAACTAGATAGGGATGGTGACTCCTTTCCACATGATTTTAATGGGCCCCACTTGTTTCTTTTTTTATTTTTTTTTTAATAAACCGACATTGGAAGTAATCCCCTAACTACTTAAAAGATCCAAATATTAATTTCATAAATATTTGAGTAAAGTATTGAAAAAGTAAATGTGTGTTATGCTTTTTATAATATAATGTTTGTGTTGCATTAAATAAGGTCGTTCATTAATTATGCAAAGTAAAAGCTTGCTTTTGTTTGCATGCCTTTTGGTGGTTGCTATGGTTTCTTTTTCTTTTTTTATGATTTAATTTATTTATGTGATTATCAAATTACTTCTAAGTCTTTGGTTTAGTTTTTCTACGAGTTGTATATTATAATATTGATTTCATGGATTTGATGATTTGGTTTGAAGTTTTCAACTTGTTAATGTCTTCTGTTGTTTGTTTATAGTTTGGCTTAACTAGGAGTCTTAACTTTGTTATTCATTGATCAAGTGGCCAAGTGTCAATTAATTAACTTATATAATGTGGCTCATTCCTAGATGTTTGATGTTTGGTAAATTATAAATTAGCTGTGCGTTTAAAATGTGTTCATAGCCCGAACACATTTTTTACCTTTGACAAAGTAAACCTAAGGTTCTTCATGATAAAGATATGTACTTATAGTCGACTTTGGTGATGGAGGTATAGGTCATCACCATCACATTTCTACATTGCAGGAATAGGTCTCTATTGTCGACTTCAGCAACAGAGGTATGGATCTCCGTCACCAAAATCAACGACAGAGACCAGGGGTTAGAGATCATTGGGTCTCTTTTGCCGGAGACCAACCTTGGTCTTCGATAAAGTAGACCTAAGGTTCTTCATTATAAAGATATGTTCTTGTTTTTTTTTCCCCCTTGATAAAGATGTGTTGTTGGCTAGTTGGTTTGGATGTGTTTGGAGATGATGTTAGGGTTTGCAATGGGTGGTTGTTTGGAGTTATTATAGTGTTTGTAATGGGTTGGTGTCTACATGTAAGGGTCGCAAAAAGGGTTGGCATGTCGGGTCGAATTGAATTCAATTCAATTTGTTTATGAATTCGACAAACACGACACGAATTCGTATAAAAAGTCGGTTAACATTTTTGGATTCGACATGAATTTATTTATAAACGGATGATATGACATAATACTACTAATTTGTTTATTACTGGGATCATAAATTATCATAACTTTTTAACCTATCAATTCGTTAATTTGTTTAACTCATTTAATCTAAATAATATTTTGAACACAAATAAAATAAATAATTCACAAGCAGCTATGTATTATTATTATTATGAAAATTTGTAATTATCAAAGTGGTTGATTATTTCTCCATCAATTTCTCAAAGCGGTTGCATAATAGAAAATGAGAATATGCTTTGATGAAAAAATTGTTCTTCTTATAGTGAAAGGGATTGTGTTTAAAATGAAAGCTTGACTTATTTATGATATTTAGATGTGTGGTTGGCAAATCCTCACTTCACTTATTTTAAGTCCAATTTTAATTATAATTCTAAATGGTAATAATCAAAATCCTATAAGAAGCAGCACTTTAACAGCCAAGAAATTTATAATGAGAATGACAACCATGTTTATCATATTAAATTATATAGTCATTTGAGAAAAATAAGCGTATGCGTATATAACTATCAAATATATATACTAAATTAAAATTTTGAAAATTACTAATTTTCAAACCCAGATATAAAAATACAACGATAGGAGACCTAAAGCTGAATGTGGTTGGACATAAAGGATACTTGAAGCTGAAGCTGAACACGACGGTGGCTTGGATGACTTCTAGCAGATGTCGTGATGGGACCTCAGGGACATGCTTATAGAAAGAGTTCTGGCAGAAGTCAAGATAGAAAGACTTCTGGCGAACCTCAGCGGGGAAAAAGGTAGTTTTGAGAGGTGGTACATGAGAGGAGGCAGTTTTTGGGAGGTGGAAATGGTTTTCAATCTAATCTGATTTGTGTTTTTCAAAAGGTGGATATAGATGACAGTGAATATGGTGGTGGTAGATGGATGTCATAATAGAGGATATGGTGGTGGAGCCTTGAAGATGATATTCAAGAGGATATAGACGTCGTGACCATAAGGGAGGTTTAAGTTCAAGGGGTGGTGGTGGCTACCAAACAAGGAAAATGAAATTACGTTTAGGTTTAGGTTAAATGTGTGTGAGCATGTATATGAATAATTACACAATAACCTCTATAATATATTAATATTACAATTTTATCCCTATTAATCGTGTCAACCCACGATTCGTTTAAGTAAATCCAATTCGACTCGTTTAATAAACAGATTAAGCTGGTTGACACGATTATGATATGAATTCATTTAACTCAAACTCATACCTATTTATTTTTTGTGAATTTGTGTCAACCCATCGTATCGTAACCCAAATTACCATCTCTATCTAGATGTGTTTGGATATGATGATCTGGGTCTCCAACGACTTTATATAGTTGGAAATTGATGGATAGAAACCCATTACACTATCAACGGATGGACAATTTGTAATAAATGCATAAAATGTATTGCCTGTAAACACGTTTTAATCAAATAACTAATTTATAATTTACTCTTAATTATATAATCTACAAGATGTGATACATATTAATCATAAACTATTATACAAATTGATATGAAATAATTAATTAAGCATCTACTAGACGTGATACGAATAAACTATAAATATAATACAAATTGATATGAAATAATTAATTATGCATGTCAATTTATGAACAAACCATGAATTTGGTGATGCTTTTCAAATATTTAAAATTGGCTGCAATAAAGAGCACTGAATGAAAGATGAAAGAAGAAAACAGCAAAATTAATGAGAAGGACCAAAAATGAAAAGAATTCCAAAGCATGAAACTAGAATAATATATTACAATAATGGTAATGAGCATATTACAAAAATGGAAACTAGAATAATATATTACAATAATGGTAATGAAAATATATTACAATAATAATTGATGGATTTTATATAATAACAAAGTTAAAAGAAATTTGTATCATATTAAATTATGATAAATTTGACAATATGTTATCTTCAAGAGGATAGTTTTAAAAAGATATATATTTTAAATATAATTTAGTAAGTGGGAATTAATTGAAAAGTTTTTTTTTTTTTTTTTACTTTTTCTTTTAAGTTGTGTTTGATTACTTAAAAAACAAATAATAATAATAATATATTCATTTCAGACCCACTGAGTATTAAGGATAAAAATAGAACACCCCTCACATGTAAGATGAGAATGATTATCTGTTATATTTTTAAAGCACTAAATTTTGTCTAATGTGTATTTATTGAATCTATTTTAATAATAAAATGTTTATTAGAAAAGGAAAGATAATTAATGGAAGAAAGAGTCACACTTGGCAAGATAGAATATTAGATTTGTCATTGCTTTTCTGAGTTGTACTTTGTAATTGTCCAATTTCACAAAAGGATAATATTGTCAAAAAAGTTCAGTATCTAAAAGCAAGAAACGTGACCTGTCGTAAATGATGGAGTGGGATGACAGGACCACCACAAGTTTAGGGACAGGGTGTACCTAAATGTTTGAATTCCATCCAAAAGGGAAATGGAGTGACTTTTTGAAAGCAAAACTCCATTAAATGAAAGCCACAAATAAGTTAAATGGAAATACTCATGAACAGGTCAAAAATATGGGTGGTCCTTGTTTTTGCCATTCTCGAAAGTTGTTGTTGTGAGGTCAAAAATATTCTCGTCGTTTAAAACAAAAACTACCAAAAACTTTCACGAACTCATCTTCGTTCTCCACAATTCAACTCAACTTCGGTCACCATCACCAACTCTTCTCTCTTCTCTTCTCTTCTCTCTTCTTCTTCTTCTTCTTCTCCTTCTCCTCCTCCGCCTTCTTTGTGCAATATTTTTCGGTCATGGCTCATTTCCATGACATATGATAGATTAGTCACGACAATGTTTTACTGTCACGACTCACCCATCATGAGTCACAGCAATGCAACATTAAGTCCATCATAATGCCTACTCCTTCATAGGTGGATTGCATATGAAGTGGAATTTATTATTATTATTATTATTATTTTAACAAAATGTAAAAGATATATAGGTTATTTTAGAATTTTTTTTTTAGGTCAATTTTATGCTGCAAAGGGTAGAAATACTAAAATTATTGGAGAGTAGTACATCCAATAAGCCTTTTCTTATGTGGGTACTTTTACACAAAACCCGTAAAGTAAATGTTCAAGTCATGTTATATTTTGATGGGCAAATTGTGCTAACCTTGACTAAAGTATGGCATAATTATATAGATTTACGAGTTTAGGGCAAAATTATATAAATTACTTGACATTATTATTGTGTTACAGCTACATTCCTTCTCATTAGTTGACTAACAATAACCAATATTTATACTAACATGAAGAATGATTTTTTTTTTTTCTCAAATTAATTTGTCTAATCAAATCTTTTCATGTCGCTCTTTAAATTTTTGAAGGTGTTTCACTTTTTTTCACTTTTTTTTTTTATAAATTTTAAATTTCATATTTTCGTAAGTTTTTCTCATTTAAAATCTTTTGTGTATTTGACTCTTGAAATAAGGAATATTAGTCTTAATATTGAAGTTTTAACTGACCGTCAGCATACAGTAACAAATGGCAAGGGATGACGATGCAACATTTTGAAAAGTTTAGATAATATTTACATAATTATACTCTAAATTTGTATATTCATGTAATTATATCAAACGTCAAGGAATGTTATAAATTTGCCCTATTTTTAAAATAAGTATGACATTGTCCCAAGATTTTTTTTTCTCTAAATAGGGTTTGAATCTCGCGAAGGCGGTCTTAGTGCATTTCATGACATATGTTAAGTAAAATAATAGACAGCTGACATAATTTTCTTTTATATCATTCAGTTCCACTATTTTTAAGCCTAATGTATTATCTTCAAGTACCTAATATCAGCACTTTAGGGGATTTGGATCCTATAGGAGACCATTCACAAAGAAATAATTTAAAATTTCTCGTCATAAAATGTCTATAAATTGATCATCGACATCGTATAATTAATTTTAAATCTAAAATTTAATATATATATATATATATGTATGTATATGAATATAAGTGATGGGATGGACACTAAAAAAAAAAACCTTTTTGAATTCAAGTACTCATTTTATAAGCATTGTTTATAATCCATTTCCAAAATATACTATAGAAGTTCTTTCATATTGTTATTTAACAAGGAAACCCAAATAAATTATTGGGTGTTTCGTTTTCAATCCAAATTATTGATTTCGAATAAAGCATATAATTTACTTTTTCAAGAACAATATGGATACAAATTCAAAAATAAACTAAGGGCAAAAACAAAGGTGGAATGATTGTTATGTATATTTTTCATTAAATGTGTCTCTCTACATCCTTTGCCTTTCTCCACCATATTCATGGGTTATGATTCTACTTGTATAGCATGGATTTATGGCAATCAACTTTTGTAGGCCACACAATGATGTGATTTCTTTCTTCATGATTTTGCAACTCCTCTCAATCTTCTTTATGCATGACTCATTGTCTCCAGCCACATCAATTGCCTATTTGCCTACCCATAAATTTGTTTAACGCAAACTCTTCAAGAAGGGGTTATGGGACTAGTTTTCTTATTGATAATACAATGATTTCATTACCCCTAAACCTACCTTTTTTGGGAAAAAAAAAATATCCATATCTAACAAGATAATCATGTTATAGATAGTCCTTGGCACTATATATACATATATAGAGAAATCATTTATAGTGTAATGATTCAATACTTAAATATTACGTTAAATAAATATTTTTTACTATCAAACTGCATTATGTCATGGTTATTTTTATTATTAAAAAAAAAAAAAAATTGCACATAAGAGATTTTCAGTTTTTAAAATCCACTTAGTAAATTAAATTTTTTCTTAATAACAATAATACTTGTGAAGTTGTGATTGTGATTATATTAAGTAAAGAATATACTAAATAAATTAGATTTGGACTGCACATTAACAATAATAATTACATATCACAAAATCATGCAATATCTAGCTGAACTTAAATTTGACCTAATTAATTTTTCTGATTGTGATTGAAAGCTCATTATGAGACTGATTAGCTTATAAATTAATCTGTGTTTTCTTATACATTTCTGGCTTAGTGCCTATAGTCTAGAATATGGTAAAGCTTGTTTGGGACATTAAAGAAATTAAATCCACAAGCATGGTTAATGTAATAAAGTAACCTTTATATATATATTATATATATATATATATATATATATATAGCTGCGTGTCTTAAAAAGTAGTATTACACACCATCACACTTATTTGGAGACATAATATAATTAAAGGTTGAGGAGGTACAAATCTTTTTGTTAGTGCACCTTTGGAAAATGTAAAAGACTGCTTGTTTAATCTCAATTTTCAAGTGTTACTAAAGTCCATCCTTGTTGCATCAATGATTGAATGGTCAAAAAGGTATTGATCCACCCTTTATTTAGCTTTCAGAAATTTTGGATGAAGCAGAGTTTTCTCAACTGACAGGCATATGGGTTTTGAAAAAAAGATCATGTTGTGGGGTCAAACTAAAGCATCAATGCTTTTGTTGTGTAAATCTAAACTTTTTTTTTTTTTTTTAAATGTCAATTACTTATACTTTGGACATCTCTATAATTTTAATTCAATAACAGTTCAATTATAATTATTAAATAATTTTCTCTCATATTTTATTACAATAATACCACAAATATGTTTACATGTTAGCACTAGAAAGAAAGAGTGTAACAGTTTTTAATGCATAAATAATTAAGAAATTTTAATTATATGACATGAAATATGAGTTAGATGTCTAGCTGAACTACATAAATGCATGTGGACATGAAATAAGTAATGAAAGTTGGACAAAACTATTTTACGTTCATTTAAATGTAAAAAAAAGGTAATTAAATGTCTATACTTAAAATTTCATGGACAAAAACATTTGTTGAACAAATACTGTCAAGATATATAATTGCTTCTGGTGAATGCAAAAAGGTTCGGAGACTGTCTCAAATGTAGCACCAAAAATTGTGTAATTTGGTGCTGATTGAAGTCTAATATGACATCAAAATAGTGTGAATGCATGAAAATCAAGATAAAATTTGATGTTTTTGCTACAGTTTGACACTAAATTTGATGTCAAACCGTAGCCAACATCAAATTTGGTGTTCGACCCACGTGCACCACCTTTTCTTTTCAAAATTTCAACAATGCCCCCATTATAATAACTATAACAATTTTTATTCATTTGTATCATTTACCATATTTAATATATTTATATAATTTGATTAATAATTATAAATCAAAATTAAATTATTATAAAAAATTTATACCATTAGAAATATTTCATTGAGATCTTTAAAATAATATAATATTGAATATTTTTTAATAAATTTTTAGTTTTTAATATATATTAAGTAATTTATTAATATAAAATGAACTAAATTATTTAATGTACATAAAATTTATTATTTTAATAATTACTTGATAGAATTGGTAATATTTTTAATGCAAAAACTCAATAATATTTTAAATAGTAATAATTTTTTAATATATTGTGAGTGAAAATAAAATTCTATATCAAATAAATTAATTAATATTGGTTAAAAAATTATATATAAATATTTTTTAAAAATACCTTTTACGCCAATTTGGTTTTATGTTACATGAAATAATAAAAAAATTTAGTGTTAACACCAAAATAGTGTTAAATTTGGTGTTGAGCATTGGAGATGGTCCGGTTATTAGTTATATTGGGAAGAACATCAATGATTGTGTGTGTGAAGCCTAAAAATAGGCATAAATCTATAATGAAGTGATGGAGAGAGCCAATGATGTGTTGGTAGGTAAGCTGCATATTCATTTCTTGTCAAGCCCATTAAAGAGAGACTAGTACACAGGTCTTATTGCCCCTACTACTATTACGACATGTGATTTCTCTTGGAATGGGTTTGGACCCCAGATCATTGTCCTAGACACACCACCGTGAATGTCGCCGACAACTCTCTTTCAATCCAACAATCATAACACACCATCTAACATTACTTGCCCCTCTCTCCCTCTCTAAAGTCTTGCTCAATCAGAATTTTTTTTGTTAAAATTTCTAATGATTAGTGTATGGACAGGCACATCAACAAAACTGTGAATATATATACCAACTTACCAAGTACTCTTGGTCCCCCGAGGAAACGAAGGTATAATCTCATTTTCTCCCTAATAATTTATCATAATCACTAATTATCCCCTATAATTTCAAAAAATCTTATTTTACCCTTATTACTATGACTGTTATTAAAATAATCAAAATAATCAAAGTACCATTGTAGTTTTACCTTTCTACATCAATAATCAAACTTTATTTTCAAAGTCAACTTTAATGGTAAAGATTTTTTGGACATTTTCATAAACTATAGCGAATATATGATCTATTTCATAAATCAATAATAGAGATATTAACAATTTTTAAAAATATAGAAGATTTTGATATTATATCAAACAACAAGGGAAAAACATGATTATCCCAAAAGACAAGTATGAACTTCATCAACTACAGTACAAGTATTTGTCAATTGTGGATTAATCTATGCATATGCCAAACTTATATTTTCGGTTAACAAGGATTTTTTTCAAAACATGTTTTTTTTGTGTTTCTCGCTCTATGCCGCATAGAACAAGAAAAAAAATGTAACTTTCAACCATTAAATCATCTAACTAGTTTCAATAAATAAATAAATCCATCTAAGGAGTGAGATATAAATATCTTTGATATCATGGCAAGCAGAGATCCCACAGCTGACAATGACTAAATGGTACTTGAAACCTTAACTTTGGTACAGCAACCATACAAATGATCCACATTAATTATCCAGATATTAAAGCCATTTCCTATCAATCTGATTTTTGTAAGGAATTCATGTAACAAAGATACCATGAACTAGAAAAAACGTTATGGATCCGAATCTGTAATATGTCACATGAAGCATATATATGAAACAGAAATTTACAGAGATAAAGACTTAATATAATTATGCTAAGACAGATCAGGGAAGAGAAAGTTCAAATATAAGTACCAATTTATAAGTTGAAGAGTCGATTTAACAAAATGACATATGGCTTAAGGGACCCAAACTAATACACTTAAAAGAAACCAAATGATCAACTGATAGGATGATAGGTGATGGTGCACATCACATTGCTTCTTACCTCGTGAGGACACACACAATCATTCTTGTTCACACACTTCAACTAGTAACCAGCATCATGAGTTTATTCTTGTATGAAGTAACCGTATCCATGAGCTAACTGCGAGAACGAACATAAAGCATCCTATTTGCAACGGCCCATGGCCCATCCGAGCTTTTTGATGGCAAGAGGTTGAAATGAATCATTTAAGTGATTTTAATCGGCATGCATGTCCATTGAAGAATCGTTGGAACTCGGAGTATTAAATTCCCTGTTTTGGTGCTGAAGGAAGTTGGGATCATTGTTTCGGCCTACAGTTCCCAGCGGCAAACCACCATTAAGATAGTAGCCTCCACCCTGTACAATTTGACAATGCTGAAGACTTCTGCGAATGGGGCTCGATAATGCATTTGAGAAGACTGTATTTTTGGGTTGTTGATCACAGTGCTCCAAGCGAGTGCCTTGACCAGTTGTTTGGCCAGATGGACCGGAAGAGACTAAGAAGCCAGAATTTGCAAACTGCATTGCAGGTTGCGAGTTTTGATGTTGGAGTTGTGCTCTAGGGGACATTGATGGCTCCTCTCCACTGTGATCCAGCTCATTCTGCAAGAACACAAAACATTTCTAAGTACATACAGACCTAAGAACTATCTCAAATATGTAAACACACATACAACTGTATGCTACATTACATATATCAGCAACCAGCTCTACAACAAATGGTAGTATTGCCATAACAATGTTCAACCAGAAAAAAGAAATTAACAATAAACAATAAACAAAAAGGTTAACACCATTACAATGCGACTTATCATTTTATGCCATCAAACACAGCGACTTCAGGATTTAGGCTTCACACAGTCAGTGCCACAAAATAATAAGAGCTACATTGAATTTACAAACATGAGAATGCTAACACACCAAGCTCTCTCTCTTATATTAGCTAAGCCTTTATGTCTTATACACACAAACACCCCAAATAAGTAAAATGGCTTCCCTAGGAAGCACGTTTGAAGCATATACTTCATATTTGATATCCTGTAATATCTTAAGTTGCAAAACCTGAAAATACATGATAGTTCATGGTTTAATGGCTTCGTAAGGCCGTTTGCTACTTCCATTAGTGAGATTAAGCAACTCTTAGAGGCAAAAGTAATTCTGCAGATATGTTATGAAAATAACCAATCACTACAAGGACACAAACATTCTCACATAAAATAAATCACAAAACTACCACATTAAGTAATATCCCTTCAAAAATAAAAATAACATGGTACTAGATTAAAGATCCCTCATTAACTTGTTCAAATTTTGCTAATGAAGTTCTAAAGAGAAAAGCAAAGATGCTGCCTCTAAATTTTCTCAAAACTTGTGATGTTATATCAGAATTAAACCCTAAAACAATAAAAAGTACACAAATTTTTAAGCTTCATATGATGTTAGCTCAAGCCCAAGCAATCAAAATGCATAACCTGAGTAACATCTATATTGGAAGTTCAAATCAGCATCTCCTTCTTATTTCTTGCCTAGCAACCAGTCAAAATTATGCTAAATCATTTTAAGTAAAACCACCACAACATTCTCTGATATAAAGACAAGGAGATGTAAATGGCCACCTAAGCAAGTATTAGAGGAGCAAAAATGGTGAGAAGGAACTAAAGTCTGACTTCATGAAAGACCTCAATACTGGGAACATGAAAAATACAAGGCAATATAGTTTAGACATTTAGAAGGAGAAATATCTTGTATGATAGAAAACAGAATTTCCAAATGAGGAAGAGTTTGGTACATATTTTATAATTAAACAAAATAAGTGAATAAGGGATAAACAAAAGGAGAAAAGGGAGAAAGGAAAAGAATGACTAAGGTAGAATGCCATAGATCAAGGAAATCAGCTTTTGATGGGGTTTAAGAAACTGATTTCAAGGTTTTATGTCATTGAGGCTTTTTTTTTTGGATGATTTTAGCAGAGAAGAATAGTGTTATTTTTGAAAATGCTAATTTACTAAGGGCTTGGCCCCTAAAATATTTTCAAGAGATTCCACTGTTTTTCATTTTACATAATTGGGAGGATGTTGTTAAAGGATTTTATCTAGTATTGATACAAATTGATTTTTTTGTTTTTTTTTTTTTTGTTTTAATTTGTGGACTACTGGTTCACCTTTGTACTCTTCCTAGCTTTTAACACAGTAGATTTGCACAATTTTTTAAAAGGCAAAAAGTGAGGCAAGGCGAGACAATTGCCTAAATTCGAAATGATGAGAAAAATTAAAAAAAAAATAATAATAATAATACTTACAAAATCATCCATAATTATTATCTTATAATTATATTAACAAAATAAAATAAGTAATGCATAAATAAAATTCCAATAAATAAATTAGGAAAATGTTATAAAATAAAGAGTAAAACTAATATATGAGAGAATAATAATGAAACAGGAAACAAGTTGATTAAATAAGGATGAAATGAAAATGGAACAACTAGGAGCAAAAGAAAACTAATATTTTATTGACCATACGTTCATTAACCCTATACCATAGAGAGAGAGAGAGAGAGTTGGGTCAGCTCAATAGAGAGGAGTTGGTTCGGTTAAAGCTTAGCTATGTTTCCAAGTAATCATCATTACTTGCCAACTTCTTAACCAATGAAAGGCCTCCATGTGTTGGCCTAGTTTATTAAACAAATAATGGTGGAATCCACCACCATTTACAACAGAAACAGAGTGATCATTTGTTTATAAACAAGTAAAAAACACGACCCAAGAAACACAAGAAGAGAGGAGAAAAACCAAAACAAAGATGTGGAGAAGATCAACTCAACTCAAAATCAAAACCCTAGCCGAGCTATTTCAATCCTCTACTATTTCCAAGAATCTCACTTGCTCTCTCGTCTGTTCATCGTCTATTGCAACATCCCCTCCTCCCTTCTCTCACCATGCTATTGTTATCATTTAATCTTTTTTTTTTAACTTATTATGAAGCCTCACCTCTGTCTCAAGCCACCTCGCCTCGAGGCAGGCCTGAGGCGACGTCCTCATCTCTTACGGTAGTTGCCATGCTGGCATATCATGAGACAGTCGCCTCAAGGAGCCTTAAATAATGAGGTGGCTGAGGCGCCGCCTCAATTCGAATTTTAGAACAATGAATTTACATGATGGTATGAGCCTGCACTACCAATTTATTGAGAAAATTTCAAATGTTTGGACCATTAATTTTTGAACAAATTTACTTGCAAAATTATAGAGCATCTCCAAGAGCTATGCATGTGCCTCTCAATTGTGCAATAGATCAATCAAAAGCTCCAAAAACTACAATGCCCACAATCAAAGCTTGAAAAATAAATCCATAGATTTCTCATGAACCCTCTTTAAGATCTTAGAAGTTCTAATTGACAGCAGGTACATCTCCCTAAACCAGTGCGGAACAACTTGGCCACTGTATCCTGATTAATGTTAACCTGCGCATCAATCACATGACATCTTAAATCAGTAATTACTACTTGTCTCGCTAGTATATATATTTAACCTGCTAGCTGCAATAAAGGTACATGAACATAAAACAGTTGATAACTCTGGATGTATATATATAACTCTAACAGTTTCCTAAAAGTGAAACCATAAATTTTGAAAGAGGAAGTACTAGATGCACATCATATAAGGTTTTCCTGATATGACAAGCATATATAACGTACAAGAGTAGCAACATTACGAAAATCTTCCCATGTTATTACATCCCAAAAATCATATCATTCTAACCACAATCCAAAACTAGTTGCTAACTAATGAGTTTGCTGAAATCTCAGGTAACGCAGTTGAATTGATTGATAAAAGCTCAGATGATGATTCGGATTCCGACAGCAAGTCAGTTGGAACTCGCAAAGAAGATGATACTCATTCTCAGCTAGAGGTTTTCAAGGATGATGATTTGGAGCTCCCTAAGCTGTTTAATGAGCAGAACGAGGTTTTAGTTAATGAGATGAGTTCTGATGTTGGTGCGAAAGGAAATAGGGAAGGTGTTCTGTTACAATACAGTAGAAAGAAGAATTCTGAGATGTTGTTTAATAGGAAGGAAATTCCGAGCCCAGTGTCAGATGGTCCTAAAGAATTAAAGGAATTCCCTAATGCAAAAGATGGCGAAAAGAGTAAATTTTTATAAAATAAGATGAACTTGTCCTTTTCTTATCCTGTTAAATCAGTTCAGGTTTTGGAAGCTATTGTAAATAAAAAGGGATAAAGGGAATTGTTAAATCTTCAGCAGGGATTAAATTATGAGAAAGGAAGATTCAGTTGTAGCACGGGCCCTCAAGATTTATTACGAATATTTTGAGCTGGAATGTGCGTGGTTTGGGGTGTTGGAAGAAGAGTAGGATGATTAAGGAGTCAATTAAAAAGCTAATCCGGATGTAGTTATTCTAATTGAGTCAAAGAAGCAAATCATGGATCACAGAATCATTAGAAACGTCTGGGGTGCGAGATTCAAGCAAAGTGGGTTTGTTTACCCTCGGTTGGTAGTTCTAGTAGAAGTTTAGTGATATCGAATTTCAAGGTTATCAAGGTGAAGGAATCGGTTCTTGGAGATTTTTCTGTTTCAATTAATATCCAAGGAGACGATAGTGGCAATTGGTGGCTTTTAGGGGTTTATAGCTCTAATAAGAAAAGAGAGCGAGGAGCCTTTTAGGAGGAGTTGGTTGGTTCATTTGGGTTATGTTCTCCGAAATGGTGTTTAGGTGGGGATTTTAATGTTGTTAGATTTCCTTCAAAAAAGTCGTCCGGGGGAAGTGAGACTAAAAGCATGAAGGATTTCAATTGTTTTATTAGAGAAACCAATTTGATTGACCCTACTTTGAATTATTCGAAATTTACTTAGTCTAATCTTAGACAAAGTGTTGTGTGTTGAAAGCATGATAGGTTTCTTTTTTCTTTTGAATTGGAAGAGTATTTAAAGGGAAGATCAAACAAGATGCTTTAGTGTGGATGGTTTCTGATCATTGCCTAATTCTTTCGAATTCTTCTCAAAGGAAATGGGGTTCGACTCCTTTCAGATTTGAGAATGTTTGGCCGGAGCATCATTCTTTTGTTAAAAATGTGGAGGATTGGTGGAATGAAGCTGATTTTCAAGGATGGAAGGGTTTTAGATTTATGAAGAAGCTTGAGTGGACTAAAAAGAAATTGAGAATTTGGAATAACGAAGTTTGTAAGGATATTTAAAGGAAAAGTAGGAGTTTGAATCTAGAATTTTCGAATTAGATAGAGAGGAAGATGATGGGGAGCTTAGTGATTCTATGAGATTGGAAAGGTCTTGATTGAAATTGAAGCTTGAGAACTTGGTTTCCAAAGAGAAAATTTTGTGGAGACAAAAAGCTAAAGTTAATAGGCAAGAGAAGGCGATTATAACTCTAAATTCTTCCATAAAGTTGTTAACAGAAGAATAAGTAGAAACAGTATTCTTAAGTTGAAATTAAGGGATAGGTCTATAGTTGAAGAGGATGGGGTCATCGAACATGAAATTATTCGATTCTTCCAAAAGTTTTATACTAAAGAAGAAGTTGTCAGGCCTAGAATTCAAGGCCTGAGCTAGGATGGCTTAAGTAGAGATAGAGCTGCTTGGTTGGAAAGACCTTTTGAAGAAAAGAAATTAAGAAAATTGGCAAATTGTAGCAATGAAAAAGCCCCTAGTCCAAATGGTCTTAATTTGGATTTCTTTCATAAATGTTGGGATATTGTTAAAAAAGATTTAATGGAAATGTTTTTGGAGTTTTTTGAGAACAGGATTGTTAACAGAATCACCAATGCTACCTGTATATGTGTCATTCTAAAAAAATTCAATTCTTTAAAAATTGGTGATTTAGTTTGGTCTCTAGCCTATATAAAGTTATTGCCAAAGTTCTATCACTTAGATTGAAAAAGGTTTTGGACAACACTATTTCTGACTGTCAATCTACTTTTGTAAGTTCTTGATGTTGTGTTAGTAGCTAATGAGGTGGTGGAGGATTATAGAAAGAAGAAAAGAGAAGGTATAGTTTTCAAAATTGATTTCAAAAAAGTTTATGATAATGTTGATTGAGATTTTTTTAACTTTGTTTTGGAAGCAAAAGGTTTTGGGTGAAAATGGGATCATGGCTTGTTTAAAGTCTCCAAACTTTTCCATAATGATAAATGGGAGACCTAGGGGAAATTTTAATGCTTCTAGAGGTCTTAGGCAAGGAGACCCTCTTTCCCCCTTTTTGTTTATTCTTGTGGCGAATTGCTTGGGCAGATTAATTGATAGAACTGAAAGTGTCAGTTGGTGGAGGGTTTTATCATTGAAAAGGATAAAGTTACAATCTCTCATTTACGGTTTACGACGATTCTGTTTTCTTTTCTTAGGTAATAAAGAAAATTTTAAGTATTTGGTTGAGGTGATTCATTTGTTTTGCTAATTGTCAAAGCCGAACGTTAATTTAGCCAAGAGTATCTTGGTTGGCATAAATTGTGATGAAAGAAAGATAATTGATTTATTCAATGTTATTGGGCGCGAGGTAGGACCCTGACCTTTGAAATATTTAGACTTGCCTTTGGGAGATAATTCTAGATCTTTAGATTTTTGGGCCCAGTGGTGGAGAAAGTAGAGAGGAGATTGGAGGGCTGGAAAAAATGCCTTTTTATCTAAGGGAGGGAGATTGGTGTTGATCCAAGCTGTGTTGCATATCATTCCCACTTATTATCTTTCCTTATTTAGAATTCTTGTTAGGGTGACTAAAAGAATTGAAAAGATTATGAGAAATTTCTTATGGAGTGGCATTGGTGAAGGAAAAAAGTCTTATTTAATAAGTTGGGATATTGTTTCTCATCCTCAAGATAAAGGTGGCTTAGGGGTTCGGAATATTATAAAGAAAAATTAGGCTTTGCTTTGTAAATGGATGTGGAGATTCCCGTTGGAATCTAATTTTTTATGGCATAAGGTGATTAAAAGTAAATACGGTATCCAAGGAAATGGTTGTGATTCCAACATGGTTCTTACTAGTTTTAGCCGATGTCCTTGAAAAGTTATTATGTAAGCTTCCAAGTCTTTTCTTCTAATTTGAAGTTTGTGGCAATGGTGCTCAAATTCGATTTTGGGAAGATTGTTGGTTGGACTCCCCACCTTTTTGCTCGAAGTTCCTGAGGTTATGTAAGTTTGTTTCATCCCTAAGTGCTTCAATTTTAAATACAATGGATATATCTTATCAATCTTCAAGATGGTCTTTCGATTTTAGGAGAAATTTGAATGAGGGGGATTGAGGAATTTTCTTCTCTTATCTGTTTAATTGATGGTGTGTCTCTCTATATGGGTCGGAAGATAAGAGGGTTTAGAAGTTGAATGCCAATGGATCTTTTTCTTGCAAGTCATTTATTTATTGGTTGATTCAAGATGATTTCAATCCAAGGTTTGATCTTACCAATCTTATTTGGAAGTCAAAAGTTCCGAATAAGATCAAGTTTTTAGTTTGGCTTATCGCCCATGAGAAATTAAATACTTGCGATATTCTCCAAAAAAGATTTCCTAGTTTTTACTTTTTTCCCTCTTGGTGTGTCATGTGTAACAGGTTTGGAGAAATATGAATCATCTTTTTCTTCATTGTCCAATGGCAACTAAATTTTGGTGTAAGTTGTTGCTTTTGGTAGAGTTGAAATGGACTGCTCCTGATTCATTACTTTCCTTCTTTTTGGAAGATTTTATAATTCTTGGTGGAGGAAAGAAAGCAAGCTTTTTTTGGTATTGTGGAGTTTTTACTATCTTATGGGTTATTTGTGAAGAGAGAAACAAACAAATTTTTTGAAGATATTGAAGAGAAGAACGTTCTTTGGGATAAAGCTTATTATTTGGCTTCTCTATGGGCTTTTACTAGTGAAGACTTTAAAGGTTCTTCTTTATTTTTCATTTTGCTAGATTGGAAGTCTGTTGTTCATTGAGTGTTCTTTCAATTTATTTGTTGTTCTTGTTTTTGTTTTTGTTTGTTGTTTTTGGTGGATTTCTGATTCATGTTGGTTTCTTTTTTCTTCTTGATTGAAATAAAGTTTTTGTTTCCTATATAAAAAAAAACTCATGAGTTTGCAAATATGAAAGATCTAGAGGTCTAGAGACATCATAATTCTAAAAGCGGGCGGCAATGTGAGGTGGTGAGGCCCTAGTGAGGCCAGACATGCACCTTGAGGTGGTCGCCACAACTGAAAATTGATAATATTATATATATATATATATATATTATAAAATAAATCCCCTTTGGAGGATATCTTGAGTGGAGGAGATGAACTTTGAGTGGAGAAGAGAAAATCTTGAGTTTGAAGGGCTCAATGTAAATTGGAATATAGTTTTAGAGTTTTGGAGGATGATAATCAGCACTTTCTATGACAGAAGGTGCTGGCTTTCTGTCTACTTTATATGTTTACTTCTTTTAAGGCATTATTTTGGAAAAAGAAAAATTTTTTGTGATAGCCACCTCAGCACCAAGTAGCAGCCACCTCAAGCACCTGAGGCAGCCGTATGCTTCAAGATGGTTGAGGCACCCATGTCAGGGCACCTCTGGCCGTGAGAGGGCTAAGGCAGCACCTCAATTCGAATTTTAAATTATGAGAGGCATAATACAATTTACCAAATACAGCAAATAGTTTAGAAGAGAAGCTTGAAACTTTCAAAATATTTTTTCGTTTTTTCTTATCATTATACTAAAACTTAACATGTCATATACCTTTGACAAAAGAGATATACTAAAAGGTCAAAGCCTGCAGACGCCAGTAACTCAATTACAAATTTAACTAAGGAAATGAAAGTACCGTAGTACAAAGACAAAGTGCACAAAGGTGCAACTTGCAAGCATGAATATACCATGTCTTGGAGAAATTCAAATGACTTGTAATTGTAGATCAGTATAGTACTATAGTTATCAGTTGTTCTATACATATCTGCAGAGTCGATGCCAATATCCCCTCTCTTTATCTCTGTGTGTGTGTGTGTATTTGCGTGTATGCATAACAGAAAACCAAACAATACAAATTCAGAGAAAGAATGGCTTATTGAACAGAATCAGACACAATATAAAGTTAAAACAAACCTGTAGGTAATTGGTAATATCAGCTGTTGTTACTCTAGACCCTCCTTCTTCTTGTCTCCAAATCCACTGATAAAGTTTTTCCTAAAAAATGACCAGTTTAAATGGAAAAAAAAAAAAATGTAGCAATATATACCAATCTATTTAGACATTAATATAATGTAGCAAAAACAAAAATTATGGCCATTGATTAATACATTAATATAATGTAGCAAGAAGAAACGATTAAAATTTAGTGAATGAAGTTCAGGTATTGATTAATACATTACTACAATAATTCTCAAAAATCAATTCTTTCTCTCACGAATAGTGTGTGGGTAGTTCATGGTAATGGGAATGTTTTCTGAATTATTGAAGTCATAATAGTCTTGCACCGGCATTTACCATTCACAAAGGAATTTAATCAAGCCCATTGTTATACCTGCACCATTTCGAAAAGATGAGAACTTTCTTCGGTAACAATGTCCAGGCCATATGAATGTATACCTCTTACCTACAAAGTACCACTTCTTTTGCCACATAAAAATTGCATTGCTTCAATAGCAGACTAGAGTTAAAAATTGGTTCTTTTCTTGTTCTGCCCTCTTAAAACCCACTAACACAGGCCAACACCAATTCAATCATCTCTCACTCAAAGTACAATACTAAATAAACATTACCTTCAAATCATATTGAACATTAACCCATCTCAATTACAAAAACAATAATCATATATCCAATAATCATAAAAACAACCAATCCGTTGAAACACAAAACAAAACACAAATATAATCCATACCCATTATTAAAAAACAACAATAAAAATGAATGAATATTTTGAGAGAGAGAGAGAAAGAGAGAGGGAGAGCATACAAGTCCGTGGCGTTCACCGGCTTGGAAGGAGAGTTTCTGCTGGTTCATGGCTTGTGTGTAGAGATGAGAGAGGGAATTGGCGGCGCTGCAAAAGGAGGAGTACATGCTCCGATCCACCTCGTCGAGGCTGGTCGCTATTGATTTTCTCTTCTTCGCCATATCGATAAAACAAAAACCCCGTTGTGGATTGACAGATTTATTTGATCGGAAAGAGTTTTTGGGAGGCAGACAGACAACACACAAAAACACAAACCCACAAAGGCCTTTTTATGGTAGAGAGAGAGAGCGCAAAAGAGAAGGTTTAAAGGGAAAGGGTGTATGGCGAGTGGTGTGGGGCTGACATGTATTTGATCATTGCTGTAATGAGTGCCAATTGTGTTATGTGTTTTTGCTCTCCTCTGCGCAACTACACATTGTGTATTTGGGTATTTGGAGACGGTTTTGTGACACCATTAGGTGACCACTTTCTTTGTGGTTTCGTTTTGGATGTTTTCCGGGGCTGCCATCCAATTTTATTTTGATGTTGTTTGTGTATCAAATGCTTAAGTCTTAAATAATATAGTTGGATCTTTTCTCATCAATTTAAGTTTTTGAATATAATAATAACTAATATGGTATAAAAGTTTGAAAAACTTTGGTTCAAACATTCTCTTCCTCCTTTATATATCATCTTGTTGCACATATTATATGATAGTGAGTGCTTAATATGTATTTGTTATTTATTTATGTTGCACATGAGGAGACGTATTATCTGTTATCTATCCACGTTGCACATGAGGGAAACGTTTAACACGTATCCGTTATCTGTAATTTATTCATGTTGCACGTGAAGGGACACATCATTTATTATCTGTCCACGTCGCACGTCGGGAGAAACGCTTAGTATGTATTTGTTATTTATTTTTTGTTCACATTACACGTGACGGGATGTATCATCTATTATCTATCTACGTTGCTTATAAGAGGGCATGTTATAAGTTTTTCAGTATGATAATAACCGACAAATATAATTACAATGTAATGTCACAATATTGATCACAGTCTTGCTAATCTAATAGCATTAGTCATAATCAAGATATTTACAATGTAATGTCACAATATCGATCACAATCATGCTAATCTAATAGCATTAGTCGTAATCAAGATAACCTGACACAAATCATTATAATTAGTCATAACCAAGATAACCTGACACCAATGATTATAGTCAAGCTACTCTAATACATAAGGTGAAGGATCTATTGAGACCTATACAATCTAAAAATTTACTTTCATAATATAGCGAATGACATGAGAAGAAACTTACTCCTATACTAAGAAGAAAAGTTTTACATGTATGGAAACTTAACCCTCTTATCATGAATTTAAAAGAAAAGTGTATTAACTACTCGAATTTGTTTTGTGAAAATTAATTTATATTAATTTAATAATTATCTAGTAGGAAAAACAATAATACAATGCAAATTTTACTTCTGAATACAACATATAAAGTTAATTTTTTGTATTTAACCATTGTATGAACTTTTACCGAGTAATTTATCACAGCACACCAGATTCTTACAAACTTTTGTTGAAACTTTATAGTAATTATCATGAGTGAAACATGTTTGTATAAACTTTTGTCTTGATTTTTACGTAATAGTTATCATGTATGGATTAGGTTCATGTAGACTCCTTTAATTTAATAAATTTAAATTACGAATTTTATGTACATTATAGATTTCATTTATTTAAAAAAAAAAAAAGTTTATCATTGTGAGCCTATATCTATCAAATAAGATCGTATTCTTATTTACTTAAAAGGTTTAATCAAAAATGAAAAATAAACTTGTTAGAAGTTAAAAATAAAGGAAGTGTTGACTGTGTTGGTCTAATTTTAAGATATTTAGTCAATAGAAACTGTGAGTAGTGGTTTTAGTGGAGAGAAAATGAGGTTACTTCTCACAATATTTATGTATGCATGCATCACACAGTGTTTTTATTTGTTTGAAAGGGCTTTCTTGGTATTTTAATTTTAACGGTGGAGGATCTTGCATGTGTCATAGAAATGCAATAACCTAAAAGGGCCTTTTTTCTTTTCGTTTTTTGATTTCTTTCTAAAATAAGATTCATCTTCATCTTCATCTTATTCTCTCTTTTATAAGATATTTATAACAACTATCATATCTCAACGTCATTGGATTAATATTCAACCTTATCACAAATTATTAGTGTAACAATCATGAAATAGCATATAAACATTGAATTTCTTTTACTTAAATAGTTGTATTCTTTTTTTTTTATATCACTTGTGGTCAGGCTAACTTGAATCTGGATCATTAACAGAATGAACAAGTGTTTTCTATCATCAAGTCCCAATGGACCGTAATAATTAAATTGATGTACTTTAGACTAATGGGCAAAGACATTTGCATAAAACTTATGGTGTCAAGCCGCATATTGAAAAGTTTTGAATTTTGTTTCAAAACAAAGTCATTCTAACTCGGTTAAAATAAATAATCATAAAGTCAAAGACTGGCTAGAAATTTATTTCCATAGAGACCTATGGCTCCCATCTATTAACAATGAAAGGCCTTAGCAAACATAGAAACGAACCTAGAAGGGATGAATAGGCAAGAGATACTCTCTCTCAAAAAAAAAAAAAACAGCGCACAATGAATCACTCTAGCACTTTCAAACAAAATCTTGCTATTATTAAATGGATTACAAATTTATTTCATAATACCTCTTTCTAAGAAATCCAATCCCTCTTTACTTAATAGCAGTCACCCAATCCCATTTTCAAGAACCTAAAATGACAATTGCGTCTATTTTTTAAATTTGTTACAAACTTATAATCTTCAAATCTCGCCTTCTTGTCTTATGTGCAAACCTGATGAATCCTCTGCACTTCCTCTCTTCGAGAAGCCTCAAGTGGACCACAAACCTATCAAGATTGATGCACACGTACAAGGATGTCTGCAACTTAAATAAAATCTTTAATCAAAATACTTTATGTAAGCCCAAATGCAAAGTAAGCAGAAACACTCAAACTCTAGACTTAAGAACACAAATCTCACCGAAACAAAAACAAAAACAAAACAAAACAAAACAAAAAAAAAAAAAAAAAACCTCCCTTAAGAAATCATGGAGGATCAACCGAATGAATAGATAATTTCTCTTGACTGGACTCTAAGCTGGCATTACTAGCATGTCTCGGTTTATTAGTGCATCTCCAATGTAAATATGAATTATGGAAAAATGGAGTGCCACATCAGATAAATTGATAGAAAATTAAAATTAACCTCTCCAATGCAAACTTTCATAACCACTATCAAGCTGACATGACAAAAAAGAAAATAGAGGCTATCAACCTTAATGTCTATTTCTAGAGGGTCTATTGGACAGCCATGTCAGCAATAAATGATGAAAACTTCCATCAAATAATAATTTATGGTAATTTACTTTAATGATATATTATTTTAATGATATATTATTGTTTGACTATTTATTATTGAAATGAATAAAATAGCATTGAAGAGCCCTTTGAGATTTGAATGTTTATCAATCCATATTTATACCACATAGGATGCACATTTCTTTGATATTGATGATATGCCTATTTTTTTTAAAAGACAATCCACATTTGCATTGGAGATGCTCTTAGGATGGAAAATCAATAATGTATTTTTCCTTTTATTTATCAATTATTATCAATGTGCTATTTTCTTATATACTTAGATCTATATTCAATGTATACTAGGGGAGACAACCCTATAAAACAATATGTTGTACATATAAATTCAGAACATAGAAAACATTTTTTCCCCATAAATTGTCATAGTATCAAAGTCAGGTTCTCCTAGGGTTTCAATTTTTCTCTTCCTATTCTTATTTCTTTGTTTCAATAGGAAAATGTCTGAAGTCACCTTGAAAACTTCAGAGACTCCAGTCTCTACTTCAAATCATGGATTCAGTGAAAATTCTTCGATCCATTACCACTCATAAGCTTGATGGGAGTAACTTCCTCCAATGAACCCAGTCTGTAAAGTTCTTCATTCGAAGACATGGGCTAGCTAGACGGTTCGAAGAAGGCACCACCAGCGGTGAGTGATCCGAGTTATGAAGTGTGGCAGGCAAATGTTTCAATGGCCCTTGCTTTGTTGATTAATTCTATAAAGCAGAAGGTGAGTCAAAATTCTATTCTTTGTGACACAACTAAGAAACTATGGGATACCTTCAACTTGATGTTTTCAAATTTGAATAATGACTCTCATATATATGACCTTAGATGGAGAGTACATGAAACCAAGCAAGGAAACCAAAGTGTTATGGCATATTTTACTATTTTTAACCAGTGTTGGATGGAGTTAGATTTTGATACATAAGAATTTTTTTAGGAAAAGAAGAATAGAAAAAGAAATAGAAAACTAAATTGTAAACTCAAGTCTACATTATTTTCATTAAATAAGAGTTAACTATTTATAAGCCAACTACACTTACAACCAAAATAAAAGCAAACAACCCATTACTTCTAATAACCACCTCCCACTAACAACAGGCCACTACATCAATTATTTACCAATTTAGCATCAACTCACGTGAACAGCATACACTGAGCCACTAACTACAACTGCTTGACAACCAACTTGGTAACTTGACCCACTAATCCACTAACTACACAATTTGTACACAACATTCCCTTCCCCTTGTAGTATCTTTGACCTCAAGGATAAATTCGAATTCGTTTCATAACATGCTTCCACAGGGTCAATATAGATAATCTCAAAGTCTTCCTTTCTTTCATTCGACAATCATTCCCAAGCTGCTTTCATAAAGTATTGATTCATTTCATCCATAATCAGAATCTCTCCAATACTAGGCATGACCATTGCCTTGGCTTGAACAAAGAAATCATTCCCTAGAATGAGGCCAAAATTCAATTGAGGCACCACCATGATGCATACTTGGCCTTGCCAAGACCACATCCGAAGAGTCAAATTAGCGACGCCTAAAACTTGCATGACTTCTTTGTTTGCAACCTTCAATAGACATGAGCTAGCACTCAGTTGTAAACCTAACTTGCTAGCTTCTTGAGTTGACACGATGCTGTTAGATGCACCCATATCTAGCATTGTAATAGAACCAAAACCATTCAACTTAACACACATTAATTGCCTAAAGCATGACTTAATTTTGGGTTCAATATTGTTTACCATGCACTTTGGATCACATTATGAGGATTTTGGTTTGTTCGAAGACTCTCCAAAAGTGAAAGGAATGGATTCCTTGTTGTTAGTATTAGCGGTGTGAACTACATCACCAATGGAGAAATAGTTAATTTCAATCCTCTTAAAGACAGGAGTTCATTTGTAAGAAGATGTAAGAGCTCGAATTTCAATCAAGATTGATTAAAGTACAGCATGTAGTTGATGAAAACTTGACTTATGGTAAGCCAATATTTCGTTGACATCACTATGGAACTCAACATTCAACTTTTCGCAGGTATTCTTTGACTATCCTGACTTTGATACCAAATGATACGTAAGAAATTTTTTAGAAGAAAAAGAATAGAAAAAGAAATATAAAACTAAGAGGTTAAAGATAGTTTTGTGCTCAATTCCATATTCTTTTCATTAAATGAAAGTTGGTTATTTATAAGCTAACTACACTTACAACCAAAATAAAAGCAAACAATCAATTACTTCCAATAGCTACCCACTAATAACAGGCCATTACATCAATTATCTACCATTTTAGCATTAGCTCATGTTAACAACATACACTAAGACACTAACTAAAACTACTTGATAACTGTTATGTGCATTTTCTGGGCTCACCAAATGGGCTGGTAAAAGCCCATAAAGGCTCAACAAGTCAGCCCAAATGCAAAGGCCCATCAAACAAAGCCCAGTCATCAATTCAGGCCCAGTAAACTCTACAGCTCAGCTCGCCCCAGCGAGCTCTTCAGTTCGCATCAATCAGCTCATTTCACTTGATTACAGTTTGCTATGAAGCTCGCTCTATACATAGCTCGCTACTCAGCGAGGTTAAGCTTGAGGTCGCTCAACTGCAATGTATAGCTCGTCCAGCTAGCCAATTAATACAAAATCTTCCAAGATAGGCAGTTACCCAATCTAATCGTGATTCTCTCACCAGATATGGAAGTTAATTCAAATTCAAACTCAGTCAACGTTATCTTGGATTTTGTGGAGCAGATTCCTGATTATTCATGATTCTCTTCCTATTTTATTGTTACCAGATTTGTAACATTACTTCCCCTATAAATAGGGGTTAAAATCATTGTAACAGATACGATACAATCAATAGTATACTGTCACTCTACAGAATTTTAGAGACACAGCTGTGGACGTAGGCGTACTCGCTGAACCATGTTAAAAATCCTTTGCTTTCTTGTTTTGTTCTGAGTTCTTTGTTGTATCTTTCTTGGTTTTTGTGTTTTCTCACATTAATTGTAGATATTAGGCATTAAATTCTCGTCGACTGGATTTCAACGTCGACAATAACTAACTTGATAACTTGACCCACTAATCCACTAACTACATGATTTGCACATAACAGATTTATATAAGGATTTTGATTGGAAGGATGAGGAAGATTTTTGGTTGTATAGGAAACTCGTGGAGAAGAAGAAAGTTTTTAACTTCCTTGAAGGTTTGAATCCTGAGTTTGATGTCATTCATAGAATAATCTTGAGCTCAAAGCCCATCTCTTTAGTCATCAAGGCTTATGCTAAGATTCAGAAAGAGGAAAGTGAACTTACTATGATGATGAAAAGGGAAGTTCCTCTCATAACATAAAATTCAGCCCTTGTTGTAGGAAAAATGGATTAGAATTTTGGAGGACAAAAGGGAGCATAAATGAGACAAGAAGACAAATACGAACTTTGGTGTGACTACTACAATAAGCCTCAGCACATTAAGGACAAATGTTTGAAACTCCATGGTAAACTAGCAAGCTTCACTAAGGGATCTAATTTTGACAATGGATTGCAGGTTGTGGCTAATCAACAACAAAAGAATGTTGGGTATGAACAAACCGATGAGCAAATGTTTAGCAAATCTCATATGGAATTTCTACAAGGATGATTAACAAATCCAATCTGTAACAAAAGACCACTAATGTCACTATAAATATTGTTGAGTGAGCTCTTTCTGTTAAGACTCCCTTGATTATTGATTCAGAGGCTTCTGACCATATAACTGGTTCTTCAAAACGTTTTTCAACATACACACCCTATTTTGGACAACAAAAGGTAAAAATTGCTAATGGAACGCTCTTTTCAATGGCTAACAAAAGTTCAGCTATAATATCAAAATATCTAATCTTGAGTTAGTTTTAAATGTACCAAAATTATCTTGCAATTTGATTTCTATTGGAAGATTGACAAGAGACTTGATCTGCATCGTTAATTTTACTCTTAACAGTTTTGAATTCAAGATATGTGATCGGGGTAGAAGATTGGTAATGCTAAAGAAGTGGATGGTCTCTTTATTCTTAAGGAAGTTAGCATAGTACAGGCTCTACAGGTTAGAGATGTTTTGACAAATAAGAGTTAGATTATAAGATGGCATTTGAGATTAGGACACCTTAATTTCATTTATCTAAAAATGTTGTTTCCCGTTGTTTAAAGGCAATAAGGCTTTAGATTTTCATTGTGAAACTTGTGAATTTGCTAAAAATCATCATGTTCCATTTCTCATTAAGAATTGTACTCCAATGAATCTTTTCTCATTAATTCATAGCAATGTTTAGGGACAATCTAGAATACAAACTATAACAAGTGCTAAGTAATTTATGCCTTTTATTGATGATCACAACCCGTATGTTATAGAACAACCAAGAACTAAAATTATAGAATAATGATATTGATGTCACTCTCAAGAACAATATGAGAAGGTGAGAGATAAGTCATGATTGATCGTCATAACAATTAACTTGATAAGATCACATGTTTATGAAGAACAAAATGAGGAAAAATTCTCTCTTTCAATTAAACATAATCAGCTAATTAACATTGTTAAGGTTACAAGCCCCTTTATAACTTGAACAATTCCTGACCTAAAAGCAAATAAAATAAAAACCTAATACTAATTAACCATGCATGCCTACAATGTTAAACACACCTACTTTTGGGCTTAGTTTAATTTAAATGTCTTAGCATAAATAATATAAAACTAAAATAAAATAAACTTACTTAATTTAAAACTCATTACAATTTAAATAAACTTAGTCCAAATTATTTAAAGTCCAATTAACTCGAATTGTCTTCAATTAGTGCCCAAACCTTCAAGCTTGGAGATCTTGGACTTAATTGCTTACTTCCTTGGATTCTATCAGCATGTGTTGGATTTATTTACTTAAAAAAAATCAAAAGTAGCACCATTTTTTGAGGTTTTTTAAAGTATGATAGAAAATCAATTCCAACAAAAGATTAAAATCCTAAGAACATATATTGGAACAAAGCATTTTTCTAAAATCTTGGGGCAAATTTTTTGAAAAACAAGGGATCATGCACCAATTCCGAGGTATCTAAGAGGAAAAATAGGCACTTGCTAGAGCTTGCCAAGGCTTTGTTGTTTCAAAATGATGGTTTTTAAGATTTTTTGGGGAGATGCAGTCCTTACAACTTGTTATTTTATTAATAAGATGTCAACTAGAGTCTTTAAATTTGACACTCCACTTAAAACCCTAGAAAGAGAATTCTCATCTGTTAAATATCAGTTTCCCTTCTTACAACCCCAAATACAGCCTTTGTTCATCACCAAATTATACATAAATCCAAGTTTGATCCTAAAATATTGAAGTGTATTTTTCTTGGTTACTCTCCTTTAAAAAAGGGGTTACAAGTGTTTCTACCCACTAGAAAATATCTAGTCTCTTTATATGTAACCTTTGTTAAGAACCAACTTTTCACCAACTAGCCTTCTTTTCAAGGAGAGAATGTGAGTGTGGAAGAGAATGCTAGTAGAACAACTGCTTATATATGGGAAGATATCATGAATACTCTTCCTATTACTAGGTAAGAAAATAGTTGTGTTGAGAGTAGCATAGAATTTGCTTAAGGGAGTTAATGTTCAAAGGGAGAGAGAACATGGTTAGAGGAAGGTCTTGGATAGGTGGGATTTGACCGAAAAAGAGTAGATTGTTTATTTTTAAGATTGTTTATTTTTAACAAACACCATCAAAGGAATTAAAAGTCTACACCAGATGGGCAAAAGAGACCATTCATCTCATGAACTAAACCAATCTTTGGAACCAGACACAACCATCTTGGGCAAGGTTCCAAAACTCACTACTCACTACTCGATCGGTGAGGCAGCGAGTAACATATTCTTGGTTACTCGGTGAATACTGTTCACCAACGATCAAACTGGTCAAACTTGTAAAAATAAATAAATAATTTTCTATTGAATCAAAATACAATCATATCATTCACCAATTGGTTTGACACTTTTGGCAATTAGCCACTAGGATTTAATAACAACTCTTTAAAAACAAGGGGTATATTTGTTGAGTTTTCGGAATCTTAAGGGATGTTCATCTCATTATGGCCGAAACTCAAATATAAGTGTAATTTCATCAATCCTCAGGGAAAGTTTATGTAATTTGTTATAATATATATATACATACATCACCACAAAATCCATCATTAGACGTCACACCTTCCTACAAAAACCCTTATCAAACACAGCATCCTCCTCTCTCACCCTCCTACACATATCATCATTATTATTCCACCCACGTCACACCATTGCTGCTCCACCATGGATTGCTCTCTCATCACTGCTAAGCTTGTTGAAACAATGTCAGTTTTGTTTATCAACGAGGACGATGAGGGGATAGTGAAGCCGGTAATAGAAGAGGGGACGTTGTTCTACTCGTTGGAGTCAAAGTTGGGTGATTGCAGGAGGGTGGCAGACATATTGTCATATTTCAGTATGGTGACTAGCAATTTAAAAAAAAAAAAAAAAATCCAAGTTGGCCCGAGTACTCAACTAACTAGATCAAGTACTCTCCTTGCCCAAGCTGAAACTCCAATCTAGGGGTTATTGGATCAACATGTTGTCGATCACTGAGCAATCGCCGAGAACTCGACTTTTGAACAATGATCTTGGAAAGCATGTGCAAGTCTCTTGACCCTTCTCAAGATGATCTGGATAAACATTTTTGGATAGTCACAGAAGATTTTGCACTTATTGAAACTTTACATGAATTGAACCAAAGTACTATGTGGAAAGTAGATTGTGTATTCAAAAATGGATATCTAGTTCAATTAGAGACAATGATGGAAACTAAGTTACCTAATTGTGGGCTAAAAGCATCTTCACACATTAAATCACGAGTAAAGACACTACAAGCCAAATATTATGCATTGCATGAGTTATTATCTCAAGGTGGCTTTGGCTGAAATTATAAGAAAATGATGTTGATACGTTAAAATATATATATGTCTAATGAGTCAGTGAAGGTAAATCAATAACTCTTTTATTCACAATTTAATTTATTTATTGTTGACGTCATCTTATTTTTAAATATAATATATTTGGTTCTTAGAAACGAAAGGACACAAGTGGATTGTTCAATAAGCCTTTTCCTACACTACTATACATTGGATGAGATATATTTAAAAAAATCGTACAACGAATGTGAATGTAGGTAATGTTATAGATGATGAAGAAGAATTACAACAAGAGGATGCAAATCAAGAAAATGTAGATTTCTTTACACTAGATATGAAACTTTAATCTCAAAGTATTGAAGACTTCGAGATATTGTCTTCTTAACCACCAGTGCTCAACATCATAAATCCACAGTTAATTATTCAAATGTTTCAAAATATGCTCACACTGCTAAAAATAAAATACTCGATGAAATGCATAAAGATTTTAGTAATATAACATCTGCTATCGGAGCAGTGACACCGAAGCTTGATGGCTTAATTAATGTTTTGTCATATGACAAGGAAGTGGTTGACTTGCAAGCTAAACTTATGAATGAGTTGACCAATATGGAAGGCTTAAGTCGACTATAACTCTTTCGAGCTACAAACATGTTAGCTAAAGACCATGACTTGTTAAGAGAGCTATTAACCATGTCAACTAAGGAATGTTTGATTCCTAAAATCAAGAAATTTAACGCATTAAGATATTAATTCCTAAAATTAAGGAATTTAATTATGGGAAAAAAAAAACAACAATTGTTTTATAAGAATAAGAATTTGCGGAACACTGAATTTTTAAAATAAAATTTTTAGAAAACTCAAGAACCCTAGATCCATAAAATAATGAAATAAAATAATAAAATTAAATAAAGATCGAATCTTGTACCTTTTTTATTGATCTCTGTGGATTGCTCACCACTTTATCTTCCTTGATATGTCTCTATATCAAGAAATAAGTGAGTGAGCACAATTATATAGAATTGTGCTCACTTTCTATTTGATTTCTTTTCCAAAAAGAGTAAATAGTATTCGTAAGAGGTGAGACCAGATTTTGGTTTCAAAGAACGTATAACAAAACCAAAATATAACTTCTAATAAAAAAATATATATATATTTCTTTTCTATTTATAGGCAATCAATTAGGGTTTTAATTAATCAAAATTAATATTAAACCCCAAGTTTATTAAAATTAAACTTTTATCCCATATAACATAATTAATTCAAAATTAATTCATGTTATATTTTGAAATCGAACTTGTGACCTATAATTAATTCATAATTAATTTATACCCGGTCACTACTGATAATCGAATTCAAGACCTCTTATAAAATTAATTAAATAATTATTAATTCATAATTAATAATTAACTAATTAATAATTTGAATAATCAATATTATTTAAATACCAAGTGAACACATATTTTGCTACTTATGTAACAACTATAATTGGACGATCCAATTACAATATTCTATATACACGTTTCTTATAGTGAAATGAGTTATCAAGAAAACCAGATGGACCTACAGTTTTGAGCTTTAATAATATCAGAATTATTAATTAAACTCTTTAATTAAATAATTCACTATTATTAATTTTAAAGTTACTTCACTAAAAACCTAAGATTGCACTCTCAAAACTGTAGATATTTTTATACAATCTGAAATTTTCAGTGTCTATTGATATAATCACTACATATTATTTGACCCTCCACAATAAATTCATAATCAGAGTTAAGTCAAATGTTCGTTATACCATTCTAATTATATCTTAATCCTTAAGTACCATTGATTCTCTAATGAACAATATATTCATAACAACTTATGAATTTATCTTTTCGTTTACATATGAATAGAAAGTTGAGCGCTCTTATTGTTCAATACCTGAATCAACCCTTAAGAGAACTATTTCTCTACTCCTCGCAAGAAGAAGTAGATTCTACTATTGTATAGAATGTTCCCAGCTACTTACTAAATCATATCCCCAAAGTATGAAGTTATTGATCGAGCATCTACATCGATCTCACCCATGTAAATCAAATGATATAACTCAACAAGCATGAGTTCATAATATACTTAGGATTAAGATCAATTCATATATGATCATCTAGTCGATAAATATAAATCTCTAAGTTTAACGGATATTAATTAGAGACTCATGTTTATCGTGGTCCAATTCTATATAATCTTTATTACATAAGGTGCCTCCATTTCCATGTCATTACATGAATAGTCTCGGATAAAATTATCGTACTAAATACGAAATGGACCACAACTGTAGATTTACCACAAATAAAGTACCCAACTTCGTTTGCTTTCTACGGACTCTTTAGATTATTTATCTCAAACTAAATCCGCTCGTATATAACACTGATATACTTAGTTTGAGATTACATCAATAATCAAGGATGTTTCATGATATTTGTATGAAGCAAATATTTTGCAAATGTACATAAATTGAATAAAATAAATATTTTATTATTATTTATTAAAACTGTTTACATAATTACAAGCTCTTAATGCACAAAACCCAACATTTAATGCATTGAGATTTGAAATCTTGAAATCAAGGAATTTAATATATTGAAATATCTTGTGCAAAGTCAGAAAACTTAATAATTCTCCGTTTTAGCTATGAAGAAATTTAAGGACACATATAAGACAGTATGATGCATGATTTGAAAAAAAAAAATTAATAGTAGTTAATGAGAATGAGCCTAAAGGTGCCTATATAAAGGTCTCTCATCTCATTATTTTATGCATTCCAAAATTGAGAGAAAAAGAGTGGTGTAACTCTTTGAGTGAAAAGTGAGGTTCTTTTGAGTATTAGAAAATTGTTCTTCTCTCAGGTGTAATCAGGATTTGGATTATGAGAATTTGAGTTTTTGTAAACTCTTGTTGTCATTTTTCTCCTTATAGTAAAAATCTATAACAACTCCGTTGACCTAGTCTATATTAGGTGAACCGTGTAAATTCCATATATTGTTTTCTCTATTTTTTTATTTCATTATTATTTCTATATTATTTTATTGTTTTATTAGTTTAGTGTTTCCGAAAGTTTATTTCCTAACAAAGAGAAAAAAAGAATATGTCATAGAACTTTTAAAACATGGACTCTAATTGTTGGTGTCATTTTTTTTAGTATTAATTATTATTTAGTCATTAATTTGCTAGCAATATTTTAATACTCTTAAATATTTTAGATGGTTTGTATGAACATTATGAGACATAATTTCTAATTTTAATAAAGTAAACTACGTAGAACCCTCCTGACATTTAATTTTTTACAGATAAAAACAGTTTTTAGGCTTCATTTGGTACAGCTTTTTTAAGTAGATCTTTTGAATGTAGACTTTTTGGAAATAGATTGTTTGAAAGAAAATTATTGGTTGTTTGATTGTCAATTAAAAAAACTATTTTAAATTATAGATTGTTTGGTTAAATTATTTTTAAAGTACTTTTAGATTAATAATTTACCAAAAATGGTATGAGAGAAAGAAATAATATATTCATTCTGGGAATGTAATGATTTCATCTTCAACCATAAAAAATTAATCAATCAAACAACCAATGATTACTTGATGTAAGTATATTTTCAAAACACATATTTTCAATAAAATAGATGTAAAATTATTATGTTTCTCTATTTTTTATTTTCAAAAGAAAAGTATTTATTTAGATTTATTAATAAAGCTTTACATCTTCAATTTTATTTGATCTAAGTAGATTTTCAATAATGTTTCGTCAATAGAATATCATGTGATTTTTTAAATCATTCTTTTTAAGATAACTCAATAAAAAGACAGTACCGTCTTTAAAATTAAATATAAAAAACCTAAAAATCTAACAATAATAATGATAGAAAATCATTACAAATAAAAGCAAGCAATTAATTTCGATGCGTAAGAAGAATTGCAATTCGATTACATTCCTCATCCAATTGAATTATATATATAACTAATATGTATATATATCAATGAATCAATAACAAAACCAATTGCATTATATATATATAACAAATATAATATATAATATTCATGACAATAAAGGTAAAAAAAATTGCAATAAAAAAACACAAAATATATAAAACTTATTGATTAAAGAGGAGTTCTTAAAAGTTTTTATGAAATAAAAAATTAATAAAAGTAGAGGCTATATGTGTATATTTATAAAGAAATTATAATAGGGTTATAAGGGTACAAAGATATTAACAAAATAAAATAGGGGTATAGTAGATATTTTAATCTTTTTAAAAAAACTCAAAAAGATCTACTTGGAGAAGCTCAAATTTTGAGCTTCTCTAAGTAGACCTTTTTTAGCTTTTTTAATTCCCCAAAAGCTCTACTGAGATGTCAACCAAACAACACAAAAATAGTCAAGTAGAGTTTTTAACATTAAAAAAATATTTTTGATCAGTAAATAAGTTGTACCAAACGTACACTTAGTCTTTGTTGCAATAACCTCTGCTCATCTGATGGTTTGATAGAAGAAAAAAAGTTAGATTGATCGTCAAAATGTGATGAAAGAAAGAAATATCGTTAATACATTTAATTTAAAAAATTACTTTCATATTTTAAAATAATTTAAAAAGATAAATCTCCACCATCCATATTAGAGATAAATAGTGGAGATTTATTTAAAAATTTTAAAAAAAAAAAAATCTCTTATTGGATTACTACTATCCATCTTAACCATAGACAGTGAAGATTAATTTATTAAATAAAAAGAAATTTAAAAACAAGAAAATTTTAAAGAATAAGAAAAAAGTTAGATGCAGAGATATGGAGATCGCTCTCCATCGATCTCCATTGCCATCACAGTGGCGATAGAAAGGAGATCTTCATGGCTGAGATGGCAACGACGGAGAATCTAGATCTATGACTTCGGCTTGGAAGCCATCAAGAGGAGCTTTTGGTTAAATAGGCGCAAGCTCAAAAGGTTCGGCTTGATGGGTTGGGTTTCAATGATCGACAGAGGCAGCAACGATATTTTGTTGGCAACTAGAACTTATAGAGCCAAGGAAGATAGCAACCGAGGAACATCGTGGCTTGATGGGTTGGGTTTTGATGATCGGCACGACAATGTTTGTTGGCGATCAAAGCTTATGAAGCCAAGGAAAACAAGATCAGATGGTGAGTCGGTTCTAATGAGAAATAGATGGTGGCATTTTGTTGGTGGCGACATTTTAAGTGATGAATTGGTTCCAATAGATGGTAATGATGTTTGAGTGATGAACTTTACTGATTTGGGTATTACTGATGTTTGATTAGATATTGTTGGTTTGAATAAGGATGCAATTAAAGGAAACTTAATGGATTTCTTTTAGTTATAGGGCGCTGGAAGATCTCCATCGATGGAGATTGAATATGGCAATAGCTTTTTCTCCTTTCTTCTTCTGCCACAACCTAGATAGGTGGGATCAGTGGCGGACCCAGAAATTTGTGTTAGGAGGGACACTTTTATATAATAATTATAACATAAAAAACTAAATTATATGAAATGTTATTTATAATATTTCTTTCAATTATTAGAATGATGCTATATGAAATCAAAATAGAAAAAATACATAACCAATAGGAAATATATAGTTTTACCCTTTAGAAGATTATAAATAAATTTTTTAAAAATAACATTCTTAATACAAATTTAAAATAAAAAACATACCGATTGTGAGTTGATAATTTATGAAGTTAAAATATTTTAAATTTAAAGATCAAATTGTAATAATGGAAAAAAAAAAAACAACAGATTTTGATAGGAGAACAAATTAAACCATAACGGGAAAAAAAAAATTAAGGAAAGGTAACATGTTTTAATAGGAAAATTGATTGAACCATGGTGGATGAAATAAAGAAAAACAAGATTCATACCATAAAAAATAAAAAAATAATAAAAAAAAAATAGAGACAAAGCAAAATTGATGAGTGAATAAAAAAAATTCAAAAAAAAAACAACATTTGTGAGTGAATAAAATAAAAATTAAAATTAAAAAAAATAAAAAAAGAGACAAAGGGGAGTGACAAAAAAAGAAGACACAATGGAGAGTTGAACCTCCGCTACATTTAGGAAGGTAAGCAGCCACCACCAACAAAGCCTTTCAAATCTTATGATTCCATTCCAAATTTAAAAATTATATTAAATTACAAGAAAAAATGCAAAATCCCTTTGACATGGCCAGAGGTCGAACCCTGGTGGCGTCTGCAGTAAAAGGGCGACTGCTACCATCCAGGCCATCACGCGCTGGTGTAGTTTCATCACATTATCTTTTATATATTTAAATGCAGTAAATTTAATTAATTTCCAAAAAATTTCAGGGGACACGTGTCCCCCCTGGCCCAACAGTGGGTCCGCCCCTGGGTGGGATGCTTGATTGGATGTTGTTGATGCTCAATGGGTGTTGTTGATGAACCATCAACAAAAGTTAAAGATAGTAGCTGAGATCAAGCCGAATCTATGGAAGGTGGATATTCGGTTTAGATCATTATTGCCATCTTCAAAATTTGATCTTGATTGTCCATTTTTAAGATATGACTCAGATTTGTTTGAAAAAATTATTTATTTTATATTTAAAATCATCTTTTAATTATTTTTAAATTTCAAAATTATTTAAGTTTTAAACTATTTTTTAAGTTTGAAATTTATTGTAAAATTTTTAAAATTTTAAATTATTTTAAAGAAGATCCAAACAACCCACTAAATGATATAATTTTTAAATGAAATTTTTTTTTAAAAAAAAAAAGTGAAAATTATCATGTTACCCCTCCATAGTTAAAGCTAATCGTTAAATGAGGGAAGTCAATGCAACGTTAGGTTGTTTTCTCCTATAATAAATCCAACGTTAGGCAGGTTTGGGTAATTAGCTCTTTTTAATATATTGAATCAGTTTGATGAATAATTTGAGACATCTTATGTTTTACGTCATATAATTTTTAATTATTCTTTTTCTTTTATATATTTTATTTGTTGTCTTTTATATAATTAACCTTTAATGAATATTAGTAGGCTAGAAATGAATTGTTGAATTTTGAGATGAATGGGTTGTTATATACACAAAGGTATTTCGGTAATCAAAATTGTATCATATTTATTCCTTACTTATTATACCTATTTTTGGGACTGCAAAAATGGGCTGGTAAAAGCCCAAAGAACCAATCAAATAGGCTAACGCAGCTCTCAGCTCATCAGCCTCTAGGTCGCAGGTCGCAGCTCTCAGCTCAGCTAGCTCCAGCTCGCAGCTCGCGGCTCTCAGCTAGTTCAGCCTCCAGCTCGCAGCTCTCAGCTAGCTCCAGCTCGCAGCTAGCTCAGCCTCCTGTTCTCAGTTCTCAGGTCTCGTACCAGCGAGCTCCATGCCATTCTAGATCCCGAAGAGCAATTAATGCAGTATGACTATGACAAAGTTGTTAGTTAATGCAATAAATGTTATGTCAGAGTAGTTAATTTCTTTACGTGTACATCACTCAAGTGTAATCCTCATTCCTCTATAAATAGGAGGGGAAAATTCATTGTAAAGAGAGAAAAAGATTTTTAGTATTATAGTCACTCTGAAAAAATATATTGAGAGTGACCCGTGGATGTAGGCATCATTGCCGAACCACGTAAAAATCTCTGTGTCATATCTCTCATGTTCTTCCTCTCTCCTCTCTTTGGTGTGTTCTTTGATTGCAAGTATTAGGTGTTGGATCATCCGGTTGATCGAGACCAAAAATCGACGTCGATATAAATTGGCGCTAGAAGGAGAGCTCAGGCTGCAATCTTGAACTTTCAGCAACCATGGCGAAAGGAAGAACAACCAGAAGTTCAAACCCGACAGCTGATCCACCTGAAAGGCAAGCAGATCAGCAGGAGCATGATTTCCAACTGAGGGAGAACGCTGTTGTGCCCATATCAGACACATCTCACGCCCCCATGACAGGTGTTGCTATAGGTGTGCCTCCATCGACTTCTCACCAGCCAGCACCATTGAACCCTATGGTTGGGGGGCTGCATGTATGGCATCAATGGTAGGAAGCATTAGAGGGCACAGTACAGCAACTCGCTGAGGCAATCAGGCGCTGGTACAGGCCCAAGCACCAGCTCCTGAAAGACCACTCAGAGATCAGCCACAACCTGCCAACTCAGTTCATTCCTCCAGCTCGCATTCGAGAACTGAAGGTCGCCGAGCTCGTGGAGCTAGGAGCTCACAAAGGTCTCGTCTGGAAGGTACCTCAGATCGCAGCTCTCAAGGTCACGAGCTCGAGGGAGGCTATAACCCTTAGAACCCAGCAATAGAAGAGCTCTTTCAGAGGGTTCAGCAGTTGGAGGAGCAACCTGGACCCCAGGATCTGAAAGAGCAGTATGAGGAGAGAACCCCTCTCACTAGGGAGGTCGAGACGCAACCTCTCCCTCTCAGATTCAAGCTCCCCAGCGTTCCACCTTATAATGGGGACAGCGACCCTTACGATCATCTAGATGCATTCAATATCCAAATGGATCTTCAGACGTCCAACCCTTTGGTGAAATGTCATGTTTTTCCAGCCACCTTGGGCGACGTTCCGCGAGCTTGGTTCAAGCGCCTCCCAGCTCGCAGCATAAATAGCTGGGGGGAATGTCAGCAAAGATTCATCAGCCAGTACCAGGCTCTGAAAAAACAGCTCGCATCACCCTGCCACCTCGCTACAGTCTTTCAGCGGCAGGACGAGTCTTTGAAAAATTACATTACCAGGTTCAGGCATGAGGTCGCTAACGTGGAGAATCCCTCAGATGACAGCATCCTAACTACAATCTCAGCTGGGCTTCGCAAGGATGGAAAGCTCTATAAGAGCATATATAAATCCCCAGTAAAGGACCTGGGTGAATTCTATGAACGAGCTGCAAGGGAGATTAGATAGGAAGAAACCTTCGGCCCCAAAAAGTCTGACCAAACGGATGAATCGGGCAGTCCCAACCAGCTGAAGAAAAGAAGTAATGGTGAGGACGAAAATGAGGGTCAGAATAGGAGCTCAAGGCACCAGGTCGCCAAAAAGGCCAGAAACAAGCTCAGAAGCGAACGACCTCAGCATCAAGGCGTCATGAAAGCTACAGCATCTTGTCAGATACGCAAGACAATATCTTTGCAATAGAAAGGGGTAGAGAAGACTTTGGGAAGCCCAACCCCATAAAGACCCCTGCTAAGTTCAGAAACAAGAACAAGTTTTGTGTCTATCATGATGAGGTCGGGCACAATACTTCAGATTGCTGGAAGCTGAAAGACATTATCGAGGACCTGATCAGACAAAGCTATCTAGGAGAATATATGGTGCATAGTAGCAGCCCCAACGGGCTCCCAAGCTAGACATGAACCCTCAATGCATCCACATTACAGTTGCTCCCAACAGGTCATGTACCTAATTTGTAATTCAATTTAAGAAATCAATAGAAGATATGAATTTTCTTCAATGCTTTATATTACAACTGCCTTATTGATTTCTTAAAATCATGCTATGAAAAAGCGCTTACGCGACCTGTTAGCTGAGGTCGCAACCCTCTGGACAGCTCACTAGCTCGCTATCTTAGCTGAGGCTTTGATCCACTGGAGATAGCTAGCTATAATACTGTTAGCTGAGGCCGACCTACTGGACAATTCGCAAAAGCGCGTCGCTATGATAGAAGAGGTTACAACCTACTGGACAGCTCGCTATCTTAGCTGAGGCTTCAATCCACTGGAGATAGCCAGCGCTGTTAGCTGAGGTCATAGCCCCCTACGTAGTTCGACAAGTTGCTATGACAAACGAGGTTCCGACCCCCTACATAGCTCGCATCAATGTTTTTATATATTATGCTGGCTGAGTTCCTGAATAGAGTTATGATCTGGAACCCCAGTCTGTGATGGTCAAGCGACCTTCCAAGCTCTCATAAGGTGTTTTTACCTTTGAGCAATATATTGATTAACGCATTGATCACCTAGATTCTTCTGTTCGCAGGAAAAAACCAAGGAATAAAGCACAATCATAAAATGCCTCAGAAAATGTATCAAACTCAGCAACTTCAGTAGAGTCACCACAAGATGGGATGAAATCTAAAAAAATGTCAGGGCAGGATAAGATACATCAGCTTTTACCAGTGAGCTCAAGCTCCCAGTCCGAAAATCGCATTAGGAGCTGAGGGGCTTATGTTATACCTATTTTTGGGACTACAAAAATAGGCTGGTAAAAGCCCAAATAACCAATCAAATAGGCTGGCCCAGCTCTCAGCTCATCAGCTTCCAGGTCGCAGGTCGCAGGTCGCAGGTCGCAGCTCACAGCTCAACTAGCTCCAGCTCGCAGCTCTCAGCTAGCTCCAGCTCGCAAGTCGCAACTCGAGCTTGCAACTCTCAGCTCAGCTAGCTCTAGCTCGCAGCTCACAGCTCAGCTAGCTCTCAGCTCTCAGCTAGCTCCAGCTCGCAACTAGCTCAGCCTCCTGTTCTCAGTTCTTAGGTCTCGTACCAGCAAGCTCCATGATCCCGAGGAGCAATTAATGCAGTATGACTATGACAGAGTTGTTAGTCAATGCAATAAATGCTATGTCAAAGTAGTTGATTTTTTTACGTATACATCACTCAAGTGTAATCCCCCTTCCTCTATAAATAGGAGGGGGAAATTCATTGTAAAGAGAGAGATAGATTTTTAGTATTACAGTTACTCTGAAAAAATATATTAAGAGTGACCTGTGGAAGTAGGTACCATTGTCGAACCACGTAAAAATCTCTGTGTCATATCTCTTCTGTTCTTCCTCTCTCCTCTTTTTGATGTGTTCTTTGATTGTAGGTATTGGGCGTTGGATCATCCGGTCGACCGAGACCAAAATTCAACGTCGACATTACTCAAGTAAACACTTGAAATGAAATTAATCCCTTTCTAATTTTTAAGAAGTTAATACACACTAAAATAGAATCAAGTTTTTTGAATGGTTTTCATATGGATTCAATGGGTTGTAGTAAAGGTTTAGTGCTTCTTTGGAAGGAGGATTGGATAGTTGATGTAAAAAGTTTTTCTCAGCAACATATTGATGCTCTTGTTCTTACTTCTTCAAATGTCAAATTTAGGTTTACAGGTATGTATGGTGAACCTAATTAGGCTTCTTATAAGTTTTTTTGGGATTTTATCACTGGGTTGAAGCATCAGTTTGATCTACCTTGGATATGTGGGGGCAATTTTAATGAGATTCTCTGCTTTGGTGAAAAACTATGGGGAGGTGACTCGAAATGTGGTTGATATGGATCTTTTTCGGTGAACTCTAGAGGTTTGTAACTTAGAGGATTTGGGTTTGTTGGGTCCTAAGTTCACTTGGGATAACAGATGGGAAGGGAATGCAAACATTCAGGAGCGATTAGATGTATTCGTCACTTGTTCCAAATAGAGGAATTTTTTTGGGGAGAGCTAGAGTTTGTGTTCTCGATTTTTGGGGCTCGAATCACCATGCTCTTCACTGTTTGTTAGAACCTCTTTCGAGGTCACAATCCATGGAAAAATAAGAAATGATTTTTCTTTGAACTGTTATGGACAAAAGATACAGATTCTGAAGATATTATTTGACATTCTTGGGAATATAATTCTTTTGATAGGTCTTCTATTTCTTTTAACAATGCATTATCAGCTTATACATAGGGTTTGCAGGTGTGGAATGGTAGTAATATGGAGTCATTCCTAAGAAGCTTCGGTTAGTATGGGAACAATTGGAAAGAGCATTTTTAGGGAATAAGGATACAGAAATTGGGGTAAGACTAGCAGATTAGAGGAAGAAAAAAGGCGTTTTTTATTTTTCAAAAAGGAGTATTAGCAACAATGCTCTACAGCAGATTAGTTGGAGGTAGGGAACAAAAATACTTCTTTTTTCCATGTCAGAGCTTCGTGACAGAAGAGGAAAAATAAGATCATTAGGTTAGAAAATCGTAGGGGTGTGTGGTGTGAGGATCCTTCTAACTTAGTAAATATTGTTACATATTATTTTGATAATATTTATAGATTTTCGCGACTGAGCAATGAAGTTGTTCAACATGTGTTTGAGGTGATACCTCAAAGGTCACCTTTAAGATGAATCAACTTTTGTCGGCCCTTTTACGAATAAGCATATTAAACAAGCAGTGTTTACCATGGGACCAACGAAAGCGCTTGGACCAGATGGATTTCATGCTTTGTTTTACCAGAAGTACTGATCTATAGTGGAGAGGCAAATTACTGATCTGTGTCGAGGTGTTCTTAATAAAGAGTTGTCTATTGGGCACCTAAACAGGACCATTATTGTTCTTCTCCTCAAGATCTCTGCACCTGGAAATGTATTAGATTTCCAACCCATCAGCTTATGTAAGGTTATTTACATGATTGTCACTAAAACTTTGGTTAATCGTTTAAAGTTGGTGCTTCCATTAATTATTGATGAGTCCCAAAGTACTTTTGTCCCAGTTCACCTTGTTACAGACAATGTTATTACTACTTTTGAGCTTATGCACTCTAGGAGGAAGAAAACAGAGGGTCAAAAAGGGTGGTTGGCGTTTAAGCTTGTTATGAGTAAAGCTTATGATAGAGCTGAGTGGTTTTAAGAGCTGTAATGTTAAAGATGGGGTTTGCTGAGCATTTTATAGCGGTGGTGTATGATTGTGTGAGTACTGCTCATTTTTCTGTTATTTTAATAGGGTTCCTTAAAGCAACATTGTTTCTTCTCGAGGTTTAAGTTAATGTTGTCCTCTTTCTCCTTATTTGTTCCTTTTATGTGTCAAGGGTCTTTCCTGTTTAATCAAAGAGGCTCAATCAAGGAAAAGTTATCACAGGTTTTTCCTATACTCGAAGAGATCCTTCTGTTTCTCGCCTGTTTTTTACCGATGATAGTCTCTTTTTGCCTAAGCATCCTTGAATGAAGTGAATGCGATTCAGGATATGCTTCTTTGCTATGCGCTTGTCTCTGGTCAAGAGATTAACTTTCATAAGTCTGTTGTTACCTTTAGCCCTAATGCGAGGTATGACTTGCGGGAACATGTCTATGCCTTCCTCTTATGATAAGTATCTGGGTCTCCTATCTGTTGTAGGAAGAAGTAAAAGGGAGGTTTTTAAACATTTTAAGGAAAAGGTTCTTAAACGTTTGCAAATGTGGTGCACTAAGTTTTTTTCCTTTAGGTGTAGAGAAATTCTTATTCAAATTGTTGACCAGTCTATTCCCACTTATGCGATGAGTGTTTTTCGCATTCCTACTTCTCTCTGTAATAAGCTTCACACTTTAGCCACTCGGTTTTGGTGGGGAAGTGATGTCTCCACCAAAAAATTACACTGGTGGAGCTGGGATAAATTATGTCGAAAGAAAAAGGTTGTAGAGATGGGTTTCCGTGATTTGGAAACTTTTAATCAAGCGTTAGTTGCTCGCTAAGTTTGGCAGCTCATTCGTTACCATTCCTCGCTGATGGCGAGATTATTACAAGATAAATATTTTCCAAGTGTTGATTTTATGGACACTCAATGCAAGGCCGATACCTCTATAATTTGGCAAAGTATTATGTAGAGTAGAGCGATTATTGATTTGGAATGGCGATGGCAGATTGGGTTGGTAATTCTGTCAGAGTTTTTAGAGATCCTTGGATACCCAAACCTTCCCTTTTTCACCTCATTACTCGCCCAATTCCTCATTTGTCAGAGTTGAGAGTTATTGACTTGCATTCGGAGAATAGAGATTGGAATGTGCCTCTCATAAATCAGATCTTCTTGCCAATAGAAGTTTCTTTCATTTTGAGAATTCCGCTGAGTAATTCTTTCAGTAGTGATGATAGGGTCTGGGCATTTTAATTCTAATAAGGTTTATTTAGTTAAATTGGGATATTTGGTCTTTAGGGTTTCACGTTTTGATATAGAGTCGTCAGATAAGAGATCTAACAACCACTGATGGAATTTTCTTTAAGGACTTAAAATGCCAAGTAAGGTTAGAATTTTTGGGTGGCTTATATTTTATGATTTATTGCTTACTGGTGGTAACTTGTGATGCAAACCCTGTATATAAAGATACGGCACCCATAGATCAATTAAAACACAACCCTAAAAAAGATTAATTAAACTTTACAACAAAAATTTTGACTCATTGATTATATCATTCACGAACCAAAACTATAAAGAATTTTGACATATTAATTATATGTCAATCAAGAATCAAAATTATAAAGAATTTTGACCCATTGATTATATGATAACTAAGAATCAAAATTATGACAATAATTTTGACCCATTGATTATATGTCAATCAAAAACCAAAGTTATAAAGAACTTTGACCCATTGATAAGAACTCAATCAAGAATCAAAATTATAATAAGAATGATATTGACAGCACTCCCAAAACATAGATGACAAGGTAGAAGATAAGTCACGGTTTCAATCACCACAAATACAGCTTGAAAAGATCACATTGTCACAAGCTTAGTTTAATAAGATCACATCTTCTTGAAGAATATAATGGTGCATTTACTTCACTTAGAGGAATTGGAATAGGAATCAGAATGATCGGGAATCGGAATGACTTGGAATTGGAATGAAGTATCGGAATCAGAACAAGTTGTTTACTTCAACTATAGGAATCGGAATCGGAATTAGCAGTATTCCCATTGAACTGTTTACTTTACTTTGGAATCGGAATGAATTAATTATAAGTTACAAAAATGTCCTTAATTAAAATTATCGATTAATTATAATAGTGTGCAATTTTTTATTATAATATGCAGTTTTTTTTTAATATCAAATAAAAATTGCATACTATAGTAAAAAAAAAAAAATTGCATATTATAGTAAAAAAATTACATATTATTTTAATAGTCCACTAACCTAGTGTGCAATTTTTATTATAATATGTAATTTTTTTTTAATATCAAATAAAAAACTGCATATTATAATAAAAAACATGAATATTATTTTTAATAGTCTACTATGATAATTAAGAAATTGGTGGTGATAATATACAATTTTTTTTTAATATAAAATAAAATAGTTTTTTTTTATATAAAAAGGTATAGAAGACTTTTCATCTCTACAAAGGGAATGGGAATGAGATTCCCAAGTGGGTTGGGGGGAATGAGATTCTCATTCCACAACCCCAAATTAATGTGGGACCTACACTTTTATTCCCATTACAGAATGAATTTTAAGCAAGTAAACGACATCAAGCAATCTCATTCCCCATTCTCATTCCCTAATTCATGAAGTAAACATACCATAAGAGAGGAAACTCTCATAACATCATTTTCAACTCATATTTTTGCCTTTCTTTGGTGTTGTCATAATATGTCATATTCATAAGCTCCAAAATACATATTTTTAAAACACATTAATATTGGCAGTCATCCATCTAACTACCTTTATTGAAAATAAGCTCATTTATTACAAGTCAATAAAATACTCTTGGAACAACCCTCCAAACATGGGCAATAAAAGAAAATAAATACAAGTAACTATTAACAAGAAATAATAAAAACTTGGTTAATAAGATTTAAAGACTAGTTGAATACAAACCACCAAAATGTATTCGGTCATAACTTTCTCTTGGAGTCTTCAAATGACATATTTCAAAATGTCAAAAAGAAGTTAAGACTCTATTCTTTCCAACTACATATGGCACACCTCATAACTCTACTGAAATCTAAAGATACGGCATTCCAAAAATGCTCCTCGTGCAGAATCTTAATGAATGACTTGCCTGCTCATATGTTTCCGTCAACATGTTTCGTCGGGGGTTGAATTGCTCTAAGTTGTGCAACTGCTGCTATGAAGGAGGAATCTGTCTTTCATGCTCTCATTTTGTGTCCTTGGGCAAAAAACTGTTAGAGAAAGAGTATCTTTTGGAATTTTCTGAGGAGTTTTATGGGTTCATTGATGCCGGGTCTAATGCTTTATTTACATGATCATCTTTTTAGCTCTAATTTTGAGTTGTGGTTATTGGTTTTGTGGAATCTTTAGGGGGATAGAAATCATGTTTTTCATGGTGGTGTGCTTAAGAAAGAAGAGTTGATTCTAAAAGAAACTACTATTTATCTTACTGAGTATCAAAGTTTAATGGAGTTGTTCGAGTTTGGCTTGAGACAATTTCTCCTGTTCCACATGTGAAGTGGTAACCACTTGATCGAGATTCTTTGAAACTCAATGTAGATGCTACAATAAATAATGTGACTGGTTTTATAAGGATTGGAGCTTTGATTCGTGATCATCGGAAATATGTTAAATGTGCTCTTTTCACGAAGTTGTATGGCTTTTTTACTCCTTATTTGGCTGAATATGTGGCTTTCAGAGAAGGTTTGGAGTTTGCTTTAGCTCATAACATCATACCTCAGGTGGTGGAGACAGATGCTTGTTCTTATTATCTTGTCAATTCAGGCTAAGAATTTTTCTGCTATTAAAGGTCCCTTTATTAGGGATATTTCTTTTTTGTTAGCTCAGTTGGGCAATACTAAATATCAATTCACTCCTAAAAAGAGTAATGAGGCAATTCATAGGCTTGCTACTTTGGTTTTTTGTAGCAAATTTTAGTCAATCTTGATTTAATTATGTTTTAGATTGTATCTCAAATACTGTTCTGATTGATGTTTCTTGAATAAATTAGTTTTGTTTTCAAAAGAAAAAAAAAAATCAAGTTACTTAATTCTAATTCTTTTCCATTCTCTCTCCATGGGAACTTGATTCTCATTCATTTCATTATTGATTAGTAAACATGCCTTTCAAGTAATGCAAAATCTTGGAGACTTTAGGAATTAGATTTCTAAGAGAGAACAGAATCCCAAAGTGATATTATTTGATTGGATTAAATAAGAAAATATCATTAAATTAAGTAGTTCTTTATTGAATTAATTAATTAATTATGAAGAGTCATGATAAGAAAAGAATGAGGTTGTATAATCCAATAAGGAATTAACATTTTTTTTTTTTTTTGAAAACTATTAATAGATAGTTTTGACAAAGAAAAAGACACTTTTGAGCTTTAGTCAATTTATTGGCATTACACAAGGCTTAGAAGTAATTCTATTCTCTTGACTTTGGGATTTGATATTTTTTAGAAGTTTTGCGGGGATTCTTTACTCATGAAATGATTCAAGAAAGGTGCCACACATCAATGATAATTTATGTTCGCGATGGTATAGAAAATTATATGATAGATATATAAAGATTAAAACATGAATCTATAAAGAAACAATTATATATCTTGTTTAACACATGTTGGTGCTTGAATTTGATCCAAGAATTTGAGTTTTTTCGAAATAAAAAATAAAGATAAAAAACATTTTTGGTAAATTATTTTTCCACTAAGTAAATCAGGTTTGGATTTGCCATCATAGCTAGGCCCGGCCTGCTTTCGTAGAGGATCATTATTTATTCAAGTCCAAAGATAAAAAGTCCAAATTCGGATTAGGTCTTAACAAATTGCCATGTGGGTTGAGTCCAGTCTAAAACAAGAAGAGTGACGATATTTCCATCCCTCATAAATTGTGTGTACATCTCTTTCATAAATACACCTCATCAAAACTATAAAAAATCTCTAATTTATAAATAAATCTCAATTAATACCAATATTGTCCTTCTTTTATTATTTTTGTACTATATTTTTGTAAATACAATCCACAATATTTATTTTATTATCTAATTAATTATGTTAAAATTTTGAGTTTTTTTCCAACAAATAAGACAAGTAGATCATGATTTTCTTCTAATAATAATTAATTTAAAACTTATCATCTTACAATCAATTTCTTAAGAAGATTTTAAATTATTCTTCACACATTGTAATTAATTTGTATTCTTTTTAAAAAATTTTGATATTTGAAAAAAAAATAATTTAGAAAAATTAAAATTTGAAAAAGTATAGAGAGTTTTCCTCTCTAATTCTGTGTCTCACCAAACATCATGCCAAACATGATTAAAGAGAAAGAGAGCAAAAATGGTGAAAAGAATAAGGGAAGAAAGAAGGAGATGCATGGTGGTGACTTGAGAGTACATCAATCTTTATGAGCAAGCATTATTGAGAATCGAGATGGATATTAAATTTTCAAGATGAAAACCCTCTGTTGGGCAAGATATATTACATAAAATTTTTGGTTTTATACTATCAACATCAATATATTTATCTTAATTGTAGTGGACATTTTTTTAGTTAATATAAAATAAAAATAATAATAAAAGGATTTGATCATATATGTAAGAAACTATTTGATAATTTATGGGTGTACTTATAAACTATTTAACCCTTTTCGTAATTTTAATCAAGGATAATATTGGATTTTCTCAAATACATTATTTTGGGGTGTACATACAATTGTTTAGGGGTGCAAATATCGACACTCGAACCAAAAAGGCTGGTTCACACGGTAATGTTATTTATGTTTTATTTATTTTTCAAAAATAATTCCAAATTTGAAATTAAAAAAATGAAATGAAGATAACAAACTACAATTGTTTTCTGATGGGGCCAAACTGATTGGGCTTGGTGCAATCTGACCCAGTCTTTTGATACATTGGTCTGACCCAGTCTGCATGCTTCATCAAGAGCATTTTGTTTTTTACTTTGACACTTTTCTTCGAAAGACACTATATTCTAAAAACTTAAAAATTAAAAAAAATAATAAAAAATAATTCTAAGAACACTTTATTTTATTCCAAATTTATCATTTTGATTATCTTTCAATAGTCATATTCTAAAAACGTTTCATTTTAAAAAATAATTAAATTTTCAAAAACACTCTGCTTTATTTTAATACATCATTTTAAATATTGATGAGGTTTTTTGGAAAAATATTTAATGAAGTTTTTTATTATATCTAATGCAATATGCATATATCAACAAATTTAGAGAAATTAATATTAAACTATATATGATAAATTTTTAACACAACAAATAGTTTAAAATTCTTAAGAATTCAACCAAAAAAAAAAGTTTAAAAAAAATTGAAAACTTATTTCTTCATTATTATTTAAATCTTATTAAAAATAATTCTTTATCAATTTAAAGTTGGCCAAAAATTACATATTATTTTCCATCACTTTGGAATCAAGGAGATGTTTTAGGGTTTGGAATTACAAAAGAGAAAAAGAATAATATAAAATTCTAAAAATTGGTTGGTAGTGTCTTTAAACTTTTTTTTCCCCTTTATGATAATTTTAATTTACTTTAAAACTATTAATAAACAATAAGAAAAATAGTTTAAAAAGATTTTTTTTTGGTTGAAAAGTTGTGTAAAAAGATATTTGGTGCTTGTCAATAGTATCACTCTAAAATTTATTTGACTTTTATTAAATTTTGTTGTTTATTAAAATTTTATGAATATGTAACTTTCACACACAAATCAAAATTAATTTCTTGTCTCTTGCTCAAGAATTGAAGTTTTCTTTACGGGTTAAAAAGGAAAATCATATTCTTTTTTTATAAAATACTTTTAATTTATAATTTAACACGTCATATGGAGTGATGTTATTCACAATACACAAGTATCTTTCTACACTTTTTTTTTTTTTTATTTAATGACAATTTTAACCTAAATTAAATTTATTAAAATGGATAAAAAGATATAAAAATACTACCAACTAATATGTTTAAAATCAAATAATACATTTTTGCGATTACAAATCATCAAATAACTCTACGTTGTGCCAAAATTTAAGATTTCATTTATTCCAAAATGATAGAAAATAAAATATAAGCAGAGGTGAGCTTTAAGGTGATGAAATATTATTACCAACAAGATTCAAACAATAATGAAGAAATAAGTTTTCAGTTAGTTCTAAACTTTTTTTTTTTAAATGTTAAGAATTTTAAACTATATATTGTGTTTGTATTTTACCATATATGATTGTAGTGGTCAAAAATTTTCAAGCTTAAAATGAAAGCTCAAAGCTTGTTATGATATATTAGTTCAGCATATCGATTGATCTAAACTAATGGCCTATATGGATAGCCCAGAAACTTAATTGATCCAGCTCAAATAAGGTCTAATTATAAATTATGATTTATTGCTCTTAATGCATGAGGTTAAATAAATTGTAATGGAAAAGGTATTAAACCTTGTAACCGACATGTCATAAACCATACATTAAACCCTGAAACCGACATATCATAAATATACCATTAAACCCTGTAATCGACATATCATAAACCATGTCATTAAACTCTGTAACCGACATGTCATTAATCATGTTATTAAACTTTGTAACCAACATATCATTAATCATACCATTAAACTTTGTAACTGACATATTATTAAGTATACCATTAAGTTTTGTAACTGACAAGTCATTAACCATGACATTTACTCTATAATAAATTCTCATGACACATCCTTCACCTATAAATAAAGGCTTCATAAAGAGGAATAGACATCCCCACCTCTCTTGCTCATCTCTTGCAAGCTACTTAAAGTTTCTTCTTCTTCTCTTTTGTGTTCTCATTTTTCTACTCCAAATTTAGTGTTCCTCTGTGATAGATTCAGTATAGTGGTGTGGAAGTGCATGTCTAAAAAAGGTCTGGCTAAGGAAAGACTTGATATTTAACGAGTTCGTTGTGACCGACCTCTCTTTCCTGGGAACTTACCTGATGTACTATTCACAACTCACTTGCACTGTTTTATTATATGAGGTTTTGCACACTGACACTTAATATCTCTGTGTTCTTATTCCGTTCAGTCTTCAAATCAAGACGATTAAGACTTTAATAGTCTTCCGTCCTTTTTCTTTTCTGATACACTCCTTCAAATCTAACGATGCTTTACTTTTACTACACTCGTATACTTCACAATCAATTTACTGACTTGAGCGTCGGAATGTCTTCGGTCGGCACCCCACCGGTGTCAAGATCACCCGCGTTCTCTTTATTTGATTTGTGTAAAACACAGGTTGCTAGGTTCCAAAAAAGTTAACTGACGAGATTTGATCAAAGTCAATATACTATAGAATTCACCCACTACAATGATTTAATACTAATTTCTTTGGCTGAACTAACTTTGTTTAGCACATTGGAAATTATTAAAAAATTTATCAAAATTCTTTTCCACAACAAACTTCATCAAAATTTAATAATAGGGATATTAAAATACAATAGAATGTCTTTAAACATTTAATTAATATTTTTTTCAGATGAAGTGACTTTAAGATAGAAATATAAAATCATTAAAAAAAGAGCGTTAAAAGAAAAAAAGTGATAATTTTGTTCATAAATTTCTTACTTTTAAGTTTTTAAAATGTATTAAAATAGGAATGTCACAAGATTTAAGATGTATTAAAATAGGAATGTCAAAAGAAAACACTACATTATAAGGAGAAAATCTCGATATACAAATTGGGATAATTTTGTTTTAAATATCTTTGCATTTTTAATCTTTAAACGTCAATAAAATAAGACTTGATAGTTGTTATTCATAAGTAACCTTACTAGTTTGATAAGGTAGTCAAACCAAGAAAACAATAATAAAACTTTATAACCTAATTTCATGCATCTTTTTACTCATTTATTTCATTATCTATCAATAAATACATTTATTTCAAATTTGGAATTTTTTTTTTTTTGAAACACTTGGACAAACTCAGAAAATAATCAATATTAAATTAGGTAGTACTCTAGTGGCACGATCCGGATAAATGATCTTCATACGATTGAAAGTCACCCATATCAAAATAAAAGATAATATATATACATAGGAAAAAATTCCATGTTTATTAAGTAACATAGAGGTATAACGTGTCCAACCTTAACTTAAAGTTTAGGTTGGCCAATGTGCCACTACTGTGCTATAAGGCCAGTGAGATCAAGATTACTCCCATACGTAATTTGGAGTTGATAGACATAAAGATTATTCCTCACGAGCAAATGATTACTTTTCTTTCCCTTATCTTAAACGATACAGTAGTCTTAAATCTTAATTGTAGTTTGATCTTTCCTCGAAACCTCAGCAAGACACATAATAATGGTAGTTAACTAGTAATCCGACTTATCTCGAGCCGTCCAAAACTATTTTAAATGCTAAAGGATTTTTGCATGATTGCCCTATGGACCAAGATCACCATCAGGGACCCCACCAGGCAAAGTCCATGAACACGTGTATGCTGATTACAGTGTACACCTAACCCTTCCATTTCCACAAGCCTTTTAGAGTCAAGACGACAAGTTACCATCCATGCTTTTGTGTTACTTTGAAATTGAATTTATCTCATTTCTTTTAACGAATAATTAACCGACAATGCTACCACTCCTTTCTTTTTTAAGTATTTTATTGTGAGTGCGTTAACCGACATTCACTTGATTAGCTTTTAGCTTTTATTCTTTTCGTTCTAGATTGTTCCATTTCTGTTTTTTTCTTTTTTATTTTTTTTTCTTCTAAGTATTAGTACCTGCTCATGATTATATCGACAACCAACTGAAATAAAATTTAGAATAGAACTTACAACCTCTTAAAGTTAAAATCAATGACTTATAAGACCTTACCACTAAACCAAAGCCTTTTGTCATTTGTTTTGGCATCTGCTTCTTCAATGAACTCTATCTAATTATATAATTAATCTCTTTCTTCCTATTTTAAATCCCATATTGAATATTTATCAAAATTAAATATTACTTTTATTCAAAATTTATTTTTCAATATATACACTTGAAAATTCTATAATTTATAAAATCTATTTCAATATTATTGGGAAATTTTTCATACATACTCATAAATCATAAACATTCAAAGGAGGCGCGTGCCATTCTCTTTCTTATTTAAAATGTAATTCCATTTCAATGCTATCCTAATTTGGGATGGAATAATATTTCCAATCAAAAGTTGTTCTGATTTGATTGTATTCGAATAAATTTGACCATAATATGAAGAACAAATTTTATTTTAGTCCCTATATTCATAATTTATCTCGTTTTTAACCTCAAATCTCTTGTTAAAAATCATAATCCTTAAAGTTTTTAAAACTCATCAATGAAATCTCTTAACACATTAATTTGGTCTTAAACTATTATTAAATTTTATTAAGAACTATCAAATTGATGCATTTTTGAAATTTTAAAGATCGTGACTTTAATAATATATTCATAATTAGAAAGTATAAATCGTTGAAACACAAAACCTAAAATAAAAATTTATCTAATATTAATGGATTTAAGTTCAAGTAATTTAAAAATCTATATAAACATATTTTTTAAATTTGAGTTGAAATAATTTTGTAAAACTTAAATTTATATTATAATTTTTTTAAGAGTTATTTTCATTTTCACCCTTAACGATCGATGAATTATCAATTTTTTCCTTATTGTATGAGAAATCATCAAAAAGCCCATTGCTTATTAAAAAAGTAGTCTTATGAAAGGTGACAATAAGAGATTTTTTGACATTTTTATAGGTAACAAGGGAAAAATGATGATTCATCGATCGTTAGAAGAAAAGTGAAAATAATTTTTTTTAATCAAGCTTAGTCTATTTTGTTAGAAAATTTGGATGATTGCCTTACAGATTTATTCCACCTACTTAAGCAGTTTTTTTTGGTACTGAAAGTCATGATAGTAGTGGTTGTCAATTTCCTTAAGATGCAAAAACTCAATGATTGTAACGCTATTTATATAAAATTTTATACTTTAATTTACGGGTCAAATCCCACTTAATCATAACTATCAATTAAATATACACATAATTGAATTTACATTTAGATGTGGCCCTTTATGGTTGACTTAATGAATGTCATAATTTTCATGAAGAATTGCTTTCTCTGTGTGTGTTAAAAAATATTTATAATATTTCTCTGTCACAAATTTGTTGCATGGATTGTAATAGCTTCGTATAACAAATTCATATCGTATTTCATATATAAGCATAAAAGTTTTTTTAACAAATAACACAAATCGAAAACCTTCGAAGAGAGGGCAATACATATCACGAGTACTATTTAATAATATATATATAATTGAGTATAAATTTAAAATATGGTTGGTTTTAAGTTTAAATTCTCTCTCTAAAGTTTAAAATATGATTCAATTATGCCAATTTGCTTCAAACAATAATAATAATAAAGAGCTTAAAATAACTTTTTTATTTTTAGTTTTTACTTTTAAAAGTTTAACTATTGAAAATTAATATATTAGAATGTAATAACTATCAATTATTTAATATTTTTATAAATAATATAATATAATTTATATTTATATTATTTGACGGATGTGTAGACCACACCATACATCTTTGTCAACGGGTAATTTGTGTAGTATCAATAATTCAATAGCTATTGAAAAAAGAGAGGTAATTTTTCAATAAATAAGAGTCTATTTACTTTATTGATTATGTAAGATTACATATTAATTATAATTTTTAGATTGATTGTAAAAGTGGTTAAAAAATAAATATTGATAGAAAACATTGTAATCAATTTAAAAATTATTATTGATGGATAATTTTACTTAACTAACTAAGTAAGATAATTAAATTCGATAAATAATTAAAGAATGATCAGAAATATCAGAAAGTAGAAGGGGACAAGAGAGAAAAGAGAAACCAGCACATGGTTTTTTGAGAGTCAAGGGAGACGTGAATATCACATGGATGGAGGGGATGAGAAATCGACACGTCGACAAGCGCGTGATGATGATGATGATGATGATGTGCATCCACATATAAAAAAATGGCATGACGGGATGGCATGGACATGCATGGTAGAAGCAAATCAAGGTACGCAAGTGGAGAGAGATCTGAAGGAGATATATTCCTGTAACGGCATTGCGCCACGTGTGTGTTGGGCGAGATCTAAGTTGTATATATCTGTAGCTCTCCTCTCATTGGGTACACGTCACCCTCAATATCTCCCTACTCGTGAGTCGTTGTGCATTGGGTTTTTGCAAAAGCATAAATATCTCGTACACGCTGCGTCTTCCACCAGATATTTTTTAAAGCCCTGCCCCTGACCTCCGCCATTTCCAGCCTTTGAATTCTCTACGTGTCCCAATTGTGATGGTTTCGATGCCGTTCGGGCACTTCTCTGACCTTTGCCTTTTTTGATGTTCCTCTTCGGGCCCACCTTTTCCAAAATTCAAACGTGGCCTTCCCAAAAACCTTATACCATTTTTTTCTAAAGATAATTACGGAGATAATCTTTTTTAATGTTGAAGTAAAAGTTTTTTTTTTTTAATCCTTTATTTCTATCAAATGTATTTTTGTCCAAAACTAAATTTTATTACAAATTCAAAAAAATGATTAGTATTCAACTTGAATTTAAAAAAAGAGGTCACTAATAAAAAAAATATATTTTTTTTATAAAAAAAGCTTCTTAACAAAGTTATTAATCCCCCCATCTTCGTGTAGACGGATCCCTTCTAATTGAAAACAGTATTCTGGACTGTACTATCAATGTTCTTATCTCAATTGATCCCACCGGTTACGTGGGTTGGTCTCAATCGTCCTTAAAAAAAAAATTATTAACCTAAATAACACCCTTATGATTATCTTAATCACGGATTTAACAATCAACTTTTTTAAGCTAACAACACATGGATTATAGGCAGTGGACTAGGAAAACTTTTCTTAATTGGAACTTCATGTACAATTAAAATTTTCTAATGTATGATTAAGAATATAGTAAATTTTAATTCTTAAACTGTATATTTCAATATAAATAAATCACTAAAAAGATAGATATATATAATGATGAATTATATTTCTTATCTAAATTATGATTAGTGTAAATGATAAATTATGAATTAAGAGATGAAAAGTACAAAAAATCTAAAATTAAAAATTACAAAAAAAAATACAATAACCATTACTTAAATCACGAGAATTCTATGAAACTATTAACTAAAGACCCATTTTTTATCAAGATAAGCAGTATTAAATACTCAATTTTAACTCTAAGGAAATTTAATAATCAAAGATTAAAAGAAATAAACGTAGTTCATTTTCACATTTGATTATAAGTTACAATCAAGAAGATTTTCAATAAATAATATATTATATAGTTTTTGTTCACTCTAAATTGTATATTACAATACAAATGTTGAGTACAAATTTTAAAATATAAAGAAATTTGTTTTGAAAAAAAAAAAAAAGTAGAGAAATACAAAAGGTGTTTCAATAAATTCAATAAAAAATAAATTCATAACAAAAATTTTAAAAATTTCTTAAAACTAAATTTTTAAAATTGGCTAGGGTAGCCTACCCTAACTCAAAGAGAGCTACGTCTTTGTTTATAGGTATACTTTAATCAATCAAGATTAATCACTACTTATATGATTCAAATATAAATATTTATATCGGTTTAGCCTTGTCTTCTCAAAGGCTCTCTCACATTCTAGAGAGAGAAAAAGCTCTCTCACCCTTTAGTGAGAGAAAACGTCGTATAAGGATGTTTATGGCTAGATTCGGTCTGATGCAGTGTCGTCTTGCTTCCCTCACCTTCAGATACTCTCCATCTCCATCTTTTCAATCTTCTCACTAGTAGTTTCTTTAGTTTTAGGGTTTTTAGGGTTGGATCCAATTAATTACTGGATCTAGCTCTAAAAACCTACTTTGATCTGGTTTTGTTTGTGTATATTTTAGGTGTTGAGTGATGGTTCTATAAAAGTGGAGTTGTTCAAGTTCATGAAGGAGATCTAATTGTCGTTTAGGTGGATTTCCTTTTGTTGAGTTATGTCCTGTTTCCGAGTGATGTATAGTAGTTGTTGCCTTTTGGATTTAAGGATGATGTGCTGTATAGTTTATTTTGGGTGCTACTAAACTTTAGTTATGGTTTTGTACTTTGTGTTAATTTGAGTTTTAGTTATTTTTTGGTTGACTAGATTTCAGTGTTGCCTTGCCATTCCCATGCTTGGGAATTGCTTGGTGTTCCATTTGGTCTTCCTTGCTCATTCCTCATTTGAGAATATGTTCTGGTATATTTGAGCTTTTATAGTAGCCCCAAATTTGGCTGGATATTAGGGTTGTAAGATTGTGGTTCCTAAATTTGAGAAAGTTTTAATGAAGTTTCAGTATTTCAAAAAAAAAAACAAAACAAAAAATGTCTATAATCATGGACAATACTATTTTTTTTTTTTTTAATTTCTTGACACTAGGATAAATAACTACCAAGATCTAGCGGATATGGTTCTCCTAGTGTACAATCAAGAGCAGTTGCTCTAAGGACCAGGAGAGTCGACCTACATTTGAATAGAAAAATTGTCACTTTTTTTGTAGCCCTTGGCTTTAAACCTGAACCTTACCCATTCTTACCAAAAAGCAAGGCAAGTGGGGTTGTGCCTTGCGGCAACCCACAAATTTCATAGATAATTACTCTTATAAGTAGGAAAGAAACTAATTCAAGCAAAATTTATAAAATGTATTTAATATGATTTGTATCTCATCAATAAGATGGATAAACCAAACCCCACCACTAAGATGGTGGGCAAGTGCAAAAACATTTATACTAAGATGAGGTGTTCTTAATGTGTAAATCCCATGTTCTAATATGACTATTGAATTGAATGAGTTATACATATTAATTATGATATATTTCAAGTAGGAAACTTCAATACAACAGTTATACCATTGCGGGGTACACCCAAATATTGAAAATGTAACGTGTGGCAATATTAGAGTGTCATGTGTGCACTTTGTACCATATATTACATCTAAATGGTTGGGTTCGTCACATGGTTTGAGGGATCACTTCTTTTTTCTATTAAAAGACTGGATAGTCCTGAATTTTACTGAAAACTAAAAAATTACTGAAACTTAAGCTTGAATAAAATATATATATTTTTAATATTTGAATGTATTATTAATTAATTTATTTTTTAAGGATAAAATTATCTAAAATAACTAATTTGATATTTATACACTTTTTATCATTAGTTATTATTTGTTTTTATTTTATATCATACAAACAGCTCAAAACAATTAATTTAACAAATTTTAAATCATATATGTAAGCATTCATAAATTTTATTGATGTTTAACATATAATTAAAAAAAAAATGTAGAGATGATTTTTATGTTGTTTAAAAACTGAATAAATGTTCAACAATAGTATCGAAATGTTAATAATTAATCATAACTTTCAAATTATTTTTTATGAAAATGGGTTAGACCAATTAGCTTTTTATTTATTATAAGTATTAGGTATAATAAAAAGGGGATAATTCTATTTTCCCTTGTAGTTCAACATAATGTCAAAATCCCCAATATTTTTCAAAATCATTAATATTCATTATCGATTTATGAAATAGATCAATTACCCTTTATAGTATACGAAATGTTCAAAGAACTCCTTACTGTTAAGGTAGACATTGAAAATTAAAGTTTGACTATTAATGTAGAAGGAAAAAATTATAGGGGCACTTTGGTCATTTCTGTCATTTCAGTAACTGTAGTAACGATAGAGGGTGAAATGAGATTTCTTAAAACTATGAGGTTTAATTAGTGATTATGTCAAACTATAAGGTAGAAATTGAGATTATCTTTAAAAAAAAAGTTGTAGAGTATAATTTTAGGATAACAATTAATAATATATTGTTTTTCGAAAAATATAATTGGAAGAAAATATTTAAATATAACACAATGATTTGGATTTTAAGTGAAAAGTCGAGATTTTCTAACTTTTTTTTTTCAGTTGTTTTTTGATATTTTAAGTTGTTTGCACACCACCCTTAGTATGAGTAATTGAACACTTCTCTTTATTTTAAAAGTTCAAGGATTCAAGTCCCACTTTTATCCTACAATACAAGGTATAAGTAGTTTTCTTTGAATTTAAGTAATCATATATATACACCTTTCCTTCCATATTTATAATGGGGGGTTTGATAAATGAGGTTGATCTGTTGATTGATCAATGGTATACCTTTCCCACCTATGCCACATGGTTATGAGTTTCGGTCATGTCTCCCTTCTCAAATCCCTAATTAATTGTAATATGTACACGCACACAACTCCTATTGTTGCACATCTAAATGTACTTGTGCATATTATTTTCATAGTTTGAATATTGAGTAAATATTTTCTACCATTTTTTAATTAATTTTTGATAATTTAATGACATAACAATAGTTAAAAAAATATGATGATTAAGATTCTTAGACTTTTTCTCTTTTATACATTACTCAAACTTAAATTTATCTCATAAAAAAATTAGCATAATGTCAACATTAATAGAGAATCTTTATTCTCAAATCTTACCATGTATATTTATTAATATGTGTAGAGAGTTTTTCTTCAATATTATATTAATAGATTTTCAAGCTGCAAATATAATTGTTAATCTCAGGACACCAAGAGAAAATTTTCAAGCCTCACCTAATATCTAATTATTTTGTAATTATACGTATGAAAGAAAATACAAAGCTCTTGAAAAAGAAAGGAAAAAGAAACTTTTCGATTGAGCAAGTTTAAAGGGGTAAGCCAACCCGACGCGGCGGTTCTCCACGTAGTGTTTTCCCATCAAATTTCCATAAGCATTTTGTAGATAGTTGACAAACTCAATCCCAGAATGAAATTACGTGTTTTCTCCACTACAAAGTGGGACAATCGTTTTCTACAAGTGTTTTAAATCTTTATTTAATAACAAGTCAAACCCACCTTTCACAAATTCATTAATTTTTCATGTGACCAAATAAATTAAAGTCGAAGTGCTCTGTTGCTTTTTTACCTTCAATTAGCAGAGAATTGATGTTCACCACCTTATATGCTCTCTCTTTCAAGCCACCACAATCGATTATAATAAGAATCTTTGTAAACTCACCAATAATCGCTTTTGATTTATGTTCAATTATGATATTTAAATAAAGAAAGCTGAATTAGTTAAAGTAAGACTTCTATTTTGACTATCTAGTAGCTAGAGGCACATATGCGTTACACGTCATGTGAACCAAGATAAAAATATATTAACATTGCGAAAGATAGAATGTATATATAATAGCAGTATAGTTACTAATATTGTATGGGATGTAAGAATTAAATTTAATTATTTAACACTCGGTTAAGTTGATAAGATTGCAATATTGTGATCACAGATAAAGCCTGATTGGTAGCTTTGCTTCTCAACCAAGTTGAGGTCTCAAGTTTAAATCCTAGTTACTAAATAAAAGTAAAAATAATAAAATAAGAACATAATATCAACCTCTCCTTCTAATATATGTGATTATACACCTTTCCATCCACTTTAATAGTAGAGAATTAAGTCCCACCAAGCTCATTTTGATAGAGGTTCAAGTCCATTAAATGCATTTTACAAATTCTTTATGATTAGTTTTAGGTATTTTTTTTATATGGCATTAAAATATGGATGTATTTGTAAAATGACACCAGAAAATTAGAATGAGTTTTAATAGTACTATTCGTTTTTTTTTTTTTTGTAAAATTTAAAGACAAACCATCATTCTTTTTAAAATAAGTGGTTAAATTTTCTTTGTTAAATTTTCAAAACCTAGTTTTTCAAAACACCCAAAAACAACTTTTGTGAACTAGTTCGTGAAGAAAGAAATCGTCAGAAAGTAGATGGTGAAGAAAGAGCGGCAACCATGAATGAGAATTAATGTTGGTTTTAGGTCAATGGTTCATGTAAATAGTTCATGTAATTTATAGTTAGGGTTTAATGGTTATACACTTTTCCATCTATTTTAGTAGTGAAGATTCTAGTCCCACCAAACTCGTTTTGATAGGGGTTCAAGGCTCACTAAACGTATTTTATAAGTTAATTCTTAGTAATTTCGATCCTTATTATGTTAGTAGATATTGATCTCGATAAATTTTAATAGACTGATTAAATAAAGCTTAAAAAAATATCGATAAGATTTGAAGTAAATTATTGTATATTTTACCTTCTTCTATTCTATTGTAAAAATGAATTGCATCTACATATATTTTAACATTAATAAAAATATTAAATCAACGTATAGATATATGTCTTGTAATTAAAATATTTAGTCAATCTAATAAATTGACAAAAACAAAGACAAACCACCTATTACTTTTATATATGAGAAAACTTTATTTTAGCCTTTGATGTTTCAAAAAATATAATTTTTTAAAGCTATTTTAAAAACATTTTTTTATTTCCTAACTTTTTTCAAAACATTTCAAAAAAATCCAAATATCAATCGAATGACGATTAATGATGACTAAAATTACCAAATTATCTCTCATAAAACAATAAATTTATAAGTAACATTATCTAAAATACTTCTAAATTTGAGTTTTTAAATTATAATTTAATCCAAACCACTTTACTATGATAATATTTTTACCAAACAGTCTCATTTTGTAGCTAATTTTTTAGTCACATAGATCTGACAGTGTATAAATTATTGAGATGATTGATTGATCAAATTACTGTTGACCGCTAACTATCAGTTAACTGACAGTTGGAACTTTTCTAAAAGTTTTTAAAAAATTAAAGATGAAAATATTGTTCCAAAAGAACTTTAAAAAATGATATTTTTCGAAACCTTAAAGACAAAATGAAGTTTCCCATTTATATGTTTACTTGGCTTCTTCACTCTTTCCCTTACTATATAATTTATCGTTACATACATTGTTTGTGATGACAATATTAGCATAGTTTTTTTTTGGAATTATTATAAAATAATTGAAAGTCTACCAACATATATCAATGGCCAACAATATGCTACGACACGTCGTGGAGGATTACATATTATGCATCACTAGAAGATTTGCTACCCGCTATCAAAACTAAATATTACGTATGACCTAAAAATCTATCCACGTTATGAAAAACAAAACTTCTCAATATGTGTAAGCATTTGCACATGATAGAACTTTAATTTCTATAACAAATACAAAGTGAAGGTATGCTAATTACTTGAATTACGAGTGAATGTATAATATTAACATAAAATTTAAAATATATAAAATTTACATTTATGTTAAATATGAAAGTCTAAAAACAATTCAAAATGAATTATAGTTAGTTTTCTTAACATTTATAGGAAGTACGTCCACTTATAGTTTAAATACCATGTACATTTATTGGCATATGTGGGAAGTTTTTTATTCTAATTGTACGACTAGATTTTTCTCGATAAATTTATGAGTATTTATATAAGAAATTTTTTTTGACATATTACATTACAGTACAATACAATTAATATTATTGGGTCCTCTTAATCAAGCTACTAAGAAGATACAGTTCGGTACTAGAGGCTCTCATTAATGAGAGGAAAGCTTCCTAAACGAGAGAGGAGGGATAACCCAAACATTAGCCGCATTTTTTAGGGGTAAGGTTGTGGAACTAGTAAAATCAATAAAATTCTAATTATATCTTAATTATACAAAAAAAATTAATTTTAGCAATGATTTTAGATAAATTTATAAAATTTAAAATGATTAAAAAAAAAAACTCAGGTATTATTATTTAATTTAAACGAATTATATTTTCTTACGGAGATGATGAAACAGTTGATTAAAATGAACGTGCGGTCTAAAAACAAGGTAGACGTACTCGTGAGGATGACAATCCCCCAAACTCCCCTCGAAAATATCTTCTGACCGTTCGCTTATAAAAACATTAAAATATGCACCAACTAACACTTGCAATAATACGTCCAATACTTTAAACAACCACTTGAAGGGCAACAGCGTCATTTCACACGCCCAATATGTCAGATGCCAAGGGATGCGCATGAGCGATGGTTATTGCATGTCATGGATGCATGGTGTTTAGGATGACGTGGCACGCGGCCTCTAGTGTGAGAGGAAAATATCCTTGCCACGTAGACAGCAATTTGAGCTCACAGCCCATTTAAAGATCTCACTCCCAACATTTCAACCTCTTGATCTTAACAAAATTCCAAATACTAATTTATTTTTTCTTATTTCAAAAAAATTAAAAGAAAACAGTGACAATTGTATTCACGGAATCAAATATCCAAAAAAACCGAGAGAAGCGGAGACCTGGATTTCTTCTATGCACCAACAACTATCAGGTGCTCTGTTTCTCTCTTCCTCCTTTTTTTTTGAAAAATAAATTAGTTTTATTTAATTTTATCTTTTTTTTTTTTTTTTTTCATCTTTCTTTTTGTCAGCATTATTTGTTTATTTTTTTTTTTAAAAAAACTTTTGGTTGTTTTGTGTGTGAAGCGAGTGTAAATTCCGTTTTAGCAGTAGCTAAAATGAACCTGTTTTTTATTTTGTTTATATTACTTGCTAATTTATGTGATTTTTATTTTGTTTTGAGTTTTGGTTAAATTTCGAATTTGTGCTGATTTTAGTTTGTTTGTTTTTTGATTTAATGTTGGCAGAGTGTTGATATTGTGGGAGTTTGATTGAGGCTGTTGAGAGGCATAGAGAGAGCAGGGACTTGATTTTTTTTTATTGGGTTTTTGGAGAGTTGCGGCAGCAGTAGCAGAAACAGAAACAGAAACAGACTTGGAAATTGTAAAGCTCGATTAATTATTTTTGAACTGATAATATATACATATTTGGTGAATTCTGGGGTTGGTAGACGTTGGAATGTTGAATTACGATATTTTGATTCTTGATTGGTAGCGGTTTGAAAGCGAGAAGAAGGGTTTTTTGATCATTTGAGAGTGGATATAGAGAAGAGGGCTGTCTTGAAGATATATCCTTTTTCGTTTTCCTATATCAGATGGCCAGTTCATCTGAGAGGTGGATTGATGGTCTTCAACTCTCCTCGTTGTTCTGGCCTCCACCGCTAGATGCCCAACAACGAAAGGTATAGCCTTTTTCTATCTTGGTTTTTCCTACTAGTGTTTTATATTCTTTATTGTTATTGTGTTTGGTTGGATTCGATACAAGTTAATTAGATGGGTGGGCCTCGTTGTATACTGTTGTTATATCATGAAAAAAATATTTAAAGTTAGCGTTAATCGACTCCGTAAGTGTTTTTATTTGTTTGATTGTTTTTGGTCGTTAAGTGAAGAGTAGATAAATGTAAGATATGCTGGTTTGAATTTGTGTTCTGGTAGAGAAGGTAGCTTTGTTTGTGTCAGATAACCATGAAGCTTGATTTCATTGTCCATGAGAGGCATTATTGTAATGTTTTATAATTCTGAACTTGCTTTCATGGATCTTTATTTCTGAACTAATGCAGACAAAAAAAGAAAAAAAATCTGTATGTGGTTTTTGTCATATTGAAATAAATAATAATCTTCTGTCCTAGTTATTTAATTAATATTGGTAATTGAAGTTGAATTGTATCAAATATTGTTTATCTGTGACTTTAAATTCATTTATTATTGGATTGTCTACGAAAAAGGATTCCTTGAGACCAGTATCTGAGTTTATATTGATATAGCTGTGTTTTTTTTTTTTTTTTCCTCTTTTTTGTTTAAAGTACTGGGTCCTATTTGCGCAGTGTTTAATTTCAGTATAAAGGCAAGAATGGTTCCATGAGAATGCCTTCTACTGACTAAAGTTATCATTAACGTTCTAGATTTACTATAAGTTGTAAAATTAATTTGGCTACTTATTTTTTGAGACTAAAGTTAGATCAGGCTTTCCTAATGTCTGAAACTGGTGCCAAGAGAGAATCAATAGGAAAATGGTGTCTAGGAGGCTTAGTATTTTCGATGAAATAAATTGTGAGTTGGTGGCAGCTGGTTTGGTAGAGGATTGGGTATATAACTTGTTTGGAGGCCCTAAAAGCTTTTTGTTGCCTTGAGTTTACCTTTTCTTTCCCCCGATATTCATCCGTGAGGGTATCACTCAGATTTGACTATCTCAAAGAATTACTTAAACTGAACCAGATGGACCAGTATGCTTTGGTCTGTGCAAGATACAAGGTTTGGTTTGACCATACTTGTATGTGTGTCGTGATTGGGTTGCCTTTATTGCTAATTTGAGATTTAAAGTTACTGGAACAAACTTTTGCTGGTCGCTTTTATATATTGTAGCTCCTCTGTTCATGTGTTGAATGGATGGGCTGATGCTGGGTTAGTCCAGTTCTTAGCTTAATATGGGATAGACATAAGAAGAATTTCACAGGAGCAGAATTAGAAGTGTTTTAAAACGTGAGGTCATGAAACTTTATCTACCTGTGGTTTTAAGCTTGAAGTATTTACAAATCTGGTCTTGAGTGTTAATTTGTGTTTTAACAACAATCCAATTGTCTATTTGTAGAATTTTGTTTCTAACAATAATAATAATAATAATAAATAAATAAATAAAATTGTCTACTTGGACTACTTGACCGAGTTTCTGAAGGTGATGCTAATAGAAGCTTTTGCACAATATAGCGTGTAAATGCAAATGTCAAGTTTTTCTTTTATGAGTTTTGCGATTTAAAATGTTTTTCTGAAGGTTCTTAATGTTTTCCATTTTTGGTTAAGGGATTATCTTTATAGTTCCATTTTCTACTATTGTTAATTGCCAATTTATTTATCACTTGGCTCCTTTTACAGGATCAAACCACGGCCTATGTTGAGTACTTTGGGCAGTTTACATCTGAACAATTCCCTGAGGATATTGCTGAGGTATGCTTTATTTCTGCATCAGCTTTGTCATGTGGAACATGAAGGGAAGATATACTGAATTGATGTATTCTGTCTAATATGGAATTATGCTGATTTCATATAGATTTAGGAAATTGAGGATTTATAAGAAATGTTGCTTGTTATTTTTATGCAGCTGATTCGTAACCGTTATCCATCAAAGGAGATGCGCCTTTTTGATGATGTTTTGGGTATTGATTCTTTGCCAATATTAGTTTGTAGAATAATTGATTGAACCTGTTTTACACTTTAATTTAGACGTATAATAACTGCTTTATGCACATATCCAATTAACAGCAATATTTGTCCTTCATCATCCGGAGCATGGGCATGCTGTTGTTCTTCCAATTATATCTTCTATCATTGAAGGAACACTGGTTTATGATAAAAGTAGCTCTCCGTTTGCTTCTTTCATTTCCTTAGTTTGCCCTAGTAGTGAGGTAAGATACTGAATGGATTAATCTGGTAAACCTTCAGATCTTTCTTCTTTATTTATTTATTTTTTTCATTATTATTGTTATAAGTATATGCTGAAGGTTATTGTTCTTGATAAACTGTAGTTTCTATTGCACATCTTAGTTTTCATGGACATAATTTTTTGTTTCTTTGAATGTCCCATACAGATTGTAATATGATTTACAGGTTGAGGGAAATTCATAGTGCTGATTTGTTTGATTATTTACTTTCCACAGAATGAATACTCTGAACAGTGGGCTCTGGCATGTGGAGAAATTTTGCGGATTTTAACTCATTACAATCGCCCAATATACAAGATGGAACAACATAATAGTGAAACAGAGAGAAGTAGTAGTGGCAGCCATGCTACAACAAGTGACTCTGGAGGTGGGGAAACCTGCCACGTCCCATTGGCGCAACAAGAAAGAAAACCTTTAAGGCCTTTGTCTCCCTGGATTACGGATATATTGCTTGCTGCCCCTCTGGCTATCAGAAGTGACTACTTCCGTTGGTGAGTGAAAGTGTTTAATGCTGACAAATTGTTGTCATTTTGATTAGCAAGTCATGAATATTGAGCTGATTTTTGATTTATATTTGGCTATCTTACGTTGGAACTGAACCAATCTTATGCTATTACATCTGAATAAGCACACTGACAAAAATGTTTGGCCAATGTCTTGTTAAGTGTATAAATTCATCTAAGAAGTTTCTTGTTGGATTGCCTATTATTTTGTCTCTTGAACTATCTTATTTAATTGGTAATGTCTCTAGTTGTGATATTATTTAATAGAGTATTTGTTCATCAAGCTGTATGTTTGCTAGCTATTTTGTGAATGTAAATTTAATGTAGGACAGGAAGGGAGAAAGAAGGTAAGGGTTCTGTTAGGTTTGAAGTCAGAATAGAAAGGGGACAAAAGAAAGGAGAGGAAAATTAAAGAAAGAAAAGGGGAGAAATTATGGAAGGGGAGAAATTAAAATCTCTTTCACCTTCTCTTCACTGATTTAATACTGTCAAGGACTGTGATTTCTATGATTATGTCTTTTGAAGCAATCAAGCTTAGTGGTACAGCAATTCTCATGAGATTGGTTCTTCTAGATATATTGCAATAAGAAGACGGGTTGTAGAGTTGTTAAGACATAACTCAAAGCACGAAATGCAGAAGATTGTATCTAAGCAACAATAGGTGGATATTGTCAGTTTTGTATCCTCTTAACTGAAGAAAGTTAAGCTATTGATTCAGTGAAGAAGCAATTGATGTTATTCAAGTTTGCCAGCAGATGGTAATTAGGAGTGGAGGATAAGCTGATTAAGATTGCTTGCAGGATGTGCAATTCTGGGATAAGCCGATAAATGATGACCTAACTCTATTGTTATTGTGCTGGAGGTCACTAAAATTTACTTGCCAACTTTTTGAACCAAGATTATGTAGCACAGTTCAGTTTGCTTTCCAGTGAAATATTCTATATATGCGAATAATGTAAAATGTTACTTTCTTCAATAAAGCTAGGAAAACTCAAGGTACAGAATTGTTGTGTGGGAGAATGTGGCAGGACAGAGGAATGAGCTGGAAAGTCTTTCTCGTTCTGTTCTCTAGATATACATTTTTTCTTCCCAGGGTTAGGAGTTCAAGCAAGGAGAGTACCTCACTTGTGCAATAGAACACAGAAAGCTGTTTTAAGCCTCGAAGGAGTATTATGGCAGGTTGTGGCAAACTAGACCCTACAACCAAACCAACTGGCATCTTCATGATGCAAGATTTTAATTCTACATATGATGGGAATTTTCAACCTATGGTTTATCGTATAAACCAATGCATAGAGGCTTCTAGCAGTCTTCATTTGAATTCAAATTAATTGCAGAACTGGAGTTGTTGCAATTTTGTTGTCAGTAAAAGTTATTGGTATTAGATGCGTATGCATCTTAGTTGCTACCTTTTATGCATGAAAGTTCATTAAGAAAGGATTACAGAAAGCATTTCTATAGAGAAATTCACAGCCTTAATGGGGAAAGCTCATTGATGTGGAGGAACAATTATTATAACTTCAGGTATTGGATGTGAAAGGTAAAATATTGATGCACTTTAAACTTTAAAGGTTACTTCCTACATAAATTGAAGTTCAAATTTCTTGTCAGAAGAGAGGCATCCTAGAACCAGATCTGCCTTCACTCTGTGTTAAGCATGTTAGAGGTCACGTTATAGTTTCAAAATTTATTGATTGTCAATTTAGCGGTGCCAGAACAGCCCTAGAACTAATTAATGTTGTTTTCCAGAATTTCTTCTGTGACACTTTGTGATTGAATGGGGACATTCAAATCTTTTAGCTATTAAGAAAAAAGAAAAAAAAAAAAAAGGGCTGATTTTGAGAAAAGTTCGTAAATTTGGAGTCAAGCCAGTTTACTGCTCCCATTTGGCCAAAGCACATCTGCAATAAATTGATGATGAGCACTATTTAAAGCTAGGTAATGATAGATTAAACTCTGGAATTGGTGTAGTTAATGGACATGGCATAGTTCCTGAGTGTAATGTTTCAATTCATGCAGTCAAGAATGCTTCCGATAGTGCCATTTTGTAGTAATTCTTTTATTACAGGGTATTGGTTCTGGATAGCATAATAGGTTGACATCATAGGTCGAGTCATTATGAGCTGACACAGTTCCCTAAATGACGATAATGTGTCCTGCTGAAGAGCAGAAAATGTGGTCAAGGCACATGGCACATACAAGGCTTTTAAGGTTTCAACTTTCAATTTAAATTACAAGTGATATGGTGTATAACTGCTCTACTAGTAAATTTGTATTGTGATGTAGCAAGGATAAATATTGCCTTGCTTCAGATTGAAACAATTTCTCATATGAGAGTACAAAGCTGACTTTGGTGTATGATGCAACTATTAGCAACCATTGGCAAATGCTTGAAAGAGGCTATTAATTAGAGTTATTATGTAAACAGTAGGAAGTTGGAAATGCTATATGTTTTGTGTTTGCTTAAACTGCTGCTATTACTTGGATTTTGCATGTCTTTATAGTAAACAACACCTTGTCAAGCTACGACTTTCTTATTTCCCTTTTCCATATAACCAACAAACTCCACAAATTGAAACATCAATAGTATATTGCTAATATATGAATCAAGTTTTTCTCATTGCCCCCTCCCCCTCACTCTATCTATCTCTCTTTCTTCTTTGGTAGCATCCACAATGTTGTATCTGCATTCTTTTGGTTCAAAAAGCATTAAGATTTTATTGATTATATGATATTGAACATATAAGTTGACTATGAGTAGTAGTTGGTGGGCATAAAATGCCTCTGAATTTTTGTGGGTCAGTGTTTGCTGCTTCATACTTTACCTTTCTGTCATTTTTCTGGGTGTTTATAAGTGGATTTAATGGCTCAGGGATTACATGCCCTTCCTTTTATCAACCTTACAAATCTTTTTGCGTTCACAGGTGCAGTGGTGTCATGGGTAAATATGCTGGTGGAGAGCTGAAGCCACCTACAACTGGTAAGTTGAATAATTTCTTCCAAAAGATGTAGATAGTGATTTACGCAATATACTGTCAACATAAAGAAGAAGAATAATTGTATCTCAGTTTGGTTTAGATAGAAAAACAAAATAATGATAATCACTGAGGTTAATGGTAGCTTGAGCCATAATAACGCTGCATTTGGCAAAATGTTGTCTTCTTGTGTAGAATATAGCAGTAGAGGGATCGGAAAATACCATGGCTTGACTCCATAAAACTATACTCTAGATTTCTTGCAGACAAACATGGAAAAACCCTTAAAAGATAAGAAAACTTAAATTTAAAAATAGTAAGAAGTTTACTTGTTGAGAAAATTGAGATGCAGTTCATTTTGTATTGTCACTATTCAACTCCCTTCTTATGCTATTTATGGTTTTCAGGGTTTCCTTTATTATGGGAAATTGGCAAAGTATCTTAATGGTTATGGTTGTTTTACTTTTTACCCCACAATTAATGGAGATGACAAAAACACCCTTAATGTGGAAATCATAAAGTTATCAGGTCCTGATGCTGGCCTGGTTGAGGCCAAGTCCTAGCCAGGTCCTGACCAAATCCTTGACCTGGTGAAAACCCTGAATTCTTATTTTATTGTAATTTTTTTCTTATTTTACCATTTTGTTTTTCGAATAATTTAATTTGAGAGAAACAACCAAAGTATTGGTTGATTCGGTAAGTTTACTTGAGGTGTTTAAAGTGTGAAAGGTGACAAAACAGTTGTAAGATGGAAGTGTTTAAAAGAAATAGAATATAATGGCAATTTTGCTGTCTAGGGTGGTGTTGCCTCCTAGATCTGGAGGCTGATAGGCCTCCTGTACAAGTGTAGAAGGCTGGTGCATTGCTGGCTACATCTTGGTGTAGATGGAAGCAACAAGGATAGGGCTATTATTATTCTTTTTAACTTCTAATCTTTGTACAATTACAGGTGAAACCTTTGACAATTGAAATTGATAGACTTAGACGAGAAATTTGTCATAGATGAGAATGCATGGTTAAAAGATAGAATAATAGGATTAAAATGAAAGACAGCTCAACAAAGGGATGTTACAACACTGTAATCCTTCCAACAGGTACAACCTGTTCCCTTTATGACTTGTTCTAATAGACTTCTTGATTGAGGATCCTACATAATACAACCATTTGAAAATAAATGAATGTAAGTAACCAGATTGATGCATAAACCATTAGAAAATAATTTAAGATTTTTAAATAGGAATTTTGGATTATTGTTTTGGGAAGACTTGTTCGAGTAGTGTGAAAGTGCTTCAATAATATGGTGGAGCCATTTCCCAATAGCTTGAGTTTTTGATTTGGTGGTTTACTAAAATATTATTAGAGTCTAGCTCAACCAAAAGCGATCTCCCATGTGATTTAACTTTTTTAATTAAAAAGAAAAATTGTTTAGAGTTTTAATGTGTTTGGGCGCCACACAGTATGATTGTCAGTCTTACACATGAAGGAGTATGTTGAGTTCCAATGGTAATTTTTTCTTGTAAGTTCTTTTTTGAAAAGTTGGTTCAAGATGATTTTATTCCAATGTTTGATTTGGCTAATCTTATTTGAAAGTCAAAGGTTCCGAATAAGATCAAGGTTTTAGTTTGGCTTATTGCTCATGAGAGATTAAGTACTAGTGATGTTCTCCAAAAAAGATATCCTAGTACTTGCCTTTCTCCCTATCGGTGTGTCATGTGTAAGAGTGATGGCAAAAGCTTGGATCATCTCTTTCTTCATTGTTCAGGGGTTGAAAATTTATGGAATAAGTTGTTTTCTTTAGTTGGTTTGAAGTGGGCTGCTCCTAAATCATTATGTTCTTTCTTTTTGGAAGAATTTAAAGTTTTTGGAGAAGGAAAGAAGGCTAGTATTCTTTGATATTGTGGAGTTTTTGCCGTTTTATGGGTTATTTGGAAAAAATAAACAAAAGAATCTTTGATGAATTTGAAAAGGGGAGAATTTTTTAGGGAATAAAGTGTATTATTTGGCTTCTCTTTGGACTTATTCTAGTGAAGATTTTAAAGACTTTCTTTGTTTTTCATTGTGTTTGATTGGAGGCGGTTGTCTATTGATTGATTGTTTCTTTCTTGTTTCTAGTTTTTGTTTTCGTCTATGTTGTTGGTGGACTTCCGGGTAATTGTAACTTCTTTTTGCATTATTAATAGTCTTTGTTTCCTATCCCCCCCCCCCCCCCCCCCCCAAAAAAAAAAAAAAAAAACTTTTAGATTTAGTAATTACTAACAAGTAGGACTTTCTTCTCATAATCCAACTTTATTAGGTTGAAGATTTTACTTAATTGTGTTGGTTTAAGTTACTTATTTGAAGCTAACTGGGGTTGCATATTAATTGGAATTTATGTTATATGTTTTGTCTCATCTAACATGATTTATTAATGAATTGAGAATGGAAATCCCTAATTTTCCTTTTTTTATAATAAAAGTATCATCTCCTTTCAGTTCTTCTTTCACTTAAGTTTGTATTTTAACCCCCTTAAATCAGACAACTGACTAAGATAAATTAAGCTCAAGAAATGATCAATTGGAAGAAATAATAGATCCAATGCTTCCAGTTACCAGCAAGAGCATTTGGCGGCGCCACAATAAGTACGAAAAATGAAAGAGAAAATACTATAGATTGGATTCCACACACAAAAAATTATTTATAAATAGGTAAAGCTGTAATGAAAGTCAACTAATTTACCCTAATTTGTATGAGTTGATCTTTAAGGTTAATATATACAAAAGGCAATTAACAATAATTAGGAAAGCAAACTATGATTAATATATAATTAGGGAAGTTAACGCAATTAATTAGGATGGCTAACATTTAAGCAAGAATCTCAATTCTCCCTATCAAGTTAGTTATAATGCGTTCTCCATTCCCAACTTGTGGAGGATAGATTGAAATATAGAGTGTGGTAGTCTTTTTGGTCTGTATCATCTAGCTGCTGATTGTATAGAATTAAGAATTTTCCCCCTTTCTGGCTTCTCTTTGATGAAGCATCTGTCAAATCTCCCTATGCTTGGTTTCATCACAATGAATTGGATTGTGAGCTATGATAATGGCTAATTTATTGTCATAGTATAATTTTATTGGAATTGCACATTTTAACCCTAGATCAAAAAGAATTATCTTTAACCCTGAGCTAATATGTACGTTGAGCTATAGTTGTAATTTTAGCTTTAGCACTAGATCTTGCTACAACATTTTGTCTTTTTAAGTGACATGATTTTCTACAAAAGAGGTGGAATATTTGCTTGTGGACCTTTGTACCATCCCTAGCCCAATCAGCATAAGTATAGGCTACTATTTCAAGTTTCCCACTCCTTTGAAAAAAGAGTTTCTTCTGTTTGGATTTATTTATTTATTTTTTATATGGAGACACAATTTTCGATATGATAAAATAAAAATGTACCCTCTTGCTTTGTTTCTCTGCATGTGTGTGCATATGCCTGCTGTGCCCTTATTCTGTACTTCATAATTACACCAAGGTTTCCATGCAATATGTGTTGCTTAAAGCTTAAAGGAACAAGTGGAGAATACTGTTCAAGTAGTAAACTTTGAACTTTGAAGCATTGTTTATTCTTTTAACATTTGCATGTTAAACTCAATTATTTTCCTGTAATCCATAGTTGAAGTCTGGTGTTACTTCAAAAGAACGTGGATGTCCTAATGATTTTGATTTTTGGTTGTGGTGGATCTGGAATTGGAAGATGCAGTTTGTAATGTTGGGTTTACTAAACACTTGCTTGTATTTGTGAGTGCATTGTGTGCATGCTTGTGTGCTAATAGCTTCAATGGCGAAGTGAAACTTTGATTTGTGAGACGCGTTATTTGACTGTTGTTTTCTCATAGCTTCGTCCCGCGGATCAGGAAAGCATCCTCAGCTCATGCCATCAACTCCAAGGTGGGCTGTTGCAAATGGTGCTGGTGTTATATTAAGCGTGTGTGATGACGAAGTTGCTCGCTATGAGACTGCTACTTTAACAGCTGCTGCTGTCCCTGCACTTCTGCTTCCCCCTGCAACAACAGCTTTGGACGAGCATCTAGTTGCTGGGCTTCCAGCCCTGGAGCCATATGCACGTTTGTTTCATCGGTGAAGTTCTGAACTTTTTAGCATGTTTGTCCAGCTTTTCTTCATTGAGTTTCTATCGTAATCCATGAGTATGAACATGAGCGTTGGAGGATGACATGATCTTTTCCAAAAATCTGGGATGTTTGCATGATTATTTATGTTTGTAAACTATATATTGCTCAACAAAGAGACATGGAAGCTTTTGATCCAGAAAGTTCATCAAATATCTAAAGGTGTAAATCTGTACAACTGTCTGAATAGGACATGAACAAGGGTGGACTGGGTTGTCATGTTTACTAGCATTGAAGGTGTCATGAATGAATGGATGCTAATGCTCTAGATGCTGTAGTCCTTTTTAATTTTTTCTTTTTTCAATTTTTCTGGTTCAGATATTATGCCATTGCAACTCCAAGCGCCACTCAAAGACTTCTTCTTGGACTTCTAGAAGCGCCACCATCATGGGCCCCAGATGCTCTTGATGCAGCTGTACAGCTTGTGGAACTTCTTCGGGCAGCTGAAGATTATGCAACTGGCATAAGGGTAAGTCCAACACTGTTGACTACATTGTTGAAGGTGTTGCAGCGCTTTCTTTGCAATTAATCTCAATGGCATTTTACTCACATCACTCAAGTTTTGGAAAAACAACCAGAAGCAAATCTGATTCTGTGTATTGAACAATTTAAATCTTTCATTGTATGCTTTCTTGTTTGTTTTTGGCAATCAATTCTTTTCGTTATGGATTTTGATACTGAATATAACCATTCATGCCTGGTGACAAATATGCCATACTATCTACACTTATTATACTCATTGGAGTAATGAAGATGTTGAAGAAAACTCAGGTAGTCGTGTTTGTTGTGTGTTCAATAATTGAGTTTGTTGTTAGAAGAAATAAACATTTTAGTCTTGTTGTTACTTGGCACTTGTACCTTTTTACTAGCACGAATTGTCCTGCAATGGAAGTATGTGGCATTATAGCTCCCTTTGAATTTGGTAAGTTATGGGATGAAATGGACTTGGGGCTGGTTTTCTTTTGACGTCACGACAAATATTATGTTGCACGTAAAATTCTGTGCCTCCTCCAATGGATATATCACAAATGTCAGGTCTTCCAGAAACATATTATTCCACCCATTCGCCTATCTTCCTCCTTATGTCAAAGCTATTATCACCCAACCCTTTTCAACTATTCTTCTTTTCTGCTTCGTACTTCTAAAAAAAAAAAAATAAGGGCAAAAAAAGGAAGATTGAAAGACTAGCCTTAATCTAATCCTTCTCTTATTTCTCCTTCTCCATGCCCAAGATCAAGATTTTCACTTTTCTTTTATTTCTCTTCCTTTTAATTTACAACTGCTAGATTGAATCAGAATTTATATGTTATTTTTTTGTGATAAGATGCGGAGAGCTTTCTATCTTTTCTTTCTTGTCTTCTCTCTCTCTCTCTCTCTCTCTCTACACCATGCCATACCTATTGTCGTGCTTTTTTGAGAAAGGGTCGGTGATTCCTCCCTTGTTCTCTTACTCACATCTTTTTCAATAATTGTACAAACTAAAGGAAAAACAAATATGTTCCTTGTGCACGCTACTTAGTGTTTATTTTTTTATATATTTAAAAGGGTGGAATGACAAATTAGTTGCCTAGTTAGAAATTATGTACAGAGAGTAAATTTTATGAGTTTATTACAATTCGGCTACTCGCCATTAGTCTAGGTTAGTCAACTCTAACAGTTTTAAGGGTGTATTTGTCTTTTGGCCTTATTTTTATTTTTAAAATTTTGAAACTAAAATATAAATATGAAAAAGAAAAATTATTTTTTTGTAAGTGAGATCTTCACCGTCGATTATGTTGATGGACAACGGTGTATAACAACTTTAAAAACCCAAAAAATTAAATACAAAAAAATTTAAGAAAAGGTGGGATTTAATATTCATATTGGATCTCCACCATCTATTAAACTGATGAATGATGAAGATCCAATCTAGAGATTGGATCTCCACTAATTTCATGGAGGTGGAAATCGACCTTCATCTTCAATGATGGAGGTCTTTGAGATCTTCACCGTCCATTATGTTGATGGACGACGGTAGGGATCCATTTTAAAAACCTAGAAAAATTAAAAACAAAAAAATTTAAGAAAAGGTGGGATCCCATCTACATACTAGATCTTCACCATCTATTAAACTGATGAACAATGAAGATCCAATCTGGAGATTGTATCTCCGCCAATTCCATGGAGATGGAAATCGACTTCCATCTCAACCTCCACCCATCGTCAGTCGATAGTAAACATCGATGATTGAAACCCAAGGGTGGAGACCTTTCACCCTTGGGTTTTAGTCTGGAGATGTAAAAGGTTTCCAGGTCTGCTTTTCTAGGATTCCAGGTTGCTGGAAACCTAGATAATCTAGGTTTCCATCTCCATATCATCATCATTTTCTGTCGATAATAGAAGAAATTGAAATTGAAACATTACCAAAGTACCAAACTAAAAGCCATCAAACTAAAAGCCAACCTAAAATTAAACTCAAATCCAAATCCAATCAAATTCAAACAAAATCAAACACAAGCCCAAAAAGTCATTGAGATGCAGAAAAGAAACTTAGAACAAACAAATTCAAACCCAATCAAACTCTAAACAAATTAAGAAGTGCATCTCTAAAGTTATAACAAGCGTCAAGGGAAAGAGAGAGAAGGAAGAGGAAGGGAAGAGGGGGCGCTGGAAACTTAGATTTTGGGGTTTCTAGCCACCTTAAAACCCAAATGTTTTGGGTTTTCATTTGAGAGGTCTCCATAAGGAAACCTAAAAATGGTAGGGAGAGAAAGAGATGGAAAAGAAAGAAAGAGTGAAGAGAGAGTAGTGAGGAAATGGAGAAGTTGGAGAGATAGAAATCACCAATGGTAAAAAAGATAGAGAGATAGAGGTAGACGATAGAGAGATGGAGAAGACATTTTTTTTAAAAAAAAAAATAATGTAATTTCTCATTTAAAAAACTTGTTGAGCATGTACAAGACTTTTTGATGTAAAATAAATGGTAAAAATTCAAAATTCACAAAATAGCATATTTAAAAGCTTATACATTGAGGGGAGTGTATTAAATTTACAGATTGGAATTTGAAAAATTTTAAAAGTTTAAGAGTAATAAAGTCGGACTGTTGATTTTTTTTTTTTTGATAATTCAGAAATCTCCTGAAATCATTTAGCGAATTTAAGTTCGAAAGTGGAGCCCCCGTTGAACTCTACAATCTCTGGGAAATAGTAAACTATTGTTTTTGGTCATGTAGATATCTATGAGGGTTTGAACCTTAGATCTTAAGGAAGCAAATCCCAAGGTCCAACCATTCTTACTAACCCCTCATGGGTGGACTTTTAAAAAGTTCATGTAAATCTGGTGCATTTAGTCTGAATTTTTAGAGATTCCATTGAAATTTGGTGTATTTTTATTCAGATTTTCAAAATTTTCATTAAAATCTAGATATATTCAATTTAAGCTTTTAAAAACTCCAAATAAATGTAGGTGTGTTGAAAAAAATCATTAATTTGTAACATTTTAAAGATATATATACCATTTAAATGCAAAAAATATTAATCTCTACTGTGAAGAGAGTCATGGAACCAAATTTTCTTCCATATAGTCCTCTCAGTTTAAGTAAAATAATTTTCTTTGGTTTAAAGCTATTGCAACTATTTATATTTCGTCGTTAGTTAAATATACTTTAATTTATTTATCTAAATGATTATTTTAAATACTTCTATCTTCAAAAAATGATTCTCAATATTTTTTTTTTTCAAAAATGAATTTTAAAATATTCGTTTTATTTATAAATGATTTTTTATTTTTCTTTTTATTAAATAAGTAATTTAATTATATATCTATGTTTATTAGTATTTTTGTTTCACTAAAATTTTGTTGTGAAGAAAAATAACTTATTATATTAATTTGCCTATTACAAATACACAATGAGCCTATTCATGGCGTATGAAACCAGATAGTTTAAATGATAATAAATCAAAGCTGATAAAATAGAATAAATGCATATAATATAATAATATCAAGATTTTCCCAATTTTATCCAACCCAACATAAACCTCACCTAGGCCAAGGTCAGCCCCCATTGTGAACTAGTTAAAATATGGTATGAAGTGGATACTTATTCCCTGGTTAAAATAAGGGTGACATTGTTATTAGTTATCAACTTATCATAAATGAAGCTGCCAACAAGAATTATTAGCTGTAGAATAGATTTGTGCCTCCAGCCGTACCTTAGCCTCCCTTGCCTTCTCGTCCAAGGAGGACAGATTTTGGCTTGATTCCAAAACTGATTGTATTGCTTCTTTCTGTTAATGAAAGTTTTCTTCCAGTTTCAAAAAAAAAAAAAAAGAGAAAAGATAAAGCGAAAAAAGAAAAGAAAATGAGTTGTTCCTCCAGCAATAAATCTGGCAATTATCATTTGTTTTTGGCTTCCCAGGGCAACAGTTTCTGCTAATGGGTAGGGATGTTGTATTTTATTGACACTATGCTTGCCACTACGTATCAAGCTATGCCTTTTCTGTCATGGAGTGTGTGGGTCAGTTGTAGCTTTTATTATCTGTTTTGTTCAATCACTTTGTTTTTGTTGATGTAGCTTCCTCGGAACTGGATGCATTTGCATTTTTTGCGTGCAATTGGGATAGCGATGTCTATGAGAGCGGGTATAGCTGCTGACGCCGCTGCTGCATTACTGTTTCGCATACTCTCGCAGCCTGCATTGCTTTTTCCGCCCCTCAGGCAAGTTGAGGGAGTGGAAGTTCAACATGAACCTTTGGGTGGTTATATTTCATGCTATAGGAAGCAGGTACAAATTGTCTGATTTGATTGTTGACCTCTTTCATGCTCAGACTTGTTACTCTTTTCCGTAATTTCATATATATATATATATATATATATATATATTCCTGTATCTTACATCAACCCAAAAATATGTCTGACCAGATAGAAGTGCCTGCTGCTGAAGCGACTATTGAAGCTACTGCCCAAGGGATTGCATCAGTTCTTTGTGCCCACGGCCCCGAGGTTGAATGGAGAATTTGTACCATATGGGAAGCAGCTTATGGCTTGATTCCTTTAAGTTCTTCAGCAGTTGATCTTCCTGAGATCGTAGTTGCAACTCCTTTGCAACCTCCTATATTATCATGGAATCTCTACATACCTCTCCTTAAGGTCCTGGAATATCTTCCTCGTGGAAGTCCATCAGAAGCATGTCTTATGAAGATATTTGTTGCCACAGTGGAAGCAATTCTTCAGAGAACGTTCCCAGCCGAGTCCTCCAGAGAACACACCAGAAGAACAAGATATTTTTCAAGCATAGGGTCTGCCTCCAAAAACCTTGCTGTGGCTGAGCTTCGAACAATGGTTCATTCCCTCTTTCTAGAATCATGTGCCTCTGTAGAGCTTGCTTCGCGCCTACTGTTTGTTGTCTTAACTGTGTGTGTTAGTCATGAAGCTCAGTCCAACGGAAGCAAGAGGCCGAGAGGTGAAGAAAGTTATTTTCCTGATGAAAGTACTGAGGACTTACAAGTCACATATGAGAAACAAAGAGATGGAAAGATGAGGAGAAAGTTAAAAAAACAAGGGCCAGTAGCAACATTTGACTCTTATGTTCTGGCAGCGGTTTGTGCTCTTGCCTGTGAGCTTCAGTTGTTTCCTTTGGTTTCAAGGGTTGGTAATAATTCAAACTCAAAAGATGCACAAGCTATAGCTAAGCCTGCAAAAATAAATGGATCTACCATTGAGTGCAAGAGTAGTACTGATTCTGCAGTTCATCATACTCACAGGATCTTAGCAATTTTAGAGGCACTTTTCTCCCTGAAGCCTTCCTCAATTGGTACCTCATGGGGTTACAGTTCAAATGAGATAGTTGCTGCGGCAATGGTTGCTGCACATGTTTCTGAACTATTTAGACGGTCAAAGGCTTGCATGCGTGCTCTCTCTGTCTTGATGCGTTGCAAGTGGGACAATGAAATATATAGTAGGGCAACATCTCTATATAACCTCATTGATATTCACAGCAAAGCAGTTGCATCCATCGTTAACAAAGCTGAGCCGTTAGAAGCACATTTAATGCATGCACCTATCTGGAAGGACACCATTATGTGTTTTGATCGCAGAAAGCAAAATAAACGTACAAACGGTGGCTGCTTTGATCCTGGGCAACCATCTGCCATGCAATGTGACAATTCAGACCATTCAGAAATTCATCTCAAAAGTGAAGGGGCATCACGTTTAGGTGAAGGCTCAGGACATACCGGAAAAGGCCTTGCAAATTTTCCATTGGATGCCTCCGATTTGGCAAATTTCCTCACAATGGACAGGCATATAGGATTCAATTGTAGTGCACAAGTTCTTTTGAGATCGGTGCTTGTAGAGAAGCAAGAATTATGTTTCTCTGTTGTCTCACTCCTATGGAACAAATTGATTGCAGCCCCTGAAACCCAACCTAGTGCAGAAAGCACTTCTGCCCAACAAGGATGGAGACAGGTAATTTATGGTGTTTCTTGCATTTGTGGTATAATTCTAATATCATGTTCTGAATATTAATAGCACATGCTAGATATGAAACATAAATGTTTTATCTTATGATTAAATTTGAGGAATATAAGGAGCCTGAAAGAACTCTGCTATGCTAGAGAAGCCTTTCTTTGATATATCAGTAGAAATTATGTATTTGATATACTTGTTTGTCTATGGTTGTCTCCTTGGCTATTTCCTTCTGCAAGAAAGTTTTAAAAAATTGTATTAAAGATGCACAAATAGTTAATCTGTGCCCATTATGGATTAATCAATTATGGTTGTCCTCAGTGTACATTGCAACTACCTTCTCTCAGTTTGCGCTTTGAAAGACTGCTAGTATGGTAGCTAGTGTCAACCCCTCAAAAAGGGAAAAGAAATATTCCTTAGAAGGGATGAAAAGGTACAAAAACATTGGCAGTTGTCTTATGTCCAACATATTGAATGTGGTCCAGTTTGGTGAAATGACTAAAGAAATTGATAGAACTAGAGTTAATTAACGAAATTTTATCCTATAAAGGTCTGTAAGACTTGATCCCCAATAACTGATTCAGAAAGCTCCAAATGGTTGGGCTGAATGAATAATTTTTTTTTTTTTTTTTCAAAAAAGAAGAGGCTGAATGAATAATTAGAACAATTGATATGCACCAAGTACAAATTCTTTTCCCAACATACTAACTGGTTTGGCCCTAAGCATTTTGCAAATGTTATATGTGTTACATCTGTGTAGTATAATATTGCAATTCTAAGAAGGAATCTGTTTGGCTGAAATACCAGCACGACAAGTTATCTCTGTTTTTTCTGATGGAAAACAAACAAGACCAGTATTAGTTTCTCCTTAAATAAAACAGGCCCTTAGCTGTCAATGACTATTTCTTAGAGAGGTAGATTCCGAAAAACTTGAATTTTCACCTTAGTATCTTTGCCAAGAAGTTCCAGATTGAATTTGTGAGGTGATTGAATTTGTATTTTTTTTGTGTGATTTGTTCAGCACTGTATTTGTGCTTTAGTGCCTGTGACATTCTTATTGGTCTTGTATGTGAGAGGTGTGCTAGAATAGCTTAGTACTATTGTTTGAATCATTACTAGCTTAACAAGTCTAGTTGTTACTCAACATTCGACCTGATATATTGCAATATTAGATGCGTTTAGTTCAGGGACTCAATTTATGTCGTATGAGACACAATGCTGTTGTAGAGTAGTGTAATGCAGTAGAGCCACTTTTACTTGGTTTCATGCAGTTTGTTATTGATACTCTTCATCAAAGTGTATTTGTCTTGATCATTTATGGGTCTGTTCAGGTAGTTGATGCATTATGCAATGTTGTGTCGGCATCACCAACAAAAGCAGCTACAGCCGTTGTTCTTCAGGTCTAGATTTTGTTCATCTTGTAAATTATTGCCTTTATAAAGGAAAATTATCTTTCACTTCTCTTATTGGCCACTGATTTGAACATCACCTGATTTTTGATATGGGTGACTCCATCTTCTAAACGAGGCAATACAAACTCAACTCCTTTCTGAATTTGGTTTGACAATTTGTGATGATTGCCTGTAATGGAGGTGGTGTCACCTAGTATGTGTTCAAATAAGTAGCCTTTTCCTATTTTATATTACTATTTAAGTGTTCCTTTTGTTTAGTCACGTACATGGCCTCGTGTTCTTTTCAGGCGGAGAGGGAATTGCAGCCTTGGATTGCCAAAGATGATGATCAGGGTCAGAAAATGTGGAGAGTCAACCAACGGATTGTAAAGCTGATCGTGGAGCTAATGAGAAACCATGAAAGTCCAGAGTCACTAGTAATTTTGGCGAGTGCGTCAGATCTACTTTTACGTGCCACAGATGGAATGCTCGTCGATGGAGAAGCTTGTACACTGCCACAACTCGAGGTAAAAATATTTAAAAAATATATCACATGATATATACCTGAACAGAAGTACAACATTGTTTCTAGCAAGCAACTGTGACTAACCTACAAAAGTGTTTTCTGTAAGCGCTTCCGGAATATATCTCCTTATATTCCGTAGAAATAGTTATGCAACAGAAATTTTCTTGGTTGAAGGTTATAGTTGGCTCAATGCGATATCTGTTTCTAGTTTATCACCAAGCTTCATTGGCTTACCAGTGTTTTAATCTATATTGAATGAGCAGTTACTGGAAGCAACAGCTAGAGCAATACAGCCCGTCCTGGAGTGGGGAGAATCTGGGTTGGCAGTTGCAGACGGTCTTTCAAACTTATTGAAGGTAAACAGACTGCCATTCATTTACACATGTAATTTGGTTAATTTTTTCTTTCTTTTTTTTTAAAAAATAAAATAAAATAAAAAAATCGTGGCTAAATACAAAATATACTATGAGGCCTCCAATGCCTAATCACTTATTAACTTTTCCATCAAAAAGAACAGTATCAAAATTGAGAAAACTTCAAATTCTGGAATAAGAGTGGATGTGGACCAACGAATAATAAGGATTGTTCACTTTATTTCTTAATGCATGGCCATTACTGAAGTGCTTTTCTTCTACCAACATTTGCAGTGTCGTCTACCAGCTACAATACGATGCCTCTCTCATCCAAGTGCGCATGTCCGTGCTCTGAGCACTTCAGTCCTTCGCGATATACTGCATACCACTTCAAGTAAATCTGATTCTAAACAAATCGAAATAAATGGCATCTGCAGTCCCTCCTATCAGTATTTTAACATAGATACTATTGACTGGCATGCGGACATTGAAAAATGCTTGACTTGGGAAGCTCATAGCAGACTTGCAACAGGAATGTCTATTCAATTTCTTGATACAGCTGCCAAGGAATTAGGTTGTACCATTTCTGTATGACTTCAAATCAGGTTTGTCACTATAATTTATTTTACCAAATGAGACTTACAGATAGGAAATGGACCTTATCAAATTGGCTTCAAAGATATGGTATTGTCACAGAAACCATCTTAGTTCTTCAAAGATATGGTACACAGCATCTTAATATCCCCTTACTGTTCTTGATGATTGTGTATACACTAGACAGGGCCTTGATGAGGTTTTATGTTGTGTGTGTAATTTTATTCTGCTCAGGTTTGATATTGTACCATAGACCGTGGACGATGATGTAATTTGGATTTTATTTTTAGCATGATCAGCTTTGATGGTTTATATCTCTCAGTCATTGAACTTTGACAATTAAATTTCTTTTCCTCATTTACTCATTGAGAAAATTTTCTATACGACGTTTAGTTGACGTGATATACTAATATTGATGTGACATTTCAATAATAATATAACACGTGATATTTTATTTTTATAAAAAAATTAATATTAGTGTGATATTTCAATAATGTAATATGAATCATAGCTTTCTAAATGAATTTTTTTTTGTAAATTAGGAAAGATACGAACATTAATCTTTCATGAAAAAAAATCACATGTCACGTTAATAAAAGGTTACACTAATATCTACATGTCACGTCAACTAAACATCTTATAGAATATTCGGTATGATTTAGGACTAATTAAATTATACTATCAATAATTAAATAATTTGATCATTAATGAGTTACGTTAATCTGTTGTCATTTGCCATAACAGTTGTATGTAGGAAATTTGGGAAATTATTTGGGATGTATAGTGTTACTTACCATAAGCGGATATAATTGGTATGATTATATAGTAAAATAAAGTGAAAGGAACAATAAAAATATATTAATCCTTTCAAATCTTATAATTTGATGTGGTTTATGGAGTTATGACGTTAACTAATTATAATTATTTATACTTCGTTACTTGGCATCAGCAGGTTGTGATTAAGAAAATTTTCTACCATATTAATCAATCACCTTTAACTGTTTTGTCTATGGAAATCAGTTGCGTCAACATTTAAAATGATAACAATGTCATGAAAAGAGACAATTTCGAAAGAGCCTTTTAAAAAAAAAAAAAAACAATCAAATTAAAGTTTAGCATCTGTTGCCTGGTTGAAAACCAAGTAACGGTTTACAGCAACTGAAATTTGGTATCCAAATGAAAGAACATGTGCTCGTCTGCGCCGGGTACATAAAATCACTGTTCTTTTTAGAAGTTATAAAATAAGGAATTGAAAAAAGATAATTAAAGATTTTTTTTTTTTTTTTTTGGGATTGGAGAAGAATATTTTAATTTGAGATGTTACTTGCAAATAGATTGAGATTACAAATCAGACTATTACTACTTGCTCACAATACATTAATTCTTAAATATGTTAACCAAGAGTAACATTAGGTTTTTTAACTATTTTATCCAAATCTATAACCAAATAATATGACATGTGAATTGTTAAAATCCTATTAATTATTATATCATTTTATGATTTATAAAATCTAGATAACTTATATATCATGTCATTTGGATATGAATTTGGATACAATATTTAGAAAGCTTACTATTACTCATTAAACAATAGGGTTAAGTAATAACTAATATACTAAACAATAGAGTTTAGTGATAACTTAAAATCTTTTACTAAAAAAATTATTTTAAACTTCAATCCGTTTAAAATATTTTATTTTATTTAAAACTTTAAATATTTTAATTTTTAATGATAATTTTTAATATTTTTATTTAATTTGAAAACTTAATCGATCCAATTCTATTATATTCATGTTCATTTGATTCGTTTCAATGATACACTAAAACACGTTATAATAATATATCCAACTCAATCTAGTCATCCAAATCTAATTCGTTCCGATGATTTGATTATTCAAGCAAGGCATAGGGCACATCTCCATTTATTGTCTAAGTTTAGCATCAAATCACATTAAAATTTAACTTTACGTTTTATTATTATTATTATTTTGACAAGTAACCAGTTTAACAGTAAAAGAGTAATAAGTTTAACATTTCATTACAATGAAAATGATTACTAACTGATGAGTGACGTCAAAGACACAAGCAAAAATTGAAGCGTAGTTTATTCTAGATACCCAAATCTCGTACAAGGAAAATTGCAGTGTGGTTTTCCATTCCCAAATCAACATTCGGATTCTAACACAAAATTCAATATAATATGACCAAGAAATCAGCTCTCAAGTATGTGCTACCAACACTGATGAACAGCAAAAATATAAGACTGAAGAATTCGTAAGTAAAGTGTATTGAGTTCACATCATCAAAATAACATCCAAAGTAAGAATACCAAACCTAAACATTTGTCTTTAAGCAAACAATTCTTGCAACAAATAACAGCTCTGCCAGACCCATGTATAAAATTGTTCAAAACAACCATAAAGAAAAACTCAACGCTTCTTAGAGACACCGACTGTCTTCCCACGACGTCCAGTAGTCTTGGTATGCTGCCCACGCACACGAAGGCCCCAGTAGTGCCTCAGACCACGGTGATTCCTATATTAAGTTGCAACATTAGTTGGTGTCACAATGTTTCATTGGTACCAACATGACCAAATTAATAAAAGCAACTTTCTCCTGAACATACAGATACATCTATCTGTATGTGTGAGAAGATAAATTAGTGGCGATGTTAAAATATTCAGACACAACCGGCATACTGCAATTGAGAGACAATGACAAAAGCATTCTCACTGTTTCAACTCAAACCAGTTGGTTTCAACAATATCACACTCAATACTAACTTCATAATCAATGGATATAAGGCAACTTGGGTTCAAAATCCATACCAACCAAAATATAATCACATGCAATACCAAAAGTCATATTCTAACTATCACTTTTGTAACGTCCAATTTTGTTTCATGCAAGGTCCTCTCTCATCCTGAACAATCACACAAGTGATCAAACAATTCTTCAAAACACCAGTCACATTAGCTTTGAAAAAATATTCTAAATTTTGGCATCATTGTGTATTTATATAAATGCCCTATCAAATCCTGTCCTACAAGTTGAAGGAGCTTTTAGAGCCTCCCAAACGAGCATCTACAAACAAATATAGTAGCAAATGCCAGCACAAGTGTTCAAAAGTTACAAAAAGTAAACTCTTTCTTGGATGCTTTGCATTGTGGACCATCCATAAGTGGGTCATAAGACATAACCAAACAAGCAGTTGCTAGCAGTGGTAAAAATATATCAGATACTCTTGTAGCCCATAATTCCTTTCAGTAGGGGACTTCTATATTAATCTATATTCAGTAGCTAGACAATAACTGAAATAGCTAAACTACAAGCAATGTTTATCCTAAATCCAATCTTCACTAAAGACATGGCAAAATAAGACATCACCTGATCTTCTTCAGACGCTCCAAATCATCTCTCAATTTCATGTCCAGTGCATTTGATACAATCTGAGAATACTTTCCATCCTTGTAATCCTTCTGTCTATTCAAAAACCAATCAGGGATTTTGAACTGTCGGGGGTTTGCAACAATGGTCATGAGATTGTCCAACTCAGCAGCGGTTAGTTCACCAGCCCTGATACCAACAACAGGAACGTTAAATTCATAACATAGTGACAAATTCAATGCTTTAATCAACTCCAATTTGTTTTAGACATTAAAATACAACTTAATTAGAAAAAGATAAACATACTAGAAGATAAACTGTCTAGAACAATATATACATAAGCAAACCCCACCAAAAAAACATTAATTGGCCCAACACACACTCTCAAACAGAAAAATTCAAATATAACCAGATACGTTAATTTGAGTATTTAATCTTCTTCATTAACAGAAACGATGCAACAAAATACAAACAAAAGCGAAAGCATTACCTCTTGTTCATGTCAACGTCAGCCTTCTTGCAGACAATGTTGGCAAACCGCCTTCCGATACCCTTAATTGAGGTAAGAGCAAACATAATCTTCTGCTTCCCATCAACGTTGGTGTTGAGCACACGCAAAATGTGCTGGAAGTCCTCGTTCGCCACCAGAGACTTCATTGACACACACCACACCAAAAACGCACAAATTAACTTCATATTTTAGAAAAACAATCAAAACCAAGTATTCAAAAACAAAAACAAAAACAAAAAAAAAAATCCACACCCAGTTTTCAGAAACATGAAAGCATCCGAACCCAGTTTTCAGAACAAGCAATACATAGGGGTTACATATATAGCATATTGAAGCCAACAAAAGAGAAAAAAATATAAACACAAACTTGTAATACATTTTCATATGTATAACAAAAATAACCGAAACCCAGTTCACAAAACAAGCAACAGAACCAACACGTAAAACAAACACACGTTATGGCAAATTAATAAGAGAGATCGAGAACCCAATTGAAAATTAAAATAGAGTAACATAAACTATAATACACATTGAATTGAGTATAGATTAGAATACCATTTTGGACGCAGAGTTCGGGCGAAGAAGAAGAGAGGAGAGGCTCTTCGGCGGCGACTGTGAAGCTGAAGCGAGTAGCCAACTGAGAAGTCGAATTAGGGTTTTTAAAGTGCTCTATATATATGATGGATTTGCTAGGGTTTTGTTTTATTGTTTTAAGACGATTTTGCCCTTCTCTTCTACGTCTCAATATTTGATCATAGGGGTGAATTGTAGAAACACCCCTAATATTATGAAAAATTACATTTTTAATATGGTTTTATAATAACTAGTAAAAGACTATATTAACTGAGGACAAACTACTTTTACAATTAAGAAGAAAGAGAATTACTTATACTAATGTTAGTAAGTACAACAATTTTAATATTTATTAGGAGAAATTTAACCTCTAATCTCATATCAGGAGAGGAGGCATTCAACTAATTACATTAACAAATGGTAGGAAACTACATTATATTTCGAATATCTCGTGTTGTTAGTTTTGATCCATCAAATTCTTTCTATCAACAGTTAAATGTGTAAAAAACTAAAATACCCTTTAGAATTATTAGTTATGAGTTGACTAGCTTAAACATAATAAATAATATGTTTCAAATGCCTTATGTTGTTAGTTTTGATCCACTAAATTCTTCATATCAACAATTAAAGGTATAAAGAACTAAAATACCCTTTATAATTATTAGTTAATGATTTGAGCAGCTTAGACATAATGATAAATAGTTTTTTTCTTTTTAAAGAAATAATCCTTTTTCAACCATTTTAATTAATTAATTAATTTTACCTACATTATATTAGCTAACTATTGAGTGTAAGATATAAATACAAATTATAAATTCATATAATAAATGTTTGAGTAATGTATTACTCTAATATATGTAATATATTATGGTTGACATAGTAACATGTCTGTCGCACTTAAAATCCTGAGGTTGTTAGTTCATTATCTCTTCATCCATCTTTATATTAACAAAAAAACAAAAAAACAAAGGTTATCTTTTCATCCCTTAAGCCCCAAATTTATTGAAATAGTTTTTAAAAATTATTTAAACTTTTACCATATTATTTATTATATAATTTTGATATATATATATCACCAATAAACCAATTTATTGGATTGCTTAGATTAAAAAAATATAATTATAATAAAAGGAGTAATTTATGAATTTTTTTCATTTCGTTTGAACGATAATTTAATAAAATAAAATATTACAAAACTAACAAATACCAAAGAGTTGTGGAGCTTCATTTTTGTATTGTTGTTTCATTTTTAAAAGATCTTTTAAGGGTAAACGTTTTTACTTAGATTATATTTAAGGGTGAAATTCTCTTTTCATATCATATTCAAGGGTAGATGGGTCTTTCTATTCTCTAGTCTAAATTGCAAATACAGGCAAGGACTAAAACGATAATTACCATTGGAACACCATAATTTGTTAAATATAGGATAAGGATAATTCATAATCAATTTTATAATTGGTTTTTTAAAAAGAGTAATTATAGACTTTTCAAAATTTTTGTCTAAATTCATACTCAAATGATATGATATATGAGTTGTCATCATTTTATAAATCATGTGATATTTGATAATTAATATAATGTTAACAATTCACATATCATATTATTTAGATATAAATTTAAACAAAATATTTAAAAAGACTAGCATTACTCTTTAAAAAACATCACCTACAATTAAGAAATTATTATATTAAATGAACGTTTATATTAAACAATCGATTTTATAATGTTAAACATCTCAAAAAGATCTGAAATTTCAAATATGTAACATCTTATTTTCACCAGCCCATAGCAGATCCGTATTATCATAGATGTAGTAAATGACAATCAATTACAAATAATACAATGGAATAATTTACAATCCCGAATTCAAGAATAATCTTTTACTTAGTAAATAGAATCGACAATTGGGCAACAAAAATAGCAATAATTTCGAATTCTAAGTCAAAATATAAAAAATGAAGTGTACCACCAAAGGTTGGTTTGGGAAAAAGAACAATCACCATAACTTATATTTCTGGATGTAGAAGAGCCAAATTTCGAGGCCTTCGGAGCAATATCCTTTTCCCTTTGATGGGATTCAATACAAATAAAGGAAACTAACAGGTTACAGCATCAGAACAAAAAAGAAAAAGGAAAAAAAAAAAATTAGAATCAAAATGAGGTTTTCTAATTTTTCAAATGATTTTGACAATTTCTTGGAATCAGCTATATCTTTGTATGCTCAATTTATCCTATATGAATTATTTGAATCAAGTTCCTGTGGATTCAGCCAAACTGCCATGTTTTTGTTGTCTGCTGGTGGGAAGCAAATGGCTGCTCCTACGCTCTTTGCCTCCGGGCTTCGATGAGGCATTACTGTACCAAATCATTCCTATTACAGCAATCACCATACCAATAACCACCTGCATATTGAGACCTTCTTTTCCAAAGAAGAAGAACCCCATAACCAACACAAGGATAGTCTTCATATGACCAAGTACTTGAAAGGACACGGCCGTGAATCTGCCTATACAGATGAACTGGCTGAGGTTGGTCCCCACTGCAATTGTGCATGACATAATTATAAATATCTGCACACCAAAAATGCAGATAGAATTGTTAGTGGCCTTATGGTTTTTTTTTTGCAAAGCCAAATGTCACTGAGTCTTTGTAGAACTGTATTTGAGAGATTCCATGCACAGCAAATTTGCAAAGACCAATACTAGATACAGATGCTACCATATACAATCGTGGAACATCTACAAACAAATTAAGATGACACTTCATTTGTATAAGGAATTTACCCTCTGATAGAAGTTATAGCAGTAGCTCGTTTTATACACTTTTATATGTTTATTAAGCATTCAAGAGAGTACAAGAAGCATATTGCGTGCAATGCATAAATAAATAACTAGATAGTTGCGTGAGGATCTCATGGATTTGATCTTCACATTATAAACCATGGTCTACTTATACTTCATTTGAAACCAATTTTTCTTTTTTATCCTTTTTTCACCGCACAGAGTAGACAGTTAAGAATTATTAGGCTGTATATGGCATATAAGAAACATGAGATTGTGACTCTACAGAGGAGGATAGCCAAGTAACTGTGTAGCTCAACAGCATGAGGAAGCGTATCCCTTCTCTATAACCATGTGCAAATCCATGTTCCTGACATATTAACACTTGGCATTCATCAAATGCAGTACACTAGTGATCAAGTATAATCTGATGTATTTAGTGGCATGCATGTATATGTGGAAAACCAGTCCAAATAGAGGAAGGTTTAGGCTCGGTCCATAATGATTATGATAAATGATAGCTGAGATGCATAAGAGTTGGAAAGACCAAAAATTTATGTATTTCTTACCGCTGAGGCTATACTATAGTCATAGGCATCAATTCTTCTGTTTGTCAACCAATAATCTAGGAATGGGCCTAACAACACTAGTGTTCCAGCCTGAGCAGGAGCAGTATGTCCCAATAGATTGAAAGAACTAAGTGAATACTTTCGTTGAAGGTGATGTACATACTGCACTTAAAAAATAGACAGCACAATATATTAATCCATTTTAAACTACACAGAAAGTAACTGAGAGAACTTTGATATATGGACTACTAATCGTCTAAACGAAAAAAAGATAATTAGTCGACAATAGCAATCTATAAGGTTCATTAAAGTGATGTGTTGAGGAATGGACAACTTACATACTGTTGCATAGAAGTGCTCCAAACAGCAACAAAGGCAGCTATGAAGCCTCTGGCATTGACACTCACATCAGTGACTGTGCAAACACCAACACCCAATAGAACAACAGCTATGCTTAACTTTGTGTCTCTGGAGTATCGGATATTGTCTAACACGACTTCCAAAAGACATGACACAGGGATCATACTCAACTTTGCAATCTGATATCAAAGTTAAAAATTACGTCATTTCTATAATTATTTTGGAAAGTTAATAGCTAAACCTGAAAGAATAAAAAGGTACCTGATAGAACCCCACTGAGTTCCACATTAGACTGACATTCATTCCAACGATGGAAAAGTTTGCAAAAAGAACAAATTTCAGAAGCTCTGGGAAGGGCAGATGAGAGGCTTGAATGTATCCCAGCCACCTTAGGACAACCGTCAGCAAGGTCGTGGTAGCAAAATGCAAACCAGTTAATGTTGTAGCTGCAAGAAATTGTAATTTAACAATGTAACCAAAAAGAAGGATAAGATTCATGCTTTATTATTAGCAATACATTTTGAAAATGGATAATTAATGTAGATTAATAACTCTACATTATGAGCTAGCAGGTGGTAAAAGAAAATCATTATCACCGCCATTACCACTACTACCTTAACACCTACACGACCATCTTTGTCCAATTATTTTCAAGGCCAACTGCACCCAATCGATCAATTGCTTGAAGTTTATTTCTAGTGAGTTATCAATCTACCTCTGCTCAGTCGTCTTTGATCCTCCACTTTTTACTTTATTGACAAATTCTAATCCTCCATTTTACTAATAAAAAGAAAGATAATTTTGATTCATATTCAGGGACTTGATCTGCCACCACTAAGTCTCTTTTCATAACTTACACAAAAATGACTTAAAGTGACTACAACTACTGTCCTTACTTCAATGCATCCTTCCTCAAAATTAAAAAATACAATAAAAACCATATCTAGTAGTCTGTATCTGCTTTACATAACTGAGTGACACGATTACTACACTATCCTACCCTACACGAAAGTATTTACCACTGTACTTTCTGGCCTCATCACTCAGCCTAAGAAACTCCATCTCTCTAACATTCCTTCCCCGTCTGTTGTTCTTAAAGGACGCCCTACTACTATTGTAGAATCTCATTGCTGTCACAATTAAATACATTGATCTCATGGCATTTGAAAACCATCAATCTATTTGCAACCCCGCTCTTCTTCAAAAATTTTAACCAGTCATCAATGCCCTTCTTTTATTATGTAATGGAGACACATAAGATAAATATTTTCATAAACATACCTTCTCTAAAATGAATCCTTTCCACAATTAACCCATTTATGTATGAAGTAGCTTTGCATGCATTCTATCTCGCTTCAACTTATTTTAGACATCTTTCTAAACCACAATTCAAATTTAACCTCTTATTTGAATGTATATTTATCCATCACATTTTCTCATGTATTCAAGTAAAATAAGCTATGAAACCCATCTTGCATAGAAGCTTATACCAACCATATATGGTAGCTGAATCCCAAACGAAAGTTAATCCAAGATTATAAATATCCATTCACACACTTAAAAACTATACCTAACAAACAAAAAGACACCCACGTCACTACAAGACACATCAATGTAGGCAATTGCAACAATTGAACGAAACGAATAATGGTCAAGGCATGATAAATGAATGATAGTAAAATATATTTGCATATTTAAAAAGGGTAATTACCAAAACTAAAGCCATAAGTTGCCATTAAGGCTTTATTGACAATAATGATTCCCACAGAAGTGACAATATTGAACGTCCAAGCAGCTGCATCTGCTGCAGCCTTCTTATCAGCCCTACTAGCAGGAGACATTTTTATATAATAATTCTCTTACAACCCTTTTGATCGATCACCAAGCAACCACCCATCTACTTGCGCACACCAAAATCCAACACATTTTTTCACTCTTTGCCCACAAATGTAAATGTCCTACAAAACACAAATGAATTCAAAAACAAAACAATTTCAAGTCGTGGATCAGTTTCAAATAAATCAAAGCAGAAGAGAACAGATCATATCAAACGTTGAATAAACAATACATTCCAGATCTAGCAATATGAAATCAGAATTGCAGTCAGATCCAAACACGCACCTCCGCTACAAGTGGCCAAACCAAATGTGAGAGTTGAAGAGTTGGAGTGTGTATGTATGCGTGTTGTGTTGTGTGTTATGGTCTTGAAAATGTTTTATAATTCAGTTGGAAAATGGATGCCTCGTGCAGCCCACCACGTTAACTTTGCTTCAACATTTCATATTCATAACTAAACCAAATATATAAACAAATGATACCATTTTTTCCCATACTTTAGGTAACTAAATATTTTCAATATATATATATATATATATTAATTCTACTATCAGCGTTTCCTAACTTTTAAAATTAAAAAACACTAATGATATGACAATCTTTCAAAGGTAATGATGGATGAACTTTGATTTTATCATTACATCAAAGTTACTTTCTCAGTATTCTCAATACTTTTTGAAAATAATATTCTAATATTTTACACATCATATGCTAGTGCACTCAGTTGAGTACCTATATCTCTCTTCCTCGTTTGAGGTTAGGGCGTTCAATACCTGATATTGAATGTTAATACTAGTGTGGGTAGTCCTTTCTCTTATTGATTGTGAGAATAGTTTGTCTTCCATTTCGAAATGTAATTATTCAGATCTTTTAATACGATGTAATTTCGACAGGTCTTGATGGTTCGTGTTGTTCTAAAAAGGTGCTCAAGTAGTAAGTCTATTTCAACAGCGTAACTTTTATTTTTATTTTTTGTTATTCTCAATATCCGCTCTAGTTTAATATATTCACCAAAATACCCATTAGTTCGAAAAGGACATTTTAATAGATAGATAATACTATATTTAATAAATATTAATTGAAAATTTATATAAAAAAATTTAATTAAAAAAACCCTAACCGTCTAACCTCTTCAACTCCTTCTCTCTCATCTGCCTCCTCCCACTCACATCATCCGTACCCTTTCTCTCACATCACCTTTCTCCTCTTTGTCACGAGGCTATCAACTAAACTAAAGCTAAACTTGTCGAGATTGAAGCCAATCTCTCCAAGTTTTTGAAGAACCGGATGCTTTCATAGAGTCTTGTTGAAGTGGACAGGTTCCAATGGAGGGCAATAAGTGACAGTAAGATGAGCGGCGATTGAGGACAACAACAACCAGCAACGAGTGTGTGCTGAATGGAAGAACTAAAGTTAGGGTTGAGGTTTGGTATAATGATGTTCACAATGACACCATTTTGGAGAATAACCTTAAAAAAAAAAATCGATCTCCATAATTAAGCAGACGAAAACCTTTTCTTTCTTTCAAAGACCCCTGATTAGGGGGTTTTCATATTTGTTCTTTGACTCAAGAAATTTAGAACAGAAGCACATAAGGTACTAAAATTAAGATATAACTATTTTCAATAGTTGAATAACATTTTAATTATAATATTATTATTTTTTTTTAATAATTTAGAACTTTTAAGGTGTTTATTTCTGCTGTCTAACATTTTGTATGCATTTCTAAATACAATTAAAATAGACTAATGTTTTCACTTTAAGAGGTAATGAGCATATTCGTAGTTGTTATGTCAATTCAGTGAGTGGAACTAGTTTGTTTTCGCATAGTTAATAGGTCTATTTTGAGTTTAAAGGTTATTAATCGACTATATATGTATTTAGATTGATGATCTCTTTTAGGTTTATCCAAATATAAATAAATCAAATCAAGCTCTACCTCACTTATCATTAGGTGAGAATGATGAGATGGAATTTGGGATTTGTCCATCCCATCGTCTCTATTGTGACTAGACAATAATTTAAAAAGATTGATATAATTTGATTGATGAACCCATCTCAACCAAAATTTGATCTTTTTAAAATAAATTATCACTTATTTTTTATGAAGATCTATTATAACTTGTTTTTGAGCTAGATTTGGCGAGAAATAAATCATTAATAAATTAGAATCAAACACACACATAATATAAAATAGACACATGATTTTTATTTTGTTTAACAATCAACACCGAAGCTCAATTTCTCAATTTGAATTCTTCCACACTAAGAAAACCTAAAATATAAGAGATTAGGTACTAAAACCTTAGAATACAACTATCGTTTTTTAATAAAACTGGTAAATAAGCTTTTCAAAAATAAATAAAAAATAAAACAAAAAAAGCCGTGTTTGAATTTATTTTTTTTTAAAAAATGATTTTTTGTTTTGAAAAACAAAAAATAGGATAAATGTATTCGGATGAATGCTTTGCAAAATATTTTTTTGAACATGATTTTTTTTTTTTCATTTCTAGAACAAAATTTCAAAATAAATCACTATTTCCCCCTCCAAACAACTATTTAATTGATTTTTAAGAACAATATCAAATACATTAACACTATTTTCAATTTTTAAAAATAACTTTTAAAAATTTAATTAAATATATTGCATTTTTAAAAAAATAATTTTCAAAATATTATTTTAAAAAAATATCAAATGCACCCAAAGATTTCCTTAATAATTTAAATTTTGTTCAAGAGCACTACATTATGCCCCTTTAAAAGTTAATTAGGCAGCTTGATACTAGTGAACCGAAAAATTATAGTTTTGGAAACCAAACACTTTTGCCACACAATTTGATGGAGAAACTATATTACGACAACAAAACAAAAATGACAATAAAGGATAATCCGATTTCCCCACGTTATTTACATAATCATTAATTATATCTCTATAGTTTGTAAAAATCTTATTTTACCCCTTATGTGATTCTAACATGTATAATGATGAAATAAAATCAAGGGGTTTTTTGGTTTTTTTTTAAAATATAAGGGGTTTTATGAACTTTTTTTAAACTATAAGAGGTATTTTATCTATTTAGTCAAACAAAAGAGGTTTTTAGTGTTTTTCAAATTAGTGGTGGATTTTGGCTTTTACACTAAATTGTAGGCAAAAAAATAGGATTATCCCTAACAATACATGACTTGGTTAGATTGAGGCTTGTAATGATTATCCCAAATGACACTAATTGCACCTAGGGATAACAAAAATCCCTGGCATGCCTAAAGATGGTTAGACTCGATTTGTTTAGGGTGAGTTTGTAGCGTTAAAATTGGGTTTGAATCAGGTTGGATCAAATTTTTTTTTCTAATTTATAATTGAGAGTAAACCACTTTTTATCCATAAACCACTTTTTATTCACCCTAATCCAGTTACTCGCATTATTATTATTTTTTATTACACATTAATATTATTTTTATTATTATCATCATTATCATCATTATAGTTTATTGTGCATTACTATCTTGTTCATATAATTTTATGCCTATATGCATGTTGATAATTAAGATGGTAAAATAGAATTTTAGATAATTTTCTTTATAGATTAACTTTGTTAAATAAAGCTATGTACTTTCAAGCTCCGTTTGATGCGTAAGATTGAATTAGATTATTTTTAAGGGATTGAATTAGATAAGATTTGATTGTATGAGATTAGATTAATTAGTACTGTATTATAATATAGTTGAGATTAAATTAAAAATACCACTATTTATTGTTCGGTATAACAAAAGTTGATTAAAAATTATATTTTATATTTGTTTTTAAAATAATTAAATTTAATATTTAAATATAAATACCATCCCAAACTACATATAGTTTTTTTTTTTTTTTTTTTTTTTTTTTTTTAGTTTTGTTTGTTTTTTCTAACTGTCCCAGCTGGGACTAATTAAACCCACGCTTCAGCTGTGGGGCTAATTGAGACATAACATTGGACTGAAATTAACCCAATCTCAGTCGAATCCGGCTCTCCAAACAAGGCCTTAGGAACGTTTAGGGATGGCCCGCCCGGCCCATTTCACACATCGAGCCCATGTTGACGCCCATGCGTTATGAGGTGGGAGTGCCACCTCCGTCCTTCTGGTTCGTCTTCAACGTCGCACTTCCACTGGCGATCCCATCCCAACCTCACCTCCACCTCCTCCTCCAACTCACACTTTCTACTCTTCTTCTTTTTTCTTTTTTTTTTTTGAATAAAATAAATGAAAATAATTTTGTTGATATTATGTCTCTCTCTCAACTCATCGCCTCTCCTGGCCAGAGGCGGTCAACGTTCTTCTTTATCATCGTCTTCTTCTTCATCTTCAGGTACTCGATCGGATTCTTTACACATACTCATAAGTTTAAATTTCATCAAATTTCAAGCTATAACATGGTTGACTTTTGCACGATAATAGATTTAGCCAGGCATTTATTAGAAGATGTCCACTCTCATACAAGGTACCACTTGATATAATTATTTATTTATTTATTTTTCTTTTTAGATAATGTAAAATAATTTAAATATCACAAAAGTTGAATTTGGTGAATTCAGTGTTGATAAAGCTGAAGGCTACATGAGTAATGCTGATCTAGAGAAAGCTGTGATGGCCTTCGGCCAAAGATGTAGTAACATTTCTAGGGTTTACAGGTGATTTTATTTTCTTTTGTTTGTTTATATTTAAATCTGCTTTTTGGATTATTATTGTAGGTTGTGTATTGCTAATTTGTTCTAATTGTTTCTCTCTTTGAGGATTGGATCATCAGTATTGGAAACAGTGTCAATGGAGTTCCACTGGTACTTAATTCTTTTTACACTCTTTTCGTATTTTTTTGTTGTTGCTTGTAGAATCCTTGTTTAAGTTTAGGCTGCATTGTTTGTTGTAGTGGGTGATAGAGATTTCTGACAAACCTGGGGTGCAAGAGCCTGAACCTGCATTTAAGGTGTTGGATCCGTCATTTTTTCTATCGTGCAAGTCTCTTCACCTAATTTATAGTAAATACTATTATCTGGTTCCGATTTGTTGTGAAAGCAAGTGATATATCTCTTTGGGAGTTTTTTTTTTGGGTGATTTATTTGCTTTGTATATATACCTGCCGACTGATATGCTGGATAATTACAGTTCATAGGGAATGTGCATGGTGATGAACCTGTGGGGCGTGAGCTTCTGATACTTCTCGCAAACTGGATATGTGATAATTATCTGACGGATTCCTTGGTATTTCTCTGTTCTTTTTACTACACGTAAGTGTATATCTTTTTTTTTTCCCCTACTTCCATGAGATTGCAGATTATCTGTTTACTTCTTGTTTTTCATTACATCTTAAGCCCTTGGTCTAGACATTTTTGTTTTTCTTATTGATATATATATATATTTTTTCATTTTCTGTACTGCTTGGATGCGACTGTTATCAAAATATTTCATGATACATTAGCTACTTTTTAGTTATTTTCCTTTGCTCCTTATTTCTTTTATGGATTACTGGTTTACCTATGACCATTATAAATCTGTAGACCTACTTGATGGCTAATATTGAAAGAGCATGCCTGGGAATTAAAAAGTAGACTTGCTTTCATGTGATTGTTTTCTGTCCACACTTCATAAGTTATGATGATGTTTTGTAAATTTTTGCATTGCTCTAATTGAGGTACATCTGTTTTCTGGTTGAACCCCATCTTTAGAGATAAAATGAACCATAATTTATAATGGAATTAATTTCTTCCCAAAACACTAGTGTATCAAGTTTTACATATGTTATCATTTTTATCTTCAAGATTTAGGAACAATTCTTTTGATGGCATTACCATCTTACTTTGTTCTTCTGTTGGTTAATATGCTTAAGTAATATTTGTTTATTTAGATATGCATGAAATGCTCTTGCTGAGCTTATGACTTCTAATGTTTTATCTTGGTATTTTAACTTATTTTAAGTATCCAGAGTGTCTGTCTCAGTCTCAGAATATAATGTGAGATTTTTTGGTAGCTTTTATTGGAAAATAACTTGTTAAAGGAAAAAAGAGGTTGCTAAAGTATCTTGGAACATTCTTTGGTCTTTACAGGCTAGATTGATTGTAGAAAATGTTCATCTTCATATACTTCCGACAATGAATCCTGATGGTTTTGCACTTAAGAGGCGTGGTAATGCAAACAATGTTGATCTAAATCGAGATTTCCCAGATCAGGTACCTTTTTTCAACTTTACATCTTACATATATGGTGATGGAAGCTTAACCTTAAACACATAAGTGCATGCTGTTTTGTAAGGCTAGGATTCATGTCCAAATATAGTAGGCTACTTCTGGTTCTTATAAATTCATCAAACCATGCCAGCTAGCAAATCCAATTCAAAGAATTTGTGAGTATGTTGGCTTTTCTAGGATTGGGGCTGGTATCCCAAACTGTGGGTATTTTCAGTTTAGTTTATAGAATTTATATCACATATTTACATGGTAGAGGGGATTTTCAAGTTTACTTTAATTGCTAGATTTTATATGATGTCCTCCATCTCATCAGATCAAAAATAATAGTTAGATATTTGTTTGGTTTACTCCATTTTGTCTATGTGACAGATCTTTCCTTTGAATAATGACGTGGACACTCGGCAACCTGAAACAAGAGCAATAATGAGTTGGTTGAGACACATACAATTCACAGCATCAGCCAGTTTACATGGGGTAACACTTATTTTCCTAAATCAATTTATAAATTTAGGAAAGGGTACTCATTCCTGATGCCTATTAATAACTTAGAAGGTTGTCCGCTGGAAATCCTTGTGAAAACAGGCCACCTGCTTCCAGATATCTGTTCTATTAATTTGTCAAGGGACCAGTTTAAATATCTGGCAACCCAATCACCTGGGTTCTCCTATAGTTTTATTGTCTTCATTCTTAAGGTGACAAAGTAGGCTCTTTGATGACATTGTAGGTGCAGAAAATTTAAACAATAAGTAAAGGAAAATATTGTTGTTAAGATGCTAATTATGCCTGTATATTTTATCTCGGAATCGCAGCGAATGCTTGGACAATGTTTTTGTTCCTTATATTTCCTTTTCCTAGAGCTCTCCCTTCCCAACAACCCATCCATCCCCCCCCCCCCCCCCCCCCCCCCACCCCCTCCTTATTTTGTAAGGGCCAATCCTAATTCCTATCTCATTATTTGTTTGATCTGTTGGCCCTTTAATTTTTGGAAATGTTCTCCAATCTCACTTCTCTGAGACCCTTGGAAAAACCTTTTCCTTATGAGGCATCATCAATGCTACGCTGGAAATTTATGTGCTTATTGCCAGGTGCTGATTCTAACAATGCTTGTAATATACCTTCTGGCTAGAAACAGATTCAAATATTAGTAGATTGCTAAGCTGTAATCAATAACACTCTTATGTTTTTTTTTTTTTTTTTTTTAATTATTATTATTTAATTTAAAACCTTGCTCTTCAAAAGTTGTTGGAATATGAGTGTTTACCAAACCTTCATACCTGATGAGCCTTAATTGTCGACCATCACTTAGTCTATGAATTGCTTGTAGCCAACTTAAAATTGTGCTACATATCATTAGAATGAATTGAAAGTTATAATGGATCTAATCTTCCACCACTGACATATGGTTTCTGAATGTTGATTAGTTAATTTGCCTGATTCGATGTGTAGGTTCCTGAGATAACTTAGCAATTAATAAGATGTGGATGTTCAAATGAAAGTTCTCAGTAATGCCCACAAAAACTAAATGAACCAACAGAACTCCATGCTTGTGTGTGTTGATTTAGTGATATATTTGATAGGCCCAACCATGATGGAGGATGGACATGCACAAAGACTATAAAATGACTATATGCATTATGGGTGGAAATATGCATTAGTTTTTGATAGTTCTAGTCCTTAAGTAGAATATCAGAATGTCTATGCTTAGGGGTTAGTCAAGTAGTTAGGTTTGTGGAGCTCTCTAAATATCTGACTCTTGAGGTTTGATTCCTTAGCCCCACTTACCTGGCAAAATGCTTCCCAAAAATTGTAGGGTTTGTGTGGGCTCCAAGAGAGGAGAAACTTTCAAAAAGTTCAGCTACAAGTATAACTAAGGTTTACATCTTAAATTTGTACTTCAACAAAATGAGCAATGTGAGCAATATATATGGAAGAAAGACAAGCAATCTGTCTGTACTAATGTATTTTATACAGTAAGCCAGTATGCCTACTTGTTTCTGCCTTGGGGTGATGCCCAAACAACTTATATAACCTGGACATGATTGCAGCAACATTGTCGTAGGAAAAAAATCACTATGTTTTTTATTTTTTTATGTTTTACCAAATTGACTCATATATTTAGGTTTTTTTTTTTTTTTTTGTTTTTTTTTTGTTTCACTAATTTTAATTCATGCATGATATACCATTTGACTCTATAGAAATTGTCTTGGCTAAAGAAGACTTGCAAAATACAAAGATAAGAATACTTCATAATGGCTTCTAACAGGGTGCACTTGTTGCGAATTATCCATGGGATGGCACTCAGGATAAAAGGTGATTATTTTACACTTGTGAATTATCTTTGAACATGTGTTTTAAAATTTCGGCTTTATTAATTTTCTGTTTACATTTACTTCATTCAGGTTTTCGTTAACTCTTTTGTATTTTGTAAATTTATGGGCTTTATTTATTTAGATAAGTTAGTTTACTATAATTTAGACCTTGCCTATTCGAACTGGTTTAATTATTTACAAAGTAACTGCTTTTATCTCTTTTTTTTTTTTTTTCCTTGGAACTCACCTTCTGACCTCATTTCAGTAAACACTATTTACTGTATTTGTAGCTTAGGTATGCAGCATAGTTTGATTTTCAATTACTTCTTTCAATCACTTTTTGTAGCCTTGATGGCTAGACTTTTTCCACATGTAATCTTATGTAGATGCTAGGAAATTTCACTATTATTGTTCCTGAAGCACTAAGGAATTATGTATTCCTGGATGCTCTTTTCTGTTGTCAAACAAATAATGAAACCTAGACACTAATTCTCACTATTCAGAGTGTTGCTTTCGTGAACACAAGTGCCTTTTTCAATTTCTGGCTATTTTTCTTTTGAACATTATAATTTCTTGCTATTTGAATCGTTTAAGGTAATGCTTGAGAAGGATTGAGCATTTTATTAATTTTGACTCAGAAATGCGATTCTGTTTATGCATTTTGCTGAAGATTGCTTTCACTGTTACTGTTTCTGCTTAATTTTGTTGTTTCAATTTCAGGAGAAATTATTATGCATGTCCTGATGACGAAACATTCCGGTTCATGGCAAGCATATATAGTCGCTCTCATTTTAACATGTCTTTGAGCACGGAATTTCCAGGAGGGATTACGAATGGGGCATCTTGGTATCCTATATATGGTGGCATGCAAGACTGGAATTACATACATGTTAACTGTTTTGAATTGACCTTGGAGATTAGTGATGACAAATGGCCTAAAGCTAATGAGGTTTGATCGCAGTTCCTGAGACATCAAATTAATTTGTGACAAAATTTTGGCTGGGATGACGACTTGCATAATAGTGTCGATGCATTCTTTATATCCTAGATTTGTAATGGTTGTGGGAAGAATCGGAGTAGCTTAGGAACTCCTTCATCTTGTAATATGTGCATGATAAGATTAAAATTTAGGATAGAATAGAATATAATTAATTGTCTCTTCAAATCATTATGGGCCCTTTCGGCTACCATAATTTTTCTTATAATCTCAAGAATGGAGTATGACATAATTTTAGTTCCAGTCATGCTGTCCTAAAATGTGTTATCTGATGCACTAAGCTTTTGGGAGGAATGCAGCTCTTCACACTTCTGCAATTATTGTAAATATGTAAAAGCTTGTTAAAAAAAATGTGAAAACAATATTTAGAAGATGCCAAGTGGGGTGGAGGCAACTGTATGGTTTGGTTTCCTCTTTTGGCTTGTTGATAACCTTGTCAAAGTTGAGGTCGTGCGAGAGATGGTGTAAATGGTGGGAAGTATTCCTCTGTCATGACTGTCTACTTATTGTAGTTGTTCCCTTACTTGAAGGGGAAGGAGAGTTTAAATGCTAATCTTTTCTTGTAGGAAATCATACATTGAGGTAAATCCAACTCAAGGAACGTATTGTCAGTAAGTGATGTTAACCTATGGAAGAGAACCCAAAATCGAACCATGTCTTTCCTTTTGTGGAAAATTGTGCCAATTTTTGGAGTTGTAAGAGAAAGTACACTTGTATCCTAATTCCTGCTTATCTTGACTTTAGGTGGACCCTACCAAGCCTTTTTAGCTAGGATCATTGATTTTCATAAGTGACATAGGAAAGAGCATATGGATGATTTATTTTCTATTTATATTTCTCACTTCCTAAGAGAAGTCAACAAATCATGTGATTTGACTGTTCTCGTTGTGACTGTCTGCACTACTTTGTAATAACCATGTAATCAATTACTTCTTTTGATGGTGTTTAGTGTGATTAATACATGAACCGGTTAAATAGCTATTGACTCACTAGTGGAAGTTTTATCGCATGATAGACGTCAACACATGCTCACCAAAGCCATAGCAACAATCTTGAAGAGTGACTGTAGCAGTTGTTTCAATTGAATTGTTATCATGCGATGCATTTGGTCTGACATTCCAATCGTAACATTAAGCAATATGTTGGCAATTTGTTAGCTCGTAATTTTTAGTTTCTAGATTGTGTTAGGAGGACTACCTTATGTTTCCTTCCTATTGGCTTGTTTAAATATATTGTTTTACGTGGAAGAGAATAGTTGGCATGAGTGGCTTCCCTTTCACTTTATTTTCCTTCATTTAATCTGTCTTTGATTTTCCATACAGCTTTATACTATTTGGGAATACAACAAAATGAGCATGCTCAATCTTGTTGCAAGCCTAGTCAAGGTATGTTGTGGTTTAATTACTATGTCATGAACATGTTACTTTTTGTGTAAGGGAACCTTGCTTTAACTTGTGTGTCTTAAGGTATTGTTCTGGCATTTATTTCTACAGGATGTATGAAATACAAAAGTCTCAAATTTGTCAAATGCCCCACATTGAGTATTTTTGACACGTTAAGGAGTTTAAGTTTAAATCTTTTTATCATGTTCATTTGTAGAATGGAGTTCATGGAAGGATCTTTTCAGCGGACAGTGGAAAGCCAATGCCTGGCTCAATCACGATCAAGGGAATAAACTACACGGTATATTTAATGACCATAGAAATTTATGCACTGTAATCTACATATATACATTAATTATTCATGCTATATATGCCTCTGTATATGACTATATGTGTCCAATAAATTTTCATTTTGAGTATTGAAACATCTAAGGATATTATGAAATATCCCCATGGAAAGTAATATAACCGTGAACAACCCTCGATTTATTTTTTTTTTTTTTATTTTTATTTTTTTGCTTTTTAACTAGATGAATTGCCGTCTACTGTTAACTTTTCATCGAAAATGTTAACATTTTACATCCAAAATCGTGAAATGATGAAAATACCTTCATCAAGATTCTATAAAATCCCTAACATACCTTTAAATTTATATAAGGACTGAAACCCTTTAATATATTAATAATAACAATATTAAAAAACATAAAAAGATAATATAATAATAATAAATAAAAAAAACATTAATCATCCAAAACTCACATCTGCTCCTCCACCATCATCAACAACACTACAAACCCCACCATCAGATCTGCTCATTGTCCACCATCATCCACCATCTTCTTCCTTACCGGCAAACCCGGATGCGACTTTAGGTCTTTTCCTCCCACCTTCTTTATACGAACCGGGCAAAATCCACACTTTATCGCCACTCACAATCGAGCCCACTCCTCCTTCCCCTAAATATGACCTATTCTAGGGGTGGGTGCGTCCATGAGGATTGACGATAGATAGGTAGGGTGGTGCAAGGGGAGGTCTCGCCTCGGAGAGCTGGGTTCAACCTCTCTCTCTCTCTTGCTCTCCTCCTCTCTCTCCTTTTATCCTTTTTTTCTCCTCCTTTTGGGTTTGGTTGGGTGGGTGATGTTGTTTTGGTTTGGGATTGATGTGTAGGTGTTTGGTTGGATGTTTTGTGATGTTGGTTCCATCGGTTTTGGGTGATATTGGTTTGGTTTGAGAATGATGTGTTTTGTGTTTGGGATTGATTTGTTTTGTTTTTGGGATTGATGTGTTGAATTGATGAAAGGATGATGATTTTGGGTTGAAGGGATGATGAATCAGGGCTGGAAACCTAGAATCTCCAGAGAAACGGGAAAAACATTTTTTTAATTTTTTTTTTTAAAAAATGATGTTCACCTTCCATCATGTTGAGGATGATAGAAATCATTTTATTTTTTTAAAAAATTAAAAAATTATTAATTTTTTATATTTTTTTTATTTTTTAAATTATTTTGATCTCCACCATTATTATCTCTAAAATGGACGATTTTTTTTTTAATTTTTACATTTTAAATTTTATTTTCTTATTTTAAAATTTTATTATTTTATTAGATTACCATTTTGCTTTCAAATTTTAACATTGGTTGGTTTTTTTAGACAGTAGGGGCGGTTCACCTAATAAAAAAAAGAAGGAGGCTATTCATGATTATTTTACTTTTCAGGGGGTTTTTCATAATATCCCTAAACATTTATCTGTTTAAGTGGAAAAAAGAAAATAAAAATCATGATCGTAAGGATTGTAAAAAATTTTAGATAGCTCCTTGTTTTATTTGTTTCCCTTTTTGGATTTCAAATGGTTAAAGTTTCGTTAATGTTGGGATTACTCTAAAGATGTTTATAATCATTCTTTAGTAGGGGACTTCTGCCATACTGTGTAGGAATCAGTCAAATCTGTTGTCGTCCATCTGTCTAAACCATGTAGTTAGCACTGATTATAGCTAAAATATCCGAAGTTAATATTCATGCAAAATTTTTAATATCTGTGTGTTAGTCTTTGAAGGCTTTTTGACATTTACCTAAAAACTGTATTTTGACCAGCTGCTACTTTTTCATAACTTGTGCCTTGGTACTTTATGAATTATTTTCCACAGGTTAATGCTGGAAGAGCATTTGCTGATTACCATCGCTTGCTTGCACCTGGTCAAAGATATGAAGGTATTGGAATTTTTTTATGTATATTGTATTTTTATTTTATTTAATTTGATAGGAATAAAATAAATTTGTGTTGAATTTAAGATGATCTATAATGAATGAGTGCACCATAGTTCTCCAGCTCATTGCTGGCCTCGGTCTCTCTCCCTAGCTGAACGCCCCCGGGCACGATCTGGCTTCACAAAACCAGATTGTGCCACAAAATCTGGTTTTCCAGCTCACTGCCAACCATACTGTCCCTGGGTTACCTCTCCAACCGGCTGTGTCTGATCTTTCTCTCTCCTCCGATATTTCGTGAAACCCTTGAATTCCAAAAGCAAAATGTTTCACGTGAGATGTTTTGTGTGAAACGTTTCACTTGAGATGTTGTCTGTTAGAAATTGTTATACAACTTTGACCCTTATTTCCATGCAGACATATACTGAAAATTACATCAACACAAATGTAACCTGTTATTTTGGATTACAATGCTGCTTTTTATTGTTTACCTTATCATTTCCATTTCCAAGAAACATCCCTACCAGGTTTGTAGTGGTTCTGGGTAGCTTTGATAATAAAATGAAGTTACTGAGTTACATCTAAGTTCTGTTTTGATCCTAGTGATGATCAAAGTATTTTGGTCAACCATTTTTGGAAGTTCAAGATGTAATGTTTTGATTAGATGAGGCTGGTTCAATTGTAAGCCCTTCACTCCCACATTAATAAGGTTATGTGTTTGAGTCATGTCTCTTTTCCACAACCCCAACTTACAATACTTAAAAAGAAAAGAAGTGTTTTTCTGTCTATTGGCCATGTAGCCACCCACGAGGAACCACAATGATGCAGCATTTATTTTCTCGTTTACAAGAATTCAAATTATCTGTTCTATGTTAAACATTCTTATATATTTCCTAACCAATTTTCTGATATTAACTTGAAATACATTTTGCAGTTATGGCCACTATGCCTGGTTACAAACCAAAGTCCACTATCATCTGGTTGGAGGAAGGAGCAACAACAGTAGATTTTATTCTTGATCCAGCAGGCACACCCACGGGGAATATACTACAAAACATTTGCGACTGTGACCATGGCGATACGAGCAAACTTGCCCTCCTGAACTTTTTTTGGGGGTTTCACTTAGAACTTTGTTTCATCTTGATAGTTATCATAACATTCCTTTGCTTTCTGTTCAAGAGGAGAATGAAATTCAGCATTGTAAAGCAGAGACAGTCAACAAAAAGGTCAGTTATAGCATGAGAGTTCCACTATAAATTTTGTCAAAAGGTAAAGGTAATTTTTATATTGTATATTATTTAAAACAATTTTTGTTTTCTTCATTTGCATCTACACCATTTGTTTGCATTAGTGTTTTTTTTTTTTTAAATAATTTTTGAATTCCCTTGTACGATACTCGATTGGTCAGACAAAGTCTTTAGTAGTTTTCAATAGTACAGTGTACAATTTAAGCATTGTAAAATTACATGTACACATATACATGGTAAAATTTAATCGGATGTTGTCCATTCCATTGATGACTTTTCTGGTTTCATTGACTTTCTGAAACTGAATATTTTGTTTACTAGAGGATTTCACATGTCTAGTATCATAGAATGACGTTGCAGAATTTGGGAATTCTCAAATTCCATTTCATTCTTTGGATTATTGTTCAACAAGACAAGTGGGTAATAAATATTCCTTTATGTGCTAGGATTTCACAAACAACATAGTTTCTGCAGGTTTAGCTCAATGCCCAGTTATGGAAATATATATGAATATCAAATATGAATAGGAACTAGAGGACCCCTTCTAAACATTTAAGGGGTGTTATGGTTGGTGCAAGCAAGGGCGGAAAGGTCATTGGGAATCATGATTTTATCAAGATGATGGATTTGGATTCTTAACTATAGGTCTTAGGCACTCCTTTCCTTATTATGTCATAGAGCATCTCAATGTTATTATGTATTTTTGAATTTCTATTAAAGACAGATCAACAAATTTTTTGAATGTGAATCGACTTTGGTAAGAAAAATATAGAAATACAATTTTCATATTTTCATTTTTTATGCAATAATTTAAAATAAAATGTGCTAAACTTTTGATTAATATTATAAAATATATGTCACACATTCTATTTTCGTAATTCATAATTAAGGACATGTCCAAGATGTGATTTAACTTGTTCATTTGCAATAAAATCCCTATTTAAAAAATATACACATATAATCATCATACAATATGTGGGATTGATCTTTAATTTGTTATTATATTTTGAATCCAATTTCTGTAAGTCTGAAATGTTGTTTAGGATGTGTTATATGATTCATGTTTGTCTGATAAAAAACCAACAGGAGTGATAAACCGTGATTATAAATTTGGAAGAAAAGACTACTCTACCAAACATTTTGACAGGCAGCTAATTCGCAATGTTGAAGTTAATTAATGAATGGAGGGTTATTACTGAGATTTTCTTGGGTGCTTATCATAGAATTTTAATTCTCAAATTTAATCCATGGGTTTTACCAACTTGGGTGTACATATCATTATCTTAGATGGCGATATGGACACCATTAAAAAAAACACTGACATTAATTATAAATGGAGAACATTTTAATTACATATCAATCTAACCAGGATGGAGATACTGCTAAATGTTTGTTTTTCTGCTAGAGCTTCATTAACATTATACTTTCTGCAGGATCTGCTCACTGCCCAGTTTAGAAACATTTACAGACATGAACAATAAGCTATTGAAATATCAAATATGATTCTAAATGACGTGACCCCTTTAAAGCACCTTGTGCTGTCATAATGTATGAGCTTCTAATCAACAGAGAGTTGATTAGATTGTTCACATGGTTGTGGCACCATTTTCCTCTGAGACTAGTTTGTTTAGACGGTCAAGCAACAGATCAAAATCATCTTGGCTTCTGAGGACGCTTAGACGTACATATTTATCTTGGCCCTGAAACACTCCGCCTGCGCGCCCAGTGATTTTTGCAGCTTTTAGAACTTGATAGCAATTTTTATCTTCTTCCCTTTCACATTTCACCCATGCAAATGCTGCCATAATTATCAAGTTGTTAGAATGGCAACATTAATGCCAATACTAGACAGCCCAAATTATTATATGTCCAAAATGATAGCTATATTATTTGGTCAGACTAGTATTACTCTCCAGAAAACACCACGTTAGACATTTGATATGATGTAAATGATCTAATGGTTATACAGTGACCTGTTTTAGGTGACTAATGAGTTTGATTGTGAGAAATACTTAAATACCTGGTGAACCTGGTGAAGATGCCCGACTTTGTCGAAGAAAGTGCAGTACTGAGGAGGAATTTGCTGAAGAGAAAATCGGTTAGAGAGTGATATGATGTTGCTCAATTTTTCCCAGCGGTTCCTCATTATGTTGTGTCCAAATTCGAATATTTCTCTTCCTCCACTTTCAAGTACTACTTTCAGAAGCTTCAAAACTCTCAATTGAGTGTCCCTGGAAACTCCCATAGTATTCACTTTCATATGGAGTGACATCTTTTGGTACACTTTCTCATCCTTTATCACTGCCCACCTATGCATATATACATGTAAATTTGATTTAGTACCTACAGCTAGCATTTGCTATAGATTGTGATCATGATTAGAAAATTGTTTTGAATCTATAGAAATTATATAAGTTAAAGACAACTCTGATGATCACAATTAAGACAATTGTGCTCATGACATAGATAATTATTTCACAATTAAGCCTAAATGAAATAAAACCAAAAATGTCCCAAATAAACAAAATTAGTTTATATCTGATTATTTTATAGCTTTTGTAAAAATAATATTTCTTTTATTAGTAAAAACCTCGATATAAATCTTTTTCGTCTGTTAAAAGCAAAACTTTTAATATTTGTTGCATCATATTCCATAAAAGCACTTCTGAACTCAGCATAGATGGTTAAATACAAGTTAAAAGCAGAGAAAAAGGTGGTTTAATTTGTTACCCGAATCTAGAGCCAGCATGACCAGTGAGCTTAGAAGTGGTGAAAAGCATGAGGTCTTGATCAGATGGAGCTGTGATTGGAGTGTAATGAGGCCAATAATAAGCATGATCATAGATTGCTTTAGCATTTGGACCCTTAAGAACTGCTTTATTCATTTGTCCATCCGGATTGTTCGGTGCAGTCACAAACTCAACCACGTTCATGCTTGTATCTGAGCTGTTCTTCCACATAGACGTGTCTCCTTGAAATAGATAATCCACTGACTGAAAATAGTCTGTTTGTTCTTCATAAAGCTGGAACAAATTCAATATCAAAACCTTTTCTTTCAGGGGTTATTATTTGTTTTAAAGCAACACTAGAAAAAGGTTTTCGATTAAAAAAATATATTCTACAGTGCACTTAAGTATCAAATACACTCTTGATGAATGATTATATTTTAAAATTACTAATTGTATTTTATTATATTTGATTATGTGTATTAATTATATGTATTATAATAAAATAATCGGATCATATTTATCAAGGTTTACACAGTAATTTTTAAATGTAATTAGTTTAGGTGTATCGATATCCAAGCGCATTATAGACGACGCTTACGAAAAATACTTGTAACAATTATTAAGTTAGAATGCAAACCGCGTAAAAAGGGATTGAAGCAACAACTCTAGCAGGAGACGAGGAGTTATCAGGGGAAAGAGCATGAACAGCAGCATTAAGGAGTTGGGTTGAACCAGCACCAAATATTATAAATCTTTTGTCAGTTACTGCATTTCCAACAATGGCATGCAGTTTTCTGATGTTGGTTTCAAGCTCTTGAGAGATGACAGTTCCATCTTTAAAACTATAGCCCATTCTGTGCCACCCAGCCACTACAAGTGCGCTGCTCGCTGCTTTCTGCATCCAGAATGGTTCCAGAAACAATGGATCCCCACTGCAAACGTTATTAATAATAATGATTAATAGTGGCAACATCAGATTTTTACCAAGTTACCAATTTTTATTTTTTCACCGAACTCTATAATTTTTATTTATTACCTGACACATACAACTACAACAAGACCAATATAATGAGACTTTAATAGCATAACTTGAATCTAATCTTAGATATTGGGAGAGGGCTACCTACAAAAATGGTGAGAGTGCTAAAGTTTGAACCTACCACTTGAGTGGTGGGATAGGTGAGAAATGACTTATTATCATACCACTTCGTTTTTCCATTTCCAAAAACTCTAAATATTTTGAGAAATTGAAAATTATGATCTTTGATAACACACATAGCCAAGAGGGCCTGTGGGAGCAAACCATAGACCTTGCCGCTCTACTATTTCCTGATGACTTGCATTTAACTCTTTAGTTATGATAGCTAATTATAACAAATTTACTAATAGGAATCCAAGATAAAGAAATGGAACTTAATTTCAAATTTTGAATTTAACATTTACTGAACTTTTTTAAAAATTTAATTGCATGATCCCCACGTTAAAATAAGGAATGAAGTTCTTGATGGAAAGGGAACTTGATTCCCCTCTCTTATCTTGGGAGTCAAGTTCCCTTTCCTTACTGAAATTTGAATTATAGAATTCAAGTAATTTTACTAATATATCCTCAAATATTAAAAAATAAAAATAAAAACAAGTCATTCATATGTGATATATACGACTATTTTTGTAATTAATTTTGTTTTATTTTTATTCTTTAGTTTAGTAAATATTAAAAAGGAAATTAATATCGATTCGAATTTTAATTTTGAAAAGTTAGCAAACTGCGGAATGTAATCTTGTAATTTAATTCTCATTCATCTTCATTCCCTTTATGTTGGAACTTGGAACTTAATTCTTCTTGTCTTCTCATTCAGATTAGTCTACACCCCCCTCAATGTAATTGTGTCATTCTTGCAATATTTGAAAAACAGTTGATGCATGGTGGCTTCTAACATGAAACAATGATGGCTTTCGAATTTTTTGGGTTCAATATTTCAATTAGATCATTTTTTATAAACTGAAAGAGAGTAGAGGAAATCTAGGGGGCAGAAATGGCAAGTACCAGGACATGTTTGGGAACAAGTGCTTAGTGGGACCTAAAACTTGGAAAAGAAGCATAAAACTATTGAGAAGGTAGGATTTTAAGGCAAATAATATAATTTCATATAATTTGTTTACTCGCTCCATTTTCCATTTTCATGATATGCTTTTTATTATTATTTACACATTTTATCTGTGCAAGAACATCAAAATTAACGCATTCATCATGATGGAACAAAAATCTTACAATTTCAAAATTAGGTAGAAATGTCATCATTAACTTGAAATAAGCCAAAAACTCCTGTTAGAATGGAATTTGACTAAATTCTAAGAACTTACAATTTTTATTTCTTTTTTTATATTAACATTTTGGTCAAATCTAAAACTGTGAATATCAATGAAAATGAAAAGGATTTGAATTACACTGAAAAGACAAATGATAACTGTTCAAATTATATCATGAAATTTACTAACTTTAGAATCTAAAATAAAAATAAGTTGATTTCAGAAATGCTTTTATTTATGTAACCTATAAGACAGTATTTAGAAAAAATATGGAAAACATTTTACTTTGTTAGTACTAGGCACTTAAAACTTTGGAGGCGAGGGAATTACAAGTTAAATTTTTATTTATTTGTAGAATTTAATTCATTTGAATCCAAAATTTTTTAGTAAATACCTAAGTTTATTATAATTTTTTTTTAATTATTAAAAACATGTTTATTTTTGATCATAAATTAAGGTTTGATTATCTTACTTAATCATTAATCTTACCCACAAACTGTAGTTTTTGGATTGATTTTAATAACTATTCTAATAACTAATCTAAAGATAATAATTTATGAGTAAGATTAGTGATTAAGTTAGATAACTAAACTCATAAATTAATAATCATACAAGATATCACATGGTGATTTTTGTAGTATCAATTTATAATTTTTAAGCAAAATTAAATATAAATAAAAATTCATTCCACAATAGTGGGCCCCACATTATGCCACTGTTTGTAATTGGACGGCCAACACAATCTCCCACAAATTTGATAGCTGTTTCTCTCCTTTCTTTACAGATATACACACACGTTATTTTCAGCTTGATTTATAAAAATAAATTTGAAAATCTCAAAATAAGAAAATAGATTCACTATGGCAAATAATTTGAAAACTAAGGTAGTAATCCAACAAGGCTATAACTTATAATAATAATTTCAAGATCAATGGATAATTATTGGCATAGAAGGTGAATTTTATGTGTTTTCCAAATCATGTTTTTCAGACCCTTCTGTTTTAAAAATGACTTTTACTATATTTTCAAAAATATCAACTTCTATTCTATTTGTTCTTGCATTTATGAAAAAATAAAATATCAGAATTTTGTATCATTTTATCAGAAGAAGCTGTGAGTGTGTGTGTGAGAGAGAGAGAGAGAGGTACCCATCAGCGTTAGTATCACAATCAGGCAAGAAGAGAGAGCAATCAGGACCTGAAAAGCAAGTATTACACTCACAAACTGGGTGGCTCCCATCAAGAACAACTCCATCCAGGTAGGCTCTTCCATGGCCAGAGCATGATATTGCTGCAACTGCCTCAGCTTCTCTTGCTGCTCCGCTGCTCCAACTCAGATTCCACTTACTACCCACATACAGATTCGTGATGAAGAACAGATTCAGGATCATAGAACAAAGCAGGCACAACACATAGTTGTTGTGACTGGAGCTTGGGATCTTGGGCATGGTTTTGTTTTGTACTTGTTGTTTGCTTGACTTTAGAGAGGCAGAGGCCAGCTCACTGCCACTTGCGAGAGAGCCAGCCCTGAATTGTTTAAGAGAAACAGTACATTTTGTTACTGGCTTTTAACTATCTATAGAGAGTTGGCTTGTTGCCTTACATGGAGTTCTTTTTATTCAAGTTGTTGGTAAGAAGTATAAAGAATTCTCCACCGTCTGTTTTTTCTAAGTCTTTGATAATTCATTAACATATTAATATATAAATAATGAATAATAAAATTATTATATTTTTTCTTTCTTATATCATTTAAATTTCTCTCATAAAATGACTAATATTATATCAATATTGACAAAATTTTTTATTAAATTGATCAAATAAATGTATTATTAATCGAGGAGAAAATCTATAAAATAATAAGATAAAAGTCCAAACAAAATAGAAAAAAACAAACTCAAAAAAATTACAATCAAACTATAAAAAAAAAAAAAATAATAATAATATAATAAAATTTAGTCGAAATCAAACCTTCAGGAATCAAATCCTATATCAAACTCATTATAGGTCTGACCGAAAGATTCCAATGGAGAAAATGCATAAGGAAAAAGGAGTGTCCACTGGACCCAATGAGAAAAGCCGATGAGAAGAAAGATGTTTTGGCAATAATGATGTGTACTAATTCTCAAAATAATAATAATAATAATAAAATAATGATTGTAGTACACGCGTTTTAAACGGCACCAAAAAGGACCTACCAGTGCTTAATAAAAAAAACCCACCTACCGGTCAATTTGCTTGTACACAAGTTCATTTCTAACTTTTTTTTTTTTTTTTTTTTTTTTTTTTTCTAACTTAAAAAAAGAAAAAAGAAAAAAGCTTTTTGTCATTTTGATTTTTTTTTTTCAAAAGGATAAAAGCTATAAAATGGAAAATTTTTGTAAAGTTCGACGACATGATTTTATTTTTAGAGATATTATCAAAATCCACCACATAGTTTCATAAATAGTCAAAATCTATTTTCCATAAAATATTGGTCAAAATCTACCTCTAATTTCATAAATGGCCAAAATCTATCCAAATATATTATTGATTAAAATATATAAGGATTAAAATATATTTTCATAAATGGTCAAAATCCATCCAAATATATAATTTCATAAAAATAAAATAAAATATTATGAGACTAAAATTTTATTTAAATATATTTTTGAATGAAATAAGTTTATTAAATTATTTCTTTAAAATACATAAATTTATTTGTAAATAATTTTAATATAATTTCAAGGATTTTTTGTTAGGATTTAATTTTACATTTACATATTTGCTTATATTTAAGGGACGTTTGGTGGCAGAGTGAATTTTAGAGAACAATGAAAACTTTGGGATGAATTTTGGTCATTTATAAACCTAAAGGTGAATTTTGAACAATGTTTTTATGAAACATGGTGGATTTTGACCATTGATGAAACTATAAGGTGGATTTTATTTAGTATTTTATGAAAATGGTGTGTATTTTGATAATATATTTCGTTTTTATATACATATAATTATAAATTAATTAGAAATTTACTTACACACATGTTTAGAGATCTATTAGAACTTGTCAAGATTAAACACGTTAAATCATACTTAAAAATCTACTTTCATAATATATTTTTTTTTTACTAAGGAATGCTAAATACACTCTCTTAGGTCTTAATGTACTCTTCATTCAATGTGAATACAGGCACACATTGCACTTTTTATTATGTAAGTGTTATGCCTTAAAAGTGAAACTTGTAAGAGGAAAGGTAAATACACTCTACATTTATACTTTTTATACATAAGAGTTATCATAAATTTTACTTTTTTAATCTAATTCTTAGAAAATAAAAGTACAAATTTAAACAGATATTATATATGAATGGAGAATGGATTAAAAAAAAAAAACGTATATAGCAGCCTTTTGAATTTTATGTTAAAGTTGTCTAATCCGTACACGTATTCTCTTACTAGATAATCTGCACATAATTTAATGTTTATAACCTGCTTAATGTAATTGTCTTTCATTGTTATGACCAATTGACCTCTGTATTTATTAAAAAAAAAAAAATGATTGCACTTGAAATTCTCAAAAATAGAAAAGGTGAGAGGATTTGGTCTTAGGAGGGGATTTGGTTGGATCATGGATGACGATCGAAACAACTGACGTGAGAGGTGAGAAGAATGACACAACATTATATACATATGGAGATAATTTTAATTTCCCCTATAATTTAATATAATAATAAAAAAATCTTCTAATTTCAAAAATTATTGAAAAACCCTATAATTTATAAAAAAAAAAAAAAATTTTACAAAAAAAAGCCAAAAAATCCCTGCCGTTTATAAAAAAAATAAAAAAACGGTTACCGTTAGGGGGATTTTTAGCAATCTTACCTAATTATAGGGTTTTTTTTGTTATTTTTATAAATTATTGGAGAATTTTAATGATTTTTAAAGTTAGGATTTTTTTATTATCACGTCAAATTACAAGAGGAAATCAGAATTATCATTATAATAAAAGATTTGATTGTTACAAGGCTGCTATCAAACGGCACGCAATTCCGTAATAAGTATGTCGTGTGCGGCAATGAATGGGACGCAAAACAAGAATCCAAGCATTATTTGGACGCTCTCATGTAATGGCTGCTGTATTTCTACGATAGTGCCTTTGGCCCACTGTACACGGGATCGTTTCCGCTCCCGCCACAATTTTAATTTAATTATTTACGTCTATCATATCTAAAATTTAATTGAATTTAATTTTTTATTCAACTACTTTTACGAGCGATGCATAATTTTTTTTAGTTTTTAACAGTCTATTTTAAAATTTTTTTTACTAAGCGTTTACTTCCTAAATTGACATGTACTTGCAATAGGAGTATCAAAACTGAAAAGATAAGATGGAGAATATAATTTTTGGATAGGAGTGTTTTTAGAAAAGAAGTGCCAAATGAAAATCATGGATTGCAAGGAGAAAAATCTCTATTTTTAATGTCAATTTAAAAGTACCATTATTTTTTTCCAATTATTTTTATTTATTTATTTTATTAAAATTAATTAAAATATTTTTATTTTATTAATTTTAAGATGGATATTTTATTAAAATTCAATTTAACCAAGCTCCATTTTAATTTTTTAAATAATTTTACTTCCTATTTTAAACAATAAATTTAATTTCAAGGAATTTACATGAAATGACTTTATTTTATTCCAAAATTAATTTAACGTAATCTTTATACTGATCGATTCTCTATTGTATTAATCAGTTACTTCTTTTGATGGTGTTTAGTGTGATTAATACGTGAAACCAGTTGAATAGCTATTGACTCACTAATGGAAATTTTATTGCATGATAGACGTCAATATATGCTCACCAAAGCCATAGCAACAGCAATGAAGAGTGACTGTAGCAGTTGTTTCAATTGAATTGTTACTATATGTGCCGTGGGTTTCGTCTAACATTCCAATTGTAACCTTAAGCAATATATTGTTGGCAATTTGTTAGCTCGTAATTATTAGTTCCTAGATTTTGTTAATTTGTAGGACTACCCTATGTTTATTTCCTATTGGCTTGTTTAAATACATAGTTTTTACGTGGAAGAGAATAGTTGGCATGAGTGGCTTCCCTTTCACTTTATTTTCCTTCACTTAATCTGTCCTTTAATTATTACATGTGTTATGGATTTAACTTGATTAAACTTGTTTCATACTAAGGGAACCTTGCTTGTCTAGAAGTATTGTTCTGGCATTTATTTCTATGGGATGTATGAAATACAAAAGTCCCAAATTTGGATATGGATAAAAATTGTTTGTCAACAATTTGCCAGGCATATTGCCAATGCCAAACATTTTCGGGAAGCTAGCTTGCAAATTTGTCAGTCTTGAGTTTGATGTTATATCAGTTGTCTGGTGGATGTTAGATTGTTTGTCAACAATTTGTCAGGTACATTGCCTCCAGATTTTGGCCTATATTCACCACTTAAATATTTCGAAGTTGCATCCAATCAACTTACCAGCAAGCTTCCTCAACACTTGTGTGCCGCTGGCAAGTTGATAGCAGTAGAAGCTTATGATAATAATCTAAATGGAGAATTGCTGGAGTCACTTGAAAATTGTGATAGTTTGTTCAGTATCCCCATTTCCAACAATGAATTTGGATATGAAATACAAAAGTCCCAAATTTTTGTTAGAGTTAGTTCTTAAGCACTCTTTTCCTTATTATATTGTAAAGCATCTGCAATATTATTATACATTTTTGAATTTCTATTAATCACACATCAACAATTTTTTTTTGGATATATAGATCCATTTTGGCAAGAAAAAATATAGGAATATATATTTTCATCTTCAATGCAATTATCTAAAATAAAATATTATTCACATTTGATCAATCATTATAAAATATGACATATTTTCTTACCTTTTATATTTATAATTAAGAGAAGAGAGAATATATCAAATTTTCATATTTTTAATTGGTTGAAAAATTTGAGAAATCCTAATCAATATTTTTAGGAGAGTTTTTTAATTGAGAAACTCATCTTTATAAATAATTTTTAATTTTTTTGCCACATCAACTCAATATTTAGGTTTTTTTTTTTTAACCTTTTGTATATATAATTCTTTTTTTTATTAATAAATAATTGCATTAGAGATGCTCTTGTGGGTAGCTTGTTTTTAATCCCCTTGATACTAAAGTGATTGAAATTGAAATTATTAAGTTGCTTTGTTTGTTTTTTAAAAGAAAAAATTTCACTTGGGTCCCTAAAGGATTATAAATTGACAATTTTCATTCGATACATGGTCCCAAAAGCATAGAAGATATATCGATTTGGTCCAACTGTCAGCTAACTATTAATCAAACTTAATGGTTCCAAGGCTGGGGCATTACTATCTTTATACATAAATAGAACACATGTTAATATCAAATAAAAATTATATACTTTAATAATTAATTATTAAAAATTAATAAATATTAAAAAATTAAATATTAAAAAAAAAAAAAACTGAACTCGATCGTCCATCTAGTTGACCATTGGTGGTATTTTAAGTTCGTCAAACATGGATAGAAGGGTAAAACAAGTAATATGAAATATTCATTAAAAGCGGTAATATGAAATATTCATTAAAAGGAAATCACTTTCCCACTTCCTATTAAGAGGTTCCAATGTTCAAGAGCTATTATGAGTGCACACTCGATCACACTCAAAAGCAACATCTTCCTCAAAGCCATGCCAAATAGGGCTATAGATTTTTAAAGACTTATAAAAAATCTATAAAAATCATGGAATATTCAATGTAAATTTTTAATAACAGTTTAAAAGCCTATAAAAATCATAAGATATTTAATCAAGATATTTATAAAATCTAAGAAACTTAGGACAAAATGTCAATGACTTTAATGAAATTTAAAATATCAATGTATTTTATAGACTTTTGTGTTGAAATTATAAAAAAATAAAACTCCACAACTCCCTCTCATTCCCCCTAAAGATGTGTAGATTTTTTGGTGGAAGGCATAACTATCAAACATTACATCTCTCAATCATATTAAAATCTCTACAAATAGTTATGACTAAGTTCCTCAGAATATCAAATGTAGAAGTCTGAATGCATTCATTCATTTTTATAGACATTAACGATGGTATTTTTGTTTTTAAGATTTTTTTTAATTGACATTCGAAATATAATTTATAAGATGTATATCATATTTAGAAGTTAATTTATGAAAGTCTTTTAATATGAAAGTTGATGAAAGTCTTAGTTAATTTTGCAAAGTCTATTACAAGCAATAAAACTCCAAAAAGTCAATAAAAATCAACAAATTTAACAAAAGTCATTTACTAAAAAAGTAAAAAAAAACTTTCAAAATCTCTATGGTATACATTAATTTAAAAATTCTGAATGGTTCTTTGGAGATTATATATATATGGTTTTACTACTCTAGAAAACAATAGGAACAAAACAACCTTCGAATGCAGAAAATTCTATTGAAAATAAATCTTAAATAATTCATTGGGTGCAACGGCAGAAAAGAAAAAAAAAAACCATCATTTTTTTCATTTTGACAGAATCCCTACATCTGAATAGATATTGATTGAGTAAATATTTTTTAAACATTATACTTTCTGCAGGATCTGCTCACTGCCTAGTTTGGAAACGTTTACAGACATGAACAATAAACTATTGAAATATCAAATATGATTCTAAAACTAGAGGGGGTCAATAGACATGACCACTTCAAAGCACCTTGTGCTGTTATTATATGAGCTTCTAATCAACAGAGAGTTGATCGGATTGTTCACATGGTTTTGGCACCATTTTCCTCTGAGACTAGTTCGTTTAGACGGTAAAGCAACAGATCAAAATCATCGTTGCTTCTGACGAGGCTTAGACGTACATAATTATCTGGGCCCTGAAACACTCCGCCTTCTCGCCCAATGATTTTTGCAGCTTTTAGAACTTGATAGCAATTTTTATCTTCTTCCCTCTCACATTTCACCCATGCATATGCTGTCATAATTATCAAGCTGTTAGAATGGTAACATTAATGCTAATACTAGACAGCCTAAATTATATGTCCAAAATGATGTTATGTTATTTGGACAAACTAGCATTACTCTTTGGGAGACACCACGTTAAACATATGATATGATGTGAATGATCAATCTAATGATTAGTGACCCTTTTTAGGTGACTAATTGAGTTTGATTGTGAGAAATACTTCACCTGGTGAAGATGCCCTGACTTTGCCGAAGAAAGTGCAGTACTGAGGAGGAATTTGCTGAAGGGAAAATCGGTTAGATAGTGATATGGTGTTGCTCAATTTTTCCCAACGGTTCCTCATTATGTTGTGTCCAAATTCAAATATTTCTCTTCCTCCACTTTCAAGTGCTACTTTCAGAAGCTTCAAAACTCTCAACTGAGTGTCTCTGGAAACTCCGATGGTATTCAATCTCACATGCAGTGACATCTTTTGGTACACACTCTCATCCTTTATAACTGCCCACCTATGCATATATACATGTAAATTTGATTATTACCTATAACTAGCATTTGCTATACATCGTGATCATGAGTGTAAAACTGTTTTAAATCTATAGAAATTATTAAGTTAAGACAACTCGGATGATCACAGTCAAGACCATTGTGCTCACGGCATAAACAACTATTTCACGACTAAATCTGAATGAAATTAAATCAAAATGTTCTTACTAAATAAAAATAGTTTATATTTGATTGTTTTATAGCTTTTGTAAGAACAATTTTTTTTATTAGTAAAAGCTTGATATACATCTTTTTCATCTATTAAAAAGCAAAATTTTTAATATTTATTGCTCCGTAAAAGCACTTCTAAACTCAGCATAAATGGTAAAATACAAGTTAAAAAGCAAAGAAAATGGTGGTTTAATTTGTTACCCGAATCTAGAGCCAGCATGACCGGTGAGCTTAGAAGTGGTGAAAATCATGAGATCTTGATCAGATGGAGCTGTGATTGGAGTGTAATGAGGCCAATAATAAGCATGATCATAGATTGCTTTGGCATTTGGACCTCCAAGAGAACTGCTTTATTCATTTGTCCATCCGGATTGTTCGGTGCAGTCACAAACTCAACCACGTTCATGCTTGTATCTGAGCTGTTCTTCCACAGAGACGTGTCTCCTTGAAACAGATAATCCACTGACTGAAAATAGTCTGTTTGTTCTTTATAAATCTGGAACAAATTCAATATCAAAATGTTTTCTTTTTAGAGTAATTATTTGTTTTCAAGCAACACTAGAAAATCATTTCAATTATGAAAAACGCACATTCTACGATGCATTTCGATATCGACATATCTAGTCAGTGATTACAGTTTAAAATTATTAATTGTATTTTATTATATTTGATCATGTATTATTATGTATGATTACAGCAAAATGAGTCAAATTACATTTATCATATTTAACTGTAATAAACCATGTTTAAGTGTAATCAGACATAATAAAGCACAATCAATAATTTTATAATGTAATCAGTTTATATGCATCAATGCCCAAGTGTAGTGTAGATGACTTTATGAAAATACTTGCAATGCAACAAGTGTAAGTTAGGATGCAAACCGAGTAAAAAGGGATTGAAGCAACAACTCTAGCAGGAGACGAGGAGTTATCAGGGGAAAGAGCATGAACAGCAGCATTAAGGAGTTGGGTTGAACCAGCACCAAATATTATAAATCTTTTATCAGTTACTGCATTTCCAACAATGGCATGCAGTTTTCTGATGTGGGTTTCAAGCTCTTGAGAGATGACACTTCCATCTTTAAAATTATAGCTCATTCTGTGCCACCCTGCCACTACAAGTGCACTGCTTGCTGCTTTCTGCATCCAGAATGGTTCCAAAAACAGCGGATCCCCTCTGCAAATGTTATTAACAATAATGATCAGTAGTGGCCACATCAGATTTTTATTAAGTTACCAACTCTTAGTTTTTTTTTAACTCTATAATATTTCGAGAAACAGAAAACTATAATTTTTTATCATACACATATCCATGAGGGTTTGTGGAAGCAAACGATAGACCTAATTATTCTACGAATTCCTGATGGCTTGCAGTTTAACTCTTTTATTGCCATCAAACGACATGTTTGGGAATAAGTGCTTAGTGGGACCTAAAACTTGGAAAAGAAGCATCAAACTATTGAGTGGTAGACTTTAAGGGCAAATAATATAACTTTATTTATATTATAATTTGTTTGCCAGCAACTTGCTCCATTTTCCATTTTCATGATATGTCAACTATCCATTATTGTTTACACATTTTAAGGGCAAATTCATGTACGCTGTCCAGTATTATTTACACATTTTATCCAAGCAAAAATATCAAAATCAACCGATTCATCACGATGGAACAAAAATCTTACAATTTCAAAATTAGGTAGAAATGTCATCATTAACTTGAAATAAGCCAAAAACTCCTCTTAGAATCGAATTTTACCAAATTCTATGAACTTTATATATATTTTTAAATTAACATTTTGGTCAAATCTAAAACTCCGAGTCGTCTTTATCACTTGTGAATATGAATGAAAATGATAAGGATTTGAATTACACAAGTAAAGAGAAATGTTAACCGTTAAAATTATATCATGAAATTTACTAACTTGTAGAATCTAAAATAAAAATAAGTTGATTTCAAAAATGCTTTTATTTTTATAACCTATAAGATGGTATAGCAAAAACATGGAAAACATTTTACTTTGTAATACTAGGAACTTTAAACTTTGGAGAGGAGGGAATTAAAAGTTAATTTATTTATTTATTTGTGGAATATAATTCATTTGAATCCAAAAAAATTTAATAAATACCTAAGTTTGTTATAACTTTTTTTATTATTAAAAACACACTTATATTATTAGATATAAATTTTTTATTGATAATTAAGAAACAAATGATTATAAAAATTGATTTGATCATAGAGTAATCATCATACAAGGATATCATAGAATTTATCAATCTACCATAATTTTTTTAGTATCAATTTACAATTTTTAAGCAAAGTTAAATATAAATAAAAATTCATTAGGGAAACTTTATTTTAGTCTTCAAAGTTTTGAAAAACATCAAGTTTTGAAAGTGTTTTTAGAAACAGTTATTTTCATCTCTAACTTTTTTAAAACTTTTCAAAAAAGTTCAAACTATTAGTCAATTGACGGTCAACGATAACTTTAGATAATTTAAATTATAATTTAATAACTTAAATTTAGAGTCATTTTAAAAAATTTAAATTTAGAGTCATTTTAAAAACTTAAACTTATAAATTCGTTATTTTATAAATTCAACGGCGATTTTAGGCATGTAAATTATTACTAACAACTATGAAAGATAAAAATATGTTCTATATATTGACTGTCAGTTAACTGATGGTTTGAATTTTTTTAAGGAGTTTTAAAAAAATTAGGGATAGAAAAAATTGTTTTTAAAAGAATTATTTTAAAAAAAGTTTTAAAAATATGATTTTCTTAAGACTTCAGGAACTAAACAAAGTTTTTCCAAATTCATTCCACAAAGATGGGCCCCACATGTTTGCCACTGTTTGTAATTGGTACAAATTTGATAGGCGATTTCTGTCCTTTCCCCATACGTCTCTCTCCGTATCTAGATAGATATATAGTATAAATGTCATCTAACTTTTTAAAGTAAGAAAAAAAAAATAATAAAAAGAATTAAAAAGGAGAAAAAAACGGAATGTTCCCTTTTTGTTTTCTCTCTCTCTCTCTGTGGAAGTGAAAACAGAATAGGGGTAGATTTTCCCTACGCGGTAGATAGTCTCGGTTGAGTAGTTGTTGATAGATATTGACTTGTGTCTGATTAGTGGCGTTTTAATTTGCTTGGATCTATTTGGGGCTAGAGATGGATGAAGAAGAGTTGTCACAATTATACAAAACCCTAAAGTTATCAGAGGAAGAAAACGTAGTGTGTCGAATTGACGGCTTGGCGAAAGAGATAGGATATGAGGATGTGGAGTATTGTTTAGTAGGGAAGGTCTTGACTACCAACTACCAAGAAGGTGAATAAGGAGGCTTTTAAGGCTGTGATTGAACAAATCTGGAGTTCTAGGGGGGAGGTGGATGTGGAGGTTATCGGGTATAATATGTTTATGTTCTATTTTGATCGAAAGGAAGACAGGGATTGGGTATGGACATATGGCCCGTGGCATTTTGATAATAGTTTGATTGTGGTGGAGATGCCTCAAGGGGCTGGAGATGTGTCGAAGCTATGTTTTAACAGATTGCCCATATGGGTACAGATCCATAAGGTTCCGTTGATGTGTATGAATCGAAATGCAGCTAGTATAATGGCGAACCAGATCGGAGAGATGGTGGGGATTCCAGATGAGTCAAGAGATTGTAGAGGCAAGTTTCTCAGAGTGAATGTTAGCATAAATATAAATAAGCCTCTCAGGAGGGCATTAAAATTGATCCTGGGAGGAGCGGATGAGGAAACAGTAGTGGATATTAAATATGAGAGGCTGCCGGAATTCTGTTATGGATGTGGACTATTGGGTCATGGTAGTAAGGATTGTAAGGATGAAGTAGCTAGGAAAATGATTCAAAGTGGAGACAAACTACCATATGGATCTTGGTTGAGAGCTGAAATAAGTAAAGGGGGGAGAAGAAAGGGTGATAGGTTTGGATCAAAGGACAGAGTATGAGGGAGGAGAATGGAGAATTTTGGAGGTGGGGAAGGACAGGATAAAAAGGTAGAGCGGCTTAATTTTATAGGTGGGCGAAGGCAATCCGAGACGGAATGTGGACAAGTTCTGCGAATAGATGATAATAGAGAGGAGACTTATTTTAATTTTAGGAATAATACAGACTTGGTAATGGTGAAAAAGGCAAAATCGATCCCACCTGTTAAAGAAAGTGGTGTAACTAGTGGGGACCAATGTCAGAATGTGATGGAAAAAATAGTAGAAAAGACAATGGAGGATAGCAATGTGATAAAGCTGAAATGTATTGGACAAAGGGCAATTGAGGGGAATAAAGATATCGATCAAGATGGGGGGAATGGGGACAATAATGTAGGTGGGGAACCAAGTGGGGAGATGGAGTATGAGAAAATGAATGTAAGCCCATGCAAAAAACCAACTCGTAAATGGAAGAGGGCGGCTAGAGAATAGGAGGTGGGGGTGACTTTACATAGCCCTATGCAAAAAATGTTGGTAACTCAACAAAATCGAAGGAAGGGGAGTAGAAGTAGTAGCTCCTCTCCAAATAGAAAGGGTGTGGGTAAAGGGAAAAAAGTGATAACTTCCCCAGTGAAAACCAACAAAAGGAATGAGAACGGTGATTTGATTGGGAAAGGTTTGGGTAGTAAGAGGAAGAAGTTATTGTTTGAAGGAAAGATATGGGATAGTATCCAAGGTGACATATGTAGCTTGTCAAGTGCAGTGAACATTTCAGATACAGCGGCGGAGCTTGATAATCAAGCCCACCGGGAGCCATGAGTATTCTATGTTGGAATGTACGGGGGATGGGGAACCCTCGTGCATTCATGGCCCTCAAAAGGGTGGTTAAAAAACATTCCCCAAGCTTAGTTTTCTTGTGTGAGACTAAGCTGCAAGGTGAGAATGTATCAAGAATTAAAGAGAGGTTGGGTTTTCAGGGGCAATTTTGTGGATAGTGTGGGTAAGAGTGGAGGCTTAGGATTATTGTGGAAGGAAAAGGAGAGGGTGTCCTTGCTTTCGCATTCGAAGGGGCATATTGATGTAAGGGTAAATATGCAGGATAGGCCTGGGTGGAGGTTTTTCGGGTTTTACGGTAGTCCAAAAGGGAATAAGAGAATAGTATCATGGGAGCTATTAAGGAGACTGAGAGATATTGATAATCTTCCATGGATAGTAGGAGGGGATTTTAACGAGATCTTAAAGAGCTCTGAAAAATGTGGAGGGTCGGAAAAAGGGGTGAGTGGCATGATTGCTTTTCGACAAGCATTAGTTGATTGTGATTTGTGTGATTTAAGGTGTAATGGTCCGATTTTTACTTGGAACAAGAGAAGAGAGGGGACAAACAATATACAAGAAAGGCTGGACCGTTTTGTAGGAAATCAAGCATGGAGAGATGCTTTTCCAGCATGTACAGTGAATCATTTAGAGTTTAATTGTTCTGATCATCGTCCAATTTTGTTATGTGTTAGAAAAGGGATTAGAGATGAGTGGTGTGATAGCCGGAGGTTCAGATTTGAACCGTTCTGGTTAAGGGAAGAGGACTGCCACGAAGTAGTCAAAGCAGTTTGGCAGAATGGGAGGGGACTGTACACTGTAAAAGAATTATCAATTAAATTATATAATTGCGCTGAAAGATTATCCGAATGGAGTAGGGAGCGTTTTGGGTCGTTGAGGAGAAGAATTAATAGTAAACAACAATTGGTGGAAAGACTCTTACGACATTGTAATAGAAAGGGGGTTATGGAGCAGATCAAAAAGGTTGAGAGGGAACTTGACCAACTTTTGTCAATGGAAGAATGGTATTGGAGACAGAGGGCGAGAGTAGAATGGCTTGGGGCAGGAGACAGAAATACCAAGTATTTTCATGCTCGAGCTATTGCTAGAAGGAAGAAGAATGAAATATTAAAGTTGGTGGATGATGACGGGATAGTGGAAGAATCCAATGAAGGTATGACTAGAATCATTTGCAGCTATTTCACCAAGCTTTTTACCTCCACTAATCCGAGCAAGGAAGATATGGAGAGGGCCAGCGCACATATTAGCTCTAGGATTAATGAAGATGGTGTGAAGGATATGATGAAACCATATAGGACTGATGAAATTAAACGAGCAGTGTTTAAATTGGGTCCAACAAAAGCTCCAGGGCCTGACGGATTCCAGGCAGTATTTTTTCAAAAGTTTTGGGACGTTGTCGAAAAGGAGGTAACCGACGTTTGTGGTAGAATATTGAAAAGGGAGTATTCGATGCAGTGTTTTAACAGCATAGATGTTGTTTTAATTCAGAAAATAAAGAGAGCAGAATGCTTGAAGGATTTTCGTCCTATTAGTTTGAGTAGTGTGATGTATAAAATTGTTACGAAGGTGATTGCGAACAAAATTAAAGAAGTGCTTCATTGTTATGCCCATTTTCTGGTTCGGCCCAGATGGGTCAGTACATGCTTATTTAATTTAAACAGGAATAAGGGTCCAGGAGGCCCAAAAGTGGAACCAGCAGCTGCAAGCCCAGACCGTGAGGCCTTCCAGGTCGCGAACCCGCAATAGTTCCCAGGACGCCTCCTGCCAGCATTTCCAGCTCATGGAGCCCGCGAGGTCGCTCAGGTCGCGAGCTCGCTGAAACCTCCAGATCACCTTATCTCTCCTCCAGCGTGCATTATCTGGCTGACCAGAAGACTTATCCAGGAGATACCGTGTGCAGCAAGCTGTCAGAATTACCAACTCCCATGATTTTCCGTCGGAAACTGCCTACACAATTACCCAGAAGCATTTAATGAAGTGAAGACTTTCTCAGGCTTAATTAATGCAAACTTGTGTAGGGAGAAAATCATCATTACCTTTACAATTAATGCAGCATGACAGTGTCAGGCTTAGCTGAAGCTAGTCGTTGTCAGTTACTTGTATAACATTCTTTTGTATTTTTTATTGTGAGCTTCCCTCCTCTATAAAGGGGGGAGACATTTTTACTGTACAAAAGAGCTGAATATACAAAAAAGAACTGTCACTCTGCTGGAATTACTCCAGAGTGACCGTGGATGTAGGTGCAGTCACCGAACCACGTAAAAATGCTTGTGTTTCTTCTCTCTTTCACTCTCTCTTTCTCCTTAACTTCTTATTGATCTCCTTATTAACTCTAACCAACCACCAAGTCCGATATTCCTTCACCTGAATTAATTACTACCAACCTAGAACTTCATTAATCGATCATTTACTACCTTTCACTCAGTACAACCGACCCTTAATTACCGAGCTCGCCGTCTGGGCCCCAGAATCTCTGGTTGACCGTTTCCGGACGTCAACATTCATCAACTTATATCTTATAATCAGTCTGCTTTTATTCATGGGAGGTAAATTTTTGATAATGTTTTGCTTTCATTTGAGTTGCTCCACTCCATTAGTCAGAGGAAGAAAGGGATGCGCGGATTAATGGCGATGAAGCTTGATATGTCTAAAGCATATGACCGGGTGGAATGGGGTTTTTTGGAATTGGTACTTACCAAAATGAAGTTTCCAGTGGAGCTTATCAAACTTATTCTAGATTGTATAACAACCTCGAGATTATGTTTCATACTCAATGGAACCAAGGTGGGGATGGTAAAACCATCAAGAGGAATTAGGCAAAGATACCCCTTGTCGCCTTATCTTTTCTTGCTATGCGCGGAAGCTCTTTCAAGTAGTTTACGAGCGATTGAGAAGAACGGAAGAGGAATTTGTATTAAATGTGCCAAGAATGGCCCTCTCATTAGTCATCTCTATTTTGCGGATGATAGTATTTTATTTAGTAAAGCTTCAGCGGATAAATGTAGAAAAATCAAAGAAGTGATTGGCACATATGGGAGAGGCTTGGGGCAGTGTGTTAATTTAGAGAAATCATCTCTTTCGTTTAGTCCAAATGTGGTCTCAAATGTGAGAAATGAAATTCAAGAAGTGTTAGGTGTTCGTCATATTATTAATTACGACCAATATTTAGGTTTGCCTATGGTGGTGGGGCGAAACAAGAGACAGACCTTTAATGCAATCAAGGAGAAAATGTGGAGTAAACTTGGAGGATGGAAGGGGAGGCTTTTTTCTCAAGGCGGAAAGGAAATTTTGATTAAAATAGTGGCTCAAGCAATTCCAATGTATACAATGAGCATTTTCTGCCTTCCCAAAAGGTTATGCAAGGAACTTAGTGCGATGGCTTCAAAATTTTGGTGGGGCACCAAAGAGGAGAAAAGAAAAGTTAGCTGGGTAAGTTGGGAGAGGATGTGCATTCCGAAAGATAGTGGAGGACTGGGGTTTAAGGAACTTGAGTCTTTTAATCAAGCTTTATTTGCAAAACAAGTTTGGAGAATGTTGAAAGCACCAGAATCGTTGGTTGCACATTTGTTTAAGACTAAATATTTTCCACATTTTGATCTTCTTAAAGCAACACGAAGACGAGGTGGATCACATGTTTGGAATAGCCTGCTATGGGGGAAAGATTTGTTGTGTAAGGGATTGCGTTGGCAAGTCGGGGATGGAACATCAATTAAGGTTTTTGGGGATCCATGGCTACCTAAACCTTTTTCTTTTAAACCTGTGTCTAGTTGTGTGGAAGATAGGCTTACAGTAGCAGATTTAATTGACAGGTCAAGGCATTGTTGGAATCTGCAGATGTTAAGTCAAGTCTTTCTCCCAATAGATATAGATACAATTCTTCAAATTCCGCTTAGTGTAAATAGTGGGAATGACTTTCTCAAATGGCATTTTGATAAGAAGGGGGTGTATATTGTGAAAAGTGGGTACCAAGTGGCTATTAAGATGAGATTGACGGAGTCTCCTTCAACTAGTAGGGTTGATCTGAGATGGTGGAATGTATTGTGGAATCTTTGCATCCCACCAAAGGTAAAGATTTTTGTTTGGAGGGCGTGTTTGAATGCTTTACCTGTACTTGATAATCTGCGAAGGCGAAATATTGGGGTGAATTGTTGCTCTCCTGGGTGTGGTGAGAGGAATGAATCCGTGTAGCATGCTTTGTTTAGATGTTCTGGTGTTGTAAACATGTGGGTAGGTTTTCAGGGGGGTATTATGGCTAATTCGTATGGGATAGGTTCTTTTATGGATGTGGTTTGTAACATTTGGAGGAAGTTAAGTAGAGAGAATGTGGCACTAATGTGTATGATGTGCTGGTGTGTGTGGAATAATAGAAATGCAGTTGTACATGGTGGCAAGATCAGAAGTGCTGAAGAGATTCCAGGCAGGGCTGTGGAGCTGTTGTAGGAATTTAACAGGTGTGCTGAAATAGGTAAAGTTGCAGTGCAGAGGCCAGATTCGGGTGTGCAGCAAGTGTGGTGTCCACCACCTCCAGGTTGCCTTAAACTTAATGTTGATGCAGCAGTCCAGGTAGGACTTGATGTTATTGGTACTGGCTCAGTCATTAGGAACCATGAAGGGGCTGTGGTGGCTGCTGAATCAACGACAGTGCAGGGGTGTTTTTCAGTTGCAACTAGAGAACTTCTAGCATTAAGAGCAGGTCTGTGTCTTGCTAAGAATTTGGGTTTGCGGGTGGATCTAGCTGAAGTTGATGCGTCCAATGTTGTAGTAGCGGTTAATTCGAAGGAAGAGCATTTGGGTGATGAGTCTTTTGTTATTAGAGATATTAAGGCTTTGTGTATCGAGGTTGGAGTTAGTATGTGCCTAGCCATTCCAAGAAATGGGAATTGCTTAGCACATAAGTTGGCCTCTTATGCCTTGTCCTCTTGTGAGGTTCGGGAGTGGTGTAATACCACCGAAAGATGTATTTTCTCTGATTGTGTTTAATAAAGTTTCATTTCATATATAAAAAAAAAAGAATTAATCAAATATATTTATTATATTTTCTTTCCTAAAATAATTTTTTTATCCTATTCAATTAAAAAATAATTAATAAATTTAATTGGTTTGTTCTAACTTTTTAAAGTTAGAAGGTATTGATTATAAAAATTATATATATACACACACATTTTTTCAACTTGATTTATAAAATAAATTTGAAAATCTCAAAACAAAAAATTAGATGCACTATGTCAAATAAAAAATGTACTTTTTTGAAAACTAAAATAGTAAACCTATAAGGCTATAATTAACCCATTATAATAGTTTCAAGATGGATCAATATATATATATATATATATATATATATATATATAAAAGGGACTTGGGGTGAGCATTTTCGAGTTTGGGTTGAATTGGGTCAAGTTAGGTTAAGTTAAAATTCTCTTAACCCAATATGGGTTGGGTTTCAACCCAACTCAATAATAATCGAGTTAGTTTAGGTTGAGTTGATTGAGTTGGATTTGATCCATCATAAAAATATAAAAAGTTTAATTGGTAATTTTTATAATTTTAACAATTTAATTACAAATAAAATAAGTATAAATAAATATTCAATTGTTCAAAATAAAAAATTCAACCCACTATAAAGGTTATTCTTGATTTTTATTCCTACCAAATGTTCTTCTATAAGAAGAAGAAAATCATAGATTTTAAACTAGGGATGAATATTTATCAAGTTTGATTAGGTTAGGTTGAAATTTAAATTTCAACTCAACTCAATCTAACCCAATCCATCTTAATTTTTTTAAGACTTAACCTAACCTGATAAAAAGTGGTTGGATTGGGTTGGGTTGGGTTTGTCGGGTTTGGTTGAAGATGTTTATCCTTAGATATATATTTCAAGTGAAATAAATAATTATTGGCATTATGAATTGAAATGGATACACAACATGGGATGTCTAATGTTGCTCTAATATTTTAAGATTAAGAAGGTGAATTTTATGTGTTTTCCGAATCATGTTATTCAGACCCTTCATTATTTGTTCTTTTCCAGCTTCTTTTCGAAAATATCAGATACCTAAAATTCAGGTATCTGATATTTGTAGCTTCCAAAGACTGAAACTTCACACGATTCCAAGCTCAACTCTGTCTCAGACTTTTGTTTTTCATTTGTCTTTCATCAACCCCAAACTAGGCCGATATCTGCTTTTATGTGTCATTTTATCAGAAGAAGCTCTGTGTGTGTGTGTGTGTTTATGTGTGTGAGAGAGAGAGAAAGAGAGGTACTCATTAGCGTTAGCATCACAATCAGGCAAGAAGAGAGAGCAATCAGGACCCGAAAAGCAGTTACTACACTCACAAACTGGTTGGTTCCCATCAAGAACAACTCCATCCAAGTAGGCTCTTCCATGGCCAGAGCATGATATTGCTGCAACTGCCTCAGCTTCTCTTGCTGCTCCGCTGCTCCAACTCAGATTCCACTTACTACCCACATACAGATTCGTTATGAAGAACAGATTCAGGATCATAGAACAAAGCAGGCACAACACATAGTTGTTGTGACTGGAGCTTGGGATCTTGGGCATGGTTTTGTTTTGTACTTCTTGTTCGTGTGACTTGAGAGAGGCAGAGGCCAGCTCCCTGTCACTTGCGAGAGAACCAGCCCTGAATTGTTTAAGAGAAACAGTACAATTTGTTATTGGCTTTTAACTATCTCCAGAAAGTTGGCTTGTCGTCGCACGTCACATAACATAAGAGTTTTTTTATATAAGGTAGTTGATCAATGAAAACATATTATTGAACAAGGAAAAAACCTAAAGAAAGGATAAGACAAAAAGCCAAAATAAATCAAAGAAAAAACTCGACTATGTTTGGCATGAGAGATTGGAATGGATTGAATTTGATTAAAATATAATAGACTGGATTGAAATGAAATAGATTAGATTTGATTAAAAAATTACTGTCTCATATTTGATCAAACTTGAGATTCAGATGGAATGGGTTGGATTTGATTGAAATAGAATGGATTAGATTAAAATGAAAAATTTTTGTCTTATATTTGATAAAACTTGGGATTAGATTAAAATCATACCATATTATGTATGGTGTAAGTTGAGATTAGATTAAAATAAAATTAATTTAAATATTTTATAAACCAAATTACAATTGAGCCCACTAGTTTGAAGATAATTATAGGCGGAGTCACTTTTTAAGGTTTATTACAGTTTAGTTTATTGCCGTTACAATTCCTCTATTAAACTTAACCGTGAACGGTGTAATTGTGTAAAAAAACCTAAATGCTCTTGTGTATCTTGTTGACCTAGTTGTCCTCATTAAAAAATTAAATAAAAAAGAAATAAAATTTTAAAAAATCATTAGATTTCATTAATTAGAAATAAATTAAAAATGAAAAAGAGATCCAATTTCCTTATTGAATCTCTATAACCCCCCCAAAAAAAAAAAATGATAAAAAGGATTCATACATTGCCAATTCTTCTTCTCCTTCTTCCCCATCCACTTTTTCTTCCCCATTCAAAAAATCATCAACAAATTATCATCAACATTATCAACAACAAACACTATCAACAACAAATCATCAATAATCAATCATCGAAAATCCCCTAAAAATCATCATCAACCCATTTGAAAATCAAATTAACCAACCAAAAAAATGAACCAACAAACACCAAATCAACCCAGATAAAATCTGGGTTGAAATCGAACCCAAATACTCGGATGGATCTAGGTTCGTTGAAAACCCATTTAGTTAGTCTAATCTGGGGACTTTGCCGTACTGCATAACATCAGTCTAATTTGTTGTCGTCCAACTGTCTCCCATATAGTTAGCACTGATTTTAGCTCAAATATCCAAAATTAATATTCATGCAAAATTTTTAATATATGTGGGTTAGTCTTTAAAGGCTTCTGACATTTACATAAAAACTGTATTTTGACCAGCTGCTACTTTTTTATAACTTGTGCTTTGGTACTTTATGAATTATTTTCTGTAGGTTAATGCTGGAAGAGCATTTCCTGATTATCATCGCTTGCTTGCACCTGGTCAAAGATACGAAGGTATTGGAGTTTTTTATGTATATTATTTATTTATTTATTTAATTTGATAGGAATCAAATAAATTTGTCTTGAATTTAAGAAGATCTATAATGAATGAGTGAACAAGCTGTCCACTAAAACAAGGAATATGTGTAATGGAAACAACTTAAACACGGATAGGACAATCAATGAGGTTCTCAAGAAGAACACACGCTTCATTCAGCCCTCAATTGCTGTATGTGATAATTGAAATCAGTTGCTGGCATCAATTAAAGAGTTCCTTCTCCATGTGATTCTTAAAATTTATGGGATCCACTAGGAAAGTAGGATGGTATAAAATGACCAAAACAGACTAAGTTTTGTGATGCTGATCATATAAAATGACCAAGACAGAAATGTACACCTAAAATTAGAGAGGTGAAGGCAGTCGATTCACTTGCGAAGTATTTTTACCCCAAATGAAAATTCAATCTCTGATGTTTTACAGTATTAAATGTTAATGCATGTTGTCATCCTATGAGATATGAATACTAACCTTGAGCTGCAGTTATAGAATTGACGCTAGTGCATATAGATATGCATATATATA